>OX457138.1:5000-1205000 GCA_949752895.1 Dendrolimus pini | reverse complement strand
TTACGTATTGGGCAAGGTCGCGGTACAAATGTGTTTTGCTCATTCGTCAGTCGCGTGTGCTTCGGAGCGGTACACAAATACAGTGTCGTGAGGTTCTGTGATACGTGTTGTCGTTATGGCTTCCAAAGTCCTCGTTCCAGCTGCACCCTTCGCCAAACTTCAAGTTAGTAATTTTTTTTAGACATACACAACTTAAAACTACTATTTAATCTAGAAAATAATATTAATGAACAATTTAAACCTGAGCTGTAAATTATAAAATATAATTTAAACTAAGAATGTCTCCAATATAATTTTTCTTACTGACTGTATTGAGGAGAAAACATACACAACGTACAACAAGTCACAAGTTAGCAATTGTTGCCTGTGTTAAGGAGAAAAGACTATATTATTTAGCGTACAAATAAGTCTTAAGACGACAAATTAAAATGCCTTTATTTAAAACTAATGAACCATTATCGGATTGTGAGGGTGGAATTCATTCTTGGTTATTCAAATATTATTAAATAAAATATTTCTCTATATTTAAATTATTTTTTTAAACTAGAATTCTTATTATTCCTCTATTGAAAACGTAATTGCGTTTTATGCCCCTGCTCCTCCTGCGTTAGTGACTTTGTCCAAATGCGACTTACGTATAGCGTGAAAAATGACGCGTTAACATTGGCTACATTAGTACAATACATGAGTTCTATACATGTGAAAGTACTTTATCATCGGATTTTCCCAAAAATGACAATAATTAGGAGTCAATTGACTAATAACAAAGGATCCGTTTCCGGTCGTTGCCATCGTAGTCTTTGTTGCCGTCAGATGGGGTGTTCCCACAATATAGCGGACCTCCAATCATAATTATGCCGAGAAGGTGTTGCTAATAAGAATATGAAAACAAACATTGACCCATATAATATTAGAACAAAAAACAACTTAGTGCGTAAATAATAATTTTAAATAAGTATATAAAAAAAGGTACAGACTTCGAGTCTGAAGAGTTAATACACGTTGTGCGTGCCTGTAATATTCGAGGCTCGCCTCTGGATTTCCCTGAATTTCACTCATCCGATCATGCCTTGATGATAATAGGACAACCACAGGGGTATAGTCTATGAATAAAATAAGAGACAGATTTTATATAGAAAGAATAAAATTTACATAGAAGTCGCGTAGCATTGATGATATTCACGTAACCCACAACGCCCAACACCAACCAAGGATTCCCAATCACAGCCAACTTACCCCAACCGAAACCTAACTTCCACAACCAACACATCCTGACTCCCATAACATAACCACGTGTATAAACACACAAGTATTAACCTAGATAGTAAGCTAGAAGTAAATAGTAACTCGACTCGGGACTATCCCGTTCGCCCGGGCCAAATAAACGTGTGCGTCATGAGACGCCCAACAGAAGTGATTACTTAGGTGAGAGAAAAGGAAGCCAGACAGACTAGCGCCGTAACGCGTTACGTAACGAAGCGGTTTACCCTCCCATAAGAAGTTATCACTTCAAATTTCAAAACATTGATGATATTTTATAAGTATAATTATTATATGATATTTTATTGCCCGCTTATTTATGTGAACATTGTTTTAGATCGTATTGCAAACTTTGTTAACTATCTTGATTTAACTTTTATTCAAATACTCAAAACAATAGTAACGATAGAACTATACGAATGTTAATTTTTTCGTCATAATAGCATTTAAAACTTCAATATTACCAAAATCATGACAACATACTATAAGGTTATGCACGCATTAGTTTGTTACAGAGTAAGGCATTGAATTTTAAATAGCTTAACATTATAAAATAAGCATTTAAGGTACTTAAATACATAGTTTAAGGAACTATATCTACATTTTACGTGTGATAAGGATTTCCGTTTGTATTTAAATGAAATAATGAACTATCTTTATCTTCTTGTATGTCTTTCAAGACCACGGACAATAAAAATGGCCCGGATTTTTGTAGGGCTTGCGTGAGGCCATGGGAATGCGAACACATAAAGGCCCCTTGACAATTTGATGTAAATGTGGCGTGACACTGACCGGCGTTTATCCCTGTCTACACCATATAATCAAAATGCACCCAAGATCAAGCCTCAGCCAGTGTAAGACTATTGTAGGAAATGTGAACAAAGGTACCGGGCTATTGGGGTGAACTGCTAGTGATACTAGGGGTCTGGTAATATACGGACTATGGCGTCTGCTCGTTGCAATTTTTGGGGAACATGGAAAAATGTGCAGACGGTGACTCGCTACTCCTTGCATGGGCCCCAAAAAATGCCATAAAAGACAGGGGTAACATGGGGTGTGAGTGGCTAAGGGGTGGAGAGAGGTGACCTGCAGGTTCATCGAGGTAACTTCTGAAGTTAGGCCATTTATCACTTCCACCCCTGAATCTTGAGTCTAGTGATCTCCACACCGTGCCGGCTGGCGAAGGCAAGCACGAAGGCCTTGCCTTGGTGTCTGGAGTTAGGTTCAAGGTGTCGCTACTCACCTAAGGCTTCGCCACAGAAAACCCCCTGCAGAGACAAGAACTTCCTCACAATGCGTGCCGTGCTCAGGAGAACCGCCTTCTGTATCTGGCCCTTCACCCATTTACCGAGCGAGAACCTTTGTAGATGTCGGTCGAGGCTCTTTGCTACTAAACCGTTAATGCACACCCCTATCGCTACGATGATCGTTGAGTCTATATGCCATATGTCAATAATCTTGTGCTCGAGGTCTAGGTATTTCGTTAATTTATCAATTAAACTATGCCATAAATACAACTATACCTACTAAATAAGTAGGAATGGTTTTACAAAGGAACTAAGTAGCGAAGCAATCAAAATTGATTACTAGAGATTTACAGGTAAGCTTCTTTTGTGTATAGTTACTTATTCTTATTAGATGATGAACACGCAAATAGTCTTATCACTTTAGAGCGATCTCTTCGAAAGAATCGAAAGTTTATGACAGTGGTGTGCAAATTAAATATATATAAATAGGATACATAAATATTACACAGTATATAAAACTAGAACAAATATTTAGACATAATAAAGATTTATAATATCTAAATATGTCTGTGGAGGTGTTGGGAAATACCTACCTATCTATATAACTATCTATATATCATTTAACAGCTATGCTCTTGTCGGTGGAGCCTCCTCCAATCTTCTCTATTATTCTACTTCTAAGTACGACACGAGACCCACTTTTTCTTTTATTTGATCCATGAATGCTCGCCGTGGTCTTCCCTTCCCTCTCCTTGTTTCCATTTTGCCTTCGATTAACTTGCATAAGGTGTCGTGTCGAAGCAAATGGCCAAACATCTTCACCTTTCTTTCCTCTAGAGCTTTTAAAATTGTGCGGTTCTCCTTTATTTATTAGTATTAGTACTTCTTCATTGGTCTTCTTTACTTTCCAACTTATTCTCTCCATGCGCTTCCAACACCACATTTCAAATGCTTCTAATCTTTCGCGATCTCTGTGTTCATTGTCCATGCTTCACACCCGTATAAAGCCATGCTCCGGATATAAATTTTAATTAAGCTTTTTTTGACGGATTGAGCTATTTTAGACCTACTTACCTATATATAATTAAATATCTACATATAATCTATCTACAGATAAATCTCTTTGGGGTATTGAGTGCAAGAATAAAGAAAAGTGTAACCGATAAATCACGTCGATCCATGGGATAGACGAATTTAGTCAGAAAAGTTTTTCACTAATAATAATCTCGATAATAGAGATGAAATGAGAATATAGAATGAATTGATATAGTTCAAAATACACAAAATGATAGGAAGATTTCAAAATAGGGCGTAAACATATTCTTAAAACCACAACGCATCCACTACCTAAGCGCTAAGCATCTACCATCAGGTGGTTCGTATGCTAATTTGCTTACCCGCACACTCAAAAGACACAATCGTTCATATAAATATAAACAAACAATAAATATAAGCGCAATATGTGAAAAAGGAGGAGCAAAAGCATCTTTGACCCATAATGTCAATGACACATATAGCATCTGACCTGTTACTTTCTCTCTGTGTCGAAAGAGTTCATTTCAATGTGGTGTGGTTTATTTTTGCATGCACAACGGTAACGCCTCTTGTAATTTTTGAAAGTCATTGCAATAAAGAGAAATATTTAATAGGACAAATCGTCAAAGAGAAAAGGCAATTCCTATTTTTAACCTTCATTGCCGAAGTAATTCGTTCAGCCATTGTGACACATATGCGGGATCAATTTTCTGTCAGGCAAAAATCCTGTAAATAGTTGATTAGGAGTTAGTTTTTTGAAGATTGTAAGAGAAATCATTGATATTGTCTTCATCACATTAAGTTATATTTGCATTCGTTAAAGAGCTAATTAAGTCTCAACTAGATTTGCATTACTTGAGAGTACTTCTCATCGTCTGGACAGACTTCTCGACAACTTGTTACTTACCGCAAAACTTATTGTTCAAACGATGATAAGGACTTAATTCGCCAGTTTAGTAACTTAACTTGCTTCTTACGTAATACATTTATTTATATTACGCCTTAATTTCAGACCGCTTCCCCAATTTTACTTGGCTGGATTTTTGGCTTACTTTATTAAAATATATTTGTGGCTTACATATCAGTCATTTGTCCTGGCGGAGTAGATATTACCAGTTCTACGTAACCACTGTAAATATTATACATACATACATAACTTCACTCCAGGTCCCTTGCGGGGTAGGCACGAACAACAGAGCGCCATACAGGCGATTTTTTTATTGCTACAGTACAGCAGACAGGACGACCCACATGATGGAAAGTGGTTAAGTATTGTTTCTCCGTTGCTGCATGGAAACAAGTGTGATCAGCTGTATGTGTAACAATGGATGTTATTTTGTTTCTAGGTAAAGAAGACCCCTCCAGATTCCGGCAGCGGCTTCATAATAGGCAGCCCTG
The DNA here is from genome assembly GCA_949752895.1 of Dendrolimus pini. Classification (NCBI taxonomy): domain Eukaryota; kingdom Metazoa; phylum Arthropoda; class Insecta; order Lepidoptera; family Lasiocampidae; genus Dendrolimus; species Dendrolimus pini. Next base: position 1,200,060 of record OX457138.1, on the reverse strand, counting down.
ATGCGGCCGCGAGGGTGGCTCATCTCGAGCACAGCGTTAGGTTTCTGCAGGAGCAGCATCGTTTGATGCTGAGCGGCCTTCACGCAGAAATTGAAGCTTTGAGGGAGAGAAATAGAGGTGCTTACTTCATAACCATTTTGTAATGTGATTATTTTCTGTACATCTTCACTAACTTTATCATCTACAGTTATTCTGGTAGATAATAAAGTTAGTGAAGATATACCTAAATCTAATATAATCCAGATAAACCGAAATATGGTATATACAAAAAGAGATGGATGGGTTGTACGAAGGATGACATGATGGTGTAACAGTGGATGTATGACAGAAAGTGGAGTGTGGAACAAGATATATTGTGCTGAACACAATTAGGTTAGGATAAGATGAAAAGAAAACATGAAAATGAATACAATAGAATACATTAGAGCACTGAGTAAATGTAAATTATTATCACAAAAAACAAGAGCTGATTTATTATTAACCAATATCAGGTCGGAGAATTATTTCCCCTTTTTTTATTGTCAAAAGGGAATAAACAGCCAGATAGCACACCTGTTCCAATAGATGCCTATAGACCATAGGTACCCAAAGTGGCCCTTATGGACCCCTGGGGGTCCATAATAATTTTAAATACGTCCACGTCAGTGTAAACAAAATAAGGGGCTCTGCGAGCTGCAAATATTGGGGCCAAAATAGTAAATTCCAGTTAAGCATGTCATGACAAACTTTTTATAAATATATAATAATAAAAATAATCTTCTGCCCGCAATTTCGTCCGTGTGGAATAGTAAAAAAAGTTAATTAAAAAAAACCCGATTTTGAAACATGCTTCATTGGTGCTCCGCTGCTATTGGTCTTAGCGTGATAATATATAGCATATAGCCTTCCTCGACAAGCGGGCTGTCTAACACTGAAAGAATTTTTCAAATCGGACCAGCAGTTCCTGAGATTAGCGCGTTCAAGCAAACAAACAAACTCTTCAGCTTTATATATTAGTATAAGCTTTACCTAATATATGATGTATGTTTATACTTACGAGCTATACAATTTATATGGGACTAATTAGAAACTATACTGAATCCAAAGCAAAAATAATTGTCAAAATCGCTTCAGAAACTGTTGTGGCTGAACATATATAAAATATATATCGATACATATATATCGACGAATTGGGAACATCTTCCTTTTTTGAAGTGGGTTAAAGATAGGGGTTCACTGTAAGCAGGAAAATTTGGTAAGGGGTCTACGAGACAAAATTGTTGGGGGACCATTGCTATAGCCATATGCAACGTCAAGGGCGTTACCAACAAATTGCTGGACTCGAAGAACTTTTAAAACTTAGAAGATGATTGAGTTCAATAGACATGTTGAAGGCTCAGTTGATCAAAACTTACCGTCAGTACGAGAGGTGTTGCTAATACGCCGCGGGTTTAGAAGAGGGATTGGCACGGACGACGGATGACAGCTGACCCCTTAACGGGCTGACCCCACCATTTGTTAGCCGGAATACTGGGTCTCTCCGGTTATACGTGGGTAGGCGCGCTGGCGACTGGGAGTGTGCCTTTTGCATGCAAAAAAGGCCCATGCGTGCTATTTTCTGGAATTACTTCGAATCGGCCAGTCTCCATTACAACATGTTACGAATTCTCACCCTACCTTGTTTATTAGTACTTCACCCCCTATACGTCAGTGCCAAAAAGTCCATGTATGCAAAGCATAGCGACATACATTCATATCGGACTCGGTACAGAGACGCTCCAACGCATGTTATAGGTCCGACTATACATAATAAACTACGAACAAATTCATAATTTCCAGCAGTTAAATGCATTTACTTGCCGGCTTGAAAAGTGGATAATAGGGCACACCTTCTATAGCTTGAAGGAGTTCTTGGCTTATAAAGATTTATAAATAAATAAACGAATAAATAAACTTATGAGACTACCTCGGGTCTCACCTCGAGGTAAGAGGGGGAGCGCGGATCGGTGCACGTCCCTCCTCTGCGGCCTTTATGTGCGGGCGAATCCGGGTTTCCGCCCGCACGGCCGTAGCCTAAGGGTGACTGGAGCTTGTCCGACGATGGACGACTCTCCGTCGCCGCCGCAGCCTCTGGTGGGAGGGGAGCGTGTTGGTCTGCTCCCTGTCCCGCTCCGCCGCCTCCTTCGCGGCCATTACAGTCTCGCAGAACGAGGCGGCGACTCCCACACATGGCCTTCACCATAGCTACAAGGTACTAACCCACCTTGATGACCGCAACGAGTTCAAAGGGCTCCTCGTCCCAAGCTGGATCCACTTGGATGGTGTACCTACAAACTACATACAGAGACAGTCCACCTTGATGACCGCAACGAGTTCAAAGGGCTCCTCGTCCCAAGCTGGATCCACTTGGATGGTGTACCTACAAACTACATACAGAGACAGTCCACCTTGATGACCGCAACGAGTTCAAAGGGCTCCTCGTCCCAAGCTGGATCCACTTGGATGGTGTACCTACAAACTACATACAGAGACAGTCCACCTTGATGACCGCAACGAGTTCAAAGGGCTCCTCGTCCCAAGCTGGATCCACTTGGATGGTGTACCTACAAACTACATACAGAGGCAGTCCACCTTGATGACCGCAACGAGTTCAAAGGGCTCCTCGTCCCAAGCTGGATCCACTTGGATGGTGTACCTACAAACTACATACAGAGACAGTCCACCTTGATGACCGCAACGAGTTCAAAGGGCTCCTCGTCCCAAGCTGGATCCACTTGGATGGTGTACCTACAAACTACATACAGAGACAGTCCACCTTGATGACCGCAACGAGTTCAAAGGGCTCCTCGTCCCAAGCTGGATCCACTTGGATGGTGTACCTACAAACTACATACAGAGGCAGTCCACCTTGATGACCGCAACGAGTTCAAAGGGCTCCTCGTCCCAAGCTGGATCCACTTGGATGGTGTACCTACAAACTACATACAGAGACAGTCCACCTTGATGACCGCAACGAGTTCAAAGGGCTCCTCGTCCCAAGCTGGATCCACTTGGATGGTGTACCTACAAACTACATACAGAGACAGTCCACCTTGATGACCGCAACGAGTTCAAAGGGCTCCTCGTCCCAAGCTGGATCCACTTGGATGGTGTACCTACAAACTACATACAGAGACAGTCCACCTTGATGACCGCAACGAGTTCAAAGGGCTCCTCGTCCCAAGCTGGATCCACTTGGATGGTGTACCTACAAACTACATACAGAGACAGTCCACCTTGATGACCGCAACGAGTTCAAAGGGCTCCTCGTCCCAAGCTGGATCCACTTGGATGGTGTACCTACAAACTACATACAGAGACAGTCCACCTTGATGACCGCAACGAGTTCAAAGGGCTCCTCGTCCCAAGCTGGATCCACTTGGATGGTGTACCTACAAACTACATACAGAGACAGTGCACCTTGATGACCGCAACGAGTTCAAAGGGCTCCTCGTCCCAAGCTGGATCCACTTGGATGGTGTACCTACAAACTACATACAGAGGCAGTCCACCTTGATGACCGCAACGAGTTCAAAGGGCTCCTCGTCCCAAGCTGGATCCACTTGGATGGTGTACCTACAAACTACATACAGAGACAGTCCACCTTGATGACCGCAACGAGTTCCAAGGGCTCTTCGTCCCAAGCTGGATCCACTTGGATGGTGTACCTACAAACTACATACAGAGACAGTCCACCTTGATGACCGCAACGAGTTCAAAGGGCTCCTCGTCCCAAGCTGGATCCACTTGGATGGTGTACCTACAAACTACATACAGAGACAGTCCACCTTGATGACCGCAACGAGTTCCAAGGGCTCCTCGTCCCAAGCTGGATCCACTTGGATGGTGTACCTACAAACTACATACAGAGACAGTCCACCTTGATGACCGCAACGAGTTCAAAGGGCTCCTCGTCCCAAGCTGGATCCACTTGGATGGTGTACCTACAAACTACATACAGAGACAGTCCACCTTGATGACCGCAACGAGTTCAAAGGGCTCCTCGTCCCAAGCTGGATCCACTTGGATGGTGTACCTACAAACTACATACAGAGACAGTCCACCTTGATGACCGCAACGAGTTCAAAGGGCTCCTCGTCCCAAGCTGGATCCACTTGGATGGTGTACCTACAAACTACATACAGAGACAGTCCACCTTGATGACCGCAACGAGTTCCAAGGGCTCCTCGTCCCAAGCTGGATCCACTTGGATGGTGTACCTACAAACTACATACAGAGACAGTCCACCTTGATGACCGCAACGAGTTCAAAGGGCTCCTCGTCCCAAGCTGGATCCACTTGGATGGTGTACCTACAAACTACATACAGAGACAGTCCACCTTGATGACCGCAACGAGTTCAAAGGGCTCCTCGTCCCAAGCTGGATCCACTTGGATGGTGTACCTACAAACTACATACAGAGACAGTCCACCTTGATGACCGCAACGAGTTCAAAGGGCTCCTCGTCCCAAGCTGGATCCACTTGGATGGTGTACCTACAAACTACATACAGAGACAGTCGCCGGCAAAAGGAAAAAGCTATACCTCGTATTTTGGTACTTTCTACGCTCAGCTTTTTGTAGAATATATTTCCTAATGATGAATATAGGTAACAAAATAGAGAAAAACATAAACAGACTACGTATACTACCAAGGGGTTCGCCAAAATTTTTCAATTAGTAAAAGGGCTGTGTATTCAAAAAAATTGAAAAACACGGCTCTAGAGATTATTTTCTCGCTTGTCCGCAGTAATTAGTATTCTTTCTCCGTTCTTGGACGGATATAAGTTATAAAGGAAGAAATATGACTATCGTGACACGCGTCGGCATGTAACACACTACTTATGAAGTTGAAGATTAGGTATGAAGTATGAATTCAGCGGACATATTTACATCCATCTTAGTTAAAATATGCGCATAAATTCATATTGCGTAATGGTGATTCACAATCGTGTTGCTCTCGCTAGCAACGGCCATGCATTTATCTAACGTGCATTTTTAACAAACACACATAAATAGACAAAGCTGGAATGTACGCAAATATTTGTGCATAAATATAAGAGAGAGATGACACTTTATTGCACACCAAAATATACAATTACAAAAACAGACCATATTTACAATATTTTATAGGCAATACAATAGGCGGCCTTATCGCTCAAAGAGACCTCTGCCAGGCAACCTACATCAAAGAAATTTGAATCAGGCGATCTAGCTGGTGCAGGAAAAAGGCAATAGATACATAAATACTCAAACTAATTTAAGAAATAAATATACAAATACATACACATATATATATAGTTATATATATACAATAATATATTTCAAAATACATAAGTTATCTATATATTAATACGTGAAGCAAACCCTTTTTATGAAAATTGCGACGACGGAGGAGTATAAAATTTCGCACACTTATAATTTATATAGAGGAGTGCAGAATGCTAATATCTTTTTTAAATTATGTATAAAAAATACATTAAATCAATAAAACATTACACACGCTATTTGTATTTGATACACACGCATATAAACTCTTTTGTTTATTGTTAAAGTCAAATTAACAGCGCAGCTTTGGCGAAATCTGTGATTATAGAAGTACTTATAGTCTTTGACAACAGAACCTTAATAAAATTCAAAATTATGATTTAAATTAATTATGGTCGAATTTCGACCAATGTGCGACAACTGATATAAAATTATTCGAGCTTGGCATGTTTACTGAAGAGTTTCTCGCGCCGCTTCTTATCTTCAAGCCACATGTTGCGGAGCGGTGGTAAATTAGATTAGGCTCCCGTAGAGTAAATAATAAATAACCATAAACAAAATTAAAACTAAATAATTAAAATGAACAAGTTGGCGGTAGGCGAAATAAAACTTTAACAATACTCATTGACACTTGACATCTTTGTCTTCCGTGATCACGGCTATTGAAAAATGGCCGAAACCGATATAACGTAGTTTTATTATTATTTACTTTCTTTCTTCATTCAATGTCAACATTATGTATCTTATTTGTTTTTAAAAATTCTTCCACAGATTTGCAATTCCAGCTGATATTCAACAAGGAGTCATCGCCGAAAATCACATCGTCTGCAAATGACGAAACTGCTACAAACGATAACAATGAGGTAATTGTTTATAAAACAAAACATTGAATTAACAAGAAAACTACTTGATTATTCATATAGCCAAAACAGTTTCATTGTTTTGATATTTTCGCTTATGGAAGATTTTGATCAGTTCTATTATGGTGATAGAACCCGTCTAAAGTCTCTTGTATACTCTGATTTTTAATTACCTGGACTTAAATGACAGCTGCGATCGACCTTTCTTATAAATTGTAACCTTGGAAAAAACTCACAGTGGTGAGTTGTTGATTCAGCTCATACGACTCATTTAGTGATGTAGTACACATGTGAGGCAGTACATTTGTCTCGTACAAAATAGATTTGATACTCGTCTGATGTCGTCGTAGTGTCGTACTGATACGGCGCAAAATTTTAATTTTTACTACTTTAAAAATGTTATCCCGCTACTACTCACGCGTCAAATGTAAGAGGAAGGACGGAAAGAGGACAACAGTACAATAACGCTTCTACAGATATTCACATGACAAAGAGGGACAACATGACATGTAGGACTGCTAGTAAAACAAGGTGACCGAGGCCGCTGGCAACCGATTCTTAACGAACATTTCCGAACTAGAAATACGGGACAAGTGAGTAAGAGTGAATGAGAATGCACTGTTTGCTACAACTCCATTGATTCTTTAAAAAGTAATTGTGTATAAAACTTATTTAAAAAAAATGAGATAAGAAATACAGGGTGGCGCAATAGAACGTGCATATTGCATCATCTTTTTTCGCGGGGTAAAAAGTGCGCGGGCGGGGGCAGCCTGCATCGTTGGGTAGGCGGGCTCATGGAGTTTTAGTCACTATGAGTCACTTCGACGGGAAGCGTCGCGCATTTTGCGTGCGCGCATTTTACGAGAACTCTCGTTCATAAATCGTTACTAGGCGTTTATATTGTTCTGAATATGGACTACGGCAAATTAGTGAAGCTCCGAGTGCTAATTAAAATATGGGTACAGCGTTTTGAAGAGACTGGTTCAACGTTTAAACCACAAGCAAAAGGTCGTCCAAGAACATCTAGGACCGACGACAATATTGAGAGAGTTATGCAGTCTGTACGAGGAGATCCACAAATGTCTACTCGCAAGAGATCGTCTGTCTTACACTTATCGCGACGAAGTTTGCAACGAATTTTAAACTTGGATCTTAAACTGCATCCTTACAAGCTGCAGTTAACACAAGAATTGAAAGAGTCTGACTTCGGAGCAAGGCTCGCATTTGCTAATGAAATGCTTAATCGATTTTCCAATTTTGACAATATCCTTTTCTCAGATGAGGCCCACTTCCATATCAATGGGTTCGTAAACCGTCAAAATTGTCGTTACTGGAATAGTGAGAATCCCAAACTCAAGCACCAGAAACCACTGCATAGTCCTAAAGTGACAGTATTGGCAGCAATCTCTGGTAGAGGAATAATTGGACCGTTTTTCTTTGAAAATGCGCGGGGGCAAAACGTCACTGTTAATACCGAACGCTATGTTGCGATGTTGAAAGGTTTTTTGGCTCCAGAGCTTGAAAATTCAAGAATAGTGAATTCTAGGACTTGGTTTCAACAAGACGGAGCTACCTGTCACACATCAAATGACTCCATGGCGGTTGTGAAACAGATGTTCCCTGGCAGACTGATTTCGAAAAGAGGTGATATCCCATGGCCCCCACGTAGTCCAGACGTGACGCCTCCTGACTTTTTTTTGTGGGGATACCTCAAGAACAAAGTCTACAGCAATAATCCGAAAAACATCGATCAGCTCAAGAAGAATATCCGTGGTGAAATGGCAGCAATTACACCAGCATTACTGAAGAAAGTTTTCAATAACTTCCGTTTGCGATTAGAGGAGTGTCGTCGTAGGGAGGGTCATCATTTAGACGATGTTATTTTTAAAAAATAAACTTCAGTTATTTCTTAATAATACCTCAGTTTTATTTTAACTATACCTTTTGTATTTATTTTTTAATCAATATTTTAAATATGCACGTTCTATTGCGCCACCCTGTATAAAGAAAAACAATTTTAGCTAGAAGTGTTGCTGGGGAGTTTCTTGCCGCTTCTTCTTCTTAACATCAATAACACGTTGCGAAGCGAACATAGAATAGGGAGTAAAAATAAATTTGAAGTTATATTTACGACCTTAAAAAATTGTTCTCCAGTGATCTGTCTCCAGGCTTTATTGAAGTGATAACTTCTTATGGGAGGGTAAACCGTTTCGTTACGTAACGCGTTACGGCGCCAGTCTGTCTGGCTTCCCTGTCTCTCGCGTTAGATTAGTCTAAGTTATCACTTCTTTCGGGCGTCCCGAATATATATGAATGTAAGCTCACAAGTTATTCAATATAAAGTTTAAGAACATGTAATTCCTATTTGTTTATAACAGGAGGCAAACCTGAAGCGGGAAGTCAACCGCCTGGAGAAAGAAGCCGCTGCGGCGCGTAGCGAAGCGCGAGCGGCCGAAGCGAGAGCGCTGCAGCTACAGCGACTGCTCGATTCTCAGGCTGAGTAAGTGTTTTCATTTATAGATAGCATCCAAAAACTCACTTTCACGTTTCATCGAGCCTTAACCGCCATTTTATCGTAAACGATATTTAAACCTAAGTATATTTTTTGTAACTCGTGGTAGCGTAATGGCTAGCGCACGCGACTTAAACTCAAAGGCCGCGGGTTCAAATAATGTACATATTGTTACATTAACCACGTGCTAACAACGGTGAAGGAAAACATCGTGATGAAACCTGCACATCGAGATAACCGATGTGTGAAACCTGCCAAGCGACCTTGGACAAGCCTTGCGGGTATACCTATAGTGGGAGGCCCGAGCCCAGCAAAGGGAAGTTTATGGGCTGTTATTCTATTTAAATAAATAAAAAATTTAATAAAATAGTAAAGACGAGAGAAGTGTAAACTTCATCAAGACGAGTTGACGTTGACCATATATCTGTCTCTCTCCCTCAGCCGACTTTACCCGAACGAGCGTTACATAGCCGAGTGTGACCGCTCAGTAGCTTACAATATACCCACAAAATAAACTGCCCAGCGCGCCTTAAAAAGTTTTTACTTCATAAATAATTCTTGTTATAGTATTACACAAAATATAATTCCTATCTGCAGTTTTCGACATGTAAATAATGTATCTACATTGAACTTTATTCATAAGGTTTAAAGGTACAGTGTTGCTTGCTATGTATTCTTATCTCTGTCCAGTAGGCACAATCGTGTAAGATGATTTAGAAAGAAAGAAAATTTGCACGCGCATTATCGGCAAACAATGTTTGCACTCAGCTTATTACGTGCCTACATAATATTCGACACAAGGCTGATTTTCAGTGCAAACCTTTCTTACATACTGAAACGACCCAAATACTTAATTAATTTAATTTAAAAATTATTTAATTTGTAAATAATAATGTATACCTACATGAATAAATATTTATTTAACAAAGATTTCGTACACTTTCGCATGCATTAAAATTGGTTTACTTCGCAGGTTCAACGGGTGGAATTAAACAGCTCTACAAAAAAAAAAGTTTTGTTTTGTTGCCCTGGATATCATCGCAAATTTTTACGTTTTCAAGTGCCCAGATTACGAATATGTTCATGAAAGTTCTCAATGTGCTCGTATTTTCATGATTTTTGTATATCTTATATTTTGAAAAAATAATTACTGCTGGTCTTTGAAAAGAGATTGTCCCCTGAAAGATTATAAAAGAAAAGCTCATAAAAGGCGTTTTATGGAAAAAATAAAATTATATTTTCGACATTTTCCTCATTATTTACTTCGATGTATCCTAATTTCTCAAAATATTACTGACATTATAAATATATCCGTTATTTTATTTCTCGTTTTTTGATTTTTGTAACGTAAAATGAAAATAAAGATTTAAAAAAAAATCAGAGCAAATCTAACAAATTGATTGATAGTTTCATGAATTGTGTGCATAAATGGACCCAAAATAATTTTCATATCTAGGGCAACAAAACCACTGTAGACCAGTGTTATTAGTTGTGTATTAGTATATTTACTTTCAGGAAAGTGCGCGAATTGGAAGTGAAGCCTAAGTGCGCGTGCACCGAAGCGCGGCCGGAGGCGTCGGACGGGTGCGAGGAGACGCGCGGCGAGCTGCGCGCGCGGCTCGCGGAGGCCGAGCGGCTCGTGCGGCGGCTGCGCGGCGACGCCGACCGCCAGCGCAGAGAGGTACTCGCGAACGGAGGCGCCGTCACTAACCTCCTCTTTGACGGACACCACGCCAGGCACGCTCACGTACGTCGCGCGAACGAACGCGGTGCATTCATGCTCGTCGGCTGACAGAGGCGTTGCCCGCACAGCTCCATTCATTAATTTGGCACACAAAACAAAAACCAACTAAAAGTCCCATATTTCATATTATGTATAAATTATTAGGTCTAAGCTGTAACTCTAAACATGTGAGCACATACTGTACCATACATTGACAAGGTATTTAGGGGTAAATATAATTAGTATGACTTACTATAATGTTAGTTTTACAGTGGTTAGGTAACAAAATTATTACGCAATTATGCCAGAAATATTGGTGCAAATAATAGCCCGAATTTCACGTTTAAATTTAAAGAATTAAAAATATCATTGGATCTATTTGTACTTGCAATCTCATTATATAGCCTGCACATTCTTGTGACGGGATTATAAAACGATGTGTTATTGAAGTGAAATTTCTATATAGACGTGTTAGGATTTTTCTGTCACGAAAAAACGTTACGGCCGCGTGGAGGAGCGGCATTAATTTAGACTAGACGTGTTGAGAGGCGGAATAAGTTTAGATGCGTATGGATGCGTTTTTTAGTTCGGGATCGAATTCAGTTTTTTATTTGATAAAACAAAATATGTTTAAATAAAAATGCATTCATTAAAATGTACCTAACCTAACCGAATCATAATTTGCAGTAAACCTGCGAAAAATCGAAATGTGTGATGGGACACGTAGTAGAAGTGAAACTTCAACGGACAAGGGGCAGAACGAATCGCAACAAAATTTAAACTTAAAATTTTACGGGCAGATTGTTATTGTACTTGTCCAATTTGAAAACCTGTACGTTGCCATTCGTTTTTTTCACTTGTCCGTTGAAGTTTCACTTCTACTATGTGTCCCAGCACACATTTCGATTTTTTTTAAACTTGAAGGGTAAGGAGTCCAGGTGAAGGATTACGAGTTTTGTATCTAGTGTTAAAATTAATAAAGGAAAGTATGTCTGCATAGTAAATTGAACCATTTTGGAGGTTAAATAAACAGAGTAGTTCACTACATTCACGTCGTGATTTGAGTGAATCAATTTTAAATTTAACCATTTCTTTTTATGTAGGATCTGTATTCGCGGCCAAGATGGAATCTATAAGAAAGAATTCATCCATTCTGATTCATATAGGCGATCCACATTCTCGCGAGAATACCGCCGACGATGAGAGTGTGGAACGGGTTCTCGTGTTCTTTTTAAGCCACTTCGAAAAGGTGTTCTCAATTCGACTACTGTATGTTTTTTTTTATGTTTGTTACGCGATTGTGGATGGATATTTTTTTTATTTAAAAGAGTTTTACTCCGAGGGTGGCCCCATCGTCATCTAGTCAAGATATGATGAGTGGATCATAGGGAAATCGAGAGCCCCTTCGAAAATCATAAGCACGTACGTGTTTTAAGTATTTTTTTCTAGAACTTTGAAGTATTTGCGTAACTAAAAAGTAGTTTTTTTTACAAAAAACAAAACCGACATCAAAAGAATATATTATAAAAAAAATGTAGCCAAAAAAGAAACCGCAGAAAATGAATATTTTCTATAACATCTTGAATTCGATCGAAGTAAAATATAAAAATTATAATGTCTTCAAGTCTCGCGTGAACAGGTATCTTCTAGATAAGCGTTGACTCCATTTCCATCAGACATCAGGTGCAATATCGGTCAAACGCGAGCCCATACAATATTAAAAAAAATAAGCAAACATAAATAAGCGAAATACTAAATGGAGATTATGAAATATACTGGCAGGCGGTCACTAACAAAATTGCGTCATGTAAAAAGTTCTTGAAGGCGTAACATGTTGCGTTTACCAGTGGTTAGTAGAGCAGTTAGCGGTAACAAACTCATAAAATTTTAATTCTTTAAATAGAGAAAGCTAATTTTTATGTTAAACCCAAATATAACTTGCAAATGCAAGGTTCCAGATTATCATAAATAATGATTTGGTTACTATGTAGTATCTTAATGATGGTACAATATGGATGGCACGAGGGCCGTCTTCACCCTAGGGTGCAAGGAATGAGTGGCACTCGAGCGCAAGGCATTTGGGTCCGAAAACCGATCACTTTATCTATATTTACACATGCCATGCATTATCTGCTAGTTTTGAAAATAACGTTCTATCCATGCAGGAACGGAGAAAGAATACAAATTCCTGTGGCCGGGCGGCCTGTCGTAACAGATAAATAGCCCACAGCCAGGTGGTTAGGTATTTGCCCGTTTGGATGGCTACTATCTAAATCAAGCCCAGGTGAAGCCTCATAAAATATGGAGTACTGCTCACACCTTTGGACTGGAGCACCAGCCTAGCAGCTTAATCTCCTGGACTGTATTCAACGTCGAGCCTATACTCACAGAAGGTCTAGATACGCTTGGCCTTAGGAGAGACACCGCGTCTCTCATACTCTACCGACTGCATAACGGAGAGTGTTCCGGGGAATTGTTTAGAATGGTGCCTTTCCTCTTTCTATCTATCGCACTGCTCGCCATCGGTTCGGAGTTCATCCCCATTTCCTCGAGCCGCTTCGCTCATGTACACAAAGGTTCTGTAGAGCATTTGTCTTGCGTACCGTGGCGATATGGAATGAGCTCCCAGCCGAGGTTTCCCCACAGCGCTACGACGTTTTATTAAGGTGTTTTTTACTACTACAATTGACGGGCTAATGGTCCGGTGGTTTGATGAAAAGCGGTTACATCGTAATATTGCAATACCAGAGGTGTTGCCAATGCACACCCATTATCTTAAACAATTTATTTTTATCTATAATAATAACAGACATGACAACTGTGTAGTAAATTAGGCGAGTCACTCATAAAAGTCCGACGGGCCACTCACAAAATTCCGGCGAGCCACTCACAAAAGTCTGGCGAGCCACTCAAAAAAGTCTGGCGGGTCACAAGTTGAGTATGGCGGGTCTAGACTCTCTGCCTTTGTAAGTTAACAAAGTCTAGACAAAAACAGGTCTAAAAATGGAACATAAATATATAATATTATTTTTCATTATTCGAAAGGGATTTTTTTTATCGAAATTCCAAACCGAACCAAAGCTTCCCTTGACGATGATATTGGTCTGCTTCTTATTTTCTCTCCAATGTTTCTCAAACAAATAGTAGTAAATTAGGGAGCTGTGTGGGACTGTGCTTCTGTGAAACATGCCAAACTATGGCCGACGTGGACGGGATGGCGTGATTTTCCCCTCGAAATTTTTTAAAAAAGTAGCTCAATTGGATGGCACAAGTAGCTCGCAACAAATCTATTTTAAGTAGATTAATATTGTTTTGAGTGTTTGCTTTTGTGTTTTGTAAAAAAATTTTAGAGATTCTAATTTCCCGTCCCCGTTTTGCTGGTGTTTTTGATGGGTTTTGTTCAATGATTTATGTGAATTTATGATTCTATTTGCTTCTCTAACAACTTATGTTTTAACTTTAGATCGATTAACGGCCGGTTCTTATATTTTACTAACTGTCATTTATCTTGCTGCTTACTGTACTCTAATTTTTAATTACCTACCTTTTTTGATTCATACCTGAACTATGTGAGTTGAATGAACAACTTACAAACGACTTGATTTGTTGCGAATTTGCAACCCAAAAAAAAGGTTGTTAGTAGCTGTCATTTTAGTCCAGGTAATTAAAAATTTGACATAAGCTCCATACATACAATGACAAATTTTTACCAATGATAAGGCAAGTGAATTAAGGGTAAAATATGGGATCTGGTCCTAAAAGATGATTTACTAGTACATTGATCCAGCTACTGGTTTGGAGAGCGGACTGTCTTCAAAATATTGAAACCAATCAGACTTGGCAGCGTTGTAACTTGTACTGCATTCAAAACAGATATCCACATTTACACATTACATTATTTATTGCCTCATTCTGCCCAGAAATTAAAGATTTAGTTACTTTTATGCATCGTGAATCTTGATTATTGTTAAACAGAACTCTCCGCTCACTTTTCCCTAATTATTTGGGGTCGGCGTTCTTGCCCTATCTTTTCCTTCCATACTTGTGTTCTAGCATATATAATTTGTCACACAGGAAAAATGTTCATGTCTACTTTCTTCTTTACATACATACATAATATCACGCCTGTTTCCCATGGGAGCAGAGATTATGGATCTCCACTTGCGACGATCCTGACAAACAACTTTCATAATATTTTCTTAAGTTTTCGCGACTTGTACACATAATAAAACTACGTTTTAACGGTTTTAAGCGCGGTAATTTATTTGATTTAGGTTTATCCGACGTTTCGGCCGCTTTTCAGTTGCCGTGGTCACGGAAGACAAAGATGACATTTGTCAAACGTGTATTGTCAAAGTTTTTATTCAGCCTACCGAATAAACCGAATGAAATGAACAAGTTGCCGGTAGGCTGAATAAAAACTTTGACAATACACGTTTGACAAATATCATCTTTGTCTTCCGTGACCACGGCCACTGAAAAGCGGACGAAACGTCGGATAAACCTAAATCAAATAAATTACCGCGCTTAAAACCGTTAAAACGTAGTTTTATTAAACAACTTTCACTTCATTTTCTTTGATTAACCTCTTCATATATGCACGTTTATTTGAGATGATTTTCACCTGACCTCTGTTTAACATTTCTGATATCTGATCATGGTGTGTTCGTCTCGATCTACCAACAGCGACTCTACTATTCACAATACTGTCATATACCTATTTTAACTAACTCCGTTGGCTCAGCGACCCAAAGTGAGTCTTGGCCTCCGAAACGAGAGCACGCCACTTCCCTCTGTCCTGCGCAATGTCTTGCCAATTGTGGGCTTGTAATGCGGTCAGGTCAGCTTCCACTCTATCCTTCCAGCGATACTTGACGAGCGCCGACCGATTGGTCGCCCCAAGTATGCTTTCTTCCCCGATCCTCCTCCATCTGCATCTACATGACCGACCCAGCGGAGACGGTGAGAAACCAAAATTCGCGTCTACAAAACTGTAATTAGACCAATTTTGATGTACGGCTGTGAGACCTGGGCACTGACACTGAAGGAGGAGAACCAATAGTTGGTGACAGAGCGGAAACTTCTCCGAAAAATCTTGGGCCTAACAATAAAAGAAGATGGCAGCTGAAGGGTCCGAACCAACTCCGAATTAGAAAACCTCATAGCCGAGTTTAACATAATTGGGGAGATAAATACACCTATTTTATTCTACTTTTATCTATTATCTCTACGTGTCCAAACTACCTTAATATTTCTTTTTCAATTCTTGTTATTACATCTCCTTTCAATCCACATCATTTCCTTATCATATCATTCAAGCTAACCGCACATATACTTCTCAAAGCTGTCATTTCAACTGCGTTTATCCAACTATTATTTTTACTATTGAGTATTCTGAAGATTCACTTCTACGGCGTGTGAAATGCACACTCACACACTTTTTTGTCAGTCAATTTTTGTTAACACTGTTTATATTAGTTTAACTATGCTAAGTAAAGTTATTTTCTTTCTTTCTTTAAATCAATTTACACGATGCCAGTATGAAGTCAGCACTGACTTCCTTCGAATTTGTAGTCCGTAGCTGGATTAATAAAAACCATCTTTAAGACGTTTACAATCAGTCAGATATGTAATATGTTCTTATCCTTATCCATGCAGGAACTGAGAAAGAATACTAATTCCTGAATCCAGGCGGTCTGTTGCCAGAGGCGGCAAGACAACCCACCCACAGCCAGGTGGTAGAGCATTTACCAAACTGATTGGTTACCACCCCTGATCTAGGGCATGCCGCCATAAGAACCTTTCGTTATGTTCCGGTGTTAGTGTAGTAGCCAGATTTCACTCCTATCTACGAGTCCGGCAGAACGTTGGTAGCACCTTTAATAATGCAAATGTCCACATGCGCCAGTAACCACTGTCCAACACAGTTGGGCCGTCAGCCTATCTGCTGCACTCCAGTAATTCTAAAAAAATAAACAAATTCTTTAATATGATTTTTTTTATTGCATGAGTTCAGTAGACATTTGTAACAGCCAAAGGTGCTACCAAGTGCTGCCCCTCTCTAAAACCTGAAACTGATGCCGGAACACAACTCAAGGTTGTTATTCTAGATGGTAGTCATAGTCATCCAGATGGGCAAATACCTTACCATCTGGCTGTTGGTTGTTTAGTTGCCTTTTACAACAGGTCGCCCGACCGCATGAAATTGTATTCTTTCTCAATTCTAGCACAGATAAAAATATGCAAGAGAATTGACATTTTCCTCGTGAAAATTTTAAGTAGTCGTCTACTGTAATTACTTTTTACTTGTGACATAATCGAATATAATTATATAGTTGCAGTGTATGAAGAATTCCCTGCACGCTAGTCTTCGTGCGAGTGGCCTCGACGGAGGCTATGGGTACCAGAACAACTACCACTTTCCACCAGTACACACTCCGGACTTTTGGAGAGAACCACTAAGGGAGTAAGTATTGATGGAATTTTGAATACTTCTTGGTAATATCCATATTACTGGTATATATTAATATAAAAAGTTTTTAATCAAAGTTTCACAGGAAAATGTTTTTTAAAGGGTTAAAAATTCAGAACCTTGAAAGAGGCATAAAGCGTTTTTTGAATCATGTCTCAGCTAGTATTACTCACTTTATAATGGTGAGAAAAATATATTATAATAGATTGACATCTTGATTACATTTAATAAAACTAAGTTTTAACGGGTTTTTAAGCGCCATAATTAATTTGATATTTATTATTTTGACGTTGCGGCCACTTTTCAGTAGCTGCGATCACGGAAGACTAAGAGTGTCAATTGTCAAAGAGTAATGTTAAAGTTTAAATAAATTGTTCATTTGGAGTCTAATCTTATTTACATCGCTTCGCAACATGTTGTGACTTGAAGAGAAGAAGCGGCGCAAGAAACTCTTCAGCAAACATGATGCCTAGCTCTAATAATGTTATGTAATATTAAAATAAATTAATAGATCATATTTCTGAAGAATTAACGAATAAGTTTGGTGCAACGCATATTCGATTAATTTATAGAAAAACATTGCAAAGTTACGTCTCAACATGTAACTAATTGTATATTATGTATATAGGTCTATATATGAGAATAAAGTAGCTTATTTATTTACTTATATTTTATTTTTAATGATAGTTGATGATTATGATTATATTAGTTTTAATTTAGTTTAATACACCACGAATAATCATATAATATATTTTTTCTTTATAATCTCCTTAGACACCGGGTTGACTGGAAGAGATCGCTATAAGCGATAAGATCGTCCATTTTTCTAATCCATATTGATTGTCTAAGTTTAAGTTTATGCTGAACAGTAAAGAGTTTTCATTCATTCATTCATTCATTCCTTATAAATTATAAATAAAAATATTTACTCAATTGATAGAATTAACTTACTACAAATCTGTATGTATTAAACAAAGGTTATTTTTGAAAATGAAAAGTACACGAGAATAATTTTCAAAACGCTTTTCCATTTTCAGGGATTACAACTTAATGGGTTCCCGCGGTCGCAGCACCCGCCGGCCGCTAACACTGCCAGAGCTAACTGGTCAACCCTTACATCGCTCTTCCGTCTACGCCAATAGTATGTATTATTATTAAATCACTAATCGATAGTTTATGTCCAGCAGTTGACTTCATTAAGCTGCGATGATGATAGACTATTTATTAATAAACCTTAGTATTTAAGTTTGATTACAAGAACTAAGGAAACTTATACGAATCAAGGCATACAAGTAAAACAAATCAGAAGAGATTTTTATCCGTGTACGAACGGAGAAAGTTGCCTGCGGTAAAAGGCGATAAAATAACTTAAAACCTAGTGGTAGGCTATTTGCAAAAGGATAGCTAGCTACCACCCTTAGTCTAGAGTATGCCACCGCAACAACCTTGGGTTGTGTTCCGGGAACACTTTGGCCAGGTTCTACTACCGCCTTTGAGAATGGCAGCACATTGGTAGAAACTTTGGTGTTGCAAATATTCATAGACATATATAACCATTTTCCATCAGCTTTGCTGCACTCCTGCAACAAAAAAGAGGGTCAAAAATTTTCTTTCCAGCAGGCTAGTGACATGGTAGTAACGATAAGAATGACCTTGTATCTATCTAAACAACTTACCTTACACGCGTATAAAGTCACATGTCTAACCAGTATCCTGTTGATATTAAGTATTATGGTTTATACGAAGCCAGTACGGTGGCGCAAGTGCTATAGACAAGCCAGCGCTGGCTTGGCGCGTGTTGTTTAGTTAAGTCAGCCTGGATTTTTTTGTGCTGTGATTTCTTTTTCAAACCGTCTACTGACAAAAAAATGATCAAAGAACATCTCTGTACTATTATTACAAGAGTTGATACGTATGTTAGAGAAATAAATTGTGAAGAAAAACAGCTTGGGACAAGAAAATGGCTAAGCGATAGATCAATCACTGGAGCTTCTGCTTTGTTGCTATAACAATTAAGATTGGAAGACTCGTCCATGTTGATTGAATTCTAAACATAACAAACGCACATGCATCCTACGGATATCCGTCAGCTATTGGCGAGTAGCGATAGCACATTTCACTGATCACCGGTTAAACAACGATGATATAAAATAAATAACGTTTCAATCCGGTTACAAGAATAGGAAACGACTTTTAGTTAAATGTCGCCAGAGCATAGTACAACATATTTAAAATAGATAGTGAAAATGATAAAAGAGCTATTTATTTGTGTAAAATTGAACCTTGTTCTTAAAAAACTTAGACAGAAGTTATTTATAACGCCGCGATGTACCATCGAGAGTGCAATGTATTATTTCATTTCACAGTTCCAATAATCACTTGCAGTTCTTATCGTCACTGTGGTATTGTTATTTTATTCACACTTCTAAAATATCGGGATGGTGATTTTTTACCGTTAAACATATGAAATAATTTCACAACAGTCATCGCTATATTAAATTAGCTGTATTTTCCATACTAGCAAGATATGTGTACACGTGTCCGCAACACTAGCGTGGGGATTAAGGGATATGCGGGTAGGAGGTCACTGGCTTGATAAATAGACGGGCGCTCTATTCTCGCCAGCGCTGGCTTGGCTTGAAAAACTGTTTGCTACAAGGCCAATATCAAGCCAGTGCTGTTTGCCAGTGAGACTAGCAGCCAGCAATGGCTTCGTATAAGCAAGTGTTTACACTATTTTCGGATATCCTATATATATCCCCGTTATTGTAAAAACTTATTAATTATATAGGAATTGTTCTCTATACCACGCAGAAGGAATAATCAATATATGCATTGCACATACTAAATATATATTCTCTTATTTTCTGTACAATAAATACTACATTCCGATTAGCCACGACTTTACACCTGGGGGCACCGTGTTGCTTACCACATCACTGTCAATGTGGAGTTATGGTAGACCGATTTAGACACCACGGGTTATCATGTTTAAAAAGCGCAAGAAGAATATCTCGTCATGACAGCATCAACGACATGATCCGCCGATCTCTTGTCAGCCTCGACGTTCGGGCCATTCTAGAATCGAATGGCCTGGTACGTGACGATGGTAAGAGACCGGACGGAATGTCACTTGTCCCTTGGAAGACGCGACCTGTGTTGACACACTTGCTTCCCTCACACCGAGTCAGTGGCTGGCAACGCCGTCGGTTCAGCTGAAGACGCCAAACGGCGTAAATATGGAGATATGGAGCCTTAGGAAAAGGTTACATATTTGTGCCGTTTGGGGTTGAAACTTAGGCCCGTCGGGTTCTGTAGCAAAGAGTTTCTTTAAAGACAGAAACTCTTTGACACTATCCGTGATCAGAAGGCTGGCTCATATTTCGCACAACAAATAAGTATTGCCATACAGCGCGGCAATGCAGCCAGCCTTCTGGGCACGCTCCCATCTGGCAGTGATCGGCTACATAGTATAGGTACCTTAGTTTCAATGTCTTTCATAATATTCTTAATAATGAATGTATTAAAAATGCTATTAAAGATCATGCAAGAGGTAGAGCAAATGGATACGAGCACAAGAACAAAAAGACTTTGCCAACCAACGGTGAGAACGTAGCACCGAAATCTCCAGAAGAAACAGCGACAGGTTTGTTCTATTTGTTCTATCATTAACCTAACAAGTCTACTTTCGGATAGTTTTGTGTACGCAAGTGAGACTGAATTACTGAATAGATCATCCTGAAAATCATTATATAAGTACTATGTTTTCGATACTTTGAATATAAGATACTGTTTAGATTATGTCTCTAGAGACTACGGGCGATGAAAATGGCCCGGACTTTTGGAGGGCTTGCGTGGAACCATGTGGAGGTCAACACGTAGAGGCCCCTTGACAAATTTAATCTAATAACCAATCTAGATATTGTTAATGATTATAATTTAGATACCGCTGTGTCAGAAAATCGAATACTTTTAGCAATAAAAGATTTGGAATTAAGACGCATGGAATACTTTTGTGTTATACTTATTCAAAATTACTTCGTATAAACTATAGTCTCTATGGGGACTATGGCGTCTGCCCGTCACAATGTTCCGGGAACATGGAAAAATGGGCAGACGGTGATTCGCCACTCATTGCATGGGCCCCTAGAAATGCCGTACAAGATTGGCGAGGAGCAACATGGGTGTGAGTGGCTAAGGGGTGCCGAGAGATGGGCTTATTATTATATTTTAAACACTGTTTTGTCGTTTTTTAACCGACTTTGAAAAAAGGAGGAGGTTCTCAATTCGTCGGGATCTTTTTTTGTTGTTGCTTTTTTATGTATGTTCGCCGATTACTCCGTGATTTATGATCCGATTTACGTGATTCTTTTTTGTTCGACGCGGAATAGCTTCCAATTGGTCCCCTAAAAATTTTACATAGTTTGGCCCAGTAGTTTTCATTTTATGAACATTTTTTATGAAAAAATTTCCTTTTCGTTTCATATGTACACCGATTACTCTGAGATTTATGATTCGATTTACGTGATTCTTTTTTTGTTCGACGCTGAATAGCTGCCATGTGATCCCCTAAAAAATTGACATAGTTTGGCCCAGTAGTTTTCATTTTACGAACATTTTTTTTGTTCCCGTTTCTTAGGACCTATATTTTCTAGACACTAAAAAGTAACAAATAAAAAATAAAAACTTCGTTTAAAAAAACCGACTTCAAAAACTAAAATGTATAAAATAACTTATTTCTAAAGCTATTATTATTAATATATATTATCTAAAACATCTTAAAGTCGGTACTTAGTAATTTTCAAAATATAGTAATTTTTATGTTTTACTTAAACGAAGATTTTATTTTTTATTCCTTTAACATATCTTTGGGTATATATGTCATTGTTTTATCTTAGGACAAACCTATCTCCTGTTCTGTAGCCCGTAACGAGGAATCGAATAATTGCTTGATATGATGTACCATACTTCTACAAACGCACAGCTCGTCGTCGGTAGGATTTTCACCCTCATTTAATATTCCTACAACCAGCACAACAGTTCTCTATAAAATTATTTCTACTATCAGTAACAATCTGAAGGGAATTTTCAGCTTAGTTTTGCCCTCTGCTCTACGATAAGGGGTCGTTAAGTCTTGTAGCAACGCTAACATCCTTGAGGATTTTTTGGTAATGATTTTTCGAGCGATAGGGCGGATTCCACGTACGCAGTTGTTTTTCAAAATTTATTTTATTATGGATAATATAAAGTAGTATATAAAAATCTCTTTTAGAAAGAAAAAGATATTTTTATTATCTTGTTTTGATGAACTGAAGGAGTAAAATGGTTTCATGTCGATAATTTGGAGGTGATTTGGTGAATTTTTTCTTAACTTAAAATATCTAGAGAATATATAACGAAAAAATTAAGTTACGTCTCATATCGTGAAGATTAATGATATTTTTACTGGTAAATTATTGATCAATAAATACCAACGAAAAGTGGTTTCGTTTGCATCCCTTTTTCGACTGTTTGCGCAACAGGAGCCTTAAGGAATTACACCATAAAATTTCTTCGTGTTGCAAAGTAAAAGAAAAAAAAACAGCAGCTAAAAGTTTAAAGGGAAAAGATAGAAGAGAGGTTTCCAGTAAAGACCAATGTAATCCTATTTAGTCCATAGTATGTGCAACAAACCTGTTACATCATATTTTGTTCATTTGTCTTTATATTTCAGAATGCCGATTAAATTTGTTACCTGAATTAAAAAGTTCGTGTAAATCAAACACCACGTCTGTTTATCCGGAACTAAAAGTTGTCGTTACAAAAATGATACACCATGGACACGGTGAGAATAATGGAGTGTAGATTGGCAGAATTGGTTTGTTTAATAATATGCTTAGAGTACTAAAAATGAAGTGTTGTTGTGCATGCTAATGACTAACATAACTAAACCAACGTTCTGTTTACATGTTTAAATTAAATTCATTAAATATTCGGGTATTACGCCAATATGAAGGTTTGCATTGAAAATCATGCGGACTGTAATTTGGTTTGAATTTAAAGAAAACGGCGACGTGTGTATTCCTCAATATTTATTGACCAACTGGCTGATGTTACTATACCTCATAAAATACAAATATGCAATTTGAACTGAACACCTCGTTTGCTGAAAATGCAGTTTAAAATTTTTTCAAAATATGTTTTGATTTTTAAGATACATGCCAGTAATGTAAGTACGTCACTATTTCTTCAAATATTTTTTAATTTCTTTCATGTTTAACGTAAAATGAAACCCAGTAATTAAGGCTGTAAGACACGTCTATGTCAAAATGTTTCCGAGCTTATTAAATGTAGGGAATCTGATGAAATCTCATCAAGTTTTCCTTGAAGTGTCAATTATTTTGTATTCACGTACAAATATCCAGTAAACATCAGAATTATCTACAAAGATTTGGAATCGTTAAATTTCTGAAACTAAATCTGTAAGTTACGGTGTGAAATGACGGTGTCTGTGGTTCAGCGGGCTAAGTCTTAACCGGCCGAAGTTGCTGGAATGCATCGATTACTGGCATGCTAAATTTCGGAAACGGAGTTTCTGTTATTTACTATGGTCTGGGTGTCTGGGATCGGTCACAGAGTGTTCCCTTGTATTTTATATGTATAGACTGGATTGTAACAAATAATAATTCACAGACATACAATGCGACGCTACTACTTTCTGCATTTTCGATACTGCCTACGTCTTGCCGCACAACGTGTAGAGCAAGCAGTTCTTGGTATAAACGCGTGCTATTCTTTCGAAACTCTTTTCAGTGTAATAGTTTCTTTCAAATTCTCTTAAATTTATCTGCTTGTATTTCCAACTCTTGATATTACGTTTGTAAGTAAATTGGCAAACGAGTCCACTGACTAGATGGTAACTTGGTTACCGTCGCCCATGGACGTTAGCAACATTAAGGTAGCCGATCAGTTTCCTACCTTCTTCAGACTCTAAATACCAGTTTACGCTCTTTTTGAAGATATTGTAGCGCTCTGAGAACACCGGAAGAAGGAGCTCATTCGATAGTTTCCTTACGTATGGCATGAAGAAGCCTGCGCCATGCATAGTGGGCAACTTCCAAGAGTCTCTGAGGGGAATGACCCTAATGGTAGAAAGAGCGAGATAGAATGCTCCTCCGTAGCAAAGGAAGATCTTCAAGCGAGGCTATTGTAGTTACTCGCAGGCCTATGGCATCTGTAATTGTTGAAAATTTGTATATATTGTTACACGCCGACAAAGTGAATGCACACCTGTTTATTACCTTTCCCCCCACTTGGACTTCTTTTATTTACTTTGTGTTTAAAATTTGTAATTAAGAAAAACATCCTATTGTTACTGTACTCGTTTATGGCCGCAGGTGTACAGATTACGTTTTCTTGGAAAATTTAGTCCACGCGGTCGATTGTTGTATTGTATAGATTAGTATAAAACAATGCCCGAACGGAGGGGTGAGTCAGTCATGCGACAATTACGATACGAGCAAGACGTGTACATTCGATAAGCTATATAGTGACGGACTTTGCGCGTGTTATTGAATCGTGCAGTTTGTACTGGTTGTGTCCAGTTATATTTGTACCTGTGTTATACGTGTTTGTATAGTTCTAATAAATAGTAATTGCAACATTTTAACTCCAGCCCCGCACTCGTAACAATGTTGTTTGTACGTTTCGGTAAACGTTTGCGACCTCAAATGGACCTACTTATGCAAAATGGAACCAACCCACATATTGACAGTTTTGAGAAAAAGCCGTTTTTATTGAAATTTTGCATACAAATAATGTGTCTATATTTTGGAAAAAAACATATTTAGAATATTGTACATTAGAATATACAATAATCTAAATATTTTTTTTGCAAAATTTTAATAAAAACGCCTTTTTTTCAAAAATGACAGTATGTGGGTTGGTTCCATTTTGCATAAGTAGGTCCAAATATCAAACAGACCCATCTAACTTACATTAGGCTTGTACCTAAGTGTACCACTACATCTCTACTGCCGAAAACAGTACAACGCGTTTCTTAGGTATTTATAAATCTTTTGTACACAAATTTGGTAATGAACTATCAATTTGCTTCTATTCCAGTATCAAACGGGCAACAGGTGGAAGCAGGTCGCCCGCGAGCTCGACGCCATCATCATCGCAAGCATGCGCCAGAGCACACGTAACTCACGCCAGCATTACGGTGGCAAGTGATTACTCTCTCACAAATCTAGTAGATCATACTACGTATGTTAATCCTTTTTGACATATGGCTTTTGATGTAATGATCGACTGGTGGGACTTTGGAGAAACTAGATTTTATCAACGTATAACGGCTCCAATTGATCTTGTAGATAAATAAAAGTTATTATGATTTTTTCACTCAGACAAAATCAGCTCAAACGTGAAAATATATTTTATTTCACCTCTATGATCACAAAATATGCAGAAGCTCGACACCACTTACATACGTATTCAAGAACGGGAATTAATTTGAATCAATGCTTTAATGCAGCTTAGCTTTAAGGGCCGCATGCATAACGATCGCCTTTAAATAAAATTAACTAATGATATCATATTAAACTGCCTAAATACGTTTTACGCAAAACGTATTGATAGTTCTTAAAACATATTTAGCGGCAAATTTTGCGTTGTGCAAGACGCTAATGTATGTACGGGTGTTAAATACGTTTTGTTTCTTAAATAAATTTAAGCAACCTTATGCAAGCGGCCCTAAGTGTTGTTTTAGTGTCACCTTATGAACTAAAAATGACTTCAAATTTTTGAATAATAATTTTATTTTCAAATTTAAATCAAGAATTAACATTATTCAAGTTAAAATAAAAACTAAAATCCTAACAACAACAAAAAATACCTAACTTAAAAATATATATACAAAATAACATAAAATAAAACACTAAAATTAAAATAAAACCCTTTTCAAATTAGTCTTATTCATATTTAAGTGCTCAAGTTTTTATATGTGTTCTTGAATACAAGATATATAAGTACAGCAATGTTATATAAATAGACATGTTCGTCTGGCTTAAAGGCCTAGTTGCCAAGTCATAAATGCATTAAAAAAAAGACATGTTCGTAAGGAGATGTCAGTAATCAATATGGATTATTAGTTGCGATTATCTGTTATCGATTGTGTTTGTCATGACATGTGTTATAGTATATAATGTCTTTAAAGACCACGGGCCATAAAAATGGCCCGGACTTTTGGAGGGCTTGCTTGGGGCCATGGGGAAACCAACACGTAGAGGCCCTTTGACAAATTTAATCTAAATGTGGCGGGACACTCACCGGCGATTATCCCTGTCTACACCATATAATAATGCACTCAAGCTCCGGGCAGTATAGGACTATTGTGGGAAATGAGAATAGAAAGTACCGGGCTATTGGGGTGAACTGCTAGTGGTACTAGGGGTCTGGGAATATGGGGACTATGGCGTCTGCCCGTCGCAATGTTCGGGGAACATGGAAAAATGGGCAGACGGTGAATCGGCACTCCCTGCATGGGCCCCTAAAAATGCCATAAAAGCCAGGGGCAACATGAGTGTGAGTGGCTAAGGGGTGTCGAGAGGTGGGCTGCAGTTTCACCGAGGCTACTTCTGACGTGATGCCATTTATCACTTTCACCCCTGGAGCTTGGGTCTTAGCTCTAGCGATCTCCACTCCACAATATATAATTATAATATTTATTATTCGCTAGTCAACAGCATCATACTGTTCAAATTGAAATTATCGACTAATTTTCCCAGAACACTCGAAATGCATTCAGATTTACAGAATTTTTAAGGTCAACGGGAAGTAGTTCTGTGTATTTTGTGATAAGATCTTGGTAATTAACCGAACATAATCTTGATATTTAAAAACTGCATATTTCATGTCAGCTTAAATGATGATCATTACATCAATGGCTATAATATACTCGATTTACAAATAGGCAATACCTATTTACAAAATCCAGTCAAAACTAGCAACATAATACTATTAAGTTAAGAAGTACATCATACGATTATGACAGCTAGAAATCTAAATCAATTCAGAATTTGCTAATACCACCTTTTCCTAATATAGATGTGACCTTTTGACAAGAAATATAATTTAAAAAGGCATATTGATTAATCTTGTAATTGAGAGTTGCGATTTGTTTTTAATTTGCAACTACTAATTATCAGAAATCATTTCGACACCTCCCAGGGATACTATGCCAACTTCATTTTAGTTATTTTCTGTCTTAAGAGAAAAGCACTGATTAATATTGTAATACTGTTTCTAAAATTTCATAAAAAGAATATTGAAAAACTTAAAAGGTTTTTGGTTCTTAATATTTTTTATTAAATTTTAGAAATATAATAGATAGATAGATAACACTTTATTGCTCACCAAAACAAACAAAACGCATAATTACAATACTTCTTGGCAAAACAACAGGCGGCCTTAGCGCTAAAAGCGATCTCTTCCAGGCAACCTAGCTTGATAGAAATTCTTACCTAATCTGGCAATGTAGGTGGAGCAGAAAAAAGATAGGACTGTACAATTTAAATATACTTACAGTAATTATTTATAAATTTAATATATTTATATCTTATACATAAAATTCTCGTGTGTTAGTTACCATACTCCTCCGAAACGGCTTGATCGATTCTCATAAAATTTTGTGTGCATATCGAGTAGGTCTGAGTAACGGATAACATCTATTTTTCATCCCCCTCAATGTTAAGGGTAGTCCACCCCTAAATATTTTTTTTTAATTTTTAGAGATTTTTTATTTTTTTATGATACAGCATTAAAAAATACATACAACCCTAAATTTTCAACCCTCTACGATCAACCCCTATTTTTTAAAAGCGATATTAGTATTTTTATAATTTTCTACTGGGATGATTTAGATTTTAATTTGAACCAGGTAGATGGCGCTGCAATCGGGTACCAGAATTTAGGTGTTCTTTTTGTTGTTGTATGTGTTGAAGTTTGTCCCGGAATGGTTTAAATAAACGATTGGACCCAGTAGGTGGCGCCGTGATACTGCTCCTAAACGCTGGGCCTGGTTTTGATAAAAAAAAATGTTTGTTCAAGTGGATTTGAGAATAGTTTAGATTAAAATTTGGTCCCTGTAGATGACGCTGGAATCGGGTTCTAGATATTTATTTTTTAAAGGCAGGACAACGTCTGCCGGGTACAGCTAGTATGTAAATATAATATAAATAAATATATAATATTAAGACATTAATGAGTGTTTTTCCCTTAAAACAGAAAATACCTAAAATTAAGTTGGCGTAGTATTCCTTGGAGGTGGCGATTTACTTGTCATGGTGCGGCTTCATCTGGGTTAAATTTAAAGCTATAGGTCGTGCAGATGTGGCGATGGTAGTAATGCGCAATTTGAGATACGACATTGTTAATGGCGTTAAATGACAGATGACGTATGTATATACATCAGTGGTGTGGACTTTATACAACTAGATTCCCCGTAGCCTACCTTTAAGAAACTAACAACTAGCGACCAAAAGTACAAACATATTCTTGAAAAAGTTGAAAGTGCCATGACTTTATATTCGCTTACGTTTTTTATTCGTGCATATATTATCAATGTATCTCTTACACTCGGTAGCTTTCCACACGTATTGGGTGAAATAGCAACTTATAAGCCGATCGGACACCGGCTTCTGTTTCAAAATATGCAGTAAGATTGCAAAAATAAAAATACAAATTGTAATAAGAAAATACATTGGGAGTTAGACGTTTTTTGAACAGCGGTGTAGTCGGCGCTTGCAACATACGGTATGTTTTTTCAACAGAACCCTAGACAAATTTCCACCCCGCACCACTGATATACATTAATGTGGCTATGCGCTAAACAGGTTATTTTTAACGCTTCAAATAAGACGTATTCGGCCACCTAACCTATACCTTTAACACTAACGCAGATGAAGCCCCGCCATAAAAGTAGTCCAACATTACATTTACATCAATCGGTATAATCGGTAAGTTTACTGAACGACTACGTCTCTATGAGCGATGTTCTTAGTGTTGCTACTATCTGGTAGAGATGGGTCACTAAGATAAAAACCAATAAATAGCAGTTTTACTCAAAGAAGAAACGGCTAAGTTGTCCATCAATTCGCGATCAGGCTAATGTAATGATTGTGGAATAAAATCAAATACTCACAACTAAAAAATTTACGGCTTAGCCATTAGCCGTCGCCGTCAATTCGCCAGCCGCCTAATGGTTGTCAAAAAAAACTGAAAACTCGCAACTAAAAAGTTTACTCCTTAGATGTCAGCCGTCAGCAGCCGATTAGCGAGTCATATACTAATTATCCATCACATGGTTTTTAGACAGCTATCGATAGACGTAAGTCAGATGGCTAAATTTATGAGATTTCGGTTGGTTACCCATCGCTACTGTGTAGTAGCAATTTTGGAAATCTCGGTAAAATCGTCCAGTATATCGCCGTTACTCAACGACGGCTACGTTCCACAAGAGGCTCACAAGGACCACGTTCACGATCGCGATTTTTCCCGTTCCACTTGCTTGCAGACGTTACAATCGTAAACTCTAGTGGAACTGATTATGTAGCGTTGTATGACGTCAAACGATAAAATACACAAATGTCATTTGATTGATTAGACAATTGCGCCTTTTTCAATGTCAATCGATAAAGTAAATTAATGCTCTGTTTGTGTATGCATGTCTCTTGACATGGGTAGTTGTGAGCGCAGTGTGATCGAAAATAATGACGTTCTTAGTGACATTTGACAAGCATTTTGGGCGTTGTGAGCTTCTATCGGAACGCGTCCGATACGTAACTTTTAGGTTATAGTGTATCTATGGTTTAGGTAAACGAGCTCATTCACATCACTAGTCTATCTACCGGTTAATTTGCCAATACTGCGCCGTTATTAGTGGTATATGAAGCACAGTCTGCATTGATTAAAGTCTATAAACAGGATGCTAACAACAAAAGATATTTCGAATAAAACCGGACTGTAAAATGTCAATTGTGCCGTAGTTGCGTCTCTTTCTTTTTTATCTGTAGCGAAAAGGATGAATGACGAACTAAATAGAGCACCACGAATAAAACTAAGGCTTTTTCGGAAGTGTCTCAGTTTTGAAGCGTAATTTGACTAAATTAAAATGTTGCGTATCTACATAAAAGCGCTTCTTAATCATTGACTTCCTAATTTTAACGGATTTTAGTACCGGCTCACGTACTGAGACTATTTTCGAATATAGCTGAAGTAAACCGCGTTCTTATTAAAATGTATAATTGCATTTTGAATGTCTGTATATTGCAATATATTTTAAGCATTAAAATTTATTCGATAACTTAATAGTTGTTTTATTTTGTATCCATGACCAAAATACTAGTCGTTCCTGCTATATAATTATTTTTAAAATGATACTTATTAAGGTATACGTATATACTGCATATTGCAATATTAGACTAAGGGCCGCTTGCATAACGATCACCTTTAAATAAAATTAGTTAATAATATCATATTAAACTGCCTAAATGCTTTTTGCACAAAACGTATTGACAGTTCTGTAAACATATTTAGCGGCAAATTTAGTATTGTGCAAAACGCTAATTGTATTTAAGGGTGTTAAATACGATTTGTGTGTTTTAAATAAATTTGAGCAACCTTATGCAACCGGCCCTTTAAATAGCATTTGAACTAAGATTTATTTGCCTGCACTGGAAATGAAATTGTTCGTGTACTATTTACACATTTGTTCACAAACAAGTACAGACATGAATAAGTAATAGAAATGTATGCATAAGTATTTTTAACTTTAATAATGCACTGCTGTGTTTTTATGATGTTTTTGACGTATTAAACTGGCGCAGGCGAATAAAGACTGTAGACTATGGATGGTAGAGATAAAGAGGTTTACCATATGGGGTCAAACTAAAAACTATATAAGTAGATGAAAGAGTTAACGTACGCAAAGAGTACTATATGTACTCAGCAATAGGGTAGCGGACATTTAAATAAACTAACATATTTATAAACTTACAAATCGTCGCGGCCTCAAAGATTTTATACAAGCGCCAAATAACATTCACAAATAGCACATAAATTACATTTTTTGGAAAATAATTTATATCCATAATTCGAAAAATTATGGCAAGATATTCTTTTAACGCCTGTTTTAATACACTTATACATAAAATAGAATATATTGTAATGTGTGTCCGCATCCTTGTTGTAGACGGAGCGAAGTGTGCTAAATAAAAATATCTAAGTAATTCAATTGTTGTAAATACTTTAATAATTTTATAATATTTACTATTATTAAATAACTAACACTTTCTTTAAAATTCGCCCTCTAGCTTATAGTAGCGCCTCCTTGAATGGCTTTTGACAGACATCTTTCATATCATACAAAGATATGCTCTTTCTTATCTCTACCCGCCATGTTTTAGACGTCACGACCCGACCACGACAGGGACGGGCGACGGCTCATAACATGCTTTATACAACTTACTTTTCTTTTTGTCGCTCGTGGAGTCGCATTTAGCTATTGCTCGCAACGACAAGGTCGTGGCCAGGCCGTTAGGCTTTATTTTTGAGGAGACTTTTAAACCAGTATTAAATTTTAGATAGATTTTAATGTAAAAAGATTTCGAAAATTACTCTATTACACTCAGATACTTCAAAAACTTTCTTCCTGAGGTCCTACCATTCATTTGATTGAAACAGTATGCACAAACCACCGATTACTTCCAACTGTTACAAGCTAATGAAGAGTAGGCCTGGATAACACTGCCGGTGTGTCAACACATTTGTTTTGAATGTATGGCGCATAACTCATTTCAGTGAATCTTAAATGAAATCGTTAAAGTTGACAATGTACTGCCTACGATACTGTGCTAAAAGCAGGCGTATGGTGTGGTTGGTAGGTCCTACCACTGCTGCGATATGGCGCAATTTTGAGTTAACTCAGTGTGTTAGTGTAGTAGTTTGCGCTTGAATTACCGAGTTACCTAGATTTAATTAAGAGTTCAGTATACTTCTTTTTTATGCGGTCAAATCGTTAGACAAAAGTAATAAAAGTCCAAAAACGTCACTTTGATTTCAGTCCATTTCGTTACCATATGGCTCATAGAGTATGTTGAATATATGATATGGCTTCTTGTGGTTGTAACATTTACCCGACCAGATTTTATGAATGCCTGTAATATTCGATGTAATCGGGAGGAGAACTTTTATGCAATTTATAATTTGTGAAATATTATAGTGATGATATTGAAGTGAAAATTATTACTTTTTTAATAGATTTAAGCTTACATGACATGGTGACTCTTTTAATTTACAAAATGATTCGGCATCATTTAGCTTCGGGTAACTAATGAAACTAATGCATCATTTATGTCAAAAGTTTGAATATTGTGAATCATATGGAATAGAAACTTTCATAATGAAATCCGCCTACAGCATATCACGTTTTCTAGGAATTTACAGATAAACCACAGTGTAAAAATTTCTTCTATTCTTATTCCGCAGTACATGTTAAAACTGTGGAATGAAATACCTTTCGCGGTTTTTCTAGAGTGCAATAAAATACGATGCAATATTAAGTTCAAATAAAAAAAATATCTTTTCTAGATGGACTGTTTATTGAGAAGAATACCATTTCCTGCGTTTTGGTGGCCTGTCGTAAGAGACGACAAAACAACCCACAGCCAGGTGGTAGGGCATTTGCTCGACTGGATGGCTACCACACCTGGTCTAAAGTATGTAGCCATAACAACCTTGATTTGTGTTCCGGCATTAGTGACCAGGTTTCAGTCTTCCTTAAGAGAGCAGCAGCGCATTTGCAGCACCTTTGGTGTTGCAAATGTCCATAGGCGATGGTAACCGCTTTCCATCAAGTGGGCCGTCTGCCTGTCTGCTGAACTCCTGCAATAAATAAAAAAATGATAAATTTTAAAACTGTAGAACATAACGCTATTACTTAAGAGTAAGAGAGGCAGTAAATTAACACGAGCTCGCATCATAATTGACAATGTTTAATAAATTATCTGTTAATCACACATGTCATGTAAGTGTAATTCATAAAGATATATTTGTGAGAGTGGTATTAGAACATAATGTTAATTATATTCTTAGCCTTATCAATTATTATTAACCTTATTTATTAAATACCTTATATTATTATCAAAAATATGGCATAATAAATATATTTATTGAAATTATCTTGACTGTTCTTTCAAATAAGAAATTTATAACAGCCATTAAATTTCAGAAAATCATTTCAAAAAGAAAAGAGAAACTGGTAAAAAATATAGTTATATATCGAAAGAATGAATAGAATAAACTAAGACTGTTTTCTAATTTGTCGGTGCAACAGCGGCGTGGAATATAAATATAGGCCCTCTGTAAGTTTTCGATATCACGTATACTGATCATAGTCATCCTCACTTAAACACAGTTTTCAGTTAGTTTTTTTTAAAATTAAGGTTTCTATTTTAATCCACATTTTTTATATTTCTATTAACAAAGTAGAATGGTATGCATCTATGTAGGTACGATCTGACCAATTGATTCATGACCCACTACTAATTCCTCCATAGAAATAGGTCGTGTTTTAATGCCTTATATTATTTATGAAATAGCAAGATAAATAAATAAAGAGCACAATTTTAGGAAAACATATTTATTTGGTCAACGATTACACTTTCATTACTGAATACTTCTTAAATAGTACAAGCGTAGTGTAATCTGTGTAGCGTATATTATTATACGTTACACAGATTAAATATTATACATTTTATTTATTTCTACTTCACATTATTTTATACAAAGATATATAGACGGATCACCGAATTTAAATTATATTTGCAATTCGCGCCTCTTTTGTCAGCCTGTGAAAGTTTTGTATATAATACCAGCTGTCTATCACACGTCGCCTTGCCCAGAAAAGGTTCAATCGATATGCCGACAGCAGTGCCACCTACCGGGTCCAATTGTGAAGCAGCTCAGAAACCTTCTCTGGCTCATGCACAACAACTTTGCTAAAGATCATCACATGATCAAATGTATAGTTTACGATTCTATAAAGGACAAACATTCATTTTTATATTAAAAGATATTGACGTTATATTCTACTAACAACACGGAAGAGGAATACTGAGAATGAAATTCGCCCAGGGTCTTGAGTCTCCTATTACGATAGTGTCATAGTGGTAAAATAATATATACGTTTGCACACCGAAACCAGCAAAGCAACAAATATGGTAAGGAATGGAAAGAGTACTTTGATTTGGCGTCAAGAGAAAAGGGCATATGGTATAGAACATTGCAAAGCGAGCCTCCTCGTATTCCCTGGTTTACTTATACTAGATTTGATAGACTGCTTTGTGTCCTAGCTCATAGATTGCGCACCGGTCACATTCCACTAAATAAATTTTATCATCTTGTGGGAAGGAGCAATACTCCAAATTGTCTACATTGCCATGTAGTGGAAGACGTACAGCATCTGTTAGTGGAATGTGTTCGGACCAGAGACGGCAGGAAGAGGCTGGTGGATGCGCTGGGAATTAATCTCATGGACGTGGGTGTTTTCCAGAGCATTTTGTCGCGGCCACAGTCTGCTGCGGCTCTTTTAATTTATAAAATAATTAAACCATTTATATGATTTGTGGAATTGTATGATTAGGGTAAGATGGGGCTGACATGGTGACATTATCACTAAAAGCCCCTAAATAAATTAGAAAAAAAAAATATGGTACAATTATAACGCCAGTGAACTATCATTCTAACATTACCATTACTGCAGACTTAAGGGACTCATTAAAAACAAAAACGTAAACCCTTCTTGACTGAGGCTGGTGTACATATACATTTAACCGATGGTTATAGAATAATCGTCAAAAATATATGCCTAAACAGGCTTTACAATTTACTCGATTTGTCGCTTTTATCTTAAGTGCCACTCTTTTCTATCTTAAGTTCAACTCGGCGTGCGTTAACTCAGTCACTGAAGCGCTGTCCAATGTGCCAGCACTTGAGTTAACTCAAAATTGGGTTACAGCAAACAGCACCGATTAAATTGCCAATAGTGTATATTAATAATATTTTGAATTCAGTTTTGCTGAAATGAGTTGTATTAAGGGCGATAACTTACTGGCGCAGTGAACTGAGCTAGCGCAATTGCGCGGTGCAGCGGAGTGTTATCCAGGTTTGGTGCAAAATTTATCTTAATAATCTATATTTTAGACAGTTTTCAGCACTAAACTATGGAGGGCAGAGGTAAGAAGAATCATCTCATATAGGAAAATAGTTGAAGAAGTGTCCAGTTGTAAGCTGTCAATAACAGTTTAAAAACCGTCCAAAATGGCGCTGATGTAGACAAAGGGTATGGTATGAGTGTAGCTGTTGTAGACAGATCGAAGTATGCCGAGTTAATAAAATTAATAACTTTGGCGACTAAAGTCAGTGTTACCAGATGGGGGGGATTCCCTGCAAATTCGGGGATTTTTTTGACGTCAGGGGGGAGATTTGGGGGTAAAAATTCTTTGGGGGGACATTCGGGGGGAAATATTTTGTTGTCAGAAATTTTTGGCGATATTTTAAGTATTAATAATTCATCTACAAACACAATTACCATCACTACAATTATTATATCTAAGTTATAATACAGTATTATTACTTTATCTTAGAATTATACTCTACTAGTAAATCATACTTCAATTGAATAGTTCATTCTAATAATTCAATTCATTCGTTCGTTCATTTACATCATTAATTTTATTTATTATGCCGTCTCTACTCGTATGCGTCGTATCTTATAAGCTACTTTCCGTTAGACTCACAACGACTACGTTCACAACCGCGGTTTTTCCCGTTCCACTTATTTGCTGGCGTCACAATCGTAAACTCAAGTGGAACGGTTATTTAACCCACCTATTGACACGGGTCGTTGTTACCACCCCCCCCCCCCCCCCCCGTGAGCGAAAATGATGACGTCATTAGTGACGTTTTCGCTACGACGGTAGTTTTGCTTTTTTATTTCTCCTTTAAAATAAGTAAAAACTGTTTTGGGGGTTTTTTTGTCAAAAACCTTATTTTTTGGGGTTTTTGACAAAAATTTGGGGATTAATTGACATGGTCATCTGGCAACACTGACTAAAGTAGTTGGTGACAGTATACCATAGAGGCTAGAGGATAAAGAGAACTATCTCAGTATATTAAAAAGTGTCCACTGAAGGGCAGCAAATTAAGATGGCGCCATAATAGCAAGTGGAAAGTATTTAAAAATAGCGCCACAAATAATTAGAGTAGGATACTAGATTAAAGACTTCCTCTTTGTCACCGCGCATTTTACGAAAATGTAACTATTGCATGTGTCCTCATGGTGGAATTTTCAGATAATTTAGTTAGTTATCTTAATTAGTGAAATAGGTTTCAAAAATTCAATTGGTTAAAAATTTATATACATACATCTCAATACGAGAAAGTCTCAATACTTTTCCAAATAATAATTTTTAAATTTTTCAACCCAGCACACTTCACTTCGTTTATAACTGCTAAGTTCAAATCATTTCCATTTCCTACACTAGCGCTATTTTGACTAGTTTTCGAACCATAATTTGCTGTTTACAGGTGGACACTTTTCCAACTGATCCCGCATACTAGATGCTCCTCCATCAACTATTTACGCAGTGCAAAGTAATTTACTACATATAACCTCAAAGAATTGTTATGTGAAAACGTGATCAGTGATTTTATTTCGTGAATTTTGAATAATACGCTTGGTGATTTTGTAATATTTAATTTTATAAAACTAAAACACTATAATACTACTCTAATAACTTTTGACGCTTGCTTTCAAATTCACCCTGATGCTAAAGTGGCGTCACCCAAATGTAATGAATTTCGATGGACACTTCATATACAGAGATGGTTCTCCTTATCTACCCTCTATTTAACTAAACAAATTGATTATGCCACGGAACTATAGCATACCGTACCAGAAAGTCATATTGTTACAACTTCGCCCCCGATAAAAACAAATTCCACCTGCATATCTGTAAAAACATATTTTATCACCTGTCGGCATTTGAACTGATTGTAATTCTTTTATGATCGTCTTCTTTTGTTTACTTATTTATTGGCATGTTTCTAGAGAACAGCCTATTGTTTTATCGTACTCGTTTATGTGGCCAGACCATTAGTCAGGTGTTGCGGATTAAGTCGACTACGACACCACATTTGTATTTGTGAGGTATAAAACGACATCTTGAGGGAGACGGGGGGCAGTCAAGCGACGATTACGATACGGGCATGACGTGTGTACATAACGAGAATCTAATAGTGAAGTTTTATTGAATTACATGTATGAAGAGGTTAATGAATGTAGGTGAAGCGAAAGTTGTCTGTCAGGATCGTCGCAAGTGGAGATCCATAGTCTCTGCCTACCCCCATGGGAAACAGGCGTGATTTTTATGTATGTATGTATGTATTGAATTACGACCTTCTGCATTCCGTTTGGACTTGTTGAGTTCGGTTATATTTGTACCTGTATTATACATGTTTGTATAGTTCTAATTAACTCTATTATAATTCCAAGGGCATTTTAATTCGAGTCCCGCTAAACTCGTAACAATATTATGTTCATCGAATTAAAATGCCAACTTATGTTAGTGTTTTATTTTATTTTATTTTATTTGGGGGGTTAACAGCTGAAATCTTACAAACTAAAGTTTTACAAAGTAACATTACAGAGATAGCTTAAGATCAGCTATTCATAAACCTCCACAGATGGCAGAGAAATACAAAAAATAATAATACAGTAATTTTAGAAAAAGATAACAATAATACGAAAATAGTGACCAGAAAACTAAATATTAATAAAATAGGCTTTGATTAAACTCGCATTTACGGATGCTAGACTATCCACAAACAAATCAATGTCAACATAATTCAACTTGCTGAGTTTGTTGAATTCATTAACTGATCTAACAAAAAATGAGTGGCGTCTGAAGGCTGTACGAGTCAAGGGTGAATGAAGCAGTTTTCTAGGGCGTACAAGACTAGGGGGAACATACAAATGTAGCCTCTCGATGAGACTAGCACAATCAATTTTGGACTGAGCAATTTTCACCAAGAAACGTATATCCGAAATATTCCTTCGAATTTTGAGTGGCAGAAGATGGAATTGGGTACAGCGCTCAATATAACCTTGCCGCGGTATTTTGAATTTAAAATTGATAAATCTAGTGAATTTTTTCTGAATGAGCTCTAATCTATCAGAGTGAACTTCGAAACATCGATTCCAAATTTGGCTTGCATATTCGAGGTGACTACGGACAAAGGCACAATATAGGACTTTACAGGTTTTCATCTTGTTGAAAGAACTAGCATTACGAATTAGAAAACCTAATGCAGACGAAGCCTTTTTGGCAATGAGATCTATATGTTGATTATATGAAAGTTTAGTGTCTAAGTACAAACCTAGGTCCCGTATGACGTTGACTCTGGCTAGAGGTAGGTTGTGAATATTATAGCTATAATTGAGAAAAATATTTTTACGTGTAAATGTGATTACCGAACATTTAGATATGTTTAGGTCCAAGTGATTATCTTTACAATAGTCAGAAATACGGATGATATCATCCTGAAGGAGAGATGCATCGACTGGACTTGTAATAGATTTATAAATTTTCATATCGTCTGCAAACAGTTTTATGGCAGGTAGGTACGTTGGCAAGTAGGTAAGTGTGTTGGTTGGTAAATAGGTAGGTAGGTTGGTAAGTCGATAGGTAGGTAGGTTGGGAAGTAGGTAGGTGTGTTTGTTGGTAGATAGGTAGGTAGGTTGGTAAGTCGATAGGTAGGTAGGTTGGGAAGTCGATAGGTAGGTAGGTTGGGAAGTAGGTAGGTGTGTTGGTTGGTAGATAGGTAGGTAGGTTGGTAAGTCGATAGGTAGGTAGGTTGGGAAGTCGATAGGTAGGTAGGTTGGGAAGTAGGTAGGTGTGTTTGTTGGTAGATAGGTAGGTAGGTTGGTAAGTCGATAGGTAGGTAGGTTGGGAAGTAGGTAGGTGTGTTTGTTGGTAGATAGGTAGGTAGGTTGGTAAGTCGGTAGGTAGGTAGTCGGTTAGTCTACATAACGCTCAACAAGCGCCTAAAGAACACATGTTCACCACACAAAGCATACATATTTCCTAACATCCATAATAAAGACTCATTGATTCTAACAACACCTAACATCTGTTTAATACTCCCAACCATATCATACAACATGAAATACTGCAATATCAACATGTACACCACTTTAAAATTAATATTACCTAAGAACCTAAATAAATATATTATACAACCCCCAAGTTTTGGGTCTGAAGAATAATTATTCATGTAATACTTCAATTTATCTAACAATTTCTGTAAGAATATTTCTGATAGTTCAAATATAATGAAGTTACGATGACACGATAGCAGAAATAACAGATGCAATGTATTTTCATTGACTTCGAGCGATGGTGCTATGTCGAGTATTTTGGTCAAATACTCTGGCCTGAAACAAAAATGGAGGATTTCAAGTAAAACTTCTTTACGCGCGACTAGGAGGTAACTGGACGACAATGCAACGGAAGTCCGTTACGGCAATATGGCGTCACGTTTCTGTACCATCCGGTTTTCAAATATTTTTGATTTTGTCAATAGATAGTTTATAAACAAATCAATCAAACAAATTTGAAAAAAATTTTGAAAAAAAAAAATTAGTAAAAAAGTTTTACTTCAATCGCGTGTGAACGTTACACGCACTCTTTTTTTTTACCTGCTTTAATGGCCATGTTTTTTCACAATCAGCCATCAAAATTGCCTCGACGAAACCAAGAGAATACTGTCTCTTTTATTCTAATACAAGTAATGTTACTAAGGGCACGTTCCCACTATGTCGCAACGATTAATTTATCATTGGACGACTGTTCCCATTGGATCGCGACGACATTTTATCATTTCACGGCAGTCGCTTTGTCGTTTACACATCATTAGCAAGTTACAAATCTACAGTCGCCTCTCTTGGAGATCAGTAGTGCGTTTATGCTCCTGAGTTCAATGGACGAAGCCGAAATTTTAATAACGTATTACTTTTTTTTAAAGAATATATCCTGGCTACGATAGATTTGCCGTCGCCATTTAATCGTAACGATTTTTTATCGTTTTACCACTGTCGTGCTAGCCGTTCCCACTGTCATGACAATCTGTCGTCACTGCAAAAAATGTCGTAGACGAGAGTAAATCGTGTTGTTCTATATGTTAACACCTCCATTTAAACATATAAGCCACGACACATAAAACTACACGATTATCTGTCGTCACGACAAAGTGGGACCGCACCCTAAAGGTATACACTAATACAATTGTTCTACTAAAGATTTCACCGATCAGTGAAAAATTCATATTGGAATCATTTTTTTTCGACTTGGCCACTTTGAACGTCTCCCAAGAAAATTCCCGTAGGATTCTCC
Organism: Dendrolimus pini; assembly: GCA_949752895.1. Lineage (NCBI taxonomy): Eukaryota > Metazoa > Arthropoda > Insecta > Lepidoptera > Lasiocampidae > Dendrolimus > Dendrolimus pini. The sequence goes on along the minus strand of OX457138.1, from coordinate 1,159,716 downwards.
GGATATAAAGTACCGTAGACTTTAAGAACGGGAGTTTACTATCGAAATCGGCACAGTAGCTTTTACGTGAATCCCGAACAAACAGACAAACACAAATGTAAAAAACAAAACTTATCCGTGCAGGAATGAAGAAAGAATACAATTTCATCCGTGCAGGAATAGAGAAGGAATACATATTCCTGCGTTGGGGTGGCCTGTCGTAAGAGGCGACAAAACAACCCACAGCAGGGTGGCAGATTTGCCTGTCTGGATGGCTACCACCCCTGGTCTAAGTATGCCGTCATAACAACTTTGAGTTGTATTCCGGCATCACTGGCCAGGTTCCAGTTTCTCCTTCAAGGCTGCACATTGGCAGGACCTCTGGTATTGGTAATGTCCATAGGCGATAATAACCACTTTCCATCACAGTTGAGCTATAGCAATAAAAAAACAAAATACCCCCTATAAAGCCATTATAAAATAAATTAAATCCCATAAAATGATTCTATCCCATTAATTTCATTTTAATATTAACAATATAACATACCTTAGTTCATCCTTCAATTGATAAGTGAAATGTATCAATGCATACACAGCTGCCTCTCGTAACTCCTCATTCGGACCCTGAAGCATGTCGACCAATTTTGATATAGCTCCTTGACCGGTCAGCATCTCACAGCATTTCGGTCCAGAGCCTGCTAGATTGCCTAAAGTCCATGCACAGGTAACCTGAAAATAGGGAAATAAGTACAAAAAATAGCATCATAATAAAAAGAAAAACTCCCGCGGGATTCCCAGGATACAAAGTAGCGCAGAGTTTAAGTCTAAGAAGTAGCTGTCGATCAGCAATAACCGCGTCGAAATCGGTCCAGTAGTTTTTACGTGAATCCCGAATAAACAGACAAGAGATCTAAAGAAAACTGCATTGTGTTCTCCATCCGTTATATAGTCTATTTCAATTATTTTTTCAAATAGGTTTCATGTACACAAGGCTTTTTTCTAAATTTTTTATACTATTATAGATAAATTCTGTAACAAACTGTTTTTTTTTCACGATTAATTAAAAGTCATATGAAACTAACTGTGCCCGCTACGTCGTCCACATTGAATAGTTAAAAATATCTCCCGATTTTGAAACATTTTTCATTGCTGCTCCGCTCCTATTGGTCTTAGCGTGATGATATATAGCCTATAGCCTTCCTCGATAAATGTACTATCTAACACTGAAAGAATTTTTCAAATCGGACCAGCGGTTCCTGGGATTAGCGTGTTTAAACAAACAAACAAAGTCTTCAGCTTTATATATTAGTATAAGATTAAAATTATTTTTATAACCCGCACTACCCGAGTAACGTAAAACGCGTCGACGTCGAAAGCGGTTACCATCGCCTATGGACATTTGCGACAAATGTGCTTCTGCTCTCTCAAGGGCGATGGGAACTTGGTCACTAATGCTGTAACACAGTTATGATAATTTCTCACAAATTGTGCTAAGCTACTATGAATTATTATACATTGTATAAATGTACACATTACGACAGGTACATGGAATAATTTATTGCTATATAATTAGCAAGGCTAAAACTGAGCAGTCCATGTACATGTCAAAATATGTCAATACAGAAAACAGACAATACCTTTGGAGATGCATCTACGAACATGTTCAGAATATACATATGTTACAGATATTGTTATGTATTAAGTTTAATCTTATGTATACAAAAGAAAGTTGTGTTAGTCACACTATTTATAGCTCAAGAACGGCTGTACCGATTTGGCTGAAATTTGGTGGGAAGGTAGCTTGGAACCAGGAGACGGACATAGGATACTTTTTATCCCGTTGGAACCGGTAGGTGGCGCTGAGATCGGGTTCTAGAATCCTCCTAATCACCGACCGATTTTGTTTTTGTGTGTTTGAGTAGGTTTAGATTCGCAATTGGAACCGGCAGGTGGCGCTGGGATCAGGTCTTAGATTGTTATTTTTTCAGAGCAGGACAATGTCTGCCGGGGCCGCTAGTATTACATAAATTAAGCAAATAAATACATAAGAGTACAACATCCAATCTTATTATTTTGAACTCCTCTCTCAAGCAATCGAGCCTACCTCCCATGATAGTTGAGCCACTGGCTTTCATCTAGTGGTGCATCACTCTGTGCAACGGATAGCTATTATAGACGCACCACACATTTCAACCATATATATAGATTTTGTAGTTATATGTACTGTGAATTTATCATTATTTATAGACTGCACCCCCTCAACCCCTGCCAAGGGTTGTCTGGAAGAGATGGCTTTTTAGTTATAAGACCACCCATTGTACCATTTTGTTTCTATACTTTCTTCCATTCTTTTTATTTGGTAAATATGACAATACGGACGTTTAATTCAAGGAGAACAAGATTTTAGCTAAAACTGAACCATACCGCTAACTGCTCAGTAAGGTTGTCCAATGCAGCAATGAGGTATGGACCGGCAGCTTTTGTCACCGCAATACAAGCCCTGTTGTCACCGAGAGACAAGTTACAGCAACATGCAGCTGCAGCACATTGGTTTTTGACATCATTACCTGAAACCATACATAGTTCAATCAATGTATAAATTAATTACATTCCATTTTTAAAATATAAAGGCAATAAATGGTATTTATTCATAATTACTGCTAAACAAGCAAACCAAACAATAAAAGAGTAAATTTGAGAACAGTGCCAGACTTATTTTTGTAAGTAGTTAAGAACAGTATTGAAAAACATACCTATTAATTCCCTTACAAGCCCTCTCAATGCTCCATGTACATTTAAAACCAGTTCAATGTGATTTTCATCATCAATTAAACTATTTTTCAAAGTATTTAACTCCTCGACAGTTATAGACGATTTAGTTTTCAATTTGTTAGCTATTTCTTGCACATCGGCCGAGGAGATTCTAAAATATAGTATAGAACTTAATTATCATATGGGAAATCACATAATAATTTAATACAAACACTGAGACTTACTGCAATTTTGGAATCAAACGCTGGACATCATTTTGTTGTTCTCTTAAATTTTGCCTATTACGAATTAGTAAATTTCTGCTCGTAATACGTATCATTTGCATTGCTCCTTCCATTTCAATCATATAACTATATTATTTAAAAGAAATCTAATTATTTTGATTGCAACTCTAAAATCTAAACAATTTCGGACAACAATCAACAAACTTTACATTTTTTTTTTTTTTTACTGATGGCTGCAATGCCGTTTATGCATTGATTTTGCCAATGTCGTGTGAATAGAAAAGCCAGGTGAAAAAAAATTGGCAAAATGATTAGAAATTTGGCCGGTAAATTAAGCAGAAAATTCTGCAAATCTAATACAATATAATAAACATATTTACTACAAACAAACTTAAAACAAAATAAGAGCAAAGGGCAAAACTAAATAATAACTTTAACTTCAAATCAATCGAAGTATAATATATATATACTATAAAATCAATATATATATTATGAATATATATATAAACATGTACCTACATAAACTATACAAACTATTATAAGATAATATTATTTACATTCAAGAATTTACAGAGAATATATACAAATGACTTATGCGATAAAGTTAAGAGAACACTACTATTAACAGGATGAGGGCAATTAATAGGAAGAATGTAGTAAATGGGAGTAACAATTTTACGGCAGTGGAAAAAGATATGTTCTATAGAACCTACGCCCAGGCCACACTCACACAAAGAACTATCACGAATCCTGAGTTTTGCTAAAAAAACAGGGGAACAAACATGGCCAAGTCGTAAACGAATTATGATAGAAGAAATTTATTTAGGGATGTTGCGGAAGCGGAAAAACCAGGGAGACGAGGGGATAAGGGGTTGGAGATTAGCATAGTGCTTGCCAACCGTTTGGCAAGAATTTAACCAAAGGTCATTCCATGATTTCAGCATCTCAGGTTTAGCGAGAGCTCGAAGATCGCGCGGGAAACACTTGGTATATTTACTACAGTCAGGGAGTTTTTGGCGGGAACTGAAAGGAGACGTTGTGCTGTGCAGTTTTATTTTCTAAAAATGTGTATAATTACTCTAAAATGAACAATAGTTGCAGGATATTGATAGTTTTTGAGTAGAAATTATGTGTTTTTGTGAGAAATGTGAACTGTATAGTCAGATGTGATCTTTCGAGTTTTCACAAGAACTCCATTGAATGGCGTCGGTTGTAGCCTGCAATACAACTGCGCTACTTTACGAAGACCTATTAATTAACATGTTTCCGACTGAAAGACTTTGAAAAAAATACTACAGTCAGCGTAAACAAACTTTTTACAGCCATCAGCCAATGACTGCTGCTGACACTTAGCGACAGTGACACTGACAGTCACTGCTCACTTTTAACTAACTTGACAGTTGAATTCGCTACAAAGACCGACAAAGGAATCTTTAGTCCATACAGCCAATTCTGATGTGTAAGTCTTCGTATAATAGCGCAGTTGTATTTTAGGCTACAACTAACGCCATTCAATGGAATTCTTGTGAAATCTCGAAAGGCCACATTTGACTATACAGTTTACATTTCTCACAAAACACGTAATTACTACTCAAAAACTATCAATATCCTACAACTATTGTTAATTTTAGAGCGATTTTATACATTTTTAGAAAATAAAACTGTTCAGCACAACGTTTCAGTTCCCGCCAAAAACTTCTCACTGCCTTGACATTTGATAAATTGACGTATTATTTTTTTAAATTTTGACCTGCTGGTAAGGCTAAGAAATTTTGATATATTATTATACTTCAATGCTTTATGAGTACTTTCAACAGAATAACGGTCATATTCATATTGAACTAGAGTAAGTTTGTAGGATTCTTTATGGTTCCTAAAGAAACCATTAAACTTACTCTAACTCGATAGGAATAAGAGCGTAATACTTTAACAGTAACAGTAAATTAAACTCGATATATTGGACTGTATAATTATTATTGAACTATTTATCTGCATCAAAAGATACATAGAATAAGTGCGCGAAAAATTCGAATGATGTAAGGGTAGAGAGTCGCAAGTAGCAAGTAGTTTTTTCGGTATCCAAGGCCGCTCCTATATCGCGCATTCCGTCCGACGCCTAGCTGCTAATAGCGCGAGCTATGGGCGTCGGCGGTATGCGGAGCGCGGGGAGTAGGTGTGCTCCGGAGGGCGGGTCAGGGGGTGCTCTCTGTCCGCAACAAGTACTATAAAATCTTCGACTGGAATGCCTTGGTGAGAGACCTGAGAGAGAAAAATAAAAATCAAATAAACAATCGGACAGAATATCTGTTAGGTTTAAAATCCACCCGTCAGTTTAATCTGGAAGTTCCGTATACAAATTAAAATCACAAGATTATATAATCTTATGATAAAAACACTGCGAAAATTATCAATTTCGCCGAATTGATGATAATCACAATCTCTACAATACTCGATAAGGATAATAATGGGTAACTAAACTGATATCAACCGCCGTCGACATCACTTTGTTTATTCAAAAATATAAATAACAGGAAAATGCCTCCTAATAATAAAGAGGTTTTATTCAACTTTCACCAAGCCGCTTTGCCATATAATGAGCCAGCGTACAAAAATATTTCTAGAGGGTTTCAAGAAGAGAGAGACGAGGTCTCACAGAGTTCTGAAGAGAGTGGCTCGGGGCGAGTGCACGAGGATTTCGAAAGTTTTAATAATCTTAGGGTTACTACAAGAGCGAGACGGTCATATGAATTGGATAGGTGAGTAAAAATATTCTACAGTGTTAGTGGGGGTCTATATAAAGAAACACATAGACCTTTGAGAACTGTTTGATTTGACTTCGGAACGAAGAATGTCGATCAAAAGCACAAGTGATAAGTTACTACAGTTTTCTCTAGCAAACCCTGGTAAATAGCTCTGTTATACTTACATAAAAATTAATTAGTGTTTTATATATCGAGAGTGAAGCCGCAGGTAAAAACTAGTATATATATATAAACCTTCCTTGAATAGTTGACTGATGAAAAAAACCGCTTAAAAATTCGTTGAGTGGTTTATGGGGAATTAATGGATAGACAGACAGACAGACGCGAAAAGCGATTTTATTTTATATTATGTAAAGATAATTGTGCCATAATAATTATCCAACCTAGTGTGCATCCGACCAAAGTCGAAGTGAGAATGATCTTTTGTGTACATTCGCTCGCTTTTATATTCATTTAATAAACACAATTATCCGCAAATATTGCAATAGTGCAATAATATGTGGCACTACTTTGAACTAATTTTACTAACGGTAGATAATAAAATATACATATAATTTGCTTATATATTATATTAGTAGAGCCGTACACATCGTAAAGACCACATGAGTAAATAAACGGAATTCCGTTTATTTACTCGTGTGGTAAAGACGCAATGTTTTGGGTTATGTTATCGCGTGTGTCGCATTTTTTGTTTACTGTAATAAGTACTTTTTTTGAATTATCCTACCTCTCTAATCCATATTTTAAGGTTAAGAATAAAAATAAATATCAACCCATAAATGTCCCACTGCTGGGCACGAGCCTCCCATTATAGGGACGGACGGACACTATACCCGCCAAGGCGCCCTGGCAGGTTTCACACATCGGTTATCTCGATGTGCAGATTGCATTACGATATTTTCCTTCACCGTTGCTAGCACGTGGTAATTGTAACAATTGCATATTAGATCAGAAAACTGCCTTAGTGATGGACGCCTGCGCCAGCCTTAAGCTATTACGACTTACGGCAGCATAGCTAACTATGAATTATCTATCTAAATAGATAGGTAATTCACATGAAAAAGGATGTTTACAACACTTTCTGAATTTTGGGAGATTCCTAGCTTTAATTTAATTCTAGTAAGGCAATTGATATACAGGAACCGCTGTTAGTCATAATAATTTTAATATAATTACTTTATTTTTCTGGATTCAAGTACTTGGCTGTCAAAAGTTAATTACACTAAAATGAATATTAGAACAATGTTACGAGCAGCGCCGTGATCACGTCGCGGTCGTCAGGGCGGATTTGTCCCTACCGACCGTGGTGAAGACCATGGACGGGAACGCCGCCATGTGGGACGCAGCCGCCTCCTTCTGCTAGACTAGGCGGAGGCAGCGGAGTGGGAGAAGGAGCAGTCCACCACGCTCTCCTCTTGCCAGAGCCGGCGGCAGCGACGGAGAATCGTTCCTGAAGACCTCCAGCCGCCATAGGCTAGGACCGTGCGGGTGACGGGTGAAAGGAGGTACGCGCACCGGTCCGCGCACCCCGCTCATCTCGAGGTGAGATCCGAGATAGCCGGACCAGCTAGCAAATGGTGGGGCCAGTCCATAAAGGGCCAGCCGTCGCCGGTCCGGGCTGGACATCTTTGCCTTCCGTGATCACGGCTACTGAAAAGTGGCTGAAACGTCGAAATAAGCATAAAATAAAATACTGCGCTTAAAACCCTTAAAACGTAGCTTTTAATATATTCATCGGCTTTTTTCCCTTCCATGATCAAATTGATCGTGTATTAGCAGAAGGTGATGTCAGGAGCCTTAAGAACAGACGAGCGTGCATGACAAGAGCTATGAATGTCAAAGAAGCAAGTGAGGTGTGTAAGAATAAGCCTGTATGGCGCTCTGTTATTCGTGCCTACCCCGCAAGGGACCTGGCGTGAAGTTATGTATGTATATATGTATGTATGTATGTATGTATGTATGTATGTATTAATGTAGTATATTATTCTATCCCATCAAAGGTATACCAAAAACGCCATGTTAATAATCGACAACAGGGATCAACTCAACAGTTCATACTATCATTTTACTCTTAAGGAGGCATTTGAGAAGTACAGATTCGAAGTGGAATTACATGAGTACATCAGTAGAGATGAAATTATCGCTGTCTCCGAAAGATGTAAGAATTTAAATTTATTAATTAATACGGTATTCACACACTCATACTTACGTATTTAAGTACCTACCGAAGTGTACCCAAACACCGAAAGAAAAGAAATATTACTTTATAATATAAGTACAGGTATGTGGGCATAGGCATCTAAAGATGAGGAGCACCCACGAGGTTTTCTAAAGCTGGCGCCCCTGGATTCCGGTATAACTCCACTGAATCAAAAAATTTGAAATTCGAGCCGAGTCACTATCTTCTAAGCTGGCTAACGTTACCTCGCTGGATCTCCATACTGTTGCGTTCCCCGAAATATCTATAATCACCTGAAGATTCGTGCAGGAACGGAGACAGAATACAATTTCCTGCGGCCGGGCGGCCTGTCGTAAGAGGCGAAGAAACAAACCAAAGCCAGGTGGTAGGGTATTTACCCGACTGGATGGCTACCATCCATGGTCTAGCTAGACTATGCTGACATAACAACCTTGAGTTGTGTTCCGGTATTCGTGACCAGGTTCCAGTCTCTCTTAAGAGAGCAGCTGTGCATCTGTAGCCTTTGGTGTTGCAAATGTCCATAGGTAGGTAGCGATGGTAACCGCTTTCCATCAAGTGGGCCCTATGCCTGTCTGCTGAACTCATGCAGTAAAAATAAAAAATATCTCGACAATTCTGCGAACTTTTTCCTAGGAGTGGAATTTCTTAGAACACGTATAAAGTAGCTTATTCCGTTCAAAGTGGACGAGGTCCCGGGCGAATCCTAGTAATTCATATTAATGGAGAAACGCTTGCCAGTCATAACTTTGAGTATTCCAGACAGTGCCGAGTAAATAACTAAAAGATCGTCGATCGAAATTTACTATATCTGGAATCAAACCCAAGACTTCTTGGTTCTTATGGTCGGTTGTTATATCTTACTTTTCATTCAGATCCCTACGATATTATTTGTTCATAGTCTTAGTGAGTCAAATGTGAAATTAAATCACCAATAACGCAAATAAAAGTTTAGCAAGATTTAGGAACTGAGCATTTATGAGTTGGGAGGGTAGAAAGCATTCAATCATAGGCGGTAAAATTTTGTGATCACCCATAAAAATTATATCTTTTCAGTTTTCCAAAAAGATTTCAGTGAATACGGCGCCGTGGCAGTAGTTGTAATGGCTAATGTAAATGATCAGATGAGATCAGCTAGGTACCTAGCTAGAAACTCAAGTTTTGCTGAAAGTGACGTTCTGAAGTATTTAACTACTAATCAGCCACCATCACTTCAGGGGAAACCAAAGATTTCTATTGTAGAGGTGAGAAGTAACATTCCTATTACGTAGTAAGATTAAAGTTGATCCCATACTCACAGACGGTTTAGATACGCTTGGCCTTCGCAGAGACTTCGCCTCTCTCCGTGTGTTCCGACGAGTGTTCAGAATGATGACTTTTTCTATTCTACCACCGCACCGCCCACCATCGGCTGGGCATTCCCGCATTTCTTCAAGCCACTTCGCTTATGTATGCAACGTTCCTCGAGAACGTTTCTCTTGTATAACGTGGCGATTTGGACTGAGCTTCCAACTGAGTTTTTCCCACAGCGCTACGACGTGTGTTTTTTAAAAAGGTGTCATAAAGTTGGTGACACTTCTGGTGTCACAATCGTCCACAAGCAATGGCAACCGCTTACCATCAGGTGGGCCGTTGGCCTGTCTGCTGTACTCCAGCAAAAAAAAGTAAGCAGGTTCTTAAGTTTTCGAGAGTGTAATATCAAGGATGACATGAAGTTTTGCAGTGTGACAGACGACGTATGCTAGAATAGAATATGGAAGAAAAATATATAATGCCGCCTCTAAACCACTAGCAAATGGAAAAGGGAAACCTTGAAGGTAAAAGTGTCCAAGAAGTGCGTGTTATCCGTCATGAGGGATGATGCTGAAAAATTGGTCACTGACGGGTAGGACTGTTATACAAAAAAGTCGCTCAGCAAACTATGTTGGTTTGCTTATGGATAAAATCTGAAATGGGGATACCCGTAATAAAACTTAAGTAATATAGATAGCTCTTGAAATTAGTTGGCTGAAGTGATAGTGGGCCGGCCACTTCTGTAGCAGAAACAATGGCTGATGAAACACATGAGTTTTAGAGCGGAGACCACAAATCGGCAAACGCAGTGTAGAACGTTTACAGACAGATGGATCTATGACCCAAGGTCACCAGTAGAGGCTGGATGAAGAAAATGAAGGGCTGAGTTATGTGGCGCAAACTCGAGGAGGCTTATAAATAGAACAATAGTCTACGAGTGGCTGACAATGGATTTGTTTCAGTTGCTGAATTTTCTATATCATCTTTGCATAATTTTATGTACAATTTCCTAATAAAAAAATACGAACAATTTATATGTAGGTCCCAATTCGCCGTCAGTCGGGAACGTACTAAAAATGATGGCTGCGTTCCCGCGATGGATGCCAGCGCAACTGAGTTGCTCCGAGTACACGCCAGTTTTTTGGTCACACGAAAGTTTTATCAAATCCGATGATAGGTCTCGATAAAACCGATAGACATTGGGACCCCATGGCCCTAGAATCCCGACATCGAACGCCAAAAATATATACCTATTGCCATAGATGTATATTTGCGGCGTTTCAGGTCCTCCTGTCGGGCGGTTGTTGCACCAGCTAACACGGCCGTGTCTGGAAGGTGGGACACAGCTCGTGTCATCTTCCGTTCCATCTTCCATTCCAACCGGCCTCTTGCCATCGTTGCTGCACACTCCATTCGATTCTACAATGGCCGGTACCTAAAACGGTAACGGGAGCAGTGAGTTGTCATTCAATGCCGTATGATGCGGTATCTTTCCGACGCTTCTGACGCACGACAAGTCATGGTGTGTCTTTCCATAATAATTACTTTGAATTTTATTTTCAGGCAAACGATTATTTTTATGACAAACGGAGTCCTATTCAGCACCCGGATTACTTGAGATTCCATATACCAGTTTCGCAATCCATTTACTCGTTGCGTCCCAACCACCCCAATCATAAGTAAGTTTCTTTTACTTTTGATCTGTAATTGTTTTAAAAAGAGATTGTCAATTTTATAATAGGCACCTTGACATCAATATCATAAGTTTGGTGATTTGATTGATCATCTTTGATCAACCCTGCTGTTGCAGATTTTTTTCTGCTAAGAGATGATTTGAGCTAGAGATGATTTAAGGTTATGGACAAAAGAATGTTAAACTAGAAGATCGATGGATATAAGTGTAAAAGGATACCAAAAAAGAGATGGATAGATTGTATGAAGAATTACCTGATGACTTGTGATATGACACTGGACATATGCTAAGATGTAGGAGGATGGAAGGACAAGACATATTGAGTTGAGCGCAAACTTGCAACTTCCGCTCTTAGAACAGAGATACATAAGTGTACATAGAGTAAAAATAGACTTAATTTTGACAACTTTCAAACGATGCCCTTCAACGAAGCTTAGTTTGAATAAAAACGTATGAATTTGAATTTATTCTAATCTGTGATGTTTCAGGACGCTGAGACCAATTCAAATGTTAACTAAAGACATTATGGAGAAAGCTAACGGTCAAGATTTTTACACATTGATGGTGTCCAGTGCGATGAAAGCCATCAAGGAGTCGCCTTTTCTCAAGATGTTCCCGATTAAAATTGAAAGTACCCTCAAAAAAGACCTCATTCTTTATAGCAATGATACGTCATAACTATCCTTGCTACAATGTCTAGAACATGAACATATATTTTGCCATCTGGCAATATTCTATATTATCTGTAGTGAATGTCAGTTTATTGTAAAAGACGCAATTTATCCACGTTCTTCCAATTTTATCGTTGTATCAAGAGTCTAACATCCGTTAAAAATGAATACGGATAACACTAAGTTTCCCACGAGCAGTGGTTTTTAAAGTTTATGAAGGATGTCTGGCGACATTTAAAGCAGAGGTCTTTTTGTTAGAATTTGACGATATGTACCAAAAAAACAACTGTGCGCTGGCATGACAAGTTTGTTCTTTTAATCAAACAAATGCTCTAAGCTCTGACTTACAAAATTATAGTCATTACTATTAACCACCATAGGTTATTAACCTATACTTCCAACCAACTTGATACTTCTACATAATACTAAAAGCTACTATCAAAATTACCTACTCGAGTCATAATGTTGTGGTACTACAGTTCAGGCAAATGTGCGAAAGTGGCCCCCTATTTTTTTCTACTCTATTTGGCCAACCTTTACGTATCATAGTTTCATCGAGACTGTAAATAAACATATAGAAACTGTAATAGTTCTAGCTGCTTATATTTAGCTGCTGCTTATATTTAGAACCTCATCTTATCAGTTTTGAAAGTCTCTTTGTTGTTTATTAAAATATTGTCAGGCAAAGATTAAAACAATGTAAAACATCAAATTGTTTATTTCCTTACAATTAATTTTATATAGACATAGCTATTACTTCTCAAAATATTTACAGGGAGAGAAAGGCAGTAGGGACAGTTACATAAACATAGGACACGACCTATCACTATTTACTAAAATTCATAATGTAACGATATATTTTATTTATTTGTCTATGACACCAATATCAAATAGAAGTGCTAAATATAAGCTATGTTCCACATAAGACTCACAACCACTACGTTCACGACCATATTTTTTCCCGTTCCACTTGTTTGCGTGCGTTTCAATTATAAACTCTAGTGGAACGGATTATGGAGTGTTGATGTCATTAACGACGAAATACACAAATATCATTGGTTGTTTTGAAAATTAGTCGATCGATAGAGAGAATTAATGCTCTTTGGTCAACGCCTACTTAACTCTTTGGTCAACCCAGCTCTTGGTGTGAGTTGTTGTGAGCACTGTGTGATCGAAACTAATAACGTCATTAGTGACGTTTTCGCCAAGACCATAACGACCATCGTCGCTATGTGGAATGGCTGACGGAGCATTTTGGGCGTTGTGAGCTCCCAGAGGAATGCGTCAATATTAACATGATATTCAGTCGCAATCTATTTTTATCGGTCCTGGCTACCAAGACTTTTGGCTTGAAAATTGTGAAGTGCCGTACACAGTAACGCCACATATAATATTTGGCATCACATTTAAATATAAACATGCAGCTTATATTAAGTCAATGTCACTTAAGATTTTGACAGTTAGAGCGGAATAAATATTTGGATAATTTTGATTAGTTTTTAAAATATTATATCTACGTTAACAAGCTTTGAACATAAGGAAAATATGCTATAGAAGACGATAATAAAATTATTTTTGAATTTTCATCGTTCCTGTGCCAACACTATCCCCGTATAATAAATAGTTATCGAGGTTTATAGGGTCATAAAATTTAATTAAAAACTTTCAATAAAGCGATTATGAATAATATTTGTTTTTTACTAATTATTAACTCAAATATAGACATTAAAGGATCTTATTTCGCTAAAATTCAATGAAATCTATTCAGTGCACCCTCAATATTTATGAATAACTACTCTAACATACCTTTTTTTATAAACGTAAGATAATCAGTGTCCCTAATGCCCTGGCTCAGTGCTCATCCCTTTAAATATTAAAAACCCTTATAAATATATCACTAAATTTTATGTTTCTACCAATAAGTTTTATACATAAAAATCATTCTTAACCTCATAACATGTTATATACAACCAACATCACTATCTGTCTTTTATTGTGTTTATATACATCCGTCTTATTATACACAAGAGATTTATATACTTACCTCTAATTATTCGATTTGATATTTGAATTATTATTGTACGTATAAATAATATCATACATATTTGAATTAAACTTATTTTAGAATTACGATATGTGTAATATAAAAGCGTTTGATATTTACATTTTATTTATAATTAAATCTATAACAACGTTAAATATTTTCCACTAATTATTTTTAGTTAATAATCATATCAGCACCTGAAATCATTTTATACTTTGTAAACTATCAATTAAAGATTTCAATCATTTAAATTTGAAAAATATCTAAGTATGCAGCTTGGGGAAATATTTGTTACTTTAAAAAAATAAATTTATAATGTTTTAAATACAGTTATTAATTATATAAATAATACAATTCATTTAACAATTAATAATAGTTCAAGTAGAATAGTTTTAAAGTAATTATATTGCAGCTTTAATTTGACAGTGACATTTAAACGAATGTGTCAGTTTTTGGTACAGATAAAATTCAAAGTAGATAGACAGATAAATATTCTCCGTTCACGATAACTTGACGCGGGGTTACCGACAATCAAAACTATTAAGACCTAAAGCTAGAATAAAAGCACAATAATTACAAGAAAATTAAGAACTGTTTATAACAGATTTTGTAGTCTAGCTTCCATATCTATATTTCAAGATAATTGTCACTGTCAAATTGAACAGATAATATTTATTATGCCACGATTACAGCACGATTCATTTCTATGGTAGGTATATATAGAGCAGGAAAGTGGAGAGAAGTGCACAGCATGAGAATATCAGTTCATTATATGTCTCCTGTTGTTCAATTTCCTCGTCACTCTGCCTGCAGGTGTAGTGGACGTAATGTAAACTAACGTAGTATCCCCGCAAATTGCTAATGCGTTGGAACCTTGTCAAATTAACATTCACGTCACGTCATCCGCAACTCGATATGTACGCGTACTCGCCGGCCAGTGATGCTAACGTTACTGGGTGTTCGGCTACGGTTACGTCATCTAAATGGCGGCCAGGCGCATTAGCAATTTGCGGGGATAATATAGGAATAATAATAGTATGAATATAATAGGATTATGACATTATATTATTATAACAACACACATTTCGTTTTAAGCATCAATAACATTGTTTTAAAAAGCTTTTATCTACTTTTATTCTACACGATAACTGGCCTTCTTTCTTTCAATTTACAAGAACAACTTTTCTTTTTAAAACTACTCTTCTCTTTACTCATAAATAATACTTCGTTCAATGATTTCGATGACTGCCTCTGCTATAACGTATCTGCTTTATCGTTATTCATATTTGTGTTATTTATTTCCTTTTTGTTATTCACTTCTCTAGTATTAAATGATTCTTTCGTGTTATTTATTTCTCTAGTGTTAGATAATTCTTTAGTGTTATTTAAAGCTTTTATGTTATTAGCGACTGTGTTATTTGTTTCGTGGTTATTGGTCATGTTGTTATTTTGTTTTTCTGATGGTTTGTCTATGGATCTAGTTTCTTCTTTGGTATCTAGTTCGTCTTTTATTTGACATGTTTTGCCGTTGAGAAGAATGAAGTCAGCGGGTTCTGTTTGAGTGCCTTTGTCTGCGCATGGGGTTTCTGAAACGGCAACAATACAACATATGATTGATTAAACATTAAATAATTTACTAATACAATACAACAAATGTCGTTGTCATGTATGCGGTGCCTTCACAAATCGTCTAAGATTTTGAGATTTCCTGATTTTTAGTAGGTGACATCCCCATGACTTTGGGTATTAATTAATTTATATTTAAAAATTAACCTCACTTGCATGAAGGCAAACGGTCAACCTGATAGTAAGTGGAGTAAGTGGTTATATGATTTCAGCAGACAGGCAGACGGCTCACCTGATGGAAAGTGGTAACCATCACCTATGAACATTTGTAACACCAAAGGTGCTACCAATACTGCTGCTCTCTAAGAGAGACTAGAACCTGACCACTAACGCCGGAACACAACTCAAGGTTGTTATGGCGGCATACTCTAGACCTACGGTAGTGGGCCTTCCAAGCGGAAAAATTGTGTTCTTTCTTCATTCTTGCACGGTATCTGTAACACCAAGGGATTGTCAATACTTAAAATATCTGTTTATGCCCTTTCAGAAGAGATCAATAATAGGGCTCTACAAAAAGGATATAAATTACAGCGCTACAATTAGGTGCTTCTTTAAAAACCACGGAAGGATATTTACTCCACAGCTTGCACAAGTCATCTAAGAGTCAAAATGTTTCTTGAAGATTATTTTACGGGGAAAACTTCATGGAGCAAATGAAAGACGTTTGCTCTAGTATAAACTTCTTCCATGGTTTAAGTAAATTGTTTTAAAGTAAATGAATCCAACTTACTTTTGATCTGAGAATGCGGCAACGGGTGCGCGGGGGGTGGCTTCCTGCTGTACCTCACGGGCATTATGCTCTGTCGCACGTTCCTCTCCGGACGGATGAGTATTATATACAACTGAAAACATTATTAGCCCATTCTATAAAACTTCAGTTCAAATATGAATTTTAAATAAATAACCAAATTCAGATGCCTTCACTACTGCAAGGAATTGTGTATATACAGAAAGATGTAAGGAGAAGAATAAATGTAGCTTGGCTAGAGTGGAGACAGGAAACCGGTGTGACGTGCGACAAACTAATGCCACTGCAAGTTAAAAGTCATATATACGTATCTATCATACAACCGTTATGTATACGGGTCCGAATGTTGGGCCACTAAAGTGCTAGACCACAAACGGCTCCACTCAGTTGAGGTGAGAATGTTGCGATGGATGGGTGGTGTTACAAGAATGGACAAGGTGAGAAATGAGTACATAAGGGGATTTTTAAAAGTTGCACCCGTGGCTAATAAATTGAGAGGAAGAAGATTAAGGTGGTATGGGCATTAAATGAGGAGGGATGAAAGTCACGTGACAAAAAGAATGTTGAACTGCAAGATTGATGGATATATAGTAAATGTAAAGGTAGAACAATAAAAGAGATAGATGGATTGTGTGAAGGATAACAACACGATTTGTGGTGTGACAGAGGACGTATGTCAGAACAGAGGAGTATGGAAGAAAAAGACATATTGTGCCGACCCCAATTAATTGGGATATGGTGAAAGAACAGAGGGAACTGGGAGACAAACACACACACACACACACACACACATATATATTCCATATCCCCAAGGTAAGCAAGTCATGCTTGTCTTATCGGTAAAATACAATAGATCACTGTGCAGACAATTCCAGATACCCAGAGCACAATAAATAACGGGAAGAACGTTTATGACATTTACCATGTCAGAATTCAAACTCGGGGCCTCTGCGTTCCATTGAGCTAGTTTGACTAAGGCTTAACCCGCCTAATCACAGAGGCTGTCATTCATTAATTTTTGGGTTAGAGCTTAGACAAATTATCGAAAGTGGCGCCCCTATTCATTACTACTGTATTGTAAAACTTTACTCGTTTGAACGTATAACGTTGCCCCGGCTATTATGTATATAAGGTAAACAATAGAGATTCCAATCTCTACATAAAAAAATACATAAACAACCTTGAGTGATATTCCGGCATCACATCGGAGATCGGTAGCACATTGCTAGCACCTTTGATGTTACAAATGTCCATAAGCGATGGTAAGTACTTTACACCCAGTACCGTAAATAGAGCGGTGCCACTGGTGCCCAGGCGCAGGGCGTAGACTCTGGGGGGCGCAAGAATGGCCAGACCAGGCAGGACTATTATTTTTTTGGTTAAATCCTGATAAGTTCCTGCTGCGCCCCTAGTGCTCGATTCCAACACACACGTATCATCAAAAACGTCTGTTAAATTAGACAAAACATCGCGCTCATTTTTTTGGCAGCACACGAGTCTATATGTGTGTTCTAGTTCTTAAAAAAAAAAAGTTTTTCTTCCAAAATATTAGATAATTGGTCCATCAAAAGCAAGATCCTTGTGCGGTATTTTATCACCCTGAATGAAATAATGTAGGCCTATACATAGCATTGCTCTAGCTACCAATGTACCTATAATAAATAAAAAAAACAAGAACGCAGTTATAGAAGCTTGCATAAAAGGCTATTTACGGCACTGTTTCCACCGGGTTGGCTGTCTGCTTGTCTGAACTCATACAATAAAAAAATGATGTTTACCTTAGGTGAAAATAGACAGATGAGGGTCACGCTCGCACTCAACGATATGGTGACAGCCATGCTGGTCACCCTTAACGGGACGTGGCTGGCGGTGCCGAAGTACAGTGGCACGAAAGCCAACCAAATCACGCACGTCGTGTACATGGTGAAACCTGCAAAGATTTAACGATACATAAATCAACAGTAATAACGAAACAGCTGAATCACGCGAGCGGTGCAAATATGTGACCCTTTGTTAGAATCACTTGTGCGTGTCACTGATGGTAAGATGCTTGGATTATAAGGTTCTAAGGCTATAATACCCAAACATAGGACATGTATACATCATCTTACAGGAGTATTTTGATAGAAAATCTTTAGACAAAGGTATTAGGTATAGAACGATAGTGAGTAAGCCTCCTCATATACCCTGGTTCCGTTCTATTCAGTTAAATAGACGTCTTTTGGTTACATCACAATAGCACATACACTAAGATCCTGTTATAAAACCTCATTAATGTCATAGACAAAACATTATTAATTTGTGGAATACATTTTTAAATTCAAACGTACTGCAATAAAAAATGTCGAACTCTTAACACAATCTTTTCCTTAAAAGATTTTCCAACAGATCCGGACGAATACCGCTTAATAAGTTTAAGTACCGTAGGAGTATTAGTACCCCAAATTGCGGAGTTTGCGACCTTGTCGAGGATGTGCCGCACTTATTAGCAGAATGTGTCAGGACTGAACAAATGAAGAGTAAGGTAATGAAGAGCTCTATTGTTTGTAGGTTTCATATAGGCATGTTTATTAGTATTCTGTCAGACATAAAAACGAGTGCATCCAAATGAATGTTAAAAGTTAAGTGATTTGATTTTTTTAACCATAAGGTACAATGGGACTGACATATTTTTTTTGTAAATAAAAGTCCCTTCAAAATAAAGAGAGAGAAAAAAAGATCATGCGTCTTTACAGAAAGTTCACAAAACGCCTAAAGAACTCTTATCTAAGATCAAACCACCTTCTATCTTACTTATATGGAGGTATAGCTATAGCTTTCCCCACAGCTGCGCCGCGAGTCAAACCCTACTGAGTACCTCTATTTTATATACTGCAAGCTTAGAATAATTAAGACTGCAAGTGAAGCCGCGGCCATAAACCTAGTACATATGTTATAGTCAAACATCGCAGCTCTGGCGCTCCTAGGTTTAACTAGTCAAACCTCAGGTCGGAGATGAAGTCTTAGTCAAAGTCCAAATAAATGACGTTTTCATCCTTTGACTAAAGATTTTTTTCTAACCTAGGAGAGACTAATTTATACAGTCATTAAACATGTAACAAGTGCAGTACGAATTGACGTTTGACTGAGTCTGCCTAAGTCACTTCTAAGATTTATTGTACATACTTTGTGAGACTCCTCCTCACTCTAGCCCACAGCGCTAGCCGTATTTCGGTAATTAGTCTAATTACCGAAATACGTTACATTAGACTAAATGTACGTACATTATTAGTGTCATTATTTAATCTAATTCGCGAAATACGGCTGGCGCCGTCGGAGTAGAGGAGGAGTAGAATGAGGAGGAGTCTGCCTACCGCTGCCATATACATGAATGAAAGGGAAGCCAGACAGACTGGCACCATAATGCGTTACGTAACGAAGCGGTTTACCCTCCCAGACGAAGTAATCGCTTCAAAATCATATACTGCAAGAGTACAACCACTCACGTCTTATTTTGTACTCCCCTCATGGCGATTGAGCCATGGGCTCTCGTCAGTGGTACATCACCCCATACAACCAACATGGACGCACCACTCGACTTACTATAACTACACAGACTACAGTTTTTTTGATCCGGCTCGAAGGACCAAAAAAAATCCAAACATAAATGTGTTGTTAAGCATTAGGCCGCAGTTTTTTATTTGTAAAATGCTGACTATTTATTTATTGTACATATGTCATATATTGTACAGTTTGTACACTTGCTATTCCTTGTAGTGGTGGATGCTGGCAATGGTTGGTGGAGTGCATTCTTAAAGTATAGTGAAGAAAATTCACCTTGTTGCTTTCAGGGATTTATTGTCGTACTATTAGGTATTGGATACTGATCCTTGGATTCAACTGAGTGATAGTTGAAGTCCTATGTTGCGACTAATAGCAGTTCGTAGCGACTTGATTGCAACTCGATAGAGAAGTGTTACATGCCGACAAAAAGTGAATGCACATCTGCCTGCCATAAACCAGGTTTATCACATTTCCCGCACTTGGACTTCTTTTGTTTGCTTTGAGTTTAAAATTTGCAATTAAGAAAAAACATTGTATTGTTATTATACTTGTTTTATGGCATTCATTAGACAGGTGTGTTGAACTAATTCTTGGAAATGAATGTTTTGCGTCGAGACATATTGTATTTGTACAGGATAAAAGGAATGCCCGGGCGGAGGGGTGAGGCAGTCAAGCGAAGATTACGATACGAGCAAGGCGTACATTCGATAAGCGACATAGTGACGGATTTTGCGCGTGTTATTGAATCGTACTGGTTGCGTCCAGATATATTTGTACCTGTGTTATACGTGTTTGTATAGTTCTAATAAACTCTATAGTAATTCCAATGGCATTTTAATTCGAGTCTCATGCTCGTAACAATAGTGATAGTAGCTTAAAGTAGGCCGCAGCGTCAGCAAAACGCTGTACGTTGAAACGTACAATCGCCAAAGCTGGCGGTTAACCAGGCATAAGACTAAAATCGCTTGGCAAACACTTTCGTTAACAACCCGAGAACACGCACACAAGTAAAACATTGGTTTGGGGGCGGAGTTTTATTGTTTGTTTTGGGTATTACGCGTTTAAGACAATAGAAAGCAAGCCGGTTTTTTGAATACGCTGTTTTACAATACCTAAATAATATACTTTATGTATTTGATGTAAAAGTGAAGAATAAAAGATTAAGCAAAATTTATCGTAGTAAAACATTTGACTTAGCATTAATAATTAACTATTATAACCTCTGTAATTTTTTTAAATTATTAGTTGCCCTTTTTTTCAAAAAATTCACGCTTAATTAGTTAACGCTTTCGGTTCGGAAACTGGGTTTTACTAATTGTGGGTTCGAATCCTAGATGAGAACCATTAACCACTTCAAGGTTTTTATGACTTAATGTGCATACTATTTCAACCATGCGCAATTAATTAAGCTAATTGTTGCTGACAGTAAAAACACATCACTATGAATCCTTTATATTGATATTTAGGAGTTTGAGACAATACCGTGTCAAACTTCTAAATCTGCTTATGAGAAACGTGGCGGGTATACCATCTGATCCCTCCTCAAAATAGAAAAGACACGAGAACAATATTGTAACTTTTATGGTTGTTATTATTATCTTTACAGTAAATTCAAATTTTGCTAATTTAAAATCGAATTATTATTAGTTGATATAATATAATTAGCTTATATCTAAATCAGATTAGTTCGAATAAGTCTGTTCATGTCCAAGACTTGACATTAGTCTGGATAAAATGTGTTTTAAATAATAAATAATGTAGTAGTGAGATAAAGTTGAACTATTATCTGTAAAATGATGTGTATTTTCATGTAAGATTTAGGAACTTTTTAGAATTGTTTTTAACTGGGCCTTTGTCTTTCTTAGTAAGTTTCTAATATTCGTCGTCCATGAAATAAACTTTTGTTCTTTATTTCTTTTAACTGTTATATCTTTATTTAGTTATAGTTCTCATAAGGGGATGGTTGTGATGTAAAAAAATATATTACAAATGAAAAGCCTATTGAAACAGGTTTTAAAATTAAATAAAGATTTTGTTATTACATTTTAGGAAGTTATTAAAGATTACTTGTCCCGTTATAACATTCTCCCGTCTTGCGGCACTAAGTCTGAATAACTTTTGAATGATATTTCTGGTTTTCCAATACTTTAAGAAAATTCCATAAAAAATGCTATTTACAGATGTGAACATTTGAATTTTATTGTATAATAATGTTAAGTAAAATTGGCTACGACTAATTCTGAAAACAAGTCGGAATTCAATTGATACCTGTAGTCTATTAAATTAAACTTGATGAGACAAAAAGAATTAATAAAGGATTACAATTCGGTGCACAGAAAATGTAGGTGGCGGCGTCATTATGACCACCTGATAATAAAATACCTGGCAATAACAAAATAAAGCCATAAATTGTTTTATTACTTTCAATATTTTCGCTTGAACGTTTGAATTATATTTCTTGTTTT
Organism: Dendrolimus pini; assembly: GCA_949752895.1. Taxonomy (NCBI): domain Eukaryota; kingdom Metazoa; phylum Arthropoda; class Insecta; order Lepidoptera; family Lasiocampidae; genus Dendrolimus; species Dendrolimus pini. The sequence goes on along the minus strand of OX457138.1, from coordinate 1,137,699 downwards.
TTATTTCTAAAACAAAATTCCATAATAAAATGCTGTTTACAGATGTGGACATTTGAATTTTATTGTATAACAATGTTAAGTAAAATTGTCTATGACTAATTCCGATAACTAGTCGGCATTCAACTGTTACCTCTAATCTACTAAACGAAACTTTACGAGACAAAATAATTAATAAAGGATTCTAATGCACAATACATGGCGGCGGCGTCTTTATGACCCCCTAACTAGTAATAACAAAATAGAGCCATAAATGATTGTATTAATTTCAATATTTTCACTTGAAATTTAATTTTTTATGAGTGTAAGATAAGTTACTAATTATTTCACAAGCACAGTTGCTATGTTATTTGTGTTAGATTTGAGTATTTTTAAAAATTTAAGACTACGTAAATCGATATTGTAGCTATTTAAATAAAATCAAGTTATCATGATTATAGCAAAAGTATTATATTTTTGTAGACATTGTAACTGTCAATAGGGATTAAATGTTAATATCTTGAAACGTATACCAGTGAGTTAAACAGAATCAGTGACAAGAGTAATACTATCTACTATTTTTACTAGTGTTATTGCAGTTGTATAATGAAACTGACTCTGCCACAAATGTATTGAGATCAAATAATGTGTGTGTAATCATAACCAGCAATTCAATAATTCATCTAAGTAAAAAAGAAAAATATATAAATACAGATGTCTTAGCATAGTAGTTAGTGCACTCGAGTCTCAAAATCAAAGAGCTCATGTTCAAATCTTGATTAGGAAAACCATTGCCCCTTTTAGACAGTTTTCTGACCAAATGTGCATATTGTTACTATTGCCACGTGTTAACGGTCACAGTAAAAATCGTAATAAAACTTTAGACATCAATAGCCTTGTGTCAAACCCGCCAATAATATTGGACAAGCGTGTCAGGTATAAATTTTCGAAACGTCCTGATTGGTGTATTTGAAATTTGAGAGTGTGTGCGTGAGTATTGATACGTTATGAGCCGTTCAAAGCAAAATGTTTGAGAACTGGTTAACCGCCAGCTTTGGTGATTGTACATATACATTATCTAATGTATAAATCCTATTAATCAACCATCAACTAAGCAATACAATGCCACTTCAATACTCATTAAATTTGCTTTATGCCACACAACACACAATGCATAGGGGAACAATGGGCACTTTACCTGACGTGGAGTAAACAGAAATCGAGTTTGATGTACGAGGAGGGAAGTTCCACAAACAAGTTTGCTCGTTACTTCGCTTCAAGGGCTCAGAGGTATGATGTTCCACATATAGCTATTAAGGTTTGCAGATATGGCTTCTATTATTGATTATGATATCGATGTAACCACTAGCTGTTGTTCACAGCTTCGTCCGCGCAGATTAAAAATAGTCGTGATTGCGCAAACTTTCTTCCTATTTTTACCACCCTAGGGTTTGAATTTCCAAAGGCGCCGATACGCGTGTACATTAATTTCTAACCTGAAGCAGATTTGTAAAATTTCGTGTTACCTACTTGGAAAATGACGGATTTTCATTTAAACTTTCATCCGCTTTTTCACCACTTTCAGGGTGGAATTTTCGAAAATTGTTAGTGCGCAACTACAAGGAGCTGCAAGGGCTGTAGATTGATAAGCAGGCAGTCAGTGATGTTAAGCAATTGTATATTGCTGATCTCTTCCTATATGGTTAGAGTGATTTTGAATATTTTTTTCTGTGTGCTCAAGTTGGTCTCAGGATGTTTAGATTCACAAATGGACTCGGTAGGTAACGCTGCAATCGGGCTATAAATTTAAAATTTACATTATTTTTTTGAGTTATAATAAAAGATATCCATTTTTCAAAGTTCATCGAACAAAGTATCCAACGATATTTTAGTCTTATTAACATACTAGAGCTGACTCCGCGGTTGCGCCGCGACCAAATTAGCCAAAATGGCTAAAAGGACCAAAATGACCAAATAACCACAATGGCCAAAATAACCAAAATGGGAAATCACAAAAAACCTATCCCACTTTTTGGGATAACCTTTACTTTATAAATCTATCCTAAAATTTATCTCATTATTCGGTATGAAAAGGATAGTAAAATCATCCTCGGCATCGAAAATATATATATATATATACCGAGTTTAAGCCAAATCGATCCAGTAGTTTTTCCTCGAAAGCGTAACAGACAGAGTTACTTTCGCATTTATAATATTACTAGGGATGAAACAACACGTCCAGTAAATCACATTATGTTCTTCACTTAAGAGCTCATATATACCGTTGACATGTCATTTTGCGGCCACTCTTCCCGTAATTGAGTTCTGCCATATAATTCAGTTTGTGAGGACATGCCATCTGTTTGTATCGTGTAGGGCTGTACGTGATTTTTTTAATTCCAGTCTATTTGAAGTGGTAACTTCTTATGAGAAGGTACGCCAATCTGCCTGGCTTCCCTTTGTCTCACGCATCTTCCACTCTCACTCTAACCCACAACGCTAGCCGTATTTCGGTAATTATATAAAATAATGATACTAATAATGTACATACACAATATTCTAATGTACATATTCAAGAATTATAATTAAAATAATAAAATATATTTTATAATAAATAAAAGATTTTATTAATTAATAACCTTTCCTTACATCATCATATTAATATACATAAAATTTAAGAAAGTAAGCTTTTCTCAAGTTAAACAATTTCAATATTATTATCCCCGGAAATTGCTAATGCGCTGGAACCTTGTCAAATTAACATTCACGTGACGTCATCCGCAACTCGATATGAACGCGTACTCGCCGGCCAGTGATGCTAACGGTGCTGAGTGTTCGGCTACGGTTACGTCACCAAAATGGCGGCCAGGCGCAATAGCAATTTGCGGGGATAATAAATAGTTCTACTTAGATTAGTTTATGTTATCACTTCTGTCGGGCGTCCCGAGACGTACTTTTTTAATATTACGGCCTATTTCAAAGTTAAAATAACATAACATAATTCTTTATTTCCTCCTTAACCCCTTTGAGGGTACAAAATTAACATTATTTTGTCCAAAGCTGCCAACTGCCATCAAGATTGCCGCGCCGAAACCAAGAGAATTATATCGTCTCTTTTATTCTAATACAAATTCTATGTAGTTAGAGGGAGAAAGCATCAATTAAAAGTTCGTTTCAATTATTTGTATTTGACCATAAATTTGTGGTGCTTTCCAAGTAGCCGTGTGTGACATTCGAGTACAAATTTGTGGTGGTTCCGTCTTAAAGGGCTTAAAACTAGTAATAACAATAACTAAGAGGCTAGTGCCTGATTAAGGTTAAAAAGAAACCTGTAGTACAGGTCACCAGAATCAACCCGTTGGCCTTGATATTTGGCTAATTAAGAGAACAAAGAAATATATTGTATATTGTTATAAGTAATTATGTTAGAGTGAGCCCTTCAAGTGCGTATGGTGTCTTGTCTGTGTATCTTTATTTAATGAAACAAGCTTGCACAACGATATAACTAACTTTAATTAGATTAATTATATTTTACATCTTAAAGAACACTTTTAAAGGAAATGAGGTCAAAGAGAAGAGTACAATATAAAAAATACAATTCATTCAATAACTACCTAAGAGGCGCCCATTTGAATAATTAAACATGGCCGATTTTCAATCACCAGATAAAAGTTAACCATGGAATAAAGTCCACCAGTTCTTCTGAAGAACTAGTGGATGAGCCCAGTATAATAGGCGAGAGCAAGGCACATCGCCTGCGCTGGCTTGGCCACCTACACAGAATGGGGGAGGATTGCGCGGTGAAAATAGCCTATCTAGGCAGACCAACGGGACGGCGGCCAGTTGATAGGCCCAGGTATTGCAGGAGGGACGTAGTGTAGGCTGATCTGCGCGAGCTTCATGCCGATGACTGGCAGAAGACAGCGCTGAACAGGAAAGAATAATACTCCACGTATTCTCATTTCGAAGGCCAGGACTCATTTTGGGCGGTGAGCCGCAGCAGTTAGTTTATGGAATAGAGTATAATGTAAAATGGTAAAATAATTGTGTGGTGCGCCGATGGTGGTTATGTTAGGTTAGGTTACCCCATTGGACGACGCCGGAGGGCGGATTTCGACCTTCGGCCACCGTAAGCGGGCGGCGCGGGTGGGGCCCCTTGGGGTATAGGGGTTCTCACTCACCCGCATATGAGTCGTCTCGTCTCGTCGAGATGAGAGCGCGAGTGTTCCGCGCGCGCTCATCTCTCCTACGTGGGGCGCGTTACAGACCGCCCCACGCCAAAGAGAGCATGACGATGCCGGGGGATGAGTCCCCCGGCAATGGAAGAGGCCTCGTGAGGGGGGCCCACGCCTGCCAGGGCTGCGGAGAGGCTAGGTCATATACCCGTAGCCCTGGCATAAGGCGAAGGACGGAACACCCAGGGGTTTTAGTGGGTATCCCTAACCGGGGAGTGGCAAAAGCATGGCACCAGTTCTGACTGGGTATGCTAGTGCCACCCCCGATCTGGCAAATCCCACACTAGGTCGCGAATTATCCCCCCAAGGTTCTGCCCTTGTCGCGGCTTAGTCCTCAATCGGATTTCCCCTGGTAAAAAAAAAATAAAGGTTACCCCATTGGATGGGGTGATGCACCACTGGCGAGAGCCCATGGCTCAACCGCCGAGAGGGGAGTACAAAGTAAGACGATGTATTGATCTACTCTTGCAGTATAATAACAACAGCCCATAACTGTCCCACTGCTGGGCTCGGGCCTCCCACTGTAGGAATGGACAGTATACCCGCCACGCTTGTCCAAGTTGACTTGGCAGGTTTGACACATCGGAGATACCATGTGCAGGTTGCATCACGATGTTTTCCTTCACCGTTGTTAGCACGTGGTAATTGTAACAATATGCACATTAGGTCAGAAAACAGCCTAAGTGGAGCATGCGTTCCGGTCAAGATCGAACCCGCGACCTTTGAGTTTGGGACGCGTCCGCTAGCCATTACGCTACAATGGCTCTTGCAGTATAATAATACCTAATGATCTGCACCACCTAAATCGCCATATTAGGTTAAACTATTCCTTAAGTTAGGTTGCTGGAAGAGATTGCTTTAAACGAGGAGGCCGCCTATTGTTTCTACAATGACAATATTGTAATTGTGTATTTTTGAAATTTTATATTTGGTCATCAATAAAGTGCATCTATTAATTAACAATTATTCCTAATTAATTATTTTAACTTAGACTATATATACAGAAACTTATCATTGACGTGATGTGCATACCAATATTCCAGTCAACATTAAATATTATATTTACACGTTTACACGAGTCATTGACTCTTCAGGTGATCAGAGGGATGGTACCTACCTCGGTCAACGGATCAGTATGGCGATCCAGCGAGGAAACGTAGCCAGCCTTCTGGGCACCTTACCCATAGAAGACGGTGATCTGGGCTCAGTATTCTACTTATAGTCTTGAGGGACTATGGGTAGATTACAATACAAATAAGTTAAGTTTTCTTACATTGTATTCAATAGTATGTAATTTACACGTTTATGAGATTGAGCATTTTTGATGATTTAAAAAAATGCCCAATTTTATCGGCAGCTCTATCTGTATTTACTATATCTTGTATTTACGTAGCATGTAAATACAGATAGCTGATATCGCTATTGCAAGTTCATTTATTGACCATAGTCTTAAACTGTGCTAAATTATACATCAATAAATTGGTGGATGAATCGTGACGCAACATATAACATGGAAGAATTAAAAATATCTGTTGCACGAATAAAATGTCTTGAAACGTTTTTTGAATTCACTTAGATTATAATTTATTCGACTGATAACTTTTATGTGATGATTGAAAAATCGGCCCTTGGTCAGATAAAAATATTTAAATAATATATAGTGAAAAAGTGTAGAGGAAAGAATTATCACTCCAGGAGTGATCTAGAAACAGCCACAAAATTGGAAATATCGGAGCACTCTAAGTCTATTGTTAAGAGATAAACAGGCCACATCTCCTAATAGCGTTTTATTCCTCTTAATAGTGAATGATGCTGTTAAGAGGAATAAAACGAAATAAATTTAGGCTGACACAACAACTTTATATAATATAGTGGATGAAACAGAAATTATACCAAATATACTATATTTACAAGTAGTCTTATGGAGGTTGATTCATATATAATAAATAAATAATTTGAAATTGTACTAACTAAATAACCGTTCATATAGTTCTTGACTAAGTAAAGGGAAATAGCAGGGCTAAAATGTCGAATTAAAATTAAAAATAAAATTAAAATTATTCACAGAGAAGCTACACGGCCCTTCGTGTCCAATACAATAATGCGTTCAGGGCGGTGTTGGGGCTGTCCCGCTACTGCAGCGCCTCGGGCATGTTTGCCCTGTCGCGCACCGATTGCTTCCCTGGTGCGCCGGGTGCGGGCCAGCACCAACGCCGTCCTGGCGATCATTGCCGATAGGGTGGACTGCACCTACGTTAGGCACTGCTGCGCTATGCATAATAGTATAGCCAAAGTGTAACTTGTGATATATATATGTGAATAAGTGTGAATGTGAATATGTGTGTATGTGTAACTTTTTAAATTGTGTATTAATTTTAATCTGAATAATGTAATTTAATATGTATTAATACTATGGGACATGTTTTCCTGAAATAAAATAATAAATAAAAAAATAAAATAAAAAAATGCCGTTAGAATTATTATAGAGTTTATTAAAACAACGTATAACATAGGTACAAATATAACCGAACGCAACAAATCCAAACGTAATGCAGAAGGTCGTAATTCAATAAAGCGCGCAAAGTCCGTCACTATTAGATTCCCGAATATACACACGTCACACTTGGATCGTACTTGTAGCTCAACTGACCCCCTCTCTCAATCAGGCCAGCGTTTTATACTTCACAAATGCAAATATGCTCGCCCGGCAACTTCGACGTAATTTCCTAGAATTAGCTTGTACTTATAATCCGCAACACATGGCTAATGATACTCCTGAGCGGTCGTAAACAAGTACAATAGGACAATAGCCTTTTCTCCAAAATAACTAGAAACGTATGCCAATAAATAAGTGAACAAAACGAAGACGATCATAAAATTACAATTAGTTCAAATGCCGACAAGAGATAAAATGTGCTTTTACTCTATACATGGAATTTGTCTTTGTCGGAGCCTAAGTTGTAACAATATTAAAAAATATGTGACAAAGTGAGTATGAATTACGGAAATTGGTCGATAATAGTATGGCATTATTTATTATATGTTACCATAGCATTCATCTTCCATTTCAATCTCTAAACGCGAATGACAACCCTAGATAAGGTCGCGTTCCCGCCAGGAGGCAGTCGTGAGTGTTTTCCAAAATATTCAATTACATCTGTGCGAATCGAATTTGCTGTGTAGTATCTCTTGTAATCGAATCTATGCAAATTTATTTATTATACAACAAAGCTTTGCAATTAAATTTATTCATCCAATGTCCCACGTTTTGGGAAAAGCGAGATTGAAATGGGCCTACGTTTCAATTTATCATTTTGGCCTCAATTTATTTTATATAAAATTAACATAAAATATTTATAAAGGCAAATCGTATGGCGGCATCAATAGGTGTATTATATACAACTAAACTTCATAAAAATATTGTTACAAGTTGGGCCACCTGCATACCTATTATTACATACCGACAAAGAAATGCTGCGAATCTGATTTATTGCCCCTCCCGCATTTGGATTTCTTTTGTTTATTTCGTATTTAAAATTTGCAATTGGACAATAGCCTATTGTTATTGTTTTTGACTTTGTTGGCCGTTCGCAGGAATAATCAGCCAGATGTGCAAATTACTGGTTCTCGGAAACCGATCGCGTGCGCAGGGCACGTGGTCTATTTATATATCTATACCATCTATTAAAGTTTTTAATATTGTCCTTTAAATACCTATATATATATATATATATATATATATATATATATATATATATATATATATATATATATATATATATATATATATATATATATATATAATATATATATAATATATATATCTATATAATAAATTATATAGAACCTCTATATATATATATATATATAAATATAAATTAATTGCTGTTCGTCAGTCTCGCTAAACTCGAGAACGGCTGGCTTGATTTGGCTAATTTTGGTTTTGAATTATTTGTGGAAGTCCAGGGAAGGTTTAAAAGGTGAGTAAATATGAAAACCTCATAGGTGGCGGGGAAAACGGGGGACCTTTTCTACCTGCTTAACATTAGATAAGTTAAATTTGGTAAGTTCTATGGTAAAGAAAAGAGTTAGGAATGAATAAAAAAAAAGTCACTTTTTTGCTTATAACTTCTTTAATTTTTAATTTAGGGCAAAAAGTTATGTAAACATATTTGTAGGCAAAACAATTTGCTACAAATTATGACTTTACAAATTTTTTGTAACACCCATAGTTTCCGAGATATTGCGAAAAAAGTGTTTTCACCACTTTTTCCAAGATGGCGGCCGAGGGACAAGAGTGGCGACCCCACAAACTTGAGGTTAAGCTTCTATTGATACTCCACATATGTCCCAAAAATAAAATTGCGTCCTCTAACAAATGCAAAGCTCATGTAACATTTCAATGGAGTACTTAACTTTTTTGGGTTTGAATGTCAAACGTTTGATGTTCCTTCCGGTTAATAGACTGGTAAACAAGTGTTTTATCGGCAATTATCATTCAGCTTTTTTATTTATTGACCCTGAGGCGGTACGAAATTTGCTAGTTGTTAATAAAAAAAAGAAGTCGAACTTACCAATATGCTTGCTCTCATTGAATGCCTCAGGGATCTTCCTGGTGAGAACAGCGTACACTGTGCAGACAACTATCAGGACGATGGGATAGAAGAAAGCGATCATGTAGGAGGCGTCCACGTAAGAGTCGCAGACCAACATGTTGTCTTCGCGAGTGGGGTAGTGGAACATAGCACGCGCGGGAGCCACTATCATCCATACCACCACTATCAGAACCTGGTGAAGATAATAAAACAGCGTAAGACAGGATATCATATTCAAAGTATTCACAATGATAAAAATGGTCACATACAAGGGGCCTTGCACAAATGACGTCACACGAATTTCATGATTTTTCACCCCGTCCTTGTCACAGCTGATCTCATTCGTGAGAATACTCCCACCCTAGTGTGATGTAACATATTGTTACGAGCTACACAGGACTCGAATTAAAAATGCCGTTGGAATTACTATAGAATTTAGTAGAACTGTACAAACACGTATAAAACAAATACAAATAAAAACTGGATGCAACCAGTTCACACTGCACGATTCAGTGCAATTCAACACGCGCAAAGTCCGTCACTATATCGCTAATCGAAAGTACTATACACGTCTTGCTAGTATCGTAATCGTCGCTTGACTGCCCCACCCCTCCGTTCGGGCATTTTTTTATAGTAAACTGTATAATAGAGCAAAGAACCGCGTTCACTGAGTTAATCCGCACACCTGGCAAGCTTTGACGTAATGCAATAACAACAAGGATTAGTTCGACACTAATGACGGCCATAAAACAAGTTGAATGACAATAACATGTTTGTCTTAATTACAAATTAAAACACAAAGTAAACAAAAGATTTCCTAAATTAAAGAGGGCAATAAACTGCGTTTTATGACAGGCAGGAATGCGCATTTCTGTCGGTATGTAACAATATTATGCAAGTTTACATGAAGTATAGGTAGAAAATGTTTTGAAGTTATTCGTTAATAGTTAAAATTTTATGCTTTAAAGCTTAACATATATATAATTCTTCTGTTCTTGTGTTGACAGTGAACTCCTCCTCGGTTGGACCTGATTTGAATGTTTTTTTTTGTGTGTTCAAGTGGATTCGAGGATGGTTTAGAACTTTAGATTCACAAATAAGCCCGGCAGATGTCGCTGCAGTCGGGTTCTAAATTTTATTTCTTCAGGGCAGGACAACGTTTGCCGGGACAGCTAGTTACATTATAAAATGTGACAATACGAAATTTAATTCCACTCCCCTCATTGTCACAGAATGTCACACTTCGTCGACCAATCCACCCTGAAACGAATGGGTGTAATGAAATTTTATTAAAATACAAGCAATACGTGATACATATTACAATTTTGAAAAGTTTGTAGAAAAGGCGTCCCGAAAGAAACTCTGCTTTCCCGTCCCGGCTAAGGACACCTAAACCCCCAGAGCCTGTGTGGCAGGCCACAATAGGATTAGCTTTTTTATACATTTTTATAATTAATGATAGTATATTAATGCAATTCCTATGTAAGATGAAGATCTATATAATAATCAAATCAAAAATCATTTATCATTTAGTAAAACAGAATTCACAATTTTTGAATCTTAGTGGTCCCCAAACTAGGTCGACCTGTATCTTGGGGGACCTCCTTCCTAATTGGTATGAATCTGATTGTGTAATGATTAATTACAGCTAGGCGTGTATGTGTGTGCGTGTGCGTGTGCACGTGTGTGTATCCGTGTTTATGTGTGACTTGTGAGATTGTGAATTTGTATGTATAAAAAAGATTACAATGTCAATAAAATAAATAAGATTTCGGGATAAACCTGATTGTGTTATGTAGGCGGTTCACTGAAACATCATAGTCATACTGTCAAGAGTGATATGTTGTTAATATCATTCTCGCGGAACGTCGTAACTACGGAAGCGGGGCGACGGAAAGAAGGAAGAGATAACCTCGTCTGGAGAATGGTCGCCAGCGCACCAAATATCCGACGAACTGCGATTCATTGCCTTAATTAAAGTGAATTATAACGTAATCAGTGTTAATATCAAGAGAGATGATTGTTATTTAAGCAATAGAAACATTATATTGGTAAAGATCACAAAAGATGTTAATTTCATAAATATACCCACATCATGCCATGCCATGATGAATTCTGATGAATAAGCCCGCCATGAGCTTATATGGCTCTGACAAGCGTATATATGTCGAATGATTTCATATGCTGAACTATAATTTATATATTTTATCTGTTATCTTGTCTTTATCTATGTTTAAAAGTTGTCAATGTCAGAAGTAGATGACACGGTCAGTTGAGTTTTGTATTATTAAGAGGTTGGCTATATTACGATGTGTGCGGAATTACGATGTATTAAAATTAAATAAACGGTTTTAAATATCGATCAAGTTATTGGTTTCTTCCCACAACTTATGGGGGCTCGTCCGGGATACACCAAAATTTGAAAAGATTCGACGATAAAACCGTAAGATGAATTGCAAGTTATTAAATGTATGACGCCAATGCGCCGCCATTGAGTTTGCTGTTTTACCGACGCCACTTGAGAAAATGTTGTCAGCGTAGAAATTTTCTACCAAAATGGTAGTTTTTGGTTAAAAAGATTTTCTGATTTTAATTTTTGAAGACTTAAAGATTAATTCTATTCAGACTATTCAATGAGTCCAAATAAGCCATCATTTTGTACAACAACGAAAAGAAGAAATTCAAGAATAAAGCCTAATGCTAATTCGACTACCACGATGCCGCCGAAGAAAGATGTAAGGGAAAGCGATGATGATGATCAAGACTGTGATGTACACATTTCATTCAAGGATTTAGAGAAGTCGATGACAATATTCACCGGAGATGACACTTACCCTATTGAGACGTTTATTGATGAATTTGAAGACACTGCTCAGATTATGAAATGGACTAAAATAGAAAAATTAATCTATGCCAAGAGACTTTTAGGTGGGACAGCTAAGTTATTCTTACGATCTTTAGGAAGAGTAAAAGATTACACAAACTTAAAAAAAGCTCTGAGAGAGGAGTTTGGTCCTAAAATTAACAGTGCAATCGTACACAAGAAGCTTGCCTCGCGTAAAATGAAGAATGACGAAACCTACCAACAATATTTTCTGTCGATGAAAGAATTAGCACTTCATGGCAAAGTTGAAGATGCTGCGTTAATAGAATACGTCATAGATGGTATTCGTGACTTAGACACCAATAAAGTTATATTGTATGGTGCTACAGACTTGAAGGATTTTAGAAAAAAATTGGATATTTACAGTGAGTTCAGAAAGAAGGTACATAATAAACCTATACACACTGGCCAATTGTCAATGCATTCTCCACGTAAGACGATGCATGTCAAGAGATGTTTCAACTGTGGTGATTTAGATCATCAATCCCCCACTTGTCCAAAGGGAGTCAAATGTTTTAAATGTAACGAATTTGGGCACAAGTCTAATGAATGCACAAATAACAAAAACAAAAAAACCTTAAATATTCATGATAAAAATACACAAGAAAAAGTTCCCTACAAAACGATTAAGATTAATGGAAGAGATATTTTAGCATTAATAGATACTGGAAGCGATGTTAACCTTATTACGAAGTCGGAGTTTGAGAAAATTAAAGATAGAATTGAAGATTATAAAACAGAATCAACATGCTTGACAGGAATAGCATAGAAAACAGTTTATACTGAAGGATTCTTTACAGCTAATATACAGATTGACAATTACTACACAGATGTTCGTTTTCATGTTGTTAAGGATAATGAAATACCTGTTTTTGCTTTAATTGGAAATCCTATACTACAAGACTTCAAAGTACACTTTACTCCCGAAGGTGTTTTTATGGAGAAGATAATGCATCTTACACTTTTAACAGAAAACGAGGAGAAAGAACTAGTTTATGACATAGAAAACACTAAATACACTGAGATAATTAGCAAGATGTGCGATGAATACAAACCTAATAATAAAGTGAAAGAGAGTAATGTTGAGTTAAAAATTATACTCACCAATGAAGATCCAGTTTTTCAAAACCCTCGACGTCTATCGCCCTTAGAAATGGCTGATGTTAATACACAAATAGAAGAGTGGTTGAAGAAAGGAATAATTACACACAGCAAATCTGATTTTGCTTGTCCTATTGTACTGGCTGATAAGAAAGATGGTTCACGCAGAATGTGTATGGACTATAGACGACTAAACAAAAAGGTGATTAAAGAAAGATTTCCTCTACCAATAATAGAAGACCAAATAGACAAATTAAAGGAAGCTAAGGTATTCACGTCCCTTGATCTAAAAAATGGATTCTTACATGTGAATGTACACAAAGATAGTCAAAAGTATACTGCTTTCGTAACATCTCAAGGACAGTACGAATTTAAAAAAATGCCTTTTGGCCTATGTACGGCTCCGTCTGTATTTCAAAGATTTATTAATGACATCTTTAATGACCTGATAATTAAGGGTGTTCTACTAGCTTACCTCGATGATCTCATTATACCGGCCAAGACAGAAGAAGAAGGAATAGTGAAACTAGAAACAGTGCTTAGAAGGGCTGAAGAATTTGGTTTAGAATTCAATTGGAACAAATGTCATTTTTTAAAGAAGAGCATTCAATACCTCGGTTATATTATTTGCGACAATGAAGTTAGACCATCCCCAGAAAAGATTAAAGCTGTAGCGAAATTCAAGAAACCTAACGATGTGAAGGCAGTTCAATCTTTCCTTGGATTGACAGGTTATTTTAGAAAGTTTATTAAAAACTATTCTCTTATTGCCAAGCCAATGACTGATATGCTGAAGAAAGATGTAATATTTAAATTTGATGAGCGATGTGAGAAAGCTTTTACAGAGTTAAAACAAATATTATGCAGTACACCAGTTCTCAGAATATACAACCCGGATTTAGAAACAGAATTGCACACGGACGCTAGTGCAGATGGATATGGTGCTGTTCTTCTACAGAGAAGCCCTAAAGATAGTCAATTTCACCCCATTCACTACATGAGTAAGAAAACAACTCCAGCCGAGCAAAAGTATCATAGTTATTATTTGGAAATTTTAGCTATTGCCACTGCTATAAAGAAATTTCGAGTTTACCTATTGGGAATACATTTCAAGATTATCACTGACTGCTCTGCTCTTACTATGACCCTAAAGAAAAAAGATTTACCCCCCAGAGTCGCTCGTTGGGCCTTGCTGTTAGAGGAGTACGACTACACAATTGAACATAGACCTGGAGTACGAATGAAACACGCAGATGCGTTAAGCAGATATCCCGTCTGTCTAATGCTAACAGAAATTACAGCTCGCATAAAGCAGGCACAGAATGAAGACGATCACATAAAGCTGATTAAGAAAATTTTAGAAACAGAAGATTATCAAGATTACAGTACACAGAATGGAATATTATATAAGAGGAAAAATAATAGTCATTTAATAGTTGTACCCAAGCAAATGCAGTATGAGATTATAAGAAAGAATCATGAAAGAGGACACTTTGGAGTTTTAAAGACTGAAGAACTTATTAAAAGAGAATATTTTATTGAGGACTTAACAAAGAAGATTCAGAAGGTAGTAAATAATTGTATCGAATGCATTTTAATATGTCATAAGAAGGGTAAAAAGGAAGGATTCCTACACCCGATCGACAAAGGCAATGTACCACTGTCCACGTATCATATAGACCACTTGGGACCAATGACTGCAACACATAAGAATTATAAGTACATTTTAACTGTGGTAGACGCTTATACGAAATTCACATGGATTTATCCGGTTAAGACTTTAACTACAGAAGAAACATTAGAGAAATTGAAGTTACAACAACAAGTTTTTGGTTCTCCTGAAAGAATTATCACTGACCGAAACGCTGCGTTTACATCAAATGATTTTCAGGAATATTGTAAAAGTGAAAATATTACACACTATACAATTACTACCGGACAACCAAGGGGCAACGGTCAGGTCGAGCGTATTCATCAGATAATCATCAACGTATTGAGTAAATTAAGCGCTGATGATCCAACAAAATGGTATCGCCGTGTGTCCAATGTACAAAGATGTTTAAATGGCACATACCAAAGAAGCATAAAAATGACACCTTTTGAATTGTTATTTGGAACAAAAATGAGGGATAAAGACGATGAATTGCTAAAATTACTAGAAGAAGAAGACATACAGAATTTTAATAAAAATAGAGAAGAACTAAGAAGGAACGCTAGAGAATCAATACAGAAAATACAGGAAGAAAATGCAAGAAACTATAACAAAAAGCGAAAGGAAGCATTAACCTATAATGTTGGTGACTTAGTAGCTATTAAAAAGACTCAATTTTCACAAGGAAGTAAATTATCTCCTAAATACCTTGGACCATATGAAATAGTGAAGAAGAAACGAAATGATCGATACGATGTTAGGAAGATTGGTCACAGTGAAGGTCCTATTAATACGGCCACATCAGCTGATCTGATGAAGCCATGGATCTCTTCAGAAAATTATTCATCTGGGTCAGATGAATGACCAGGACGGCCGTGTCGAATGATTTCAAATGCTGAACTATAATTTATATATTTTATCTGTTATCTTGTCTTTATCTATGTTTAAAAGTTGTCAATGTCAGAAGTAGATGACACGGTCAGTTGAGTTTTGTATTATTAAGAGGTTGGCTATATTACGATGTGTGCGGAATTACGATGTATTAAAATTAAATAAACGGTTTTAAATATCGATCAAGTTATTGGTTTCTTCCCACATATATTTATTTTTAACATAACAATAATATACTCTACTATTAGATTAAGAATAATAAAAGTTCATATATGTTAGTAGTGTAGGCGTTTAAAGTAGTAAGTGATAGAAGTAACTATTTTCAAATGACAGTCAGTACATTACATGTTTTACATAATATATCAATAGAATATTATCTGTATAGAGATGAGTGCATTACATATTTTAACCAATATATCAATAGACTTAGATTTACTTGTATAGAGATGAGTGCCGCACATATAGCCAACTGGGAGCTTGGCGATATGAGTATGGGGCGTTTCGCAGAATGCTTGCTGGCGTTGAAGATTCTTGATATCCTGTTGGTCTTCGTCAATAAAGCAGCATAGACTACAGTGAAGCAGAATCCAGTGCCAAATCTGAGACAGAAAGTCTTCCATTATTATATAACTATAGATATTTATACTAATAAAGTTTCTTTTAAAATCAATATTAGAATAAATATTTAATACATGAACAATTTGTCAGAGTTAAAAAGTTGTAATAATAAAAAATCTTTAATTACGTTCGAATGTCGAAAAGTCTTTCGGCGAATCGTTACGTAATTGTATATAGGTGCGCTTAGTATGGAAGTCTGCTGCTACTGAGTAGCGCGACAGTCGCGCTGCTAGTGCCACGTTGTTAGTGTGAAGTAGCTCTTCAAGCGCAGCCATGTGGTACAGCAAGGATCCAGTCGCATAGTTCAAGGCTCAAGGGGGTTTAAATGAAGTTTTGTACAACAAAGTATTCGAATAAAATCGATTATAACGGGTTCAAGCCTTGGAAAGAAAGAATTTATTTGTTAGGAAATCGACAGTACAAGAATGTTGAATAATTTATACATTTCTATGGTTAAATTTAATACGTTGTACGCCACATTTCCTACAAATGAGGTCGGCAACTCAGCATAAAGTTATGCTAGAATTTTCTCCAGCACAGCACTGATTTTAAGTGCTAACCCCGGCTTATTGATTTGTATTTGACATATTCAGATAATACTTAACAATATACGTACATACTAACGCGTAAAGAAGAAAGTAACACAGTATATGAAACAAACATATAATAAACAGTTACAAGATAAAATCGAAAAGGTTTGAAGAATTTTTCTTGACTGAAAATAAAAATCAGGGACTTCACAGCTATTACTAATTTTAGTAGTAAATCAAATATCTAAACTATGCTCAAGCAAATCATATAACCAATAAGGACGACTGAATATGATGGAGTGATTCAGTGCAGACAAAGAATTACTTATCGGTATTACGTACAGCTCGAACGCACCGTGGTCAAATATTTCATGATTGAATTTTCTGTAGATTTAGTATAAGCTTACATTTCTGATCAAAATTTGTTCTGGAGTTTTATGTTTTATGTTGGAGCTCAGCAGACAAGCTGACGGCCCATCTGATAGAACGATCTTGAAGAATGGACCGGAACCACTGCTACCAGAACAAAACTCAAGGCTATTACAGCGGTATACTTAGGACCAGGAGTGACTTTTTTATATTGCTTGAGTTCAGAAGACAGGCACACGGCCAAGCTGATGGACAGTGGTTACTATCGCCTATAGGCATTGTAACACCAAAAGGGAGACTGGAATCTGGTCACTAATGCTGGAACACAACTTAAGGTTGTTATGGCGGCATACTCTATACTATGGGTAGTAGCCATCCAGACAGCCGATTATCCTAGGAGAGCCTGCCCCTGTTTACGGGGAGGCCCACCGCCCGCCGGGTCGCGGGTTATGCTCGCGCGGCTGGCAGTGCGGCAATGCATTTCCCCAAGTAAAAAAAACCGAATATCCTACCACCTGGCTGTGGGTTGTTTCGTCGCCTCTTGCGGCAGGCCGCCCGGCCGCAGGAAATTATATCCTTTCTTCGTTCCTGCACGGATAAAACCTTCTGACACCGTATCGATGTTTTTGGCGTGGTATTAGACGTTTTCTTGATATATCTTTTTATAAATAATAAGACACGTCTCGGCAGACTCGTATATTCGACGACCATGACACATAGATGTCTGACCATACATATTTGCAATATCAGCATTACTACTGCAAATGACAGGAGGCACGTATATACATACACAAGCCATGCATATACAAATGTATATACAATGAATGAATGAATAACTTTATTGCACATAACATTAAAGTACAATGGGCGGATTTGTCGCCAAAGACGATCTTATCTTGCAATTATTATCAACACATTATTTAGTGACTTAATAATTATTAAATGGAAGATTATATATATTATACACATAACTAGCTAACCAGCAGACGTCGTCTTTCCAGAAAAAATAGGGGTTGATCGTAGAGGGTTAAAAATTTAGGGTTGTATGTAATTTAATTTAATGCTGTATCATAAAAAAAATTAAAAATAAAAATTATCTAAAAATAAAAAAAAATAGGGGTGGACTACCCTTAACATTTTGGGGGATAAAAAATAGATGTTGTCCGATTCTCAGACCTACCCATATATACTCACAAAATTTCATGAGAATCGGTCAAGCCATTTCGGAGGAGTTTAACTACAAACACCGCGTCACGAGAATTTTATATATATAAGATAATTATGAAGTAAAGATATATTGCTGGGGAGTTTGTTGCAGCGTTTATCTTCTTAAGCGATGACTACAATTGCTTTGGAAACGGTGGTAGACTCATGAATTTGATTAAGTAAAGAAAAAAGAGAAAGTAAAACACTTTATAGTCTTAACTATAAGTAGTATAAGTCACTTATTTTCATACATATAAGTATGAGTAATACACTCATTTTAATTTTAATTATTCTCCATCCAGATTTGTAATCCTACTACCTGGCTGTGAATTTACCGTCTCTGTCCGGATCCAGAATAAAGTCAAAAAGTGAAATTAACTCCAACACGCAGAAACGAAATGCCACGCATAAATCAATCATCGTCAAAATAGATTTCAGTAGAAATACAAGAAATTATTGAAGATAATAGTAATTCGGTACAATATTTGTCACTTCATAGTTCTCGAGAGACCACATGGCGTGCAGCTATTTTAAATATGAAAGTGTCGACTGTGTCACTTCGTGCCACAGCCAATAACACGGAATGGTTCCATGTTCACTGTTTGTTTTGATCCTGTTACCATCAAATCTGAAATCATAGGAAATTCTAGCGTACCATTATATTAAGTGATTTATGATATTCGTTATTAATATCAGCTCATAAATAATTTGCTGCTGATCAAGGGACTTCATACTTCACGCAAATGTGCGGTATACCCGTCATATTTGATTAGTGGGTTTTATGTAGGTTGGCATGCATATATAGTATAGTAGGTAATGTTGATTTTCAGATTCATTCCGGGTATTTTTCTTTTTCGCCAACATATAATATGTCTGTAATGATAACACACAGGTAGATAAATATTATTTTTTATCGCAGAACGACAGATATGATTTATTTCATTTTTTTGCATTTGAATTTAGGATTTTAAATAACAAATTTCTTATTAAAATCGTAAGGACCTGCGTACAAATTGTTTTAAAGGGCCATTTTCTGGGTGTGTATATAGCTTACAAAATGCCAAGGTTCTTGTATTAAATGTAACATCAGTATTCCTATCCCATAAGTGTGTCAAAATTCTCGTACTCGTATCTGATTTAAGAGTTAAAATAATTATTTTGATGCTAAATTGTCACACTTTATCACAATTATATTTATTAATCTATGTAATTGATGTTTTGACGTGACAACGTCTTATAATTCGATGGAGCCGGCTGCACGCACGACAAAACATGACTCATGCGGCTTTACCTTGCTCTGAGGCGTTCCATTTAAGGCTTGAAGTGCAAGCGAGAGCGCGGAACGAGCGACAAAGAGGCACAATCGGCCTCCGCGTTCGGCAGCGTAATTGACATAATTGTATTTATGCGTACAAATAAATGTAACTTGATCAATTCAATTGTGATTTCCATTTCCCTCCTTCTCTATATCCATACAAAATATCTATCAAACAAATAAAATTAAAATTTTCTTTTGAAAAATTAAACCATTCCATCAGTATTTTCTTATGACGTTGTCACGTTCAACTATCGTCAGTAAACCGACTTTACAGACAACCGATTTTTATATTTGATTAAATATATATTAAAAAGTAAGAATTCTATGTTGTGAAGTTATCAACCTGTATATATGGCACAAAAACTACAAACTACCCAAAAAGAAATAACCACATCGCACCCAGTAAAGTTATTTACCAAAAATACCATTCGTCATCATCGTCATTTGATTCTCACAAAATATTTGATGGGTGGTGAATCTTGATATACTTTTCAGGAATATTCGTTAGTATCAAGCGAACTCATTGTCACCCTATCACCGGATATATAATATTGAACGGAACACAACTTCGAATACGAAATATTCGTTCGTTGATGTTTTTTGCGGTCTACCCGCAAATGCTTGAAAAATGTGCGAAGCAAAAAATCCGTACCACTTTTTCCTTTACGATTTTTCAAGCCAATTTTCTGAGATATTGTTTGTACACGCTTGTCACGTTCTTACACTTTCTCTTTGTGAAAATTGGCAATCTGCAAAAAGGTCGTTTTCTCAGAGAAGTAGTCAGCGGTCGGGAAGCGGCGTAACTTTCACAAAAAGCTAATGTTTATTAATTAATTTTTTACTGCTTGTTCACTTTCGATTGAACTTCAGCCGGGGAATTTGGGTTCTACAAATAGATCGTAGCTGGGCGGTTCTAACGTACTTTGAAAAGTTGTAAGGTAGATTGGTATTTTAATTGAAGTGTTGAATTATTGAAGAATATTCATTGACCAAATTGCATTTGAAATATGCTGCCTCTTGTCAGAGAGGCCAAATCCATACATTCATTTACAAATTTACTCTGAAAACACTATTTTTCCACACATAGCTGTCTGATTAACACAATATAATCATGGTAATACATTTATTATAATAACTTATATATTTTGAAATATATTATTGTATATGATTATGTATATATGTATGTATTTGTATATTTATTACTGAAATTAGTTTGAGTGTTTATGTATCTATTGCCTTTTTCCTGCACCGCCTATGTTGCCTGATTCAAATTTCTTTCATTTAGGTTACCTGGAAGAGATCACTTTGAGCAATAAGGCCTCATTGTACTGTATGCAACACTCAAATGCTCGTATTAAATATATGCTATTTACATATTTATCAACCTTCAATTAAACTCACCTTTGTATGGAGCAGAGAATATCCGTAGGCCTGAACACCAAAGCGAAGGTGACGAGGTAGCACATAAGGATTCCAGCGAGGAGGACGTACGACAGCTCCCTACCACTAGCGCGGACGACTGGGGTGGAGCTGTGCCGAACCCAAACGCCGCAGACAAATCTGACAGAAAATTTCAAATTCAAGTTCCACTGGAGAACACTTTTTGAAGGTGATACATGTAAGGCATAATTTAAATCTACTTCCTATTCTACGTACAACGCTTCGCAACGTGTTATATGGTTAAAGGAGAAGAAGCGACAAGAAACTCTCCAGCAACACCTAGTTTGATAATCTTCATAAAACCATAACGAACTTCTTATCACCGTAAATACATGCGTCTCTTATTCTAAAGGAAGTTCACTACCAAAATCATTCGTGTGGAATGTAGCAGTTTAGATTTGAAATTACATCAGTAGACGTGTCCGGAGTCTTACGTGTCTTAATAAAATTTGTTACATTTCCTATATGCGAGTGCTTCCAGATTTATCTGGAAGCACTCGCATATAGCGTAAGGCAAGTCTGTAAATGAGCTTTAGCTCATTTACAGACGTGCCTTGGTAAGATATTGGAGAACTGATTGCAACATTTGTAGAATTATGTGACGACTGGCAACAGTTGCAATTTAGCAAAAATTGAAATGTGTGGTCATTTGTGGCACTGTCGTTAGTCACCCCACATCACCTCTCCGAGTCATAAATACTGAATTAAAGACAGTTCTATGATTTCTATCATTTTATCTCCATCTGCCCATAATTGGAGTCAGAAGAGAAATCATACTCAACATCACAGCAGTGACACACTTATATTTCACAGGTTAACCTACATACCATTAAAAGTTATGTACTCAATTCTTCATATTGTTAATATTTGTTTGCAAAATGAAATTTTAATGATGGGTAACACATCTGGACAATCTTTTAAATTACCACGTGAAATCAAAAATCTCCGACCTCTAGGATCGGATAGCTTTTCATGATCTCTGCAAACCTCAAGAAGGTCAAAACGTTGTCGATAGATGCCAACAAATGTACTTTTCTAGAATAACTAATGTTATTGGCATTTGGTACAAAATATTTAACTTACGAAGTTAACAGTATTCCAACAGATGAGAAAGACATCGCTCCAATGGCCCAGGCGGAGTCTGGTCGAAGGTACGCCTCGGGGATCGGCCGGCAGTGGGTTCGTGTGGGGTCTGGTAAGGTTCCTTGTGGACACACTATGCAAGCAGTTTCTACGAATGGTGACCGAATCTGCCCCAGAAATTAAATGATTTAGTTACTCTTGCGCACCTTGAATCTTGATCATTATTAAAGGAAGCTCTCCTTTCGTTCATTCCTAAATCAAATCTTCATAATTCAATCTACACTTGCGTTTTGATATACATCCAATCCTTTTGTAACATTCCTACATATGTATAAAGAAAAAATAATGGGTGCATTCATTTTAAATTTCCTTCAGATTGTACGACGCGGCATATGATCGGAAAGTTCACGATTTTTGCAGTGCGATGTAGTGACATCATGCATGCTGCGGAGTGCCGCAGCATTAGGCCTCGCCATTACACATTCGCATAACATATTAAGGATGTCAGTAGATATTGCTATAATTACTGCGTGGTGATGAAGGACACCATCGGAAGGAAACTTACAAGTCAATATCACCGATGTCTAAAACCTATCTATAAGTTACACTTGAATTCTTCACCTCATACTGAGTGCAATTGAAACAATGCCAGCAGCAACTTTCTCCTTCTACATACTGCTTCGCCTGTCCCAATTCACACTCTGCGCTGCAAACGGACTCTGGAGGTCTTCTTTCTCCCCATTTGAACTGGATTTCTACAAGAAACAGGTATTTGCCATATATATGTAAACGTTGTGTCATCTGTGTATTTTCGTACTTGTGTGCTTTCATGCGTTTCTTTATTATTCGTAAGTTAAGTATTTACTTGGTAAGAAGTTATCTATCGAAACCTAGTTTTTCATACCAGGTAAATTATTTGATAAAGTTTTTGTAAAACTTATAGATAGTTAAATTCAAATATTTCCGATTTTAATATCTAAGACATACAGACATACTTTAAGACATTTGAGCATTATTAAATTGTGTACACATAAAATCTGTGATGTGCTAGCATCCAACTTTCTTTCTTTCTTTCTTGTTTACAGCATTGAAGATAAAGCGATGGTTATCAAATTTGTTATAAAATATGTATTTCCAATAGCGAGGATGAATCTAACTTAGTTTATCCCAGAAAATAAAGTTTCTACAGGATATCACATCGAAGGTAAATTAACCTATTATCTCGATATTGGTATATATATATATATATATATATATATATATATATATGTGTTTTTGATAAAAAATTATGAATTCCGGCTCTTCCATCAGAAAGAAGATTAGCCTTTGTATAGTAGTATAATCACCAGTAGGAGATTACCAGAAGTCATCAACAGTTTGCCTACAGCGGGTACTGAAGTACTTTGGCCACAGCCCACAAGAACCCAGATAACTCGGAGAGACTTTTGGCCAAGGGGAAAGTAGAAGGCAAAAGACCTCGTGGTAGATCTCCAAATAGGTGGATTGACCAGGTTTCTCTGTCGAGGGGAGCACCTAATCACTGCCATTAAAGTCACGATTCTCAGCAGTGAGGGAACGGCATAGAAGAAGAACAGTAGCATAACTTCGTGTTTGACCATGATCTCTCCCGTTGTTGAGCGAAGATATGGTCTAAGATGGTGCACGCTTACCTAGAGAGTACCTATTCACACGGGAATTAATGACACCAAAGTCGTGAGTATCGAAACAGACAAACTCTGCAATGAGTTTAACTCCTTTACGGTGCGTATTATAAAACTGTACAATATGGATTTATTAATTTCTGAAATAAATGAATTATTATTATTATTTCACGTATATATTTATTTAAATACTTTTTTATGTTTTTTTAATATAAATATATATATATATATATATATATATATATATATATATATATGTGGGTTTTATTTGAAGAAAAACAAAACAAACTTCCTTAGATCAATCTTACGTCGTATATTTCCCAACTACCTCTTCTAACTCACTATATTTTTGACATTGACTTTAATAAAATCATATTTATAAATAAGAACAGATAATGCGTGGCCTGGCTACCGAGTCGTAAGGCATCTTCGAATCCCACATATATATATATATATATACACATCTTCGAATCCCACATATATATATATATATATAAATATATATATATATAGACACATATTAAAAAAATATAAAAAGATGACGTCCGTCGGCAGCGGGGCGTAGGGTCCAAGCTACCGGTGGTTAAGGCTCCAGGGACAGGAACTTCCTCACAATGCGTGCCGTGCTCAGGAGAACCGCCTTCTGTATCTGGCCACCCATTTACCAAGCGAGAGCCTCTCTAGGTGTCGGTCGCGGCTCTTCGCTATTAAACCGTTAACGGACACCACTATCGGTACGATGATCGTTGACTCCATATGCCACATGGCCGTAAACTCGTGCGCGAGGTCAAGGTATTTTGTTAATTTGTCAGTTTCAGCTTTTACGAGATTACAGTCATGCGGGATACTTATATCAACGAGCATCGTACGTCTCGAAGATCGATCTGTTATCACAATGTCAGGCTTATTGGCAACAATAGTCCTGTCTGTGATAATAGTTCGATCCCAGTAGAGCGTGCTATGACCACTTTCGAGAACTGATTCAGGGGTATATTTATAATAAGGTACCTCAGTCGCTATCAGACCGTATTGAAGAGCAGGTTGTTGGTGGATGATCCTGGCTACTAGGTTATGCCTGTACAAGTACTCGAAGTTATCAAGACGAGAACAACAGGAAGTAACATGCCTGATAGATTCGCCCCGGCGATGACACGCCCGGCATATGTCGAGCGTGCCGTCCTTCAGGATGTACTTCCTATAGTTGTGCGTCTTGATAACCTCGTCCATAATTGCACAGACAAACCCTTGGGTTTCCCCAAAGAGGTCACCGAAACGTAGCCAGTTCACCGACGCCGGCAAGCTATATCGGGCCCATATAACGCCTGGTAAAACCTGCCGTGCAGCTCCTTCCTCTTCCATACGTCCATCCGCTCGGAGGTACTCAATACCGCAGGTCTGAGCCAGTTCTCTTTTGCAAGAGAGAGCGGGGTGAATCCCTTGTCTACTGACACCATATCTCGATGCGTTAGTTTTAAGGAAGTATTCTCGTAAATTATACACCTCACGGTTGTGTAAGTCTTTAGCATTTAGAAATCCCCGGTCACCACACTTTCGTGGGATGTACAATCTCATCACCGATGATCGTGGATGGTGCATCCGATATGTTGTCAGCATACAACGGACCCTACGATCCAGGGCGTCTAGCTCTGTTTGAGTCCACCTTAGTATACCAAAGGAGTAAGCTAAAGAGGGCATGACCCAGCTGTTAAAAGCACGAATCTTGTTACCACCTGAGAGGAGGCATTTTAATACCTTCTTCAAGTGGTTAAAGAATCGCTCTTTTACCAGCTGTTTCACATCCTCGTCAACTATACCCAATGACTGTGATATACCAAGGTATTTGTAGGTCTCACCTTCGGAGAGGGTTTTGAAACACACACCCTCGGAGAGCTGCAATCCGTTAGAATTTACAACTCTCCCCCGCTGCACATACATGACCGCACACTTGTCCACACCAAATTCCATTCCTATAGAGCTGCTAAACGTTTCAGTTAGGCTTAGCAGCTCTAGTAGGTCATGTTTTTTCGATGCGAACAGTTTGAGGTCATCCATGTACAGCAGGTGAGATAGGGCTTCACTACTTCTACGGAGATGAAAGTCTATCCTTGAATCCTCCAGCAAAGAGCTTAAAGGATTCAAGGCTAGGCAAAACCACAATGGACTCAGGCTATCTCCCTGGAAGATCCTTCGCTCTATCTTTATAAGTCCGTCCGAAATAGGTAAGCTACCATCGCCAGGCACTCAGAGTCTAGTGACCCATTGCCCCATACATGCGCCAAGGAAGGTACGTAGAGTTATATCAATTTTATATAGCTCCAGTACCCTCATTAGCCATGTATGCGGCACTGAGTCATATGCCTTTTTATAATCTACCCAGGCGGTGCAGAGGTTTTTCCTATTTCGGCGGACTTGTTGATTAATGGTCATATCTATGAGGAGGAGTTCTTTAGTACCACGGGACCCAGGCCTACATCCATTTTGAATATTAGCCAGAAGTTTGTTGTCAACTAAATTATTATTATTATTATGAAGGTAGACGTAAAGTACTTCGTTCTTATAACATTTTTCGAGTAATATGAATCTAAAGGTCAGCAAATGCTATAGTGTAAATATTATTCAAAGAAAGAGAATTTGAAAAGAAGATAACTTTGAAAACAAACCATTTAGATGCAGCTGCAACTCTCCGTCCAGATACTGTCCAACTTTGACCCATTTATATGTGTTTCTGGAGACCTGCTTAAAGTGGAGAATGTTGTATCTGGCTGGACCATCCCCGTTGGCATCGAAGTGAAACTCGTCCCCGCTAAGACCTAAAATTCAAATCAATTATCATATATCCAAAATCCGCTTGGTATTGTGTTTCAGGCATGATCTACAATAAAACGATATTTAAGAAGAAGTTATCAATCAAGAGGGATGCCTGGATGAGATAGCGTTCACATAAGCGGTAGAGCCATCTTTTATTCAAAAAGCTTAAAACATGGTTCATAAATAAAAGACTCCATAGAGATACAAGCTCACATGTTTTGCCATATGGGGTGCAATGTTTTTTAAAGATTATTAAGAAAAAAATACTAATTACAGAAATAATCAAAAAATGCATTTATGTCAATTATATAAAAAATGTGTGTGTGTGTGTCAAAGGATAGATACTTAAAGTCTTGTTTGTTGAAGATCTTCAAGGACATATAGGTAATTTGATTTTGTTGTAGTGAAAATTTGAAGCTGAGAAACAATAATAATTTAGTATTGTAAGTATGTAGTATTGTTTCATCCAAGTTATCGTGTCCTGATTTCGTGATGTCTAGGGAACACAATATTCACAGTCACTATATTCTGGAAAACCCTAACATACTTAATTGTGGTAATTCAAAGAAATAAGGATGACTATGTATAAAACAGTGGCGCTATATAACAGAGCTATTCCCAAAAGTATAATTAGAGATCTTGTTGTAAATTTGGACGACGTAGATCTGATTATAGCCACTTTATATCGTATTATCATTATGGGAACGAAACCAAATAAATGCTGATGGAGGAAGGACTACCGATATCAAAGTAAGGACATAATCATAATGTGAAGTAATAATGATAAGGAGGTAATGACGATAAAATGGCATATAATGCTAATGTAACCTTCGGCGAAGTTAAAAAGAACGATAATATTGTTACGAACTAGACGCCGATGACAACAAATTCACACCTGCATACCTGTAAAAACACATTTTACTACCTTTTGGCATTTAGACTTCTTTGTTTACTTTATATTTAAAATTTGTGATTAGAACACAGACCATTGTTGTATTGTAATCTTTTATGGCAGTCATTAGCCAGGTGTGTCGGATTAAGATACGGGCACATTGCAGTTGCGCAGTATAAACCTGTGTTATACGTGTTTGTATAGTTCTTATAAACTCTATAACTCTAACGGCATTTTAATTCGAGTCTCGCGACTCGAAACAATATCAATAAAAAAGAGTAAAAATAGGCAGTAAAATAGGGTCGAGAAAAATAATACCTTGAATAGACAAGAGTAATGATTATAAATTTGATATTGTTATATGGGTTCTATTTGTACAAATAGAACAAAAAATACTAGGTTCACCTCAAGTTTGAATATAATACGAGATAGAAAAAGAAAATTATGTTAATATCAATAGAAATAAAAAGACAATAGAAACAAAATAACCTAAATTAGACCCGGTTTCAGCATAATGCTAGCCAACAAGGACTGGGACTATTCTTCCGTCTGGGACCACAAAGTAAGGTCACGGTGGACAATACAACACACATAACAACAACAATATATACAGTATAATGCAGTTTGATAAAGGTACATGAATTGCAGATTAAAAACAATATAATAGAGGAATAATTTGAATAACACATACATATACAAAATCACTGTAGCAACACAACGAAACAAGTAACATATATTTTTATATTAACCAAATTATAATAGATTAAAATAAATAAATTCCTAAAGTCATATAGCAAGTGTGTCATGCCTAAGATCGCATTGTATAGTAGGGGAAACGCTGAAGATGAGATCAGATTGGTTAAGGTCGATCTTCAGTGTTTCTTTATGACTAAGAACACGGGGCCTAAAGAAGTCACTTTTGCAGATTCATATGACGAACATGACAATTATCAACATAAAGTGGAACTTTAAGCTATGTCTTTCAGTATATCTATACACGTGTCGATTTCACTAACAATTAGCGATTCTCCAAATGCGACCGCTTTAGGCACTCAGACGTAAGACTGGTGCTATAATATCTGTTAATAAATATAAAGAAATAATCGGCAGACAGTTTTAGTAAAAAAAGGTTCGGAGAGTCGAGTCCGTAGAGCTGTTAAAAAAAAGTCGGCAGACACACATATTGTATAACTCCAAAATAAGGAAGTTACGCTTGTGTCATTAGTAATATACAACTACTACCCCAACTACTCTGGGGCCAATCACAGACACCCAGACCATAGTAAATAACGGAGCGAGCTCGTTGCCGAAATGTATCACCCCAGGAATCGAACTTGGAGCCTCAGCGTTGAAGTGAGGTAAGCCGTCAGAGGCTTAACCCGCTCAACCACAGGGGCAATAATAACTACAGTTGGTAATTGAACATACACACATACATATCGTCACGCCTGCTGCTGCTTGCAATGCTTTTTATTATCTGACCTTTCTTCAAAATATGTTTAAGTTGATCACAGTGTGTACGTATCGCTATCTGCTTTCATTCATTCTCTCTACATGCCCAAACCACCTTAACATTCCTGTTTCAACTCTTCACTACATCTTCTTTCAATCCACTACGCTCCCTTAACGTTTCTGATCATATCACTTACATTAACCTTACATATACTTCTCAAAGCTCTTATTTCAACTCCATTCATCCTACTTTCATGCTTCTTCTGCCATACCCGACTTTCACTGCCATACATTTGGGTTGGTACTTATACCCTTTGATGGACAGCCAGTGGTAGAGTGGTATGGTAATTAAAAATAAGATTAATTATTAGATATACGGTTCTTACCAGTAAAATTAACTCTCCTTAGATACCGAAGTAGGTCTGAGCCACTCGCAGGTCTCATAGCATCGCAAAGGCCAGTTCTTCCACCGCATACCGCTAAATGCATATCACTGCAAATAAGGTTATATATTAGCTGTTATTTTATTTTTCTCTGAAGGTGTCACTAACAGAAGACCAGCGTTGGTTGTTATCAACCAGCATTTGCTGAGTTAGGGCCTGTTTACAGTTAGTTCATCTTTGGCTTTTATTAAACTTTTTATGTATAATTTCTATTTTAAATAACTCTATAGTAGAATTATTTTGTCCGTGCAGTTTGGGTCATAAACCAATCTCGGCCTCAGCCCGACTAGGGCGGTGAGCATGTTGCGAGAGCGCAACGCCATTATCGATAAAAACTCATTCTTATCAAAGAAAGATTATCATTCCTATGAAAATCATTATTATCTTTTTTGCTTTCAATTTTAAACTTAGATATAAGTATTTATATTTATTTTTAATATAACTTGTTACATTCTAAACTTTTGTGCTTATAGTTTTTTAATACATAGATACCTAATTAATAATTTATTTTCAATCATTATTATTCTTATTTTAATAAATACGTAGTTTTATCTATTTTTTTCTTTCATTTATATCACTAACCCACAAAATGACAAAACTAAATACACTATCGATAACGCTTATCAACAACAATAATGCGTATCATCGTAATATGCCCGTGAGTGGAAGAGAGAGATTATTTATGAGCCAAACTGCACGGAGAAAATAATTCAACTATAAGTAAACATTATAATTCTTTTATATCTGTAAATACCACGGGCCATAAAAATGGCCCGGACATTTCGAAGGCTTACGTGGGGCCATGGGAAGGCCAACACGTAGAGGCCGTTTGACAAATTTAATGTAAATGTGGCGAGACACTGACCGGCGATTATGCGTGTCTACACCGTATAATAATGTACCCAAGGTCAAGCCCCGGCCAGTGAAGGACTATTGTGGGAAATAAAGACAAAAAGTACCGGGGGTATTATTGGGGTGAACTACTAGTGGTACTAGGGGTCTGGGAATATGGGGACTATGGCGTCTGTCCGTCGCAATGTTCAGGGAACATGGAAAAATGGGCAGACTGTGACTCGCCACACCCTGCATGGGCCCCCAAAAATGCCATAAAAGACAAGGGCAACATGGGTGTGAGTGGCTAAGGAGTGTAGAGAGGTGGGCTGCAGGTTCACCGAAGCTACTTCTGACGTGATGCCATTTATCACTTCCACCCCTGGGGCTTGAGTCTTAGCTTTTTATTATTATTATTATTCTTTGTTGCAGCACATTGGTAGCACCTTTGGTGTTACAAATGTCCATAAGCGATGGTAACTGCTTTCCATCAGGCGGGACCCTTTGCTTGTCTGCTCAACTCACGCAATAAAAAAACAATAGTAAAGATCATATATTATCCGCGCAAATTGCTATTGCGCCTGGCCGCCATTTTGGTGACGTAACCGTGGCCGAACACTCAGTACCGTTAGCATCACTGGCCGGCGAGTACGCGTACATATCGAGTTGCGGATGGCGTCACGTGAATGTTAATTTGACAAGGTTCCAGCGCATTAGCAATTTGCGGGGATAATAAATTGTGCATTTGAAACCGTGGGACATAAGTTACAATACATATTTATAAGTAATAAAAACCTGAACTAGGCGTTAGGGAGGCTAATGGGTTTTTAATGGGGATGTCTCCGAAATCCTCGTGAATTTAAATATATTTAGAAAGGTCCCAGCTTCATGTGTGCTCAGAAATTAGTTAATAAAAAGGTCAAGAGCTTTGTTACGGTTTTAAGTAAATCCCGCAAATTAGGAGCTCAAAATCATTTTGTATTTTCGGTGTTTTAGGCTGGGCTTGAAAAACGGTAATAAAGTCGAACTGGTTATTATACTCTAAGCACAGTCGCGGTATGAAAAGGTACGTCACCTTAAAGGTGACTTTTGCTCGCGCGAATACATGTATATAGTCTTTCTTGATGTATCCGTCAACGGCGAAACTTCAAGTGCGCAAGTGCGAGTGCAAGTGGCTAGCGCAACCAAATTTTGTTTTAAAAGCTCTTTTGCAAGGAGCGCAATACAGCCATCCTGATGAGTCAGTCATATGTGTAGCTGTAGGAGATTTTAGATTTTGAT
The DNA here is from genome assembly GCA_949752895.1 of Dendrolimus pini. NCBI lineage: Eukaryota > Metazoa > Arthropoda > Insecta > Lepidoptera > Lasiocampidae > Dendrolimus > Dendrolimus pini. The sequence continues at coordinate 1,106,434 of OX457138.1, read as the reverse complement.
TTGATTTCGATTTTATTTTTTGTCAGAGAAGTTATTCGTTTTAATAACTTCGTCCATAATTGCAAAGACAACAACCTTCGGTTTCTCCAAAGAGGTTACCGAACCGTAACCAGTTCACCGACGCTCACAGGTGCTGCTTTTGCTCTCCCATACGTTAATGCGGTCAGAGGCGATCAGTATTGGCAGATTGCACCAGTTCTCTCTCTCTACGCACTGCGTTTCGAACGCAGCACCAGCTTTATAAATAGAACTCCCTTCTTCCCACTAACCACTCCCTTCTCTGCAGTGCAAGATCTTTCCAACCGGTGTTCCCAACTATCACTTGAGATGTCATACGTCTTTATATATTCAATGTACTCTTTGGTCACATTGGGTCACATGCAGAATAAGCACGAGTACATGAATCGGTACCGCCAACATTCTAATAAATGTTACGTATATAAACTATAGGAACGTGAAAAAAGAAAATTGCAATGTTGACAATGACAGACACCGACCTTAACAATAAGAAACAAAGAGGATACGATCACTACACTTATCATAAATATTAAAACTAATAAAAAGGTTTCACATCTCTAAACAACCTTCTTAGATAAGATAGAAAACCAAACAATTTTGATCTAAACAATTATTAATAAAATAATTATTAATTATTTTTATTTTATTGCATGAGTTCAGCAGACAGGTAGACGGCCAACTTGGTGGAAGGCGGTTACCATCGCCTATGAAAATTTGCAACACCAAAGTTGCTACGCTGCTGCTCTCTTATAGGAGACTGGAACCTGGTCATTAATGCCGGAACACAACTCAAGGTTGTTATGGCGGCATACTCTATACTAGGGGTGGCAGTTATCTAATTGGGAAAATGCCTTACCACCCGGCTGTGGGTTGTTTTATCGCCTCTTACGACATTAACAACATTATACATTATTATCAAACAGTTAAACATAATTTTCTGTGGAATAGTCTCAGTCGATTCCGTGACTTAAAATGTGCGGTAAACACAGAATGGGAAGTAGATTTAAGTGTTGACTTACTTACATACCTTTAAAACGTGTTCTCTAAAGGAAATTATTTTGATTAAAACTTTTGAATTGATTGTAACATGCCGAAAAAAAAAGTGAATCCACATCTGCCTGCCATAAACCTGGTTTATTACCTTTCCCGAATTTGGACTTCTTTTGTTTACTTTTGTTTAAAAATTTGTAATTAAGAAAAACATTATTGGCCTTACTTATAAACGTTTGTTAAATTTTCAGTAACTACTCAGCAACTGATTAGTGAAAATCTTACCCATAAACACCTCTTTAGTCGAATATTTTGGGTACAACCTACGTTAAATCATTCAAATTTCTTTTATCTCTGCTCCTTTTAGGTAAACAACAGGTAATACACGTTTATAAGTGAAAAAAAAGATATTAATTGATCAGGGACTGATTCTGATTCTCTTACTTCAGAGATGCCTAAACTAAACTTGTTTTGTGGCCGTCATTAGGCAGGTGTGTCGAACTAATTCTTGTAGTTATTGTTTCGCGTCGAGGTATATTGTATTTGTACAAAATAAAAGGAATGCCCGAAGAGAAGTGCGAGGCAGTCAAGCGACGCTTACGATACAAGCAAGACGTGTACACTAATAAGCGATACAGTGATGGACTTTGAGCGTGTTATTGAATCGTGCAGTTTGTACTGGTTGCGTCCAGTTATATTTGTACCGGTGTCATGCGTGTTTGTATAGTTCTAATAAATTCTATAGTAATTCCAACGGCATTTTAATTCGAGTCCTCTAGCTCGTAACATTATATTTGAATTTGAACTCTACTTATTACATGGCACCATTTATGATACCTCCAAAATGTGTTTTAAAACAAAGCTCACTGAAGTCCCTTTGTTAGCCCTATAGAAAGAACTTGGTCTATATAGAGGCACTTGCATTCAAATGGTTTCGTGCCATTGATGGTGGAATGAAAGAGGCATTCTGTGACCCCAGTCTGACCCATATGCATGCGAAGAGAACAAGTTTCAAGAGGTATGGAGTTCTTGTGTGGAAACTGTTTGATATGCTAACATTTGTGATTCAAGTGTGCTAGTTAGGTGTTTAATTTTGTAAAAGCTTCATCTAGGACAATGTACAGATATATGCCGATTCACGCAGATATGAGAATTAAAAAAATCGTGGTACTGCAATAGCTAGAGCATGCATCACTTAGACAGTTTTCTGTTACTTTCTGTTTACTTAATGTGTATATTGTTACAATTACCACATGCTAACAACGGTGAAGGAAATCATCGTAATCAAACCTGCACACCCAGACAACCGGTATGTCAAACCTGCCAAGCCGCCTTGGACAAGGGTGGTGGGTCTCTGTCCGTTCCCCTACAGTGGAAGGCCTGAGCCCAGCAGTGGGAAGTTTTTGGGCTGTTATTATATATATATATATATATATATATATATATATATATTAGCGATTAGTACAGTATTATATATTATATCTAAATTGCCCTAAATAAAATTAGTTTCTTTTTTATCTTATATACTAATATGTAAAGCTGAAAAGTTTGTTTGTTTGTTTGCTTGAACGCGCTAATCTCAGGAACTACTGGTCTGATTTGAAAAATTCTTTCAGTCTTAGATAGCCCATTTATCGACCAAGGCTAGGCTATATATTATGATCTCGCTAAGACCAATAGGAGCGCAGCACCAATGAAAAATGTTTCAAAATCGGGGTTTATTTTCATCTTACTTTTTTAAACTATTCCACGTGGACGAAGTCGCGGGCTGAAGCTAGCTAGATATCTATATATTAATACGTGAAGCAAAAACATTGTTTATAATTTATATAGAGCAGAAGCGAGGAATGCTAATTTTTTTTTTAAATTATGCATAAAAAATATTAAATCAATAAAAAAATTCTTACACACACAACCATGTATTTGACACACACAGACATATATACTCTTTTGTTTATTGTTAAAGTCAAATGAACAGTGTAGCCTTGGCGAAATCTGTGATTATAGAAGTATAGTCTTCGACAACAAATTATTATGGTTGAATTTCAATCACGGGCGACCACTAGTTAAAAAAAGACCATAAATTTAATGACTATAATTCTATATTATAATATATTCAAAATTATTAATTTGGACATCATTTTCATTAAGCTAAGGAAGGGTTAAGCCTTGATTTGCTTGGATGTACAATGTAGGTGTGATCCGAAGCATGAAAGGGTGCAATTATTCCACCCTCGGCCAAGAGGGTGGGTTTTGGATTAACACTCGGTCTTATATTATAACTACCAGTCATATAATACGAGGATTTATTTTGAAGTTGGTGCAAAGTAAAACATAAAAATGACTATATTTTGCAAATATGTAGTTTGCATTATATGCTTTACTTGGCACCAACTTCAAGATATTGTAGGACATATTTGTTTCTTTCTTTTTAATTACTTTATCGAATAGAATAAGAACAGAATATTCTTTGTTGTACTCAAGAAAACAATACACATCAGTTAACAATCATTTAACTAGTACAATCGGCGGTCTTATCGCTAACAGCGGTTTGTTCCAGACAACCTTCTGGAGGTTTTTTGATTTTTTTATTGCTGGAGTTCAGTAGACAAGCAGACGGCCCACTTGATGGAAAGCGGTTACCATCGCCAATGGACATTTGCAACACCAAAGGTGCTACAAATGCGCTGCTGCTCTCTTAATGGAGACTGGAACCTGGTCACTAATGTTGGAACACAATTCAAGGTTGTTATGACGGCATACTCTGGACCAGGGGTGGTAGCCATCCATTGGGGCAAATGCCCTACCACCTGGCGATGTGATGGGGATAATTTCACATTTCTAAGAATGGATCGGTATTCAGTGCGCATAGTTTGAAATATATATATATATATATATATACAATCATACATACAAATATTATTAGTTAATAAAAATACACATACACAACTATATTTATATACAAATATATGTCGTGTTACATACACGTACATAAATTACTGTTTACAAATTTCAATAGTGATCTTTGAGGACTTTACTAAAAGTTGTAAGTGACTTTGCACTTCTGATGCTCAGCGGTATAGATAGTTCAATCCACGAAGACGCGCCCCACTACATTCTGTAAAGGGAAGGCGCGGGGTGAGGGGCTTTAAGCCCGGACAGCAGTCTCGAGCCAACTCCCGTTCGGTGTACACGACTATCTCTGAATTATATCGCTCTCTCTCTCAGACTTGAATTGCAAGTTGCTCTACTTACATTATATTTAAAATGTCTAAAAAAACGCAGCGGACTGTACTGAAGAGCCAGGTATGAATAATATTTTATCGCACAGTATTAGAATATAAAACTACCTTCCTTATACACGAATCAAATTTTTTTTCAGGCAAGATATATAATCTCAAAAGTATATGAATTTATGAAAAAAGAAGCGAATAATAACAAAGCAGAAAGAATAACCGATGCACGTTGGCGAACAGCGCAGGCTGTTGGTGTTTCTGAAAGCACAGTGACTAGAATTTTAAGAGAAAAAAAGGCTCAAGGGGAGGTCGCAGCTTCTTTGGATGAGGAAAATGTTGAATGTGTTGCTAATGAGGCAACTACGTCACACTCAAACTTTGCGAAAACAAGTACGGTAGTGTTTACGTCACCTATGAAAAAAAGAAAGATACAACCAAGAAAAATAAATTTAGATGATTTTGATATAGGAGTAGTCAGAAAAAGCATAGAAGACTTTCATAGAGAGCACCATCAGTTTCCAACATTATTGCGATTACAAAGTATTTTAAGAGATCGTATACAATTCAATGGATGTCAAACAACCTTAAGAACTTTGTTAATTAAACTAGGATATAAATGCTGCAAAACTGAGAATAACAGAAAGACGCTAACAGAAAGACATGAAATTCAATTATTACGACTAAAATACCTAAAACAGGTGAAATCTTTGCGCAATGAAGGTAAGTCTATTGTTTATACTGATGAATCATATGTACATTCCGACCATGTGCAAAATAAATCATGGTCTAGAAAAGATTCAAATATGGGAATAAAACGAAAACTGTCTAAAGGAGTGCGTATAATTATGATACACGCCGGAAGTGTTGCAGGATTTATACCAAATGCGTTACTAACGTACAGGGCAGAGATTAAAACAGGCGACTACCACGATAACATGAATACAGATAATTATTTAAAATGGTTAAAAGAAAAATTAATACCTAATCTTCCGAAGGATGCTGTGGTAGTTTTGGATAACGCAGCCTATCACAACTCTACTTCGGAAAAAATACCGACGTCTAACTCTAACAAATCTGAAATGCAAAGTTGGCTCACCGCAAAAAATATCACATTTGAACCGACATTTAAAAAAGTAGAATTATACGATTTAATATTAAAAAATAAAGAAAATTTTCGCAAGTATAAAGTCGATGATTTATTAAAAGAACATAATTTTACAGTATTACGTCTCCCACCATATCACCCAGAACTTAATCCAATAGAAAATATTTGGGGCATAGCAAAAAATTACGTTGCTAGCCGCAATGTCAATCAAAATTATACCACACTAATGCCTATTTTAAATGAAGCTTTTCAACAAATAACTAATGATGTTTGGGCAAATACATGTCGGCATGTAGAAGATATAGAAAACGAATATCTAAAATACTTTGATTTAGACTTTAATTTTGTTATAAATATCGGTGATACTTCGGACTCTGAAATAAGTGAAGATACTGAATAATCTTGAATAAATATCTTCTTTTATATTTGAAGACATCGATTTTTATTTATAATTACTTCCTTTTTAAATATTTGTGAGTGTAGGACTTTTGAAAAGAAAATGGAAACAAAAAGGACTGGGCTATTAAGACGAACTGCTAATGGATCGAACTAAAAACTTTAACACTAACTTTTTTTTTGTTTATACATATACAATTTTAAATAATTCAATTGTAATGTTTTAATTAATGTGTATACACATTAATTTGTTTCTTACTACTTTTACTGTTTAGTATTATTTTCCTTGTTGTAAATAAATACTTTTGTTTCTTTCTAAAATATTTAAGTAGAGCATCTTTCCAGATGATCAGCTTGACAGCTGATTTATGTGCTAATTTTATTTTTGTGTGCGTGAGACTACATCGCTAATAAGTGCATAATGATAGAACAAACACATTGATAATTGCTTCGCACACTTGCGCTATCAGTGATACGGGAAAAAAGTGGGGCGCGTCTTCGTGGATTGAACTATCTATAATGCATTCCACAACCTTACAGCCTGCACAGTAAAAGATTTCTGACAAAATTGCGTAGAATGTATTGGCGTCATTAGTCGCAGATTTGCTGATGATCTTAAGACCCTTGAATTACTTTTTTGAAATAACTCAAAGCGTTCATTCAAATAGGAGGGAGATTCTGGGTTAAAGAGTACATTATACAAAAGGGATAATATATGAGCGTTCCGGCGAAGGCCGATAGGAAGCCATTCGAGCTTACTACGGAATTCAGAAACGTGATGATATTTGTGCAAACCAAATATGAAACGAATGGAGAAGTTTTGGAGTCGATCTAGTTCATAAGTCGGTTATGTTTTTTGAATAGCTTTAGAAAATAAAAATATATCAAACACGTTGTATGTGCCGTATAGTATTTGAGCGTTGTTCTCGATTTTTCTGGAATCTTCCACTCATCAGATCCAGACTAGGTGACAATGGGTCCACCCAGGAGTTATGATCTTTCGAATAAAACAAATCACAACCGGCAAACAATTGACTTAGGCTGGTGTGTACCGAGTTTTAACCGATGGTTAAAATAAAATAATCGCTAAAAATGTATGGAAAAACAGTGATTATTTTTGGTAAAATACAATCGAATTGAAAACCTCTTTCTTTTTCAAGTCGGTTAAAAATAACACAAGCTAAGCCATGGGCTAATGGTCAATCTTTTTTTTTAGCTGGAGTACAGCAGACAGGCTGACGACCCTCCTGGTGGAAAGCGGTTACCGTCGCCTATGGACGTCTGCAACAACCGAGATATGACCAACCCGCTGCCAACCTCAAAAATCCTATAACTCCCTGTTTAAAAAAAACTCCATATCGTAGCAATGTGGGAAAACCTCGGCTAGGTGTTCTTCCCAAATCCCCACTATACGCAATAGAAACGTTCTACAGAACCGGTGCGTACATGAACAAAACAACTCGAGAATGTGGGGATGAACGCAAAGTCTTGGGAGTGCGATTGTAGAAAGAAGACAAAGGCACCATTTTACAATTCCTCGGAACATTCCCCGTTATAGTCGGTAGAATATGCAGAGATACGCGAAGTCTCTCTAATATATATCTATCTTTAAATTTAATCCATAAACCGTTTCATTAAAACCTCTAGAACACTTTCTAAGGGGCAGTGAAATGAACAACATACACCTGAAAAATTATGGGTTGTTAAATCAAAAACACAACCACAAAGGGTGGCCATTACTCACCTCCTGCTTTGAGTGCTCCTAATATTGAGTTGAATTAAGGGGTCTCTTAAAACAGGACTTTCATTAAATCTTTGGTGTGCTTTGAAAGCCTCTGAATAGCTACTACTTAATAAATTACCTCTATTCCAAAAGCTAGAAAGGACGGGTAGTTTCTTATAAAGTAGCAGCTTATGTTTGGGTATTTTCGTAAATGAAGGTACGGATTAGAAAGAAGAAAGAAAGAAAATAAAGTTTATTTAGAGTTATTTGAAATTACAAAAGTATACATAAAAAGTTTAATAAAAGCCAAAGATGAACTAACTCTAAACAGTCCCTAACTCAGCAAATGCTGGTTGATAACAATCAACGCTGGTCTTCCGTTAGTGCCAGGCAGTAACGTCACCTTCATAGAAAAAAAAAAGCTAATGAACACTTAATATTATTTATAATTAGAACAACATCAAACAAAGAATAGACAAAAGATAGATATTTTGAACATTTTAATATAAGTATATAATATGTTATGAAATATGTAATTGAAATTTGAAAAAAATTATTTTGAAAAATAATCAAAAAGAAAGAAATTAAATGACATAGAACTATGGAAAAGACTCAACCAGGCTTACAAAAAGGCGATTGTATCAAGTGTGAGATCTGCCTGGATCACAAAACTGAGTAAAATGTTTTCACTATAGACCATCATCGTGAGTGTCAATCAAATAGACATTTCAACACGTTTACGAGTGGCGCCATCGTCTATACTAAGGGTCACCAATTAGTTTCACTCGGGGTCCGTTTTAAGAAATGAAATGACCACCGCGGTCCGCACAACATTTTATAAAAAAAAAAATATTTATTAATTACGGAAATAACAAAGGTATTTTTTACATATTGTTACGACCTAGACGCCGACAAAGACAAATTCACACCTGCATGCCTGTAGAAACACATTTTATTACCTTACGGCATTTGGACTTCTTTTGTTTACTCTATGTTTAAAATTTGTGATTAGAAAACAGCCCATTGTGTATTAGTCATGAGCCAGGTATGTCGGATTTAAAGTGCAAAGTTTTTTTTGGAATTTTGGTCTACGCGGCCGGGCAGACATATTGCATATGTGCAGTGTCAAGCAATCCCTCGATTGAAGGACGAGTCAGTCGAGCGATAACCACGAGCGAAGCAAGACTTGTGTACATTGGGTAAACTATTTAGTGACGGACATTGAGCGTTACAACGCCTGTTGGTACCTGTGTTATACGTGTTTGTATAGTTCTAATAAACTCTATAGTAATTCTAACGGAATTTTAATTCAAGTCTCGCGATTCGTAACAATATCAATGAGAAAATAGATAAGGTGAAAGTGAAGGATGATATGATGATATATGTGGTGTGACAGAAGATGTATATCAGAGTAGAGGAGTGTGGAAGGAAAAGACATATTGTGCCGACCCCAAATAATTGGGATATGGTGAAAGAAAACAAGGAGAAGATTATTTCCTTTCTTTATTTTTCTCAATATTATTTAAGTGCTTATTTGTCCTAAATCAATTCTTCCTTGCTTGTTACATCAATTTCAAATTGTATGATGAAACTGAAGTCTATCCCACTAATGTGATTTTGATTAAATCCCCACCCTTGTAAATGAACGTAATACGATTGCCATAAATTGGCTTCCCTCACAAAAGTAGCTACGTTAAAAGCTTAGTCTAATGTTTCGTTGAGTCAATTACATTTACACCGCTGTAATTAACTTCCTAAATAATATTTCAAACGTCTGAGTTAATCTTAATTAGAATAAACTTCTGACGTTTAATTTTCCATTCCAAAAGCCCACTGGGGATTGGTTTCAAGGCCCGGGGCACACTGGCTATTTACAGCCAAATATCCGTCCATACTGTTCGTGCCTTGTTTATACAAATACGCCGCGGCCTTACATTGGTCACATGTGCGGCCAATACTCCAATGTATGGATTAGTCTAGAGAATATTGCTTCTGTTGTGACTTGTGGTCGTTGAACGAGAGATATAATTATTTTTAATAGAGATTCCTGCTTTTTGTATTATTTTAATTATATAAACTTATTAATATCTCTCGTTCAACGACCACAACAGAATGGCGACAGTAACAGGACACGAACCTGCAAACTTCGGACTTCCAATCCGAAGATGGCAGGTTCATGTTCTGTCACGGTCGCCATTCTGTTTTTGTCTTGTGAAAATGATTGAGAGATATACACGTTTTAAATATCCATTGTTGTATTTATCTTATATATAAAATTCTCGTGTCACAATGTTAGTAACCATACTTCTCTGAAACGGTTTGACCGATGGTCATGAAATTTTGTGTGCATATTGGGTAGGTCTGAGAATCGGACAATATCTATTTTTCATCCCCCTAAATGTTAAAGGTAGTCCACCCCTACTTTTTTATTTGTAAATATTTTATTTTTAATTTTTTTAGCATTAAAAATACAAACAACCCTAAATTTTCAACCCTCTACGATGAACCTCTATTTTTTATTTGTTAAATATCGATTGAAGCTTTTCCGAGCAGGACGACGTCTGCCGGGACAGCTAGTTAAGTTTATATAATTAAAATAATACAAAAAGCAGGATATTTCTATTAAAAATAATTATATCTCTCGTTCAACGACCACAACAGCGTCCAATCATTGTGCATTGTCCAATACCGAGAAGCAACGAGTCGGTTTCTGAAACAAGTTCAAAGGAAATGCAGGAACGGAGAAAGAATACAAATTCCTGCAACCGGGTGACCTGTCGTAAGAGGGGACAAAACAACCCACAGCCAGGTGGTAGGGTGTTTTCCCGACTGGATGGCTACAACTGGTCTAGAGTATGCCGCCATAATAACCTTGAGTTGTGTTCTGGCATTAGTGAACAGGTTCCAGTCTCCCTTAAGAGATCAGCAGCGCATTCGTAGCACCTTTGGTATTGCAAATGTCCATAGGCGATGGTAACCGCTTGCCATCAAGTGGGCCGTCTGCCTGTCTGCTGAACTCCTGCAATAAAAAAAACGGAGTGCGCCCGTTCATCTTGGATAGAATGCCCCGCGCGCGCCACACATTGGCCTGTCTTTCGTCGCGACTTGCAGGTACTGTTGCTACGTGTTTCTTTGCTATGTACCTAATACTTATTGTATGTACGATGCAAAATATAAACATATGCACCTAAGGCATCGTTAGTCCAAAAAAAATACCGTCCATAAACTTTCATTCTGAGTCCGCTTCAATTCGCTTGTCTAATTCGAATTGATATAGAGACCAATATGTGGTACAGTAGCTATAAAGAGGAAAAAATTGTATTTTGTATGATGGCAACGGATAAACTCAAAAACTACTGTCAACTAAGTTTAATATCAAAATCAGCTCTGATTTATTACCCTTAGTCCAAACAAAAATGGCCTGATTGTTTATATAAAACCTGACCCCTTCCGAAACAAATAACCTAATTGAATTAAATTTGTAATCGGGGTCTGAAATCCTTGTTCATTTCAGGTAAGCTGACTAAACTAACATGGATTACGTGAATTTAATTAATTTACTCGACAAATAACTTAAAAGTTTTGCGCAACTTATGGATTAGGTGGAAGTAAGTTATTCTTTAAGTAGGATTAGGGAATTTAAAAGGGTTTGCTCGCTGTTACTTAACATTTTGTTAGGGTTTTGTTTAATCTACGCCTTTATTATATGTATTGCTACGACCTACACGCCGATAAAGACTAATTCACACCTGCATACCTGTAGAAACACATTTTATTACCTTTTGGCATTTGGACTTCTTTTGTTTACTTTGTGTTTAAAATTTGGAAAACAGCCCGTTATGTATTGTAATCTTTTATGGCAGTCACTAGCCAGGTGTGTCGGATTTAAAGTACAAACTGATGCTAGGAAATTCGTTCAAAATTCTGAAAGGTAATAATAATACCTTTCAAACAAGCCCAGATTGAGAAATCTACTATAATTCTATCCGATTTTATGACGAATTTAATTAAAATGTTCTATGTATATATGGAAAAATTTCTATTTTGAAATTTTGAGGGGCTCCAAATCCGACTTAGAGCTATGGTCTCTTGAGCAAAGTTTCTCAGAATCACCTGTAGATTATGTTTTTGCTATACGCTTCATCAAAAAAAATCGTTCCATACAATTTGACCCGCCCTAACATATATATATATATATATATATATCTGTTGACATAGATAATCCTTCTAAAATATGGAAATTTCTGAGATCTTTGGGAGTTGGTAAACCAGAGCAAAACTCTGTTCCAAAAAACTTCAATATTGATAACCTCAATCAACATTTCACTACTGTTATAAATTTTGACAATAATATAAAGTCTAACACATTAAAAAATCTTTCATCCGCTCCAACTCCTTCTCATTCCCCGTTTTTTCTCAGACCATTATCTGATTGTGATGTTACGAGTGCCATAAAATCCATCACTTCAAACTCTGTCGGCAGTGATGGTATTAGTCGCAATATGATTATCCCTATTCTTGATGTCATCAACCCGATTATCACTCATATCCTCAACTCATCCATGGCTAGTGGTACTTTTCCAGCAGCCTGGAAAGAGGCACAAGTTATTCCTCTCCCTAAAAAGTCTAATCCTACGTCCTTTGCTGAATTCCGACCGATATCCATTCTTCCCTTCCTATCCAAAGTCCTAGAACGTCTAATCCATAAACAATTAAGTATTTTCCTAAATTATAACTCATTAATGAATCCTCTTCAATCTGGTTTCCGCCCAGGCCATAGTACAACAACAGCTCTGGTAAAAATCACAGATGACATCCGTCAGGGGATGGAGAGTGGTCTACTGACAATACTATCACTGCTAGACTTTAGTAGTGCTTTTAATAATGTTGACCATGACATATTACTTAGCATTCTCCGCACTCTTAACATATCTCCAACAGTGATTGGTTGGTTTCACAGTTACCTGTATGGACGCCGGCAGCGAATACGTATTGATGACAATTACTCATCATGGTCTGACCTTACTGCTGGTGTTCCACAGGGCGGCGTTTTATCTCCTCTCTTATTTGCGATTTTCATTAATTCAATCTCCGATAAATTAACTTCATCCTATCACCTCTATGCGGACGATTTACAGATATACACTCAAGCTGCTCCAGATGATTTAAGTACTGCCGTGAGACAAATCAATCTTGACTTAAACCACATACTTCATTGGAGTACAATGTTTGGTCTTGCAGTGAACCCTCGTAAGACTCAAGTCATAGTCATCGGTAGCCCCAGAATACGTGCAAAAGTTGATTTCGCAACCTTACCGAACATTGTTTTTGACGGCACTTGTATTCCATTGAGTGACACTGTCAAAAATCTGGGTGTAGTCATCGATAGTGACTTGTCTTGGAAGTCTCACCTCTCCGAATTAAGTCGGAGAGTTTTTCTGTCTTCTAGATCCCTGAGAAGGCTGAGAAACTTTCTGCCTACTGCCACCAAAATTATGCTTGCACAGTCTCTTTTGTTACCCATTTTAGATTACGCTGACGCCTGCTATCTTGACTTAACCGTAGAACAGCTAAATAAACTTGAGCGACTTCAGAATTTATGTATTAGGTTCATATTTGGCTTGCGAAAATATGACCATGTTTCTGAATTTCGTGTAAAACTCAAGTGGCTCCCTATTCGCTTTCGCCGGAATACTCACATTCTCACATTACTTTATAACATATTATTTATCCCTAGTAGTCCTCCCTACCTTAAGGAACGTTTTGATTTCCTTCGCCTTTCTACTTCCCACAATTTGCGCACTCATACGTATCGTAAACTCACTACACCTGCACACACTTCATCCTTTTATGATAACTCTTTTACTGTGCAGGCTGTCAAACTTTGGAATGCGCTGCCTCTTACTGTCAGAGAGGCCAAAACACCACATACATTTAAGAACGCACTCAGAAAACACTACTTTTCCTTAAATAATTATGCCTAATTCTTATATTATAGACTATTTAATATATATGTATGTATACGTATGTATGTATTTAATTTATAAAGTAGTTTAAGTATGTGTATTTTATTTATAAGTTATGTAGTTTAAGTATGTTTATTTATGATATTTGATATTTAATGATTTGCACCACCTACATCGCCAGATTAGATTAAGTTATTCCTTAAGTTAGGTTGCCTGGAAGAGATTGCTTTCAGCGATAAGGCCGCCTTTTGTTTCTACCTTGACAATATTGTAATTGTATGTTTTGAAATTGTATATTTGGTGAGCAATAAAGTGTTATCTATCTATCTATCTATATATATATATATATATATATATATATATATATATATATATATATATATACATATCTATACCTACTAATATCTATTATCTATATATATAAAAATAAAGTCGTGTTAGTTACACTATTTATAACTCAAGAACGGCTATACCGATTCGGCTGAAGATTGGTGGGGAGTTAGCATAGAACCAGGAGACGGACAAAGGATACTTATTATCCCGTTGGAATCGGTAGGTGGCGCTGAGATCGAGTTCTAGAATCCTCCTAATCACCTGGACCGATTTTGGTGATTTTGTTTTTGTGTGTTTGAGTGGGTCCCCGGATGGCTTAAGTCTACAATTGGAACCGGTACGTGGCGCTGGGATCGGGTCCTAGATTTTAATTTTTTCAGAGCATGACAATGTCTACCGGGGCCGCTAGTAATATATAAAGCTGACGAGTTTGTTTGTTTGCTTAAACGCGCTAATCTCAGGAACTACTGGTCTGATTTGTAAAATTATTTCATTGTTACATAGCCCATTTATCTAGGAAGGCTATAGGCTATATATCATCACGCTAAGATGAATAGGAGCGAAGCTCTAATGAAGAATGTTTCAAAATCGGGTTTTTTTTTAACTATTCCACGCGGACGAAGTTGCGGGCAGAAGCTAATCTATTATAAAAATAATTTAACTCTAAAGAATTAAAATTGTAAGTCAACTACACACGTACTTGGTGTCTAGTGCCTACGTAAGTATTATTCTCTATAATTTTTTTGACAATAATTTTATTTCGATTGCCACGTGATAACTAATAGTAAATGTAACTATCGTGATAATACCTGCACACCGAGATAAACGATATAGTATCAAACCCGTCAATCCGCATAAAACATGCGTAGCGGAAACACTGTTCGTTCCCCTAATACATTGGGAGACTCGAGCCCAACAATGGGTCGTTTTTGGGCTGTTGTTTTGTTTCGTGCTAGCGTGGCTACGCACTTAGGATTGGAAGGAAACACCAGTTTTTTTAACTAAACACTTTATTGACTCCCACAGCCGTGCGTGATTTGATCGACGTAATGTCCTGACGATAGACATCTCACTCACAATATCGTCGCCGATACTGCGTAGACCACCTCCTGTTACTGTGATGCTCAGCTCCGAATTTACCGCGTGTAGATCGCTTCTGGATCTCCTCTTAAACTACGCTACATTCCTCTTTCATTAAACTTTACACAAAATTCACCACTAAACTCGTCACTGTCTTCTATTAAACTTCTATTCCAACCCTTTCGTATTGCACTTGTCGCTTCGCTGTCTTGAACTGAACTCAATTCCCCGGTAGGCGCGTCTTACGCTACTCATATACCCAGAAGAATCTTCTGGGATACATCATTTCAACCTTCTTTTATTTACTGTCTATCCCTTTTAAACATCTATCTATCTCTGTCTTTTCCTTCCAGAATTTTACCTTTTTCTAAAACTTCTTAAACCAAGTAGATTGTTCCACCATCATTCGCCACATTATTATAGACAAAGAGATGAGTTAATGTTGCTTTAGTAAGAAACAAAGTGGTAGTAATAAAGATATACAGGGATTTTTTTCCACTAAACGAAAATCGATCACCCGAATTGAATACAAAATGGTATTTTTTCCGCTACATGAAAATCCTCAGCGATCCGTAAATACTTTTAAGGCAGTCCAAGCCTCTCGAATACCATTACACTGCGGAGTATATATGTATTTGTATATACTATAATACTATATAACGTCACTCGACTTTTTTTACGGTTCTGAATAGTATTAGTGGTTATAAAATGAGTTTGTAAAAATAACATAACCTTTTGTTTTGAACCAGTATGATGTACCACTTCAAGTGAGGCGAGGAGATTTGTATGGCTTATACCGTCGCAGTTTTGAAGCGAGGAGGCCGGTGAGGCGGTGAGGGTCATTCCCTCATTAGGGACAAATTCAAAACTTGTAGTTCGGAAATGTTCGTTAAGAATTGGATATGATCGGCCTAGGTCGCCTCATTTTACTAGCAGTCATACTATGTATGTACATGTCATGTTGTCCCTTTTTCTCATGTGAATATCCATAAAGGCGTTATTGTACTTGTCATCATCATCCGAGCGTTAAATCCCGGTTGTTTTCGGAGCGTTCACTCCAACGCCCAGGGTCCGCTTTCCTACTTTTTCTACTCCACTTCGCGCTGTTTTCAGCATCCCCCGTTTTGAGACCATTGGCACGCATGCCATCCTTCACAACATCAAGCCAACATTTCTTGGGCCTTCCCTTTCGACCGGAACCTGGCTGAGGCGGCATGGCTAAACATTTGTTCCCCACACAATTAGCCGATCTCCGTAAAACGTGGCCGCACCAGCGTAAGCGACACTCTTGCAGTTTGTGTGCTATGTCACGGCCATGAAGACTGCCGCGGATGCGGGAGTTCCTGACACGGTCTTTGCGCGTCACTCGACACATCCATCGCAGCATATTCATCTCCGTGACACGCAATACTTGCTTGTGTCGTTCAAGTACAGGCCACTCTTCACTGCCATACAAAAGGACAAGTCTAATGATAGATTTATAGATCTGTCCTTTTTTATTTAACCGGCATTTTGGGGTCACAAATGACACTTGGCCCAAGCTGCTGTGACACGGGCCTGACGTCGCGGTCGATATCCCAAATTCGCGCCATTATTGTACTGTTGTAGTATAAGCCTCGTTCCGTCCTTCTTCCTCTTCCTGACGTTTGAGTCGTAAGCGCGACAAAAGAATTTAAGTCTTACATTTTCATAATTTGTGCCGTATAAGTACAAATATATTTTGTACACGACAAATGTAGTGATAAGTAATACACGTGCATTACTGGTGTATTACTAATTTTCAAGAGCGACCAGCTGGGCATAATCCGCGATTCAGCATTCCGTAACTTTCTTGTCCTGAAAACCTTCCATACAGGTCTGTCGTAGAGTGTCATCGGAGACAACATCAACAACGTTAATTGGATATTGTTTACATTTAATCAAAGTTAACCGATGCCGAGTAAATTAAGAGGGAATATCAATTACGGTCCCAGGATACAGCTTTGGGGTCCCAAAAGCCCCGATATGGGATTAATATTAACGTAATTAAGTTATCTACGGGTACTTATCACTCGAGATATGAAATTTGATTATTACGAGGTATTTGATTCAAGTTGTACACGTCTAGGTATGAATTTGGGTTTAATGTTATTAGATTCAGTCTACGTGGTATAACTGAGGAAGTTATATTTCGTGTACTGAATATTATATCAGCTTTACAAACTCCATCTGCTGGGGATATTCACACTATAGCTAAATGGGTATATGCAAAACGGTTTTACTAACTAATTTACCATTTAACTATTACAATAAGGGAATCTTTAAATCCTGAAAATACAAAACTCAAACTAAAGAAACTCCTTCCTAGAAATAGAAATAATATATATTATACATATATATAATATATATATATATATATATATATATATATATTATACATATATATATATATATATATATATGTATAATATATATATATATATATATATATATATATGTCGCAGAACGGCCTCGTTCTCACGACATCTCTTTTAGTTATTGCAGGTTTAGTGGGCGTCATCAGGATAAAATACGAGCATAAATAACAATAGCCACGGTTTATACACTTTTAATTTAGCTTTGATCAACATTATGACATAGTTTAGACCGAGCAGCGGATTCAGGGCACCCGCTCATACTTCCAGCTTCAATACTTTCTTTAAAATACTCCAAGGTCCAACTCGACCTGTTGCCACCAACCAAATGTGCCACAAAAACTCCTCAGTCTACCCAAGTAGATATTACTCAAAGTATAGAGGGCGCTGACCCCGCAAAGACATGCTCTGCTCTCATTGGTCGTTTATTAAATTACAATATTCATAACTTTTATTAGGTTAGAACGATCTTTAAGTTATAGAAACATTTAACAAATCTAATTAAATTACATTAAGAATTTTAGAAGTAATTAAAATGTAAACAAATGATATTGTGCGTTATACATCCAAATAATAATCCATCCAACTATAACTTCCCTCCGACATATATATATCTATCTATCTATATATCTATCTATATATATATAATGAAAATGGTGTTCGTTTGAGGCTCAATCACGCTTAAACCACTGATCGTATCGACATGAAACTACCACCATTCGATGCGAAATTTTTCCTAGATGGTTTATGGCTATTTATCTATATATATATCTATATACTCGAAAACTACTGGACCGATCATCATGAAACCACAACCAGTCGACGCGGAATTAATCGTAGATGGTTATAGGCTATATATTTTTCAAATTCTATGAGCCCTTTCCCATGTTTTCTCAATTTGTTTGTTTATTAATTTATTTGAATAAGGCGGTACGAAGTTCGCCGAGTCAGCTAGTATATATATATATATATATATATATATATATATATATATATATATATATATATATATGTCGCAGAACGGCCTCGTTCTCACGACATCTTCTTTAGTTATTTCAGGTTTAGTGGGCGTCATCAGGATGAAATGCGAGCATAAAACACAATAGCCACGGTTTATACACTTTTAATTTAGATTTGATCAACATTATGACATAGTTTAGACCGAGCAGCGGGTTCAGGGCACCCGCTCATACTTCTAACTTAAAACACTTTCTTTAAAATACTCTAAGGTCCAACTCGACCTGCTGCCATCAACTCAATGTGCCACAAAAACTCCTCAGTCTACCCAAGTAGATATTACTCAAAGTATAGAGGGCGCTGACTCCGCTCAGACATGCACTGCTCTCATTGGTCGTTTATTAAATTACAATATTCATAACTTTTATTAGGTTAGAACGATCTTTAAGTTATAGAAACATTTACAAATCTAATTAAATTACATTAAGAATTTTAGAAGCGATCACAATGTAAACAAATGATACTGTGCGTTATAAATCCAATCAACAATTATCAGATTTATATCTTCTCTCCGACACGGCCGTCCTGACGTATCACACGCCCTCGTGTGATGGGCCGCACATTATGGATTATCTGCAAAGAGAAAGAGATATTATAGTTCGGCCACTCCTGACCAAGGACATCGTGTACTACACACCAAATCAAGTCAGCAGTATCGAAACTGCCACCTCGTCGCCCATCGAGCTACGCATTTTGGGTCAAACATCAAAACACAAATCAAAACATCAAACACAAAAATATCCAAATAGTATACAGTCTCTCATTCTATCGATACCACTTTTCAATCGATACGTCGCCTCTCATTCCACCGATTTCACTTTTCAATAGCCACCCCGCCTTTTATTCCACTTTGTAATGACCACCTCGCCTCTATTTCACTGGCCACCTCGCCTCTATTTCACTGGCCACCTCGCTTCTATTTCACTGGCCACCTCGCCTCTGTTTCACTGGCCACCTCGCCTCTGTTTCACTTTGTAATGGCCACCGCGCCCGCTACAAAGCTTAAATAAACCCAAACAAGCACTCTGCTACTCCTGACCTTCATACTTCAACATTCAAGTCAAAATAAACTTTCAAAATATAAAAAAAAACATTTAGCATTTTAACTATCAGACTAAAATCGCTCACTCTATATGAACCTCTAAATTTAAAAACTACCCATTATAGTAGTCAACTGCATTTACCACGTTTAATAATTATTGAAATTCCATTATTTTAACTTCAAACAAAAACCGTGTGAACGCATCAGTCATCCAATCCGCTAACAACACTTCTCAATCAGTCAATCAAACCAATACATCTAAATAAGTGATGTACTCTCAACCAACCCCCGCTGAGCGTGGTTCGGATGACACTTTTTGACCAGAATATACAATCAGAGTAACCAAGGTTATCACTCTACGGGCTCCAGGGTCGACAACTTATGAAAACTCATAATAATAGAGGAACAAACAAACTCAAAATAATTTTTCGATTTACCATGCGTTCAATAACTAGGGTATTCACTAATTCGAATTCGAAACTATCACAAAAATAATCTTAAATAAAAAATCAACCCACCAAAGTGTCTACTAACGTAAATACCCCCTGTGTACCTTATAGTGGCTTTCAAACTTCTTCATAGCCACACTTTCTTCGCGGTAAAATTATTATCATCTGAATCTAAAATGTCTTTCATATAACGCCTGTAAACTTAATCATAAAACCAACGGAAAACATAGCGTAGCAATAATGTATCATAACCACTTTCCACTATACGTTATCTAAGTAAAAAAAACTCAAAAATTAGACCCGATTTTCACATAAAAATTATTGGAAGGTAAACTTGAAAAGACAATGAATTTCATGCACATCGTTTATAACATACAGTAGTTTTCTTATCTTAATCAGAAAACCAAGGAAAACGTCGCATAGGAATAATACGTTAAAGGCAACTTTCTACCATACATAATCCAAGTAAAATAATTTAAAAAACTCGACCCGATTTTCACATTATAAAAACTCTTGGAAGGTAGACTTGAAAAGACAATGAATACACGCATATCGTTTATAACGAACACAAATTTCTTGTAAGTAACCAACTCCCAAAAATAATGATGAAAAAGTAAACTACCTACGTAATTTGTTACTTTTCCTTTTTCTGGCAACCATATCGTAATTTTTCGTACACGAAAAATATCACTCAAATATGAGGGTAGTAAAATTGTCTACCACAAACGATGAACTATAATTTTTTTACATTAAAATTCTTCATTTTCAGAATTCACACTAAAATAATAATTAAAAATTACCATACCTCCTGTGCCAGGTAGAATAGGCACGTAATTTTTATCTTACCCTGCACGATCCATAAAATTGCACTTCCACTCGCTGTACTAACGTGAATTTGAACCATGCCGGCACATAGTAAGCCCAACGGTGACCAAACCATGCATAGGCCGACACACCGCCGCTTCACAGGCACATTCAGGAAGTCACCACTACGTCGCCGCTATTGCCGCCGATGGCTCCGACATGTCAATCGACCTCAAATGCTTTTGCTTCCACTGTGGGCATCCTTCAATCCATCAGCACGCCTTCTTATACTGGCAAGGCTTCGCAGTCATTGCTTTCATTGTGGGCACAGGCTGAGATCCCACTTCTGATGTCGCAGAACGGCCTCGTTCTCACGACATCTTCTTTAGTTATTTCAGGTTTAGTGGGCGTCATCAGGATGAAATGCGAGCATAAAACACAATAGCCACGGTTTATACACTTTTAATTTAGATTTGATCAACATTATGACATAGTTTAGACCGAGCAGCGGGTTCAGGGCACCCGCTCATACTTCTAACTTAAAACACTTTCTTTAAAATACTCTAAGGTCCAACTCGACCTGCTGCCATCAACTCAATGTGCCACAAAAACTCCTCAGTCTACCCAAGTAGATATTACTCAAAGTATAGAGGGCGCTCACTCCGCTCAGACATGCACTGCTCTCATTGGTCGTTTATTAAATTACAATATTCATAACTTTTATTAGGTTAGAACGATCTTTAAGTTATAGAAACATTTACAAATCTAATTAAATTACATTAAGAATTTTAGAAGCGATCACAATGTAAACAAATGATACTGTGCGTTATAAATCCAATCAACAATTATCAGATTTATATCTTCTCTCCGACACACACATATATATATATATATATATATATATATATATATATATATATATACACACACACACACACACACACACACACACACACACATGTATATATTATATTGCATGAATTCAGTAGACAGGCAGACGGCCCACCTAATGGAAAGCGGTTACCATCGCCTATAGACGTTTGCAACACCAAAGGTGGTACAAATGCGTTGTTGCTCTCTTAAGGGAGTCTGGAATCTGGCCACTAATGCACACACAACACGGAACACAACTCAAGGTTGTTATGGCGGCATACTTTAGACCAGATGCCCTGGCAAATCAATATTTAGTAAATATAAACAGTATTTTAGCCAATAGCAAGCAAGAAATACTTGCTTGCTATTATATTTCAAGACAGATAGTCTTCTTCTAAGGTAAGATCCCTTAGAAAATACTGTCTTTAAATAAATATGTCCAATATTTTAAACATTTACTTGCTGTTAAAAGCTTAAGTGGCAGCCATGATGGGCTGAGGGCCGGGGAAGTCCCGTAAGCGAGACAGCGAGAAAGCGAACAAGAAAATACCTCGCCCTCTGGCGACCTCGTCCCTCTAACACCTAAAATCGCGTTCTGCGCATCGGAAAGTGCGATGTTCCGAGCCGCCATAAAGTTTGCATCGAACTATAACTACTTCTTTTGTTTTTTTATTTTTATTTTGGTAAGCCAGAAAGTATAATCTATCTACAACAGATGTAAGTATCTCCTTTAAAATAGGTATTGTCTTGTGATACCTAACAAGATGTGTCAGGAAATAAGTTTGACACAGCTACATATGTATTACGGAGAACAAAGACAAATCTATGGTTATATAAAATAGGTAATTTGTAAAGAGAAAAGACCCCTGTAACCTTTGTGATGCCTGAAATGTTTCCGGCGCTGGCGAAAGTTGCGGTCATTTTCCCCATCGATAGGGATGTATATCCGGTGTACGGGGTCACGTTATATTAGCGGTTGTTTCGGACTATTTTACAAGCTTTTATTTAACTTGCCATGGATATACCTATTGTTACATGCCGACAAAGGTAAACGCACACCTGCCTGTCATAAAGCGCATTTTATTACCTTCCCGCATTTGGGAATTCTTTTGTTTACTTTGTGTATATAATTTGTAATTACGATTACGTATTATATACGATTACGATACTAGCAAGACGTGTGTACATTCGATAAGTGATATAGTGATCGACTTTGCGCGTGTTAGTGAATAGTGCAGTTTGTACTAGTTGTGTCTAGTTATATTTGTACCTATGTTATACATGTTTGTATAGTTCTAATAAACTCTATAGCAAATCCAACGGCATTTTAATTCGAGTACCTGCGTAACTCGTAACACTTTGTATGTAAGTTCTGGTGGAATCTTGCAAGTTAAATTTGACTTCACGGTTTCCGATTGAGATGAAATTTTGCACGCATATGTATATCGCGTGACAATACAAGAAAATGGTACCATGGAGCTGATCTAATGATGGAGTCGGAAGGTGGCCATAGGAACTCCTGTATTAAACAAGATAGACCCGCCGTGTTAGGGCTCGTTTTATTTGTCTTGGCTAGCACTCTGCTGCTACATGATATCCAGGATCTCAAAAGCTTGTATTTAAAAAACTTTTTAATAATCAACATTTTTTATAGGTAGTTCTTGTAATAAGGTAGTGGACACGCCATTAACTTTATTTATTTTTTAAATAATTATATTAACACGTGAAGCAAAAACTTTGTACCCTTTTTACGGAAATTGCGCCGACGGAGGAGTTCGAAATATCGCTTACTTATAGTTTATATAGAGAAGGTTTACAGAATCCTAACATTTTTTAAAATGTATACATAAAGAACACATTAAATCAATACAAAATACATTACACACACTACCATGCATTTGACACACACGCATATATACTCTTTTGTTTATTGTTAAAGTCAAATTAACAATGTAGCCTTGGCGAAATCTGTGATTATAGGAGTATAGTCTTTGACAACGGAACCTTAATAATGTTCACACTTATAATTTAAATTAATTATGGTCGACTTTCGACCACTGGGCGACCACTAGTGTTTTTTTAATTGCTGAAGTACAGCAGACAGGCTGACGGCCCAATTGTGACGACAAATGGTTACCATCGCCTATGGTCATTAGCAACACCAGAGGTGCTGTCAAGGGTCTGCCGGCCTCGCGGAGAAACTGAAACCCGGCCACTGATGCCGGAACACAACTCAAGGTTGTTATGGCGGCATACTCTAGCCAAGGGTAGCCATTGTTTGGTCGCCTCTTACGACAGGCCGCTCTAATGCAAGAATTAGTAGTATTCTTTCTCGTTCCTGCATGGAGAAAACCGTATTTTTTACCGACTTCCAAATAGAGCAGGTTATTAATTCTACTCTATGCTTTTTATAATTGTATACGTGATTACTCTGTCAATTGTAGGCAGATTTTATATTTGTTTTCTTTATTCGAAAGAATATACTCCTGAAGTGGTCTCATTGTCACCAAGTCAAGATTTGATGAGTGGATCTCAATGAAATTGACGGCAGCCCTTGTTGACGAGCGCCGGGCGCCTACACTCTTCGAAAGGCAATTTGTGTACGCGTTTCAGTATTGCAATTTCTACAGGCGCTTAATTTATTATTTCTAAAGCTATTCAAGTATTTGTGCTACTAAATAGTAGAAAACATTTTTTAACAAATAAATCGACTTCGTATATCAATATTTGCTAGAACATATTGAAATCGGTGTCAAGTAAAGCAACAACAAAATTGCAAAACGCACCAAATTCAAGATGTTGTAGAAAACATTTATACATTGAATTTTAGATAGAAGTCGGTTCTGTTTTAATTTTAAAAAAATACATTAAAGATATTATCACATCTCTTTCCCATGGGGGTAGGCAGGGACTAGATCTCCATTTGCGACGATCCTGACAAAGAACCTTCGTATCATCTATTTTCATTATGGTCTTCATATATGCACGTTTATTTAAGGTGGGTTTTACTTTACATTTTTTAAATTATTATTGTTAGCAATTTTTTCAAGATTTTAAAGAGCATAACATTATATTAAAAATAAAATAATATATAAAGTAAAAATCTATTAAAAAAATTATTAAATTATGTTTGTTGGAGTCTTTTTTTTGTGTATTTTTATACGAATTTGAAACACAGATGCATTATATAGTAGTCAATATACATATAGTAGGGGCCTAGCCAAGGGAACAAAGGGACCAACCCCGCCCCTTCCGAAATTAAAACTTGGCTATTTTGCTATAGATTATCACAAAATCTATTACTTTTTATTTCAAGTAAACCCGTTTGGTACATTTATACCAATAAAGTGACATTCGGAATTTGTGTGAATTTTTAGACTGTGACCGAATGCAACTAATTTAAAGCGTAAAAAGAACGCCGTTATCGAAATGCTACATTAGTGTTTATACAATTATATATATATTATCTGTCAATATTTAACGTCAACAATGACGCATCTTAAATAACGCATCAAAACCATCGCCATATCAGCGTGAAACATTATCGCAGATGAAGTCCCACCATATAAATAACAGTTGTCATTTACACATTGACGTTTATTTTAAAAGGATAGACAGAGGCTTTAGTTATATTTATAAGGGGCCATCCAAAAATTACGTCACGAGTGACAAGAGGTGGGAGTAGTTCTAAATTTCGTGACGTCACATGTATGAAAATAGTGCTTAAATTATTAAAAAGTAATTTAAAGGGACATAAAATTAATTAAGGAAAAATATTAAATTTAAATAATAGATTTTAATTTTAAAAACATTTTTGAATACAAGCTTTTGAGATCCTGGATATCATGTAGCAGCAGAGTGCTAGGAAAGACAAGTAAAACGAGCCTAAACACGACGGGTCTATCTTGTTTAATACAGGAGTTCCTATGGCCACCGTCCGACTCCTTCATCAGATCAGCTCCATGGTACCATATTATTGCATTGTCACGTGATATACATATGCGTGCAAAATTTCAGCTCAATCGGAAACCGGGAAGTTGATTAAATTTAACTTGCAAGATTCCACCCGAACTTACATAGGTATGTACGATCGGCACAACTGATTTATGACCCACTTTGCTAATAATTCCTTTAAAACCGTCAAAATAGTAAGGTTTATTGTGTGTGTTGCATTTAGGACGTTATAAACATTAATAAAAATGCGTCACTAGCCTCAGAACTACGCAATTTTAAACTTTGTTATCATTGTACTAGATATGTTTTAGATAAAACAGTAATGATTTGAAATAATTTGAATCTCGAACTGACATCTGCCTTATAATTCTAACTCTTTTCATTATAGAAAAATTATTATAATTTTAAAAATAAAATGTCATTCTGAAAGTATATCAGAAGTCAAGTAATGTCAATGAGAAAAAAATTTGAACTCAATATCTAAAAATTAAATTGTATAATGGATAGTCTCGCAGAACAAAGAGCTCGGATTGTAGTGCTCACTGAGGAAGGCTATGGCTATGTGTTAAATATAAGTCGGAAAGCAGTGAGAACATGGATCAGACGGCACGCTGAAGAGGGCATTCTTGAAGATAGACGAAAACATAATCATGGCGTTCGTCGAATAACAAACCAACAAAGTACAGATATGCAGCACCATTATGAAGAACATCCTTTTTCTCGTACCCAAGATTTCGCGGCACGTTACGACGTTTGTTTACAAACCATAAGAAATCATTTACACCGTATTGGACTGCATTACCGGCATTATGCTAAGAAAGTACACTTAACGAATGCACACAAAACTGCAAGATTAAATTTTGCACGTAATTATTTAGATTTTGACTGGACTAATACCATATTTTCAGATAAAAAATCATTTAGATCTTCTCAACATGGTCGCTTAACTTTGTGGCGTTATAACAATACGCGATACACAGAGGATCACGTAGTACCCAATCAATTATCTGGTCGAATTTCAGCTAACATGTGGGCCTGGATGGGTACCGGGGGTATAGGTGAACTTGTCCAAATTTCTTCTCGTCAAAACGCATTAAACTATGTCGATTTGTTGGAAGAATCAATGTTACCGACAGTGCGAATAGTGTACCCACTTGAAGAAGTCCCTTTATTCTCCTACGTTCACGACAATTGTCGAGTACATACCGCCAGAATTGTCTCGAACTGATTTACCCAGCATGAAGATGAAATTACTCTAATTCCATGGCCATCTAGGTCACCAGACCTCAACCCAATAGAAAATTTATGGGGTTTGATGGTTCAAATGTGGGATAACAGAAACGAGAGGACAAAGGAAGCAATTGAGCAGCACTGTAATGAAATTTGGAATTACATGAGGGGAACCGACATCTGCAATCGTCTAATCGGGTCGATGCGTAATCGACTATTAGACGTCATTGAAAACAATGGTGCTTATACCCACCCGGTTTTAGGTTTAAGTAAAGTAAAATGAGTGCCATTTCTAACTTTGAAATACTACAACCAATTAATAAAATTAACAAAAAAAAAATTTTTTATTTTCTTCCGCATTAATGTTGTTAATGTTTTATTTTCTTGTGTATTTCTGCTACCTAACGTATAACGATAACCCTAATATCTAATGTTGTATATACAAAAGGTTTGGCCTGTGTCACCTTTGGCTTGTCGATTTATGACCGGTTCCGATATCTCACTATTCACTCCACTTCACTTCCCCTGCTTTACCGTAGGTTGAATTTTGACATTGCTTGTATAGAGATTACTTCAAATTTTAATCGTTAGTAAGGCAAATAAACGGTCGGTAAGATATGGGAAACGGCACTTAATCCAACATACTTAATGACAGAGATAGTAATAGCACGTAATAGCATTTGTCAGATGTTACACGAGTATAGACGAGTCTCTCCGATCTGTTTAATACAACGTAGTCAGTAACTGTCAATGTCTAATAACATGATAACAAGTTCGTTACCAAGGAAATGTATGTTCAGGCGAATTTCAACCTAATTGTATTTCACGACTGTAAGAAAATGACCTTATGGTGGGTCATGTTTCAATTTGTACATAGGTATATCCATTGGAAGTTAAATAAAAGCTTGTAAGAATTAAAGGTGATTAGAGGGCTGGTACTTGCCTTGGGCAACGGATCAGTATGGCGATACAGCGAGGAAACGTAGCCTTCTGGGCACCTTACCCATAGAAGACGGTGATCTGGGCTCAGTATTCTACTTATAGTCTTGAGGGACTATGGGTAGACTACAATACAAATGAGTTAAGTGTTCTTTTATTGTATTCGATTATTTATAAATTTCTTCAGTATACTAGCTCATAATAAATTAATAATATAATAAGCCATAATGGAGGTAGTTGACTTTTTATTAAGCCAAATTGGCGGTAGTTGACTTTTTATTGAAGTACGGCGGCAGCGTCATCTCCCCGCCCACCTTTCACTATGCTTGGAGTATAAAACGGAGCGCCCCGTTGTATTTGACACGCATTTCTATTGTTTCTTTATAATCAAACTATTAGTTTTGTTCTAAAACTTAAACAATTATTTACGATCCCCCTTTTTTCTATTTTTTATTATAATTTTCCATTCCTGATCGCTAAAATATTTACGATTCTACTCTTTATTATTATTTTTCCAGTAGCGGATTTACTAATAGGCTGAGTAGGCTGGAGCCTAGAGCGGCAGATTTTGGAGGGGTGGCAAATTTGAGGGCAATATTTTAATTTTCTTACAGAAATTATGTCTCGGTTAAATTCTAAGACTTAATAAGATAGTTCTTATGAAGTCGACACAAACAATTCAACATGTAATGTTTCAACACTCAGTTAAAATTTTCTACAATTTAAGTATATAGTCGCTTTTGATGGCCACGGCAGAAACCAATCCATAGGTCCCCCCTGCTTCACAATCTACTAATTACGAGAAGAAAAGATTGTGTAGTTAAGACGCACAACTAATCATAAAGTTATATTGACAAAAAATGTAATTAATAGGATTTATTTATTTATTTATTTATTTGGACAACACAACAGATAACAATCAGTAATTCATTTATATAATATAGTTTGTAAATTATTACATCTAGATTGAGATCCAAGCGTGCTGACACATACATGTTAAAATTATATTTTCGCAAACAAAATTATGTGAATAATGTCAGTAATAGTGATTTAATAAATAATTAAAGCTAGGACATTATTTTGATTATGAACTAGGGTATCGATATGTACAGGTCATTATTGACGGTAAAATTTGAATAGCCTACAAGCGGCAAATGTCGAAATCCGCTTCTGTATTTTCCACTTCTGGTTCCTAAATATATTTATTTGATGTAAAATTGCAAAATTCGTCATATCACACTAGGTTTTCACGAATGTAAGCAGTTTTTAAAAGCACGGGGAAGGAGTTATTAAATGATGAAATTCGTGTGACGTAATTTGTGGAGGGCCCCTTGGTATAGATTTAGCATTTGGAATCCACTCACCGTATAGCGTAGGCGAAGGCCATGACAGCGTCAGAGACGAATTGAAGTTGCCTCTCGAACTCCGTGTTGTTGACAGTGAGCCTCTCCAAGCCGGTGCACGGTCGCGAGTACTGCCCGTTGTACGGCGTACGGGTACTGCCCGGGTAACGGCACTGGAAGTGATCCTCCCAGAATTCTGCGTTGAAAATAATAATTAATTTTATTGAGGAACTTTTGTAGCTCAAAGACCTTTTAAACTAGTGCTATTAACTAAACTAAGTTTAGTATAGTGTAATTAATAGATACAACTTAAAATTTAATTTTACATCCTAGTCTATATACACCGCTGCGCAACGTGTTATTGTTGTTAAGGAGAAGAAGCGGCAAGAAACTCTCCCCAGCAATACGTCTAATGGCTGGCTCCTATATCTTAAATTGCCTTACTACTCCCTAAAATTGGATATACAAACCCCATACATGTGACGTTAAATTTCTTTCAATGGTAAGGTAAGTGGGAAGTATAGTAAGATTTACGAACTGACCATTTGTCATGACACGATCGGAGGCACTGCTCAATATGCTGAGTGCAGGCCGTGTTTGTTGAAAATACGGCTTACAAATACTCAAAATATGCTGTATGTATAATAATATGTAATGCAATTATGTCGCTATTTCCTCAAATAAATATTTTTTCTTACTTTGTACGGCGTACAGAAGACGCCCGGGTAACGGCATTGGAAGTAGTCCTATTAGAATTATGTGTTACAAATTTATAGTTAATTAAATTTTGAGACTGTTTTGTTATGTATTTATTGTAATATATCTCAAGGGATTAACATGACGATTACATAAGGGTTCAGTTTTTCCCAACTAGTTACCAGATCCTTAAAATCTTTGCTTATTTTCACACTGTCTATTCGACAAGATAAACGTATGAGCTACAAAGCTTTTGACCTGATGCCAAAAGACATCTTAGTCATCAACTTTACAGAAAAAGGCACTATAATTATATTTTTTGCTGGATGAAAATACGTGTATTTGATTTATCAAGTCAATAACGTATCGTAGTATAATCTCAGCAATTCGTACGTGATTCGGCTCCGATCGAACCACTTAGGCGCCTTGGGGTGCTAGGAGAGATTATGCGGATTAAGACATACACGTTGATCCAAATCTGATAACATTCACATGGGGATACGAGTAGAGAATTATGTTAATCTATTTTCTCGTCAATTTTATCGATATTCAAATTCAAGTCATACATATGAGTCATTTCAAGTCATACATATAAGTAAAAATTTAATTTTACTTGCTAATCTATATACTTACACCGCTTCGCAACGTATTATTGCTGTTAAGGAGAAGAAGCGGAAAGAAACTCCCCAGCAACACGTCTAGCTAAAAATTTCGAAGAACTAATGGAGTTTATTTAAGTGTTCTTCAAAATTGTAGTATCCTGTTTTTATATATATGAATATGAAATACATCTTTAGTCTTCAAACACTTATAATTCATTATTCTTTTAAATCCTATTACACCACAGTGTAATAATTTGCCGGAGTCTATTTTTCCTGTAAAATACAATCTTGAAGTCTTCAAGTTACGAGTGAATAGGTATCTTCTATGTAAGCGTGCTCCATTCTAAACTACGTCATCACTCAACATCAGGTGAAATAGTGGTCAAACGCAAACCTCTTAAATCTACATATATAAAATATCTTTCAGTTGTACCAAGAGTCTCTCGAAACAGAACTCAAAAACCTGTCTTTTTTAAATTTCGAATTTCAGCTAATGGGAGCGAGTTTTATACACAACTCTCATTGGTTAGTTGCATCCTTACGTCCTGGGTAACATAGCTATATAAGCATTGATTAACGACAACAAAAGTGGATCATTCAGTATTAGACAAATTAAACTTAAATAAATAAATAAGGAATTTAAAGTGGATAATTATTTAATTTATTTTATATATTTACTTTATTTTATGATTATATATGAATAATATGTAGCATATATCAAAAGATGATGTTGTTCTTAAAGTAGCACTTGTCAAACGTCAAAAGCCAAACGCCAAATGCCAAAAGATTGCCCTTGAACTTGGTCTACTTTTGTTTATGAGAGAATTAAATAAATTACTAGTTTTATTGCGAAAGTGTCTAGTAGACATGTATAAGCGAATAATTGGTTCCTTTTTATCCGTGCAGGAACGGAGAAAGAATACAACTTCCTGCGGCCAGGCCGCCTGTCGTACGAGGCGACAAAACAACCCACAGCCAGGTGGTATGCCATTTGCCCGACTGGATGGCTACCACCCCTGGTCTAAAGTATGTCGCCATAACAACCTTGATCCGTGTTCCGGTATTAGTGACCAGGTTCCAGTCTTCCTTAAGAGAGCAGCATTTTAGCACCTTTGGTGTTGCAAATGTCCATAGGCGATGGTAACCGCTTTCCATCAAGTGGGCCGCCTGCCTGTCTGCTGACCTACGGCAATAAATAAAAAATATTGTGTTGGGAACCCGAACGCATGGTAACCAGGATCATGGTATATTACGCAAAGTAAAGAATACAAAAATATCTACAACTATGAACGTGGTAAGCATATCCGCTGCATCCCATTTAGTTAGACAATATATGTAATTGTAAAACCATAAAGCTAGTTGGAAAGTCCTCCTGAATTGAATTGCAGGGAAAGAGTCCCTTAATTGTTATTAAATACTTTGAGCTCGCAAAATAGTTTAACTCAGTTTGAAGGTAACGTAGATATAATTTTCAGTCAAACGTGGCTTGTTACTGCGTTCGTCTCGTTGTCTTCGGTTCGGCGACGGCGGCGACGTGTGCGTGGACCTTTCATTTTTTTTCTAAAATAAAAGTAGCCCAAGTTATTGTTCATTCCTGTATGTATTCAAACTCCCTTCAAAATCGGTCCAGCTATATCAAAGTTAAGCCGGAACAAACAGACAAAAACTTAGAGCAAGTCAAAGAATTTGTTTATTATGTCGCATCTTTACCACGGACGGAAAGCATGAAAGTGACATCGAAAGAAGAGTAATTGCAGGTAATAAGGTGAATGGAGTGCTAAACTCTTTTATGGAAAGCCAAAGAGTGTCTGTAAAGGCATTCTTGGCTATCCATCAAGGGGTTTTATTTATGTGTATGTGAGGTAATCATGTATGATATGATACTAGTGAAATAAGGGACCGTTGTGGATTGAAAGAAGATGTAATAACAAGATATTCTATAATTTTCCTCTCTCCAGACGAACTGGATTGTCCGGGTTTTTTAATGTTTATTTTATCTATTTAATTTTCTTTATTTCAAAAAATATCGAGTCCTTACATCTATACAAAAACTTTTTGAGCTTGATCTACATAATTATATGCTTCTTCTATATTACATTATGTATTTAAATATCTACTTTCTTTCTTACATTTTTGGTCAATATATATATCTATGTATGTTAAATATCCTATTTATTTATTGTTATTGCTTTGCTATACTATTTTCTTTAAGTTACATGCTTGGGGCTCAGAAGAAAAACTGAGTAGTTGTGAGAAGTGAAAAAAACAAAGAGATTATTTCCATTTTCTTTCAGCGTCGCTCAAGACGAAAGGCTTCTAAATAGAAAAATTAAATTAGACAAAGAAAGATATCCATTTGAGAGCTTTAAAAAAGTTTAAATCTAAATAATCTAATTCTCCTCCTTTCATTATGATACTTAATTAAATAATTTTCGCAAAAATTAAGTAGAATTGACAAAGTTTCGGTGGTCTGAAACTAGATACGAGCGAGTTTACAACTCGGTCTTTACGAAATTGCTTAGTGTAATTCGTTTTAATTAATTAACTAGTTAAGTATTCAACGATTTCACTTAATTTGAAGAACTCTTCAAATAAATTCATAATTTATGTGCCATTGCTCAGTGATATTAATTTATTTTGGCCTGTTTAGTAATTTTATTTCAGTAATTGAATTTTAATCGTTTTTTAAGTCGTGAACGTTATGACAAGTGTTATAGTTATAGTAGCCTAGTGGTTCTTGTCGTGTTAAGTTAATAATTAATTTTGTTATGTACCCTCTTATTTCTAAATCGGCCATTTCCTTAATTGCATAATAATGTTACATTTTTATTTATTCATCATTTTGTATGGAATACTTCGCCATAATTTACCTTAATTTTATTTAACAATAATTATCTATAATATGATGTAATTATGTCGATTATAATTCAAAATCTCTCAATTGTATATAGAGGGTATTCACTACATGTTATTTTCATATTGGCAGACGCGAAAGATTTATACTGTGTTCGGTTTATTTTATTACATGTAAAACTTTAAGTATTATATCTTATATAAAATATTATATAGAACTAGAGTTTACCCCGCCACGGGTTAACCTCTAGTGCGTGTCTCTTGTTTATAGAGCAAGTGCCTACAGGTTATATTATATTACATTTTTATGTATTTGCCCACGGAAGATTCACTTCATTTTATATCGCTAATTATACCATCCCTCGTCTATCTGTCAACAAAATAAATTACAAAACTTGACCAAAACGCCAAATAGGCCAAAATGACCAAATAGGCCAAAATGACCAAATAGGCCAAAATGACCAAATAGGCCAAAATGACCAAATAGGCCAAAATGACCAAATAGGCCAAAATGACCAAAAAGGCCAAAATGACCAAAAAGGCCAAAATGACCAAATAGGCCAAAATGACAAAATAGGCCAAAATGACCAAAAAGGCCAAAATGACCAAATAGGCCAAAATGACCAAATAGGCCAAAATGACAAAATAGGCCAAAATGACCAAATAGGCCAAAATGACCAAATAGGCCAAAATAACCAAATAGGCCAAAATGACCAAAAAGGCCAAAATGACCAAATATGCCAAAATGACAAAATAGGCCAAAATGACCAAAAAGGTCAAAATGACCAAATAGGCCAAAATGACCAAATAGGCCAAAATGACCAAATAGGCCAAAATGACCAAATAGGCCAAAATGACCAAAAAGGCCAAAATGACCAAAAAGGCCAAAATGACCAAATAGGCCAAAATGACAAAATAGGCCAAAAAGGCCAAAATGACCAAATAGGCCAAAATGACCAAATAGGCCAAAATGACAAAATAGGCCAAAATGACCAAATAGGCCAAAATGACCAAATAGGCCAAAATAACCAAATAGGCCAAAATGACCAAAAAGGCCAAAATGACCAAATATGCCAAAATGACAAAATAGGCCAAAATGACCAAAAAGGTCAAAATGACCAAAAAGGCCAAAATGACCAAAAAGGCCAAAATGACCAAAAGGCCAAATTGACCAAATAGGCCAAAATGACCGAATAGGCCAATATGGCCAAAATGACCAAATAGGCCAAAATGACCAAATAGGCCAAAATGACCAAATAGGCCAAAATGACCAAATAGGCCGAAATGACCAAATAGGCCGAAATGACCAAATAGGCCAAAATGACCAAATAGGCCAAAATGACCAAATAGGCCAAAATGACCAAATAGGCCAAAATGACCAAATAGGCCAAAATGACCAAAAAGGCCAAAATGACAAAATAGGCCAAAATGACCAAATAGGCCAAAATGACCAAATAGGCCAAAATAACCAAATAGGCCAAAATGACCAAATAGGCCAAAATTACCAAAAAGGCCAAAATTACCAAATAGGCCAAAATGACCAAACAGGAAAAATTACCAAATAGGCCAAAATGACCAAAAAGGTCAAAATGACCAAAAAGGCCAAAATGACCAAATAGGCCAAAATTACCAAAAAGGCCAAAATGAAAAATTATAGAATATCTTGTTATTACATCTTCTTTCAATCCACAACGTTCCCTTATTTCACTAGTATCATATCATACATGATTACCTCACATACACATAAATAAAACCCCTTGATGGATAGCCAAGAATGCCTTTACAGACACTCTTTGGCTTTCCATAAAAGAGTTTAGCACTCCATTCACCTTATTACCTGCAATTACTCTTCTTTCGATGTCACTTTCATGCTTTCCGTCCGTGGTAAAGATGCGACATAATAAACAAATTCTTTGACTTGCTCTAAGTTTTTGTCTGTTTGTTCCGGCTTAACTTTGATATAGCTGGACCGATTTTGAAGGGAGTTTGAATACATACAGGAATGAACAATAACTTGGGCTACTTTTATTTTAGAAAAAAAATGAAAGGTCCACGCACACGTCGCCGCCATCGCCGAACCGAAGACAACGAGACGAACGCAGTAACAAGCCACGTTTGACTGAAAATTATATCTACGTTACCTTCAAACTGAGTTAAACTATTTTGCGAGCTCAAAGTATTTAATAACAATTAAGGGACTCTTTCCCTGCAATTCAATTCAGGAGGACTTTCCAACTAGCTTTATGGTTTTACAATTACATATATTGTCTAACTAAATGGGATGCAGCGGATATGCTTACCACGTTCATAGTTGTAGATATTTTTGTATTCTTTACTTTGCGTAATATACCATGATCCTGGTTACCATGCGTTCGGGTTCCCAACACAATATTTTTTATTTATTGCCGTAGGTCAGCAGACAGGCAGGCGGCCCACTTGATGGAAAGCGGTTACCATCGCCTATGGACATTTGCAACACCAAAGGTGCTAAAATGCTGCTCTCTTAAGGAAGACTGGAACCTGGTCACTAATACCGGAACACGGATCAAGGTTGTTATGGCGACATACTCTAGAGCAGGGGTGCAGCTGTCCAGACGGGCAAATACCCTACCACCTGGCTATAGGTTGTTTTTATTCTTTCTCCGTTCTCGCACGGGTAAAAATATACCAAAAAAGTATGGCAATTAAGCTAGAGATATTTCAAATGTGAAAGGAACTTACCAACAAACCATGGGTTCCGTTTATTGTTCTTAACGTTGAGCTGGAGGAAATACTCCTTGAAGCCCTTGACGTCATTCGCTTGAGGTTGGACGCTGATGGTGCCTTCCACCGCCCTCTCGTTACCCTCAGATACGAGAGACCTGGCGCTCCACCCATCGGAGCCAACCCAACTGAAGGAGCTGGTGGCATTACCACGTTCCACTGCTCGCATGACACCTGCCACTTCCTGATCTGAGCCGAAGATTATGGCACCTGGAATAAATTCACTTGATGAAAATATATGCTCGTGGTAGCGTAGTGCGAGAGTTCGATCCTGGCCGGAACGCATGCACCACTTAGTCAGTTTTCTGACCTAATGTGCATATTGTTATAATTACCACGTGCTGACAACGGTGAAGGAAAACATCGTAATGCAACCTGCACATCGAGATAACCGATGTGTCCAACCTGCCAAGCAAGCCGCCTTAGACAAGCGTGGCGGGTATACTGTCCGCTCCCCCATATAATGGGAGGCCCGCGCCCACCAGTGGGACATTTATGGGCTGTTTTTATATTATATATATATATATATATATATATATATATATATATATATATATATATATAAATTGTTTTTAGACAACAAGTTGCTTATCTATATACTAATATTATAAAGTGGAAAGATTTGATTGTTTGTTTCTTTCCATTAAATAGGCTCCGAAACTACTGAACCGATTTGAAAAATTCTATCCCTGGTCAACATATAGGATACTTGTGATCCCGAAAAATTAAAGAGTTCCCGTGGGATAGTTAAAAAAAGGTTAATTACATAAACAGCTTGTACAACTTGCCTGTTGCTGTCAGACAGGCAAAATCTCTAACAACATTTAAGAACTTGGTCAGGAAATTCTATCTGCAATATAATTATATATAATTATATAAAATTAGTAGATATAATATTGCATATAGTCACATGTATAATATGTTTAAATAGTTGCATATTATCACCATATCTTGTATATGTATATAACTTATGTGTATATTTGTATATATAGTATAGTTATATATTTATTACTAAAATGTATGTAAGTTATCGTACAATAATTATGTATACCACCATCGCCACTCCTAATGAGCAATATTCTTGCCACGGGTTGTCTGGAAGAGATCGCTTTTTAGCGATAAGACCACCCTTTGTACCCAATTAGATTATTACTAGTTTGTAAGTTTTTTGTAATGGTGTACATTAAAGTGTTATCTATCTAACTTAAGTATTGATATTGCCGGTATTATCACACAATAAAACAATTTATACATTAAAAACAATTAGGTTATATATCATCACGCTAAGACCAATAGGAGCGGAGTACCAATGAAGAATGTTTTAAAATCGGGATTTTTAACTTACTTTTTCTTGCTATTCCAGGCGGACGAAGAAATATAAAGAAAAACATTTTTTAGCTAGACGTGTTGCTGGGGAGTTTTTTGCCGCTTCTTCTCCTTAACAGCAATAACACGTTGCAAAGCGGTGTACATAGACTAGGAAGTAAAATTAAATTTTAACCTATATGTGTCACCTTCAAAAAGTGTTCTCCAGTGAAACTTATTTAAAATAAAAACTTTTGAATTTGAATTTGACGAAGTTGCGGGTAGAAGCTAGTTACGAGATAAAATGAAAATAAATAGACAATCTATTAAGATTTGTTATATAAGAACTACTAATATTGTGATTTAATAAAGATTAACTCGCAGCTGAGGCCCTATAATTAATTAATACTGATTAAGGTTTCTTAGTCGTATCAATAATATTGTACATAATATTAGAAACTAAATTCAGATTATATTTCTATGAAATATTACTGTATTAAGACGGATTAATCAGGAGAAGACTCTGAGGGCTCAATTCGCCGCTGTAAGGTTTTAATAGGAAATCTTTAATTAAAGAAAATATCTTTTCTCGCGATCCCATTAGGGGGGAAATGAAAAGATTTAATTGAGTTCGTGAAAGTGCAGAAAATAATTCGGTGGAGTTGTTAATGAATGCTGGACGTGGCTCTAGAGACAATGAGTTTGAAAAACAAATGGGTAAGTGCTTGCGTATCCTGACACAATAAAGGGTTTTGTAGGGGCTTGGAAGAAAAAAAAGAAGAGAATGAGAGTGAGCGGGAGAGAAAACGAGAGATAACACTTTATTGCACACCAAAATAGACTATATTTACAATATTTTCTAGGCAATACAATAGGCGGCCTTATCGCTCAAAGCGATCTCTTCCAGGCAACCTAAATCAAAGAATTTTGAATTAGGCGATGTAGGTGTTGCAGTAATAAGGCACTAGATACATAAATACTCAAATTAATTTAAATATTAAATATGCTAATACATACATAGTATGTAACATAGTCATATACAATAATATATTTTAAAATACAAAAGTTATTATAATAAACGTATTAGCATGATTATATTGTGTTAATCAGACATAGCTATTTGTAGACAAATAGTGTTTTCTGAGTAAATGTCTAAATGTTGGTAAGGATTTGGCCTCTCTGACAGTAAGAGGCAGCCTATTCCAAAGTTTGATAGCCGGCACTTTGAAATAATTATCATAATAAATTGAAGAGTGCAGGTGTCATAAGTTTTCGAAACGTATCGAAGCGTAAATTGAAGAAAAACATACTGACATACTGTCAAAATAATTATGTAGACTAGGCGGCGGCGGCGCCATCTACACAAGTGTGAAGGCTTATAGCAAGGCGTTGGCGGCAAACGAAAAATCCTCAAAGTCCTTGAGGATTTTACTTTACTGATTTTTAAGGTGATAGAGGAGATTCCATAGACGCGGGAACCCGCGTCCTTTTAAAATAGTTCATAGAATCAGGAATACAATCAGGTAATCCCGTTGATCCTTAAGAAGTAAAAGATGAAATTTCTGAGGTTTGTAGAGAAGAGGAAGCGATAGAAGTAGGAGAGATCATTGCAAAGTTTCAGGACAAACGAAGACAAATTATTGCAACTGCTAGTATTTATAATTAGCAATAATCCAACTAATATTGCTGTGAACAGGTTCAAAACACGTTCCATGTTTCCAGTAGCAATATTCAAAGTTGTCATGTTAATTCAAGTTAATGAGCTTAAACTTGATTGAAGCGCAATGTAAACAGTATGTGAAGCGACTAATGAGAGCTCCGTAGCGCTAAAACATGCTCCATATGATTGGTATACTTAAAATGTAGTTGTACAGCTTACGACGGAATACTATTGTGCATTCGCTGAAATACAGTACTGTATCAAAGTTCCCAGAGAGAGATTAATACTGTAATTTTGACTATACATCAGCAATACAAGACGGGGAAGGAACTTGTTTGTTTGATTATGGTTAAATACATATTAACTCGACATTAACTCGTTAATTCCTCAATCATCAGTTAACGAAGTTAACATTCCGAGTAACGTTTTACTTTTAAGTTAGCTTTAAAATATGTTAACGGACTCGTTAACTTCCGTTAAATTTCCAACGTCCGTTAATCGTTAATCCAACATAAGTACGTGTGTGATTTTAGGGAAGAGGAAATTTTTGGGATCGGTAGTTTAACAATAACTTAGAAAGGAATGGATACTCGCTAAACTGAAAGCAGGGCCGCAGGTAACAGGTATCAAAGCAAGGTAGCAAGGCTAGTTTTTACATATGTTATATATGATATTGTTATAAACAAAGATATACAGTCGCCAGACACTTCCTGTGGACCATAACTTTTGACAGACACTTTAAAATAAATGTGGGCACTTACGTCATTTTTGGAAGACTGAATTTTATATATATTATAAAGTATAATATTTTACAATATTTTCCAATGAGCCAGACAAATCTGACGGGCCAAACGTCTTCCCAGACTCGCTAGGAGTCCCGCTCGGAAGCGCGAGATATTTCACAGAAAGCGTGTAACCAGTGGTAGTATTCGGGATTTTACCATTGCCCAACAGTGGGCACGCAACATGAGGGTACTTAAAAAGTTCACGACACGGACGGGTGTGTCACCGACATTCCAGGGCTTAACCGTCATTGAGGTCAAACGCGAACTTATATAATTTAGAGATGCCAGGAATAGTGGTTTGAAGCGCCGAATATTCCGTTACCGAAAGTTCGGCGTTAGATACGTGCAATTCGCGCGTAGCAGCTTAGTATTGGAGCAGTAATTTATGAAGTATATTCTGACGTTTTCGCGAATGGTAGATAAAACTGTTTTTATTTTTCCTCCCATCCATTTTAATATTATATAAAATTGTAAGAGGCATGCATATTTTAGGCATGTTTGCTGAAGAGTTTTTGCGCTGCCTCTTCTCGTCAAGCCACGCCATGTTGTGAACCGATGGTAAATTATATTAAGCTCCCATTGAGTAAATAATAACCATAAACAAAAATGAAAACTAAATAATTAAATAAACAAGTTAACGGTAGGCTAAATAAATCTTTAACAACACTCATTGACACTTGACATCTTTGTCTTCCATGATCACGGCTACTGAAAAGTGGCCAAAACGTCGGAATAATAAAAATACTAATCGAGAAAATTTAATAAAATATTAAAACTATGTTTTAACGCGACTTTAAATGACTTCTTTATTTGATTCTTACATTTTAAAAACTGACCGAAACGTAATAATAAAATAAAAATAATTAAAATCGCATTCAACACTGTTTGATGGAAACACAAGTGAGATTTTTTTCACGATTTGGTACTTTGTATTCGGCTGAATAGTACTCAGTATTCTGCCGAATACCGAATACTTGCCGAATATTCGTAGCATCTCTACTATTTATCATTAAAATAAGTTTTTTTTTAAAGGTTTTTATGTACAAGCTTTTATATCCAGGATATCATGTAGCAGCAGACTGCTAGCGAAGACAAGTAAAACGAGCCCAAACATGA
The DNA here is from genome assembly GCA_949752895.1 of Dendrolimus pini. Taxonomy (NCBI): domain Eukaryota; kingdom Metazoa; phylum Arthropoda; class Insecta; order Lepidoptera; family Lasiocampidae; genus Dendrolimus; species Dendrolimus pini. The sequence continues at coordinate 1,065,763 of OX457138.1, read as the reverse complement.
CGGGTCTATCTTGTTTAGTACACGAGTTCCTATGGCCACCTTCCGACTCCATCATCAGATCAACTGCATGGTATCATATTATTGCATTGTCACGCCCTATACATATTCAATCGGAAACCGGGAACTTGGTCAAATTTAACTTGCAAGATTCCACCCGAACTTACATACATCCATTGCAAGTTAAATAAAAGCTTTTAATAAAAACACGCAAAATTTTAAAAACCAGAATGATGCGTTTACTAAACTGTTCGAAGGGAACAGCTACAGCAAATGGTTTTTATAGCGGCATTCATCTTGCCAGCAGAGTGTGACGTCCCTTAAGCTGCTTACGTACACGTAATAAAATAGAAAATTCCCGAGGGATCCACCGAAGGATAAGAGCTAATAAATTACTTCTGTATACTTGAGGAGGACTCTTTTGTTTTGCTGAAAATGAAGGGGGTTTGTTTCTTACGTTATTAGTCTACTAATTGAATGGTAATGTTGTCAATTCTATAACCAAAATATTACAATAATTTTTATATTGGCTGGACGATCGACGACCCTTGCGAGTGCTGCTGGACAGTGGTGTTATCTTCCCCGACCCCCGCCTTCTTACCGCTTTCGTCGTGGACGCGACAGTACCTCGCGCTTTCGTCATCCGAGCAAAGTCTCTAGTTAACTCTTGCGGGTTGTACTGATAATTGTAAGACACCATAAAGTACCACTTTACGTTGATACTTGTCACGTGCATTATATGAATTTGCGAAAACAACTTTAGGCCCTCTGGTATAATAAATTCATTGAATTGCTGACATGTTCAAAATTCAACTTGGACATCATCAAAACTATTAAGACCTAGCAAAAATCACTGCCAGATCGCGAGACAAATATAGATAGAGAGAGGGGGGGGGGGGAAGAGAGAGAGAGAGATAATATTTTATTGCACACCGAAATATACAATTCCAAAAACAGACCATATTTACAATATTTTCTAGGCAATACAATAGGCGGTCTTATCGCTCAAAGCGATCAAAATTAAAGAAATTTGAATCAGGCGATGCAGGTGGTGCAGGAAAAGCCAATAGATACATAAATACTCAAACTAATTTATATATGCGTAATTTTTATATGTGTGTAATATATGTGGTTCTGTACCGTTTTGTATTTTAACTTATTTATACATTGGTATGAAATACTGTGCAGGTTTATTTGGACTTTAATCTTGCCCGAAGAGGCGGTGGAATCCAAAGGTATCCTTACAACTATAGTCTATTCACAACTAGCTTCTGTCCGCGACGTCGTCTGCATGGAATAGTAAAAAAAAGTAAGTTATTAACCAACCCACGGGAACTCTTTTGAAACTCTTCTTCTGAAATTGCTTTTATCGCCTTAGGGTCCTGAACAAAATAAAGTCATATCTGGCAGTGGATTATCGTGTACAGCTGACTGAATTTTCGAGCTCCTACGGTTTTCCAAGGGCGCTACAATAAGGGCGTAAACAGATATTTAAAGTCTCAACGAGGTAGGCAACGCATCGGCTCCCTTAGTGTTGCAGATGTCCATGGGCGACGGAAGCCACTTGCCATCAAGTGGACCCGTCTGCCAGATGGCCTATAATCAAACATAAAAAAACAAGAATATGCATCTGGTATAAGCGAATACCCAATTCTCTCTTTTCTTATCTCATCTTTCTTATCCGTTTACTAAAAAAAAAACAAAGGCCTTGAAACTAAAATACATAATGTAGCAGATCACTGCCAACGGGAAGCGTGCCCAGAAGGCTGGCTGCATTACCACGCTGTATGGCAATACTTATTTGTTGTGCAAAATATGAGCCAGCCTTCTGATCACGGGTAGTGTCAAAGAGTTTCTGTTTTTAAAGAAACTCTTTGCCGACGGACCCCACGGGCCTAATATTGGTATAAGTCACTAGGTATCACTGAAGGGGATCCTAAAATTCACTAAACAAAAAATATATTTCGAAACTCAATTCGTTATGGGCATGAATGTTATCTAATTAAAGGCCGTGGGCCGTGCCAGTGTTGGCGGGGCCGTGATGAATGCGACCCGTTCCACGCCGCGACGCCCAGCTGTGGCGAGATGACAATTTCTCGCTAAACTGCTCGCTCAAATTGGATCCAGCTAGCTGGTGCGATAACGTCCATTACCGCTTAGAACGCAACTTACGCCACCCTTGGCGCGCATCTGCCTCGTTAAAGCCTTTTAGGCGGGTGCTCACTCCTGTGCGATATCATCGATTTATTTTATACGAATTTTGTGTTTATTGCATAAAGAACGTGAAAGTGACACGAAGTGCTAGTCTTTATTATGGCGAATTAACGTTGCCATACGGGGTGTTCGGCGTTTTGGGAACGTTTCCGATGAGAGACAGTAATGGAGAGGGGCTCACTCTTATTTTAGTTATTTTTAGTATTATTGTTTTACACATAATAATATCACCAGCGTCGTGATACAAATAAATGAACAATATTACCTAAAGCATATTTTGCTAACGAAAGTATACAGCCGAATTATTCAAAAACTTTTTACATGGCAATGATATTAGAAATGTCAATATCACTTTAACAAAACATTGTCAATATGACTGTCATTTTTGTTACTTAGATGTGATTGTCTTTTAACATTTATTAGCTTAATATATGAATAAAACCATAAAAGTGTTATGTGGATGATATTGTTTTGTATAATTTCCATATTCAAGAAAAGCAACAGAAGAAAGACGACGAAATCGAACAAAAACTAAATAGTTTACGTATTGTATAAAGACTCTATGGTAATTTGGAGTTGCCATGGTGATACTTTTTTTTATATTTACCACGCTTTCAGTCACTACTTTCATTAACCAGACTTTACTAATATTAGATTTACCAATCACCAAAATTAATGATAATGTAATTTTTTAGCTAATTTAGTTGATTCAAGATACCTAGTTTAGCTGCATATAATAAAATGTGTAAAATATGTGTCTTTAAACAGATCCAATGGTGTGTGAGAAAAATAAATGTAACACACAAAGGCGGATGAACAGACATATCGATTTTATAAAGTTTTCGTTTTTGTAAACATATTTCTAAGTTTTTATTTTTCAAAAAATTATACAGAACCCCAATGGATTGGATGGATACTGCTAAGAATTGAACGAAAGGCTTCATCACAATAAGGTATTATTCGATAAATGATTATATATAAAATTCTTTAATTTTGTCAAAAATGAGAGTGTGCAACTGCCTTGGCATTACAATCATGACCACGCAGTTGTTTCGTTTAACGTAAGTATTAAAACCCATCGTTAACTCGAGTTATCTTTGGTACTCATAAAAACCAAATCTTTGACAGCGATACTTAGATACTGTTTATTTCGACGTCATCAAGGGAATTTCAAATAATTGTACTCAAGACAAAGATCTGAGAAGTTGGTGGAAAATAATTGTTTTAATATTGTTACGAGCGTGGGACTCAAATTAAAATGCCATTGGAATTACTATAGAGTTTATTAGAACTATACAAACACGTAAAACACAGGTACAAATATATTTGGACGCAACCAGTACAAACTGCACGATTCAATAACACGCGCAAAATACGTCACTATATCGCTTATCGAATGTACGTCTTGCTCGTATCGTAATCCTCGCTTGACTGCTTCTCCCCTCTGTTCGGGCATTCCTTTCATCCTGTACAAATACAATATGCCTCGTCGCAAAACAATAATTTAAATGAATTAGTTCGACACACCTGTCTAATGACCGCCATAAAATATTACAATACACAATAGACTGTTTTTCTTAATTGCAAATTTTAAACACAAAGTAAACAAAAGAAGTCCAAATGCGGGAAGGTAATAAACTGTTTTTTATGGCAGGCTGGTGTGCATTTGCTTTTGTCGGCATGTAACAATATTAATATAATGAATTAAATTAGAAATGAGGATATTCGTAAGAGAACCGAGGTAACCGATATAGCTCGCAAATGAGCAAGTTGAAGTGGCATTGGGCCGGTCACATCTCCTGCAGGACCGATGGCTGATGGAGCAGACAAGTCAAAGTAGTGTCGAAAACCCTCCAGCTGAATGGACTGACGAACTGCGGAAGGTCGTCGGTAGGCGCAGGATGAGGAAGGCGGAGGACCGTGATAAGGCCTACGTCCAGCAGTGGGCTGTGATTGGCTGACGATGAATTGTTTTAAAGAGTAATTAGGACTTCGATATCAGAAAACAGGCTGACGGTCTACATAATACATATGGTGGAAAGTGACAACAACACCAGAGGTGCTGCTAATTTTCTACCGGCTACGACGACTGGAACTTGGCCACTGATACTGGAACACAACTAAAGGTTTGGTGGTACACTGTAGACCAGGGAGAATAGCTATACAAACGGGCAAATGCCCTGTTACCTAGGAGTGAAAGATATCAGGGGTTAAGTGCATGTCTTACCTCATATTGGGTGACGTTTCGTAGTGCCAAGAACATCCCCGATTAAATGCCTATCGGATCATAGAATGGGAATCCTTCCACAGAGCCAATAACCCCTCTGGTGAAGCGCGTGTCGAATCATAGAATGGGAATGGTTCCATAGTGCCCAGAATATTTCCGGTGAAGTGCGTTTCAGATTATAGAGTGGGTATGTTTCCACAGTGCCAAAACCATATCTGGTGAAATGCGTGTAGGATCATGGAATGGGAATGGTCCCATAGTGCCAAGAACATCTCCGATGAAGTGTGTGTTGGATCATAGAATGGGAATAGCTCCATAGTGCCAAGAACATCTCCGATAAGTGCGTGTTGGATCATAGACACACCACTGAACTTATTTCAACGCCCACAAGAAACTCCATCTTTTTTAAACTGGTTAAAGAGCGGTCGTTTTTGGCACTTAAGTTGTTCATATTTCCATAAGTTGAGACATTAGGATGAAAAACACATTATGTTAATTCTCTCCGAGATTGAAGTTATCCTGGGTCCCAAAGAACAATAATGCGGCTAGTGACTTAAATAAAAAATGATTTATAGAAGACTTTTTTATTGCACGAGTTCAGCAGACAGGCAGATGGCGGTAAGCGGTTAACATCGCCTATGGACATTTGTAACAGCAATGGTACTGCCGCTCTCAAAAGGGAGACTGGAACCAGGTCACTAATGCCAGAACACAACTCGGTTTTTATGGCAGCATACTCTAGACCAGAGGTGGTAGCCATCCAGTCGGACTTGAACCCTACCTCCCGGCTGTGGGTTGTTTAATCGCCTCTTACAATAGCCCGCCCGACGAAATTGTATTCTTTCTTCGTTCTTGCACGGATAAAAACTTTCAAAATTATTGAAATACAATTATATTAAGTGCTCACCTCTAGCCCTGGGTTTGGTAAGAAGCTTCTGCACGATATCATCGTAGGCACCTTCAAGAGCCACTCCTGAATCTTTCACCAGCTTCTCTTTGACCGCGATGCAGATCCCATTTCTGGCTAACAATGCTTCAAGTTCTTCAAATGCCTGAGTAACAAAATTAATCTTGATTTATAAAAATGAATGTCTGTCTGTATGTCCTTTATAGAATCGTAAACTATAAATCTGATTTTGATGAAATTTTGTGTGTGTTTGAGTGGGTCCCGGGATGGTTTACAGCCACAGTTGAAACCGGTAGGTGGCGCTGAGATCGGGTTCTAGAATCCTCCTAATCACCGGGAGTGATTTTGGTGATTTTGTTTTTGTGTGTTTGAGTGGGTTCCCGGATGGTTTAGATTCGCAATTAGAACCGGTAGGTGGCGCTGCGATCGGGTTCTAGAATCCTCCTAATCACCGGGAGCGATTTTGGTGAATTTGTTTTTGTGTCATGTGTCTTTTAGGAATTCAGAAAATAGGCGATACGAAGTTCGTCGAGTCAGCTAGTTGTCTATAATATATTAGATTTCTATGGCTACGTTCGACATGAGACTCACAACGACCACGCTTACGACCGCGATCTATCCCATTCCAGTTGTCTGCGTTGTTTACGATAAACACAAGTGGAACAGATTATTGAAAATAGCACGTATTTCAATGTCAATCGATAGACAGAATTAATGTTCTGTGGTCAACGTTCTCTTCGACCCACCTCTTGACAAGGGTCGTTGTAAGCGCTGTGTGATCGAAAATAATGTCATTCTCAACTCGAAACTCAACTCATTAGTGACGTTTTCGCCACGACCTAACGACCGTGGTTGCTATGTGGAACGGTTGACGAAGCATTTCGGGAGTTGTGAGTTACTAAAGAAACGCGCCCTATGGCATCATTGGCGGTATATATTTACTGGCTCATTGACATTTGTATTTTTCCATGGTTATATTATGTCTTAGCTTTTTTTTATAGCTGGAGTACAGCTTAGAGGCGGTAGAGTCATTTTGGGATGGTTATCTTGATTATAGATCTTAGGGCCGGCTCGAGCGCTATAATACAGCGTTCCCTGACATGGGCGCCGTCATGATTACTTTTAGGGGGGTGCATCTGCATCTATTGTAACTATTAACGAATACATTCCAGCAACAACATATACCATTGAACGTACATTAAGCACGTAACGTGTCAAGACGTGGAATCGCTCTTAGATGGGAGAAATGAGACTAAGCGGCTTGTGGATTTTCAATGTTCACAGTTAAAGAGTAGAGGAGTACGTGTACTACATTTATGGAGTTTAAAATAACATATTGAATGAGCTCAGCAGACAGGCAGACGGCCCGCTTGATGGAAAGCGGTTACCATCACCAATTGACATTTGCAACACCAAAGGCGTTACAAATGCGCTGCTACTCTCTTAGGGGAGACTGGATCCTGGCTACTAATAACGTTAAAGAACTCATACGGCATACTCTAGACGTCTAGACCAAGGGTGGTAACCATCCAGACGGACAAATACCCTACTACCTGGCAAAATTAAAACAGCTATAGCATTTCACGTAGTGGTGTATAAAGAGTAAGAAATAAAAAAATTATAGTGTATGTCTTATAAAATAGTAACGCCCTTGTTTTGAGAAATTCATCTGAAGTATAGTAGTAGGAGTGAGACCCCAATGAATTTCCTTGCAGGTACATTCATAATTTCAGTTGGCAAAGAGCTCTATAGGTAATAGGAGCCATAAAAATGCGGTTCCGTCTGACAATATCCAGAGATTAATTTTACAAGCGTTACAAGTCTTGCGTTATCATTGTTATATTCTTCAAATAAAGACCCATTGAGTTGTACAAACTTCGCGATTGCAAGTATATAGATACTAGCTACACTAGTGAGGAGATTGTGAGATTTAAAATCGAAATGTGTGCTGGGACACATATTAGAAGTGAAACTTCAACGGACAAGTTGAAAAACGAATCGCAACGGACAAGTGGAAAAACGAATGGCAACGGATAAATGGAAAATGAATCGGTAGATTGTTAATGTACTTGTCCAATTTGAAAACCTGCCCGTAAAACTTCAAGTTAAAACTTTGTTGCGATTCATTTTGTCACTTGTTAGTTGAAATTTTTCCACTTGTGTACGTTGCGATTTGTTTGTCCACTTGTCCGTTGCGATTCATTTTTTCACTTTACCGTTGCCATTCGTTTTTCCACTTGTCCGTTACGATTCGTTGTTCAACTTGTCCGTTGAAGTTTCACTTACTTACTGCAAATTATGATTTGGTTAGGTTAGGTACATTCTAATTAATGAATGCATTTTTTATTTAAACATATTTTATCAAACAAAAAACTGAATTCAATCCGAAACAAAAAGAAACATTCATAGTCTACTCTAAAATTATACGCATACAACGGAACATTAACAAATGAAATCGGGCATCAAATTATGTTAACAGAAAAATATTTCCAAAAAAAATAACTCAATAAAATGTCGTTTGCTCATGTTTTCATCAAGAGGCTCCGAAACTACTGAACCGATTTGAAAAATTCTTTCACTGTTGGCAAACTACACTATTCCCGGGTGACATAGGGTATATTATATTTTCAAATAAATTAGGGGTCCTTACTAAAACTCCAATAATGTAACCCGAGGTGTAAAAGTATACCTAAAATAGCGTGCGCTGCGAAAACTATTGATGATAGAATAAAATAATGTAGGTACTACGACTTTGCAGAACACATCATTATTTACAAAAAGTGTCGCGACACTATATATCTGACTATTATAGTTATGCCACAATAAGTGTTCTTATATTTTTAAATTTTAATTAAAATGCCGCCACTAGAAAAGGCTCTTTATTTGTATCTTGGTATTAATCCTTATCAAAATAAATCACTTCACATTCAAGACTGCTTCAATACCTTTATATAACTTTTTGAATTATTCAATTTGGACATTCCATTCGAAAGATATCAGGAGTTTAAATATTGTAAGAATTAGACCACGTGACCGTGACGCTTTTTCGTGAGCGAAACATCGTAAGACCCCTATACAGAAGTTTCACTTCAATAAGCTTTTTTAAAAAGGTTTTTGAATACAAGCTTTGAGATCCTGGATACCATGTTGCAGCAGAATGCTAGCCAAGACAAATAAAACGAGCCCAAACACGACGGTAATGTAAATAAAGTTACTCGTTATAACATTAGCTGTCTGTCAGTGAAAGTCTGGTCAAAATCGGTCCAGCTGTTCAAAGATTAGCCGGAACATCCCGGAACATACATACAAAATTTTAAAAGTTGTTATTTTGACATCACAAACAGACACACACACACTTTGATTTTATTTATCTGTATAGATAATAAACATAATATTTGTACATAATACATCTAAAATGATCTAAACTGTTCCAATGAAGTTATTATATACTTCAACCAGTAAATCGGTTAATATTTCAAATTATACCGAAATATCGTGCAACCACCAGCGGTTGAAAATAAATTAGTCTTCATGGTGGCTAGTAATTTGTGGCCTTTGTGCACTCGTGTTGAATATGCTGATATGATCAAGGGTAACGACAGGGGAACTAACTAACAAATCCGAACGAAAAATTCGTCAGCACAAAAATATTTGATAAATTTTGTAGGGTTTCATTTTTACAAGCTTGTCCTGTTTGTTATTTCTTTGTATCTTGTCAAATTTAGTAACTGAAATTTTACCTCCTACCTGTTGACAATTTGATCTGATACTTAATTCTGATGGCAATACAATTCAATGTATTCAGCATCTTTGTAAATAATCTTCGTTTTGGTGAACAATAAAGTGTTGTCTATGTCTATAAAATAGGTTTTTTTGAAAAGAAAGAGGTTAATTATATAGATGTAAGCTTTGTGATGACGTTGACACATGAGTATGTACACTGACATTTGAGTATCTACCTAGCAGTGCAGCGACAAGAGGGAGCCACCAGTGGGATATGTAAAAAACTTACTTTTTTTCTTTGTTCGAATCGAATAGTTTTCAGATAGTTAAATTACAAAGGTTTTTTCTTATAACTTATTTATAACTCAGTTGTGTTTGTGAATTTGCTTCAATTTAAAAGTGCAAAGACGATTTAAGTTTTTATAATAAGAATAGTAAAGCATGAACATTTAATTGTCGATTCTCTGTTTTTAGGTTAGTACCTACTTAACTATTTTATAGTGATATTTGTTATATAAAACTTATCTGTATTTAATAAATAAAACTCTGTTTTTAGATGAATCAAATTGTGTTATGCTTCAACAAGAAAATCACCCATGGTCTTATATAGATACTGTATTGAAAATTAAAAAAATAATTAGGTAGTTCCTAGGTACCAATGATCATATCATTCTCATCAATTTAGGACATTGTTTAAACTCAAAAATAAATTCGAAGATAGCTGCATATTTGTAGCAAAGGCCCATATGAGTAGTACGGTAATCACTTTCCATCAAGTATGTTAGCCTGTCTTCTGTACTTCAGCAATAAGAAAAGGAATTAAACTATATTATTTGAAGTATCCCAATGGTCTAAATAAAAAAAAAAAAAAAATATCTCTCATGTCTAGAAAACTACTTACTTGTTCAAACTAATTGTAAAGTGTTTTTAGCCTCCAAAATGCGTTTTATTCAACATTAATTCATTTTTGTACTTTGTTTTTCTAGGCTTAATAAAGATATTTTGTATTGTATTAATTTTCGTTAAAAAAATATTTCTAGGTGAACTTTTCCAGAATTTTCTACTTTATAATAGTGCTAAAGTTAGGGAGAGAGAATACATATTGGTGCTTTAAAAATTTATGTCACAACTTTGGTCATTAAAATAAAAAGTCATTATGAAACACTGTAACAAACTCAAGACCTGTCTAACTAAATTTACCCATATGCTGTGTACTGACTTGTATTCTCTGTCTGTTAGCACTCCTTTTTCAGGGTCCGGAGTTTTTGGCGGGAACTGAAAGGAGATGTTGTGCTGTGCAGTTTTCATCACAGCCATTAACCACTTTCCATCACAGTTGGGTCGTCAGCCTATCTCCTGTGTTTCAGCAATAAAAAAATGACAGAAATGAGTCGTCTGATATCGCCTTTATGTAAATGAGTGTATAGAACCAATTTCGTCAAATTCCCTATAATGTAAATTTGCGATCATTATTATACCTTCATCCTGATCAATAAAGCTTTGAGAACATATTCTTTTTTGTTATATTACTGGACGTATGCCTCCCTAGGTCTGCGCCATATATCCCGGTCTCCCGCTTTCATCATCCAGTCATTACCAACAACCGTTTTATCCGTGCAGGAACGGAGAAAGAATACAATTGCCTGCGGCCGGGCGGTCTGTCGTAAGAGGCGACAAAACAACCCACAGCCAGGTGGCAGGGCATTTGCCCGACTGGATTGCTACCACCCCTGGTCTAGAGTATGTCATCATAACAACTTTGAGTTGTGTTCCGGCATCAGTGGCCAGGTTCCAGTCTCCTTTAGAGAGAAGTGTTGCTAATGTCCATAGGCGAGGGTAACCGCTTTTCATCAAGTGGGCCTCTCTGCAAAACTCCTGCATTTAAAAAAAGACCTTAATTAGGTCTTCGGTACAATAGGAGATGTGGTTTCCACTCTAGGACACATATGCTCCATCGCTCGTCAGTCTTGCGACAGACGTGACCGGCCCACTACCACTTTGAGATCATACCTTACCTTAATCCCATAGCTGGACTCTTCGTAAATTATGGAAACATAGCTCCAGCCAAGTTTCTTCACAATTTCCACCATCGCTCGTACTTGGTGCAGATCAGATGGGATTGTTCGTGTGAAGTATTCGAATCTTGCTTTGTTGGAGAGCTCTGGTGACGTCGAGAAGAACGAAACCTGATAATATTACGAAATACATAAGTGTTTATAATGTTTCATCTGCAATAATGTTATGATTGGGTATTTGGTTTTTATTTTTAACGGATAGATCATTAATAAGTTTTATAACAATTATTAAAAAAATATTTTGATTTAATTTAATTAAAAAGTGAATTAAAAATATTTTTAATTATTTTAATTAAAAATTAATTTATAATATTTTTATTTAATTTAATTATATTTTTTATAAAACTTTTGTAATTAAAACGTTATATTAAAATATAATTTTTTTTAAACCGAAGTATCCGAGGACCGAAAACACGCCGAGCGCACGTCTGGCGTCACTATGGACGAAGCTGACGGATGTGTGCCAGAGTGTGGAAGGAAAAGACATATTGTGGCGATCTCTTAATAATTGGGCAAAGGTGAAAAAAAAGAGATAAACACCTCATGAAAAATCGTTACTACATACATACATTTGTTGTCACGCCTGGTTCCCATTGTTGTAGGATCCTGACAAACACTTTCACTTCATACATTCACACTTAAAGTCTCAATATGATCATGTTGAGTACGTCGAGGTCTACCGGGACCGACTCTATGAGTCACTTGCTTTCAATGCCCAAACCATTTAAATTCCTTTTAAATTATCAGTAGATTATTTAAAAGAACAGTGAAATGACTTACCTGTGGGATCTTAAACAGCCTTAAGAGGTTAGCGACTTGAACAGAAGTGACACTTGAAGCAGCACCGACGACACCAGAGATGACCTTCCTGACCGCTGTAGCATTACACGCGTACTCCGCATCGTCGATATTGCTTATTGATCCTAAAACACAATGTCGTTTTAATAATCCAACGCATCCATCTGAATTAGAAATTAATCTACAGTGGGAGCGGGGAGTCAAATCTGAAACATTAATTAAAAAAAAACCACTACACTAATTTTTCAAAGTAATCTTTTTTTAGAATACAATGTACATAAGTTTTCTTTTATTGTATTAGATTAGATTATTTATAAATGTCTTCATTGTACTTGTGGTACTAGCGTTAATTTTTGAAGTTATACTTCTTTAGGCGCGATGAGAGTAAATTTTTACGATGCGCGCGCACACCGTCACATGAAAAAGCTACACCATGAAGTTAGCTATAGTCAACCAAAACCCTGAATTTAGCTATAGTCAGCATTTTAGTTTTTCAGGATGGAGTGTAGTATGGTGGTTGCATAGCAACGAGTTGATGATAGATGGATTGTGAATTTGTGAGACGAGCATTGTAATATATCTTTACTTTATTGTTTTTTAATTAATATACGAGTTTGATGATTTATAAATTAAAGTGATCAGCAAAATCAAAGGATTTATTTTAATTGGAATTAACTGAAGTTTTCCAGTGAATTTCTAAAAAAAAAGTAAGTAATTATATCGCTTTTTCTAATACTTGGGTGTGATTGTGGTATTTATTTTTCTAAGTTATTTAGAGTTAACCTCAGTTTTTGATTGTATTTTTCAATACGGTCGGTTAAATAAATAAAGCCCCTACCACGGTCGAATCGACCGTGGTAGGGGCTTTATTTATTTAACCAATTTAAAGAATTATAACTTCTAACGCGTGTACATAAGTACACACACACTTTTTTTGTGTAGGATCCAGCTGAATAGCCGCAGATGGTTGTTTCATCGATACTGGGCTTGGTAGGCTACCCGACTCTGTGGGATCGGAGCCGTTCAGCCCGGAAGTAGTACTCTCGAGGACGCACCTCCTGTGAGATTCGACCTCGGCTCAACCGCTGCGGGGAGGAGTGATTCTATTGGATTAAGCCGTGAGAGGCTGAATGCGCTAAGCCAACAGGCTGAAGTGTTATAATGGGGAATCGCGGAGTCGATCCTAGTCCATCTTTAATACCGCTTCGCAACGTGTTATAGCTGGAGGAGAAGAAGCGGCGGAAGAAACTCACCAGCAACACGCCGAAGCTAATATTGTGTGGCTTGTTGTGTCTGTAATAAGTGGGTGGGATAGTTGGATCTTAATGTTGACCAGTGAGAAGGCCAAGGCCGGGGCTCTCCGGCGCGTACTAGCTTCTAATTTATGTACCTTTTTTCAACGATTAACACGCAATATTGACCATCTTAAAAATCAAACTATAGAAACTATAGCACAGTACAATATTGGTCACTACCATCTACTGACGAATGACGAAACGATATAAATGTAACTCGTTCAGGGTCTTCTTCCTTGGTTCGTAATGAGGAGGTTGGGGCCTCGAGGTATACCTCTTTACCCCGGCTGCAACTCAGTGGGCAACTACCCACCGGTAATTGGGTTTGGAGCTGCTGGAATTTATTACAAATAGTAACAATCAGAATGCCTAATCCAATGTAAGTACAATTTTTGAATTTTTCTCAGCCGTGTTCTATAGCAAGATATCGGAACCTACTGTAAAGCGAATTGATATTTTTCACATACAGTTAATTAGAAATATTATTTGAACCATATTTATTACGTCGTTTTTGGTAAATAGGGTATTTTTGATTAAATGCTTTCTGGGGTTCTAGTATATTCAAATGTCATAAACATTGAACATTTCTTAGCACTACAAAACTCTTCAATGTGCATTGAGTGACACACATTGACATTTTAATAAATATGTGTAGATCGGCAAACAAACACACACATATCCCAATAATAATATGCATCTGACAACACTGGAGCCGATCCCTAATACCCAGTATTATATAAACAAGACACAAGTACAACGTTTCCCATATTCCACAACATCAGGAATCAAATCAAAGACTTATTCTATTCAGCTAGATGCGCAATAATTAATTGTTACACGAGGATTGAAAGCGACCTATTTAGATAGGAGATGATTTGGAGCACGAGCATAGTAACGGCGGTAATAGCTCAAGTGCTAAATTGGCCATTCACCCGAGGTTAATACTCGGCTTTCATTTCGATAATGAGGAGCGTAGAGAAAACCTAATTAGGTAAACAAACAACTACTTTTCTAATGAAATCAGGTGTGAAATATATTCATGTACTCTCCGATCTATATATATTATTGAAAGTCGTGAATGAATGAATGAATGAATGAATGAATGAATGAATGCTCTTTATTGCATATATATAAGTTACATATATACAATAGGAGGTCTTATCGCCGCCGGCGATATCTTCCAGACCACCTTTACAATGGTTGAAAATTATATATTTATCATAGAACAAAGAAAGAAAAAAATAGAATTAAATTAAATGTCAAAAAAAATAATACATTAAATGTCAAAAAAAGATTAAATTAAATGGCAAAAAAAAAAAAATAATAATAATAAAAAAAAAAATTTGATACGCATAGAGTGTTAGTTACACTAGTTTTAACTCAAGAACGACTGTACCGATTTGGCTGAAAATTGGTATGGAGGTAGATTCGAACCAGGAGACGGACATAGGATACTTATTATCCCGTTCGAACCGGTAGGTGGCTCTGATACTTCTCAAAGCTCTTACTTCAACTTCTTTTATTCTACTTTCATGCTTCTTCTGCCACACCCAAGTTTTACTGCCGTACATTAGTGTTGGCACCAACACCCCTTGATGGACAGCCAGACGTGCCTTTACAGACACTTTCTGGCTTTACATAATATTTTTAACAGCAAGGAAAATCGTTTCTCAGGGACGAAAAGTACTGTACTCATCCCTCTGATCAGGTAACTTTAAGCAAACTGTCAGTATACGGGAAATGAAAAGGTTTTTATCGCCACCTCCTCTATCATTTTCCAAGTCAGATGTTACTTTTTAATTTTTGACATGTCTTTTTGTTTACATAATCTTTCCTGTGAGAAGATAGTTGTAGGTATTTTTCTACAGAAAACGAGCAAAGCTTTAGAACAAGCAAACACTGATGCAGTCACTGAGCGTGTTCGTCCCTGTTACCACATAAAAAGTTGCGGGTTCAAAATATCAAATAATAATGTTAACCATTATAACGGGTATTTTGAAGATCCGAGTCGTTTTGTTTATAGACCCTTGAACTAAAATAATGGAAAAGGGTTGAGTCCTAGACTTAACCGTTATTGTTATGATAATTCTAACCAAGGTACATTTGATGAGAAACAATACATATTGAAGCAAAATTATTCGTGGTTTTAATGTAATATCTGAAATGTATATTAAAATAGCAGGCTCAAAGAAATCAGGGGCCCAATTCTACCATTTCGATATCTTGACGTTGCGAAGATATTCAATTCTATTGCGATAGTGTCGACAATTTGTATTCTACTACTACTCTACTAAATCCACTAATAATAATAGTAAAAAAATATTTATCCGTGCAGGAACGGAGAAAGAATACAATTTCCGGCGGCTGAGCGGCATGTCGTAAGAGGCGACAAAACAACCAACAGCCAGGTGGCAGGGCATTTGCACGATTGAATGGCTACCACCCCTGGTCTAAAGTATGCCACCCAAACAACTTTCAGTTGTGTTCCGGCATTAGTGACCAGGTTCCAGTCTCCCTTAAGAGAGCAGCAGCGCATTTGTAGCACTTTTGGTGTTGCGAATGTCCATTGGCGATGTTAACCGCTTTCCATCAAAATTAAATGTGCCGTCTGTCTGCTGAACTCCTGCAATCAAAAATACAAATAATATTAACAATACTTACTAGGCCAATAAATTCCCTTCAAGAGTTTTATCTCTTAAGCTTTATGTGTCAAAGATTACTTTTGCAAATAATAAACGCAAATGGAGCAGTAATAAAAAGTTAAATTGTAAAACCTTAATGCCACGATAAGGTGATAATCCGGTAGTTAAAAAAATTTCATTTCTCATATTCTGAAAGTACTTTAACGACCGACCTAGACGCCGACAAAAAGCAAATTCACACCTGCATACCTTAAAAACACATTTTATTACCTTTCGGCATTTGGACTTCTTTTATTTACTTTGTGTTTAAAATTTGTGATTAGAAAACAGCTCGTTGTGTATTGTAATATTTTATGGCATTCATCATCCAGGTGTGCCGGATGTAACAAAACTGATTCTAGGAAATTCGATCCACGCGGCCGGGCAGACATATTGCATCTGAGCAGTATACAGCAATGTCCCGGCTGAGGGACACAGCAGTTGAGCGATAGCCACGAGCGAAGCAAGACTTGTGCACATTCGGTAATCTATTTAGTGACGGATTTTGCGCGTGTTATTTAATTACGATCTTCTGTGTTACGATTGGAATTGTCGTGTTCTGTTATATTTGTACCTGTGTTATACGTGTTTGTATAGTTCTAATAAACTCTATAGTAATTCTATCGGCATTTTAATTTGAGTCCCGCATCTCGTAACAATACTAATATTTTTTCTCTGACATCTGATTTGTTCTATTTTGTTGACATTCTTTTATTTCTGTTTTTAATATATAATTAATCAAACTGTGCTTATAAATTTAGAACTGTTATAATTTTGTTAAATTGACATGTACCCAAATATTTGTATGACTATGTTTAGATCAAATACAATCAGACTAAGGCTGGTGTGCACCGACTTTTAACCAATGGTTAAAATAAAATAATCGCTCAAAATGTATGCATAAACAGTGATTATTTTATTTTAACCGCCGGTTAAATGTCGGTGCACACCAGCATAAATAAACTTTGTTTACCATCTTTTGTACAACTATTACCTGTATTTCTACAAATAAAGATTCATTCATTCAATAGTAATTCTCGAAATGGTAATTTAAAAGACACGTAATAACGGTTAAAAACAGCCCATAAATATGCCACTGCTGGGCTCGGTCCTCTCATTAGGGGGGGAACGGACAGTATACTCGCCACGCTTGTCCAAGGCAGCTTGGCAGGTTTGACACATCGGTTATCTCGATGTGCAGGTTGCATCACGATGTTTTCCTTCACCATTGTTAGGACGTGGTAATTGTATCAATATGCAATTAGATCAGAAACTGCCTAAGTGGTGCATGCGTTCCGGCCAGGATCGAACCCGCGCCCTGTGAGTTAGGGATGCGTGCGCTAGCCATAAGTTATCATGACCTTTTTTCACGAAAAACGGTTGGTATTGTCCATTTAATATAAAATTTGACATTTATAAATCATCAAGCAAAATTCTTCTCTCGAAATAAATTTAAATATTCTTATTTAATTACTGACCCTCTTTCCAAAATGTAATGTAGATTAAAGAACCTGAAGACTGAGTAGACAAGCAATTAATAAACCTCGCGACTCTCAAATTGTTGACGTCTACTTTAAGTTGTCAGCTAAGTTCCAAGATGAATAATTTTTCTCCTTTCAAGTTTAGTTAAGATTCTGAAGTGGTCTTAATATAAACCGGTTTAAGTGCCTGCTAAATTTAAGATCTGTTATAAATAAATATTACATAAAGTCACAGAACAATCAGTCAATTACCAGGACAATACCAAACCTACTACAGATAAGTTTGCTCAATACGATATAATTTAAGGTGATATTACACACATCAACGAGGGATGACATGCGTACCAACGGTCTCAATACAAGGGAAGCCAACGATCGCGCGAACTGGAGAAGAAAAAGTAGGAAAGCAGACCCTGGGCGTCGAAATGATCGCACCGAACGTAACCGGGATTTAACCCTCGGATGATGATGATGATTACACGACTCAACGAAATAGAATCAACTTAGCTGAAAGACGCAAAGTGAAAGTACACGATGAGACTCAATGACATTGCATTACCTAATTTTATATTTAAATTTTTAATTTATTACAAATTTTCAAAGTATACTATGTATAGTCAAGGAGGGGAAGTCCGTCAATGAGGTAACTTCATACACCGTTCGTTGTTTAACTTTTGTAAACGGAATTTAACGCCCACTACAATTCGAAGACAGATTTCAATTGTGTCTCAACTTCACTGACTGACTTGTTGTCGTCATAACTATTCAAACACGGAAACAATGAGGAGTGTAAGGAGTTCCCCCACTGGCGGTCTTCGCCACCTTGACTATGTATAATAATGTACAATGATTGTACTTACATCGCCTTTCTTCATATATCTTTCTTTCTCTTTGTATTACATTAGTCAATTTGGGTCCTTCATTCAAATTGAAAGAGATAAGTAAATCGAGGAATATCAGCATTTTTGTTTCAGCACGTTGATTAGTAAAGAGAACAATATTGCTATAGTTATTATTTCATCGTTCTAAGAGTTTCTTATCGGGTTCAAAAATGATAGGTTTGGTTTATTTTAAATAGCTTACCTTTAATAAAATCCACAGCCATCTCTAGCCCATAAGTATCTTTATCACAATCATCAAGTATATGAGCACCGATCATAACGCCCGGTATTAATTTGAGATCATTATTGATAATATCAAGTGTATAAAGCATCGTTTCTAAAGCTTGTACCCCTCCTTGAGGCATTACAGGACCACAAGTCATATTATCAGATCTTTCATGAACCATCATAAGACCACCAAGAATTAGGTCTCCTTCAATTACCGCTTCTCTTTTGATCGGCCAGTGCTGATGCTTCTTGTCTTTCAATTCACCAACTTGATCATTAGACATATTCAACCAATCTCTTTGATATCCTTTGTAAATATCTGAAGTAAACTCTTTATCAATAAACTTAAGATTGTAAATGGGGTGGTCACTAAAGTAGTTAGGATCGAGAATATCATGGTTTTCTTTATGTTTGTGGCGATGGTGATGCCTATTCGTATTTCGCTTGAAGAATATAGTATCATCCGTTCGAAAATCATAGTGTCTCATTTCGGAAACTTGGCAGATGATGATGAGAAGTGATAAAGCCAACCAGCAGTGGCTCTGACACATGTTCGTCGTTGTTTCATTCCATTTGGATCGAATTTTGTTTCCATGTTGGATGTGATGGCATCTTCATCTAGAACAACAGAAATCAATTTTTAGAAATCATTCAATATCACGACGCATACAACTAAAATGTTGGTAGAGGGCTTGGTGCCACAAAGTATATTGTTAATTTCTTTGGAAGTGGTCATAGTCTCATGACTTTTAAAAACTAATAAGATTCCATTTTGAAATAAAAACATTATTTTTATTTTCAAAAATTAAGACTTGTGCTACAGTTTTATTCAATAGTTGTAACAAATCTTTTAAAAGTCTGACTTTCATTTCCACTAAATAAGTAGTTATTTAACTTGCAAACTATTAAATCTGCCCTGTGAAATTGTAATACATACATCACTTTACCATCGAGCTTATAAATGCTACCCACGATCTCTCAGAAACTTTCCAACATCTTATAACTTGATATGTTTATTTTTGTTTGTGCCCTACGGGTTTAGCCTCCTACTGAATACAGAATCAATCATCCCAAAAATTCAGCCATCCGAACAGTTGAGTCAATAAAATATTTCATCTTATCGACGAAACTATCTTTGACTAGATACACGGTAAACGATGCTATGATCTTACTAAACCAATTTATACTTATTAATAAAATATTATATATGAGATTTTCAAATTCTTTAGAATACCGTTCAATGTTATGTGATGCATATACTCGTCTAGGCAATATATTTAAATGAGAAAAGTGACAAAGCTAATTTCGTGTATTACAATCGACACAGAGATTTTGTGAAGACTACTACCGGGGTACTACCGATAACGGTCGAAGCTGTCAAGTTTGAATCGCACATTCCAAACAGTATTCTTGTTGTTTTAAGCGTCGCGAACATGTATGTATAGTATTCTTACATGCCGGCAAAGGCCAAGGCACACCTGCCTGTCATAAAACGCAGTTTATTACCTTTCCCGCATTCGGAGTTCTTTTGTTTACTTAGTGTTTAATATTTGCAATTAGACAATAGCCTATTGTTATTGCACTCGTTTACCCGTCACAGGTGTGCAGATTACGGTTTTCTCGGAAAACCTCAGTCAACGCGGTCCTTTGATGTATTATACAGTTTACTATAAAATAATGCCCGAACGGAGGGGTGAGGCAGTCAAGCGACGATTACGCTACTAGCAAGACGTGTGTAGTACAGACGATAAGCGTTATAGTGACGGACTTTGCGCGTGTTATTGGATCGTGCAGTTTGTACTAGTAGTGTCTAGTGTAAACAGCCTTGCAGAGATTTGGGTAAGAAAATACCATATATACCAAATATTAACTATTTGGGCAGAGTTTCCCCCTTTATTTGTTCAGCCTTTGGTGTGACTATTCACACCGCACAATAAGCAATGAACCCCGTCTACACGCCACACCGTCTTTATACGAAAATACTACGAAAACTACCCTACAAAATAAATAATATTACATCATTGCTAAAGATAGCAATTACTTCATAGTGTTGGCAGGATCATATTATTATCTATGACGATTGTCTATCTGATATTAATATACTATATGGTTCTCATAACTGCTGTGATGAACATCGCGTAACACTAGTTATATTTATACTTATGTTATACGGGTATGTATAGTTCTAATAAATTCTATAGTAATTCCAACGGCATTTTAATTCAAGTCCTGCGCACTCGTAACAGTATAAACTTTTTGGCTTTGTATTAGAATCATAAATTGGTGGTATGTAGTACTATGTATTTATTATACGGTATTTCGATGATGGGAATCGGTTGGGGTATAAATAATTCTAGATTTGTATTTATGAATTAACTATTGATAATTATAAGGTTTAATTGAACAGTAGCCTTCTATAATAATTCAGAAATAAAGCGTTAATTAGTATTAAATATTTCTTATTGCTATTAGTATATAGTATACATTTTGCCCTAAATCTCAGATTGGTTGAACTTTATCCGTGTCAAGTGAACTTACTCCATCCTCATATACATCATCGCTTAAAATCAGTTGAGTAAGGAATCAAACATGACCATATGTTTAAAAAAACTAACATCTGTCTAAATTAGACATAAACGGTCTCATACGGTAAATTCAATATAACTAGTGGTCGCCCGTAATCGAAATTCAACAATTATAATTAATGTCAAAGACTATACTTCTATAATCACAGAACAATAAACAAATAAGTATAATAATATATGCGTATGTGTGTCAAATACATGGTAGGGTGTGTAATGTTTTTTTATTGATTTAATGTATTTTTATGCATAATTTAAAAAAAAATAGTATTCGTCGAATCTTCTCTACATAAACTATAAGTGTGCCAAATTCCATACTCCTCCGTCTGCGCAATTTTCGTAAAAAGGGGCACGAAGTTTTTGCTTCACGTATTAATATTAATTAAAATTACTCGTCATTCTATTTTGGTTACTACATGTCATTTAAGATTGAGTGGTTAACTAAAATTAGTTGGTAAATAAATCTAGTTACAAAAAACTAGTGGATAATGGTTAGGCCATTATCATTCTGAAATGCTAAATAAAAAAACCTTACGTAAAAGTCAAGCTTACGTTTGAGAATAATAAAACTACGTTTTAACGGTTTTAAGTGCGGTAATTTATTTGATTTTGGTTATTCCGACGTTTCGGCCACTTTTCAGTGGCCGTGATCACGGAAGACAAAGATGACAAGTCGTGTCAACGAGTATTGTTAAAGTTTTATTCAGCCTACCGCCACCTTGTTCATATTAAATATTTAGTTTTAATTTTGTTTATGGTTATTCTTTACTCTATGGGAGCCTTATCTAATTTATCACTGCTTCACAACATGATATGGCTTGAAGAGGAGAAGCGGCGCAAGAAACTCTTCAGCGTACATGCCTAGTTCTAAAATTTGTATTTAATACTAGCGGCCCCGGCAGACGTTGTCCTGCTTTGAAAAAATAAAAATCTAGGACCCGATCCCAACTCCACCTACCGATTCCAACTGGATACAATATCCTATGTCCGTCTCCTGGTTCTGAGCTACCTCCCCACCAATTTTCAGACAAATCGGTACAATCGCTCTTGAGTTATAAATACCTAGTGTAATATATATATATATATATATATATATATATATATATATATATATATATATGAGTTGGCACGTAGAGATTATGAATTGATGGTTGATGATGATGGTTGTTCTTGAAATAATAGTTGTTGGAAATTTTGAAAGTTTATTGTGAGTTTGATGTTAAAATAGAGTAATTAGTGGTCACGAATAGCCGAGTGGTTGCTTAGCTTTATTCAAGCTTTGTAAATAGGCGCGGTGGCCATTACAAAGTGAAATAGAAGCGAGGTGGCCATTACAAAGTGGAATAAAAGGCGGGGTGGCCAAAGAAAAGTGAAATCGGTGGAATGAGAGGCTGGGTGTCATTTGGAGATATTTTGTGTTTGATGTTTTGATTTGTGTTTTGATGTTTGACCCAAAATGCGTAGCTCGATGGGCGACGAGGTGGCAGTTTCGATACTGCTGACTTGATTTGGTGTGTAGTCTGGAGTCTGTTAGGACTCGGATCTCAGAAAAAAAATCCAGAATGAAGTTGTTGCGCAGAAGATAAAATGTACACGATGTCCTTGGTCAGGAGTGGCCGAACTATAATATCTCTTTCTTTTCTGCAGATAATCCATAATGGGCGGCCTGTCACACGAGAGCGTGTTCGTATGTCAGGAAGGCCGTGTCGGAGGGAAGCTATAATTGGATGGATTGTTGTTTGGATGTATAACGCATAATATCATTTGTTTACATTTCAATTACTTCTAAAATTCTTAATTTAATTTAATTTGATTTGTCAAATGTTTCTATAACTTAAAGATCGTTCTAACCTTATAAAAGTTATGAATATTGTAATTTAATAAACGATCAATCAGAGCAGAGCATATGGCGCCGAGCGGGGTCAGATGCCCTCTATACTTGAGTAGTATCTACTTCGGTAGACGAAGGAGTTTTTGTGCCACATTTGGCTGGTGGCAACAGGTCGAGTTGGACCTTTGAGAATTTTAAAGAAAGTATTGAAGTTGGAAGTATGAGCGGTGCCCTGAACCCGCTGCTCGGTCTAAACTATGTCTAAATAATGTTTTAATCTAAATTAAAAGTGTATAAACCGTGGCCATTGTGTTTTATGCTCGCATTTTACCCTGATGACGCGACTAAACCTGCAACCAATAAAGAACGTATCACGAGAACGAGGCCTTCGCCGACATATATATTAGGGTGATCAAAAAAAAAAATTTTTTTTTCCAAACAGGCTCAAAAGTTTCTTTTGGGTAAAAAAAAAATCTGTGAAAAGATGAGCCCTTAATATTAATATTAAGATTGTCCTCATCGCATTTTTTACATTCCCATAAGAATAACACAGGACATTTTTTTTTGCTTCTGATTTTTGTACAGTTCAAACGACTGGTTGACTGATAAATCGCTGTTCCAATCTTTATAGAGAATTGAACGCTCTACAAAAAAGGTCTGATAATATTTTTTGATTTGTTCACGCGTTCAAAAGTTATTCAAGATCAAAGTTCAATTATTCAAAAATTTGATCGAATTTTATAAATTACACCGAAACTGTTGGTATCAGTATCAAAATAAGGATCAATTTTTTTGTCAAATATAATACAGTTCAGAAGGACTTATTTGAAGGCAAGCAGCGAGCGCGAAAACTAGCGTTTGTAAACGAGCACGTATGTCGTGCGTTCGTGTTGAAGGCGTGAGTCGGACTGTAGCCGAAAATCAAAAATCGACAAATCAAAAAATGTTATCAGACCTTTTTTGTACAGCGTTCAATTCTCTATAAAGATTGGAACAGCGTTTTATCAGTCAACCAGTCGTTTGAACGGTACAAAAATCAGAAGAAGCAAAAAACATTTTTCCTGTGTTATTCTTATGGGAATTAAAAAAATGCGATGAGGACAATCTTACTATTAATATTAAGGGCTCATCTTTTCACAGAATTTTTTTTTACACCCAAAAGAAACTTTTGAGCCTGTTTGGAAAAAAAAAATTTTTTTGGATCATCCTAATATATATAATAATATATAGATTGAAGTGGCCGGAACAACGGAAGAACCAAAATCAAATAAATTACCGCGCCTAAAACCGTTAAAAAGTAGTTTTATTATGTATACAAGTCGCGAAAATTTAAGTAAATTTTACGTTTAAGTATTTAACAACAATTTAAACAATTTCTCTTATATATAAATGACCTTCCCAATATTACCAAAAACTACTGTTCCCTTTTTGCAGATGACATTGCGTTAGTTGTCCCTTGCATAGATAAATCAAAGTATAATACTGACTTAAATATAGAAATGACTAATCTAATTGAATGGTTAAGAAATAATAATCTAGAAATAAATATGACTAAAACACAATATATACAATTTCATAATCAAGGAGGTAAAAAGCAAAATTTAAATATCAACTATAATGCGAAAGGTATACAAGAAGTCACATCTGCCAAATTTCTTGGCATTATTATAGATGATTGTTGTACGTGGAAACAACACATAGATAAGCTATGCACAAAAATTAACACCTTTGCATATGCTTTGTGGAGGCTAGGAAAAGTAAGCAACCAAAACACTGCAATAAATGCATACCACGGATACGTCGCCTCAAATCTTAGATATGGCGTACTGTTATGGGGAAATTCGGTACACATATCCAAAGCATTTATTGCTCAAAAACAATGTGTTCGTGCAATAGCCGATATTGCACCTACTGTAAGCTGCAAACCTCTATTTAAAAAGTATAAACTTCTAACATTACCCTGCTTGTATATTTACGAAACATGCATATTTGTTAAGAATCATCCTAAACAGTTCGTAAGATTTAAAGATATTAGTACCTTTAATTCAAGAAATCCTAATCGACTTATGCTGCCCTATAGTAGAACTGTAATATGCCAAAGAAGCTCTTACTCCATGTGTGTTAATATCTATAACCATTTACCCGAAAATTTTAAATCACTCTCCTCAAAATATTTTAAAATAAAAGTAGCAGAGTGGCTGATACGCATGGCATTTTATACTACCGATGAATATTTTAATTTTAAATAGACCAGTAACAATAACTTAATTAATTGACTAAATTATATAAAATTGTTAATGACATTATTTTTAAATTAATTGTTTCTATAAATAATACTTATACTTACTAAAAGAGACATAATTGTATAGTTAATATTTGTTTAAATTGTAACTAGGATCATCATAATCAATAATTAATTAATTATATTAATAATCATAAAATCTGTGTAGTCGTAAGGACAACAAACGGCTTGTAACCGAAACTACAAAAAGTTTGTATGCCTGTCAAGGCGAAACATGTAACTGAAGACTTAGCATAACATCTGCAAAATTGTCCATGTTTCAAACAAATAAATTGACTTTGACATGTTTTCCCCTAAAATTTCAAAAGCCCAAAACATTGCAGAATGCAATAAACATTCTATTCAGTAATCTGCTGTAGCTAAATGTTGCCATTTCATCGCAGCCATTAGTGCGTTGACCTAATTCTCCGGGCTGCTGTTAACAGGCCATGGGGCGATAACAGCCTCCTGTCATACCAGCGTGCCTTGACATGGGTCCAATAGACTTGTTTTCAAAATAAACTTAACGGATTGAGGTGAAAGGTCCAGCTTAGCAGTTGTTTTTGAAATGGATGTTAGAATAGTTTTAACTTTTTTGTTTAAGAGAATTTGATGGGGTTCACACGTCTCACTTGCGAATTTTAATTAAGGGCCGCTTGCATAAGGTTGTTTAAATTTATTTAAGAAACACAAAACGAATTTAATACCATTAAATACAATTAGCGTCTTGCACAACGCAAAATTTGCCGCTAAATATGTTTAAAAAACTGTCAATTCGTTTTTCACGTACGACCGACGATCTCTATTTTTACAATAGAGAAAGCCCAGCAGTAGAAGTCATACTTTATAGAATATACACAGGCGAACATAATCATATTGTTACCACCTGAATGCCGACAAAAGACAAATTCACACCTGCGTCTGTAGAAACACATTTTATTAACTTTTTGGCATTTGGACTTCTTTTGTTTATTTCTGTGTTTAAAATTTGTAATTAGAAAAACAGCACAATGGGCTGGATTGTAATATTTTATGGTAGTCATTAGCCAGGTGTGATTCTAAGAAATTTAGTCCACGCGGCCGAGAGACATATTGTATTTGTACAGTATAAAGCAATGCCCCAATGGAGCGATCGGCAGTCTAGCGATAACCACAAGCGAGGCAAGACGTTAACGACGGACTTTGCGCGTGTGATTAAATCGTGCATTACGTTTGGACTGGTTGTGTACAGTTATATTTGTACCTGTGTTATACGCGTTTGTACAATTCTAATAAATTCTATAGTAATTCCAACGGCATTTTAATTCGAGTCCTGCAACTCGTAACAATATCTACAACGCTTAGTAGACAAGAGTGAGGAGGCTACCAAGCACCGCACAAAAAGTAGACCGAACAAACTTGAGCTTAAGTTATACCAAACCCCCCTACACATGAAAATAATAATAATTGCATCCTCTCAAAAACGCAAATTAAGACTAAATAATGTAACATTTTAATAAACTGCTAGCAATAAAAATAATACAAGTTCTAACAATATTATTAACACGGGAACCCTAAAACCGACCCTAACAAGCGATCTTAACAATCCTCGAATATTTCCTAGATTTCCTGCCCTTAACGGTATTACGAGGGATTTACAACATTTTAACTTAGGGATTTGCTGACCCCGACGCTATTGTGTGGTCTGCCCCTGTTACTCAGCTTGTAAACTCGCAGAATCCCCGCCAAATCCCGCGGGATTTTCGTGGAAAGCTCGGCTATTGGTTTTACGTGTTAAATTTGAACGGAGGATTGTAAATATTTATTAGGAAATGTAGAACTTTTTGGGGTTTCGATACTGCTAGAGTGGTATTAACTAACTGTTATACTTTATTAATTCTTGTTTTGTTTGGTAGTCAATCATGTTAAGGTAAATGGGACGGTTGGATGTACGAACGTAATAGAGCGTTTATAGATAGATAGATAAATACACAATTACAATATTGTCATGGTTTTTTTTTGCAGTTACCGTCGCCTATGGACGTTTGCAACATCAGAGATGTCACCAACGCGCTGCCGGCCTCGAAGAAATTTTATGACACCCTTTTTGAAAAACTCCATATCGTAGCGCTGTGGGAAAACCTCGGCCGGGAGCTCATTCCAAATCCCCACGGTACGCAAGAGAAACGTTCTACAGAACCGTTGCGTACATGAGCGAAGTGGATCAAGGAAGTGGAGGTGAACTCCCAACCGATGGCGAGCGGTGCGATGGTAGAAAGAGGACGAAGGCACCATTCTAAACAGTTCTTCGGAACACTCCCCATTATACAGTCGGTAGAATACGCAGAGAGAAGCAAAGTCTCTCCTAAGGCCAAGCGTATCTAAGCCGTCTGTGAGTATGGGATCATCAACAACGCGAACGACTCGACGTTGAATACAGTCCAGGGGATTAAGTTGGTAGGCAGGTGCTCCAGCCCAAAGGTGTGAGCAGTACTCCATATGTGGCCTCACCTGGGCTTTATAAAGCACAAGGCGTTGCCGCGGTGTGAAGTACTGCTTGGACCGGTTTAGCACTCCCAACTTCTTGGAGGCAAGTTTTGCCTTGCCTTCAAGATGGCCCCTGAACTGTACGTCGTTCGCGATATCAACACCAAGGATCCCAATACTCTTGGAGGTGGTAAGGGGAGTTCCTTGGAACTGAAGCGCTTGCTCGAATGGAGTTTTTTTGGCAGAGAATACGCAGACCTGTGTCTTCTTGGGGTTGAAATGGACAAGGTTCTGTCTCCCCCATTCTGAGACTCTTTTCAAGGAATGCTCAACTTGAGACACAAGTCTAACCCGACTTTCCTCCACAAATGATTGGGATGGTAGAAACAATAGGCGGCCTTATCGCTTAAAGCAATCTTTGTCCAGGCAACCTACCTTAAGGAACAGTTTAACCTAATCGGTCGGCGATGTAAGTGCTGCAGATCATTAAGTATATCATAAATTAAACACACACACACACACACACACACACACACACACACACACACACACATATATATATACACATATATATATACACATATATATATATATATATATATATATATATATATATATATATATATGTGTGTATATTTTTGTGTTATTTCCGTGTCTATTTATATTGCAGAACCCACATGTTACACAATTTTTCTCTAACCATCCTACGGTTGTCTGGAAGAAATTGCTTTTGGTGATAAGACCGCCTATTGTCTTCTGTATCTTAATGTTATGCAATATTCCAATCCATAAGTATATTCTGTTCTATTCTATTTTTACTATTCATTCACTTGGCTTACTATCGGTTGAATTTTGACATTACTCGTAGGGAGATTATGTCAAATTTTAACCGATAATGTGGAAAATGAACGGTCGGTAAGATATAGAAACCGGTCATTAAAGGAGTAGCCGTGGTGGAACAAACTCTCCAGCTAAATATTTTCTAAGGCTAAGCCTTTACCGGCCGAGCCCTTTGGAACGTAGAGGTTCTGGGTTCGATGTCGGCTTGGTTTTCGTAAACGAACATTCCGTTAATTACTATGGTCTGGGTAACTGGGATCAGCCCCAAAGTGGTCCCTTGTTTACTACACATATCAGCGTAACATTACTTAGTTTTAGGGATAGCTGTGTCTTCCAATTATTTATTTATCTATTTTAATTTACATTAATGATGTTTTAAATAAAGTATTAGTTATACTATACTGTTATTAGTATAAAATAATAGAAACAGAATAAGTCTTAAAATTGGACCCAGTCTCAGCATATGCAGACCAATTAAGACCAGTGCTGTTCTTCCGCCTGGGACCAGCAAGTGAGGTCACGAAGGACAATACAACACGCATTACGAGTAATAATACATAATGGACAATGCAGTTAAATAATGACAAAACTATAACAATTTATTGCGAGTTTCTTGTCCATCCAAAGGTTGCCTGGAAGAGATTGCTTTAAGCAATAAGGCCGCCCAATGTACTACTTACTACCTTCTAATTTTAAGATATGTCAATGTGTTACTGTTTTAAATTGGTGTATAATAAAGAGTATTGTTGTTTTATTCAATGTCAATATATTGTGGCGAATGATGGTGGAACCATCTAGTTAATTTTAGAACTTTTAGAAAAAAAATAGAACGTTCTAGAAGGAAAAGACAAGGACGGATAGATGTTAGAAAGGGATAGATGTATAAACGAAAGTTCCCGAACAGAAGGTTCGGGAAGGAAGAGACACAGATAGATGGGTTCTAGAAAATTCTTCCGGGTATATAAACAGCGTAAGGCGCGCCTACCAGGCAGTTTAGAGTTGAGTTCAGTTCAAGACGGTGAAGCGAAAAGTGCGATACTAAAGAGTCGGAAGAAGAGATTAGAAGACACTGACGAGTTTAGTGGTGATTCTACTGACAAGTTGAGTGGTCAGTTAAGTGAAGGAGGAGTGTAGCGTGATTCAAGAGATGAACCGGAAGCTAGCTACACGCGGCCATATCGGAAGTGAGCACTGCGGAACCAGGAGGTGGTCTAAGCAATATCGGCGACGGTATTGTAAGCGAGACACCTTGTCGTCGGGACTGTGCATCTTTAGTCGTGCGTATAGGGGCAACCCTGCAGAGAGGTAGTCCGTGCGGCTGAGTAAGTCAATAAAAGTTTTTAGACAAAAACTGGTGTTTTCTTCCAATCCATAAGTGCGGACTCATGCTCGCACGTAACAATATCATAATAAATAATACTTTTAAAAATACCCATAACCATTAATAATAAATAACATAATCTCTGTTCTTACTTCCTACAATAGTCCTACACTGGCCGGGGCTTGTCCTTGGGTGCATTATTGTATGGTGTAGACAGGGATAATCGCCGGTCAGAGTCACGCCACATTTAGATTAAATTTGTCAAGGGGCCTCTACGTGGTGGCCTCCCCATGGCCCCACACAAGCCGGGGCATTTTTATGACCCCTGATCTTCAAAGACATACAATACAATAATAAAATCTTGATAAAAATGAATGTTTGTCTGTATGTTCTTTATAGAATCGTAAACTTATACATTTGATCATGTGCTGATCTTTAGCAAATTTGCTGTGCATGAGCCAAAGAAGGTTTCCGAGTTGGTTCACAATTGGACCCGTTAGGTGGCGCTGCTGTGGGTATATCGATTGAAGCTTTTCCGGAGAGGACGACATATGTCGGGACAGCTAGTAATATATATATATATATCTAACCATTGTACCGAACACGTGCGCAGCAATACATAGTAAGTAGAGAATAAGTACAAAATAAATAAATTATAATAAAACTAATGTAAATTACAATCATGTTGTATTTATTCGGTAAATAACTTTCATCTGGTGATTGAAACAACGGCTCTCAGAAACATGGCAGGATTAGTTACATTAAAGGCACAAACTAATGTTCATTAACCTACACGCAAAAGTTCGCGTTTTCGTTAAATAACTTACCGCTAATTCCTATCCCATGGGGTTTTGTGGCACTCAGCGGGATGCTCTGTCAGGATTATCCGTGATAAGGTTGCTTCAAGTTTTCGGGTCAAGAAACTTTTTGGACGAGCATTATTTCTTATGTTTGTTTATTCCGTATTATTCTGATAAATTTCTTACACTAACTAGAGTTAGAGAGACAGAGGTACCTAGACCAAGGATGCGTTGGGAAGAGGACATGAAAAATAGCTGACTCCAACTGGTATCAAATTGCCCAGGAAAGAGACAAATAGGCATCTTTACCCATTCGGGGATTCTTAAATAAAGTTAGTGAACTAACAAAACTAACAGCAACAATACTAATATTCATTTAAATTAACTAAACAATTATTATTAACCCAATAAGGGCCGCTTGCATAACAATCTTTTTTTTTTTAATTGAACTGCTTAAATACTTTTTTCATAAAACGTATTGACAGTTCTTTAAAGATATTTAACGGCAATTTAAAGACAAGACGCTAATTGTATTTAAGGGTGTTAAATATGTTTTGTGTTTCTTAAATTAATTTTAGCAACCTAATTTGAGCAGCCCTAATAGTCAATACGTACTGAAAAAAGTAAGAATTATTTATTTTATTTTATTTAATTAAAGTTAAGGTGCACCGAATATATAGTTTTATCATAATGCCTTAAAGGGCCAGAGGAGGGGGTCGAGGAAGTGCAAGATAGAAGACGCGTCCCGTTAGTAGTTCACAACGCCCAAACTGCTCCGTCAACCGTTCCACATGGCGACCACGGTCTTTATGGTCGTGGTGAAAATGTCACTAACGTCATCATTTTAAAATCTCACAACACTCACAATGTCAGGAGGTGTTGACCTCTAAACGTCTGGGCGTCGGCTGTAGAGAACTGGTAATAATATGATGTATTGTTACAATTTGTCACCTGTATATCTGTAAACAAAACAAATATATTACCCGTCGGCGTTTGAGCTAATATCATTGAAACTCTTTTATGGCCGTCTTCTTTTATTTACTTTATGTTAGAAAACAGTCCATTGTTGTTGTACTCTTTTATTACAATTTGCGGCCGAATCATTAGCCAGTGTGGCGAATTAAGACGACTTAGATACGGCAGACATATTGCATTTGTGTAGTATAAAACAATGACCTGATGGAAGGGGGAGTCAGTCTAGCGATAACCACAAGCGAAGCAAGACGTGAGTGACGAACTTTGCGCGTGTGATTGAATCGTGCATTACGTTTGGACTGGTTGTGTACAGTTATTTTTAAACATGTGTCTTATAAGTGTTTGTGTAGTTCTCTAACTCTATAATAATTCCAACAGCATTATAATTCGAGTCCTGTAACAATATAATAATAACATATAAATTTAATAGTCTAGCAAACGAGATAGAATCATAAATTCTGTAAAAATATTAACATTATATCTTGGCAGATATTTTACCCCAAAAATATACCCTAAGTCTTTAGCGGTACGTTCCCGTAATTAATGATACCAGATAATGTGGGACTTATTTCATTTTGGGTGCACTTAAATAGGTTATGCTGAAATATGGGATAGGCTTGGGTGTAGGAAGTTACCAGAACAAAAAATTTTTTAAGGGAAATTCTTCACTCTTATTGTATACTACTAGCTTCTGCACGCGACTTCGTCCGAGTGGAATAGATAATAAAAAGTAAATTAAAAAAGCCCCCCGATTTCGAAACATTCTTCATTGGTGCTCCGCTCCTATTGGTCTTAGCGTGATGATATATATCCTATAGCTTTCCTCGATAAATGGGCTATCTAACTCTGAAATAATTTTTCAATTTTTCCTGCGGCCGGGCGGCCTGTCGTAAGATGCGACAAAACAATCCACAGCCAGGTGGTAGGGCATTTGCTCAATGGATGGCTACCACCCCTGGTCTAAAGTATGTTGCCATAACAACCTTGAGTTGTGTTCCGGCATTAGTGACCAGGTTCCAGTCTCGTTTAAGAGTGCAGCAGCGCATTTATAGCACCTTTGGTGTTGCAAATGTCCATAGGCGATGGTAACCACTTTCCATCAAGTGGGCCGTCTGCCTGTCTGTTGAACTCCTGCAATAAAAAAAGGAATAAAAATAGATTAGCGCGTTCACCCTAATCTCAGGAGCACCCCTGGAGTCTTAACTCTAGCGATCTCCACTCCGCGTCGGCTGGTTAAGGCAAGCACGGAGGTGGGGCCTTGCCTTGGCCCCCGGAGTTGGGTCCGAGTTGTCGCTACTCACCAAAGGCTTCGCCACAAAGCCCCCTGCGGTATTATTTATTTATTTTGCTATTATTTTATTGTTACGAGCTACAATAGTCGAATTAAAATGCCGTTGGAATTAATATAGAATTTATAAGAACTATACAAACACGTGTAATAAAGGTACAAATATAACTGGACGCAACCAGTACAAACTGCACGATTCAATAAGGCGCGCAAAGTCCGTCACTATATAGCTAATCGAATGTACACGTCTTGCTTGTATCGTAATCGTCGCTTAACTGACTCACTCTTCCGTTCGGGCATTCCTTTTATTCTGTACAAATACAATATGCCTTGACGCAAAACAATAACAACAAGAATTAGTACGACACACCTGCCTAATGACTGCCATAAAACAAGTACAATAACAATATAATGTTTTTCTTAGTTACAAGTTTTAAACCCAAAGTAAACAAAAGAAGTCCAAATGCGGGGAAAGGTCATATAACCAGATTTGTGGCAGGCAGGTGTGCATTCCTATTGCCGGCATGTAACATTATTATTTGTAAGTATAGTTTTATTATAGTTTTTATTATATTTGTCGGAGGGAAGTTATAGTTGGATGGATTATTATTTGGATGTATAACGCACAATATCATTTGTTTACATTTTAATTACTTCTAAAATTCTTAATGTAATTTAATTAGATTTGTTAAATGTTTCTATAACTTAAAGATCGTTCTAACCTAATAAAAGTTATGAATATTAGTAATTATTAATTAGTAATTTAATAAACGACCAATGAGAGCAGAGCATGTCTTGAGCGGGGTCAGCGCCCTCTATACTTTGAGTAATATCTACTTGGGTAGACTGAGGAGTTTTTGTGGCACATTTGGTTGGTGGCTACAGGTCGAGTTGGACCATGGAGTATTTTAAAGAAAGTATTGAAGCTGAAAGTATGAGCGGGTGCCCTGAACCCGCTGCTCGGTCTAAACTATGTCATAATGTTGATCAAATCTAAATTAAAAGTGTATAAACCGTGGCTATTGTGTTTTATGCTCGCATTTTATCCTGATGACGCCCACTAAACCTGCAATAACTAAAGAAGATGTCGTGAGAACGAGGCCGTTCTGCGACATATTTATATATTTTTGTTATTAATTTATTTAGAACTCAGTTCATTTTTAATAGTTTGTAATTGTATAATGCAGCAATTGGTCATTAAGATATGATTAATGTCAACCAAATAATTAATTAAAATTGCGTTTAACCCTGTTAACTATCAATTTTATTATGAAAAACGACCTGAGAGGTTTAAAGGGGTGATTTAAAAAAAAGAAGAATTACAATAATAATAATAAATTAGCAGACAATCACACACACTACAATCCGCAAATTAAGCAAGTCACGCTTTTGTTATGGGTAATAATATTCAACGGACCACTCTGAGACCGATCCCAGACACCCAGACCATAGTAAATAACGGAGAAAATTCGTTTCCGAAATTTACCATACCAAGAATCAAACCCGGAGCCTCTGCGTTGCAGTAAAGTAAGCCGGCAAAGGCTTAGCCCGCTCAACCACAGAGGCCGTCACGCTCTTGAATTACGCTTGTATTATTTCACTCGTATAGTTTCCATACGGGGGGACTTGTATAAGAATCGGTTCTTAAAGAGTAGTAAATTTCAATAAACTCAACAAATAAATAAATATTAAATCTTCGACAGTATAAAAAAACTAAATCAACACAGCGAGCATACAACAAACGAGTAGTTTCAAAGTTCCGCTGCAGGAACACATCGGATTCGTGACACAGTAATGCCATTACTATTTCAATTGAATTCAGATTCCGTGTCAATAACTGACATATGTATTCCTTCTCGGTTCCGATGTGTCCCCTTTGTGTGACAGGCGTATTCCATGTCGATTGTATAGACGTTGGAGATAACAATCAGTTATCATCCTCTATTGTGCCTATTTGTATGGGTTTGGCAGATTACGCCAGGGCTTTGTAATAATTAATTTATATATTAATTAAGTATAATCCTGAACCAAATGTTATAAGAAGAAATAATAAGTAGAGAGAGAGAGAGATAACACTTTATTGCACACCAAAATAAAAATTTACAAAAACAGACCATATTGCAATATTTTCTATGCAATACAATAGGCGGCCTTATCGCTCAAAGCGATCTCTTCCAGGCAACCTACATCAAAAACAAATTTGAATCAGGCGATGTAGGTACTGCAGGAAAAACTAATTTAACAAATAAATACACAAATACATAGTATTAATAGTAGTAAAGTAATATAAATACATATATACATAGTCATAAAATAAATATACACGTATACAATAATATATTTCAAAATAAATGTATTAGCATGATTACATTATGTTAATCAGACATTAGCTATGTGGACAAATAATATTTTATGAGTAAGTTTCTAAAAATGTTGGTAAGGATTTGGCCTCTCTGACAGTAAGAGGCAGCCTATTCCAAAGTTGGACAGTCTGCGCTGTAGAAGAATAATGTAAGAAGAAATAGTTTATAGAGGACAGCGGAACATGTTATATCACAGCCCCTATAAATGGGGGGTCCAATCCCAGCAGTGGGACGTTTATGGGCTATCAATCAGATTAAAACTACGTTTTACTGGTTTTAAGCCCAGTAAGATTAGGTTCTGATAGAGTAAATAATAACCAGAAAATTGGCGGTAGGCTGAATAAAACTTTAACAATACTCATTGAACCTTGACATCTTTGTATTCCATAATCACGGCTACTGAAAAGTGACCGAAAGGTTGGAATAATGAAAATCAAATAAATTCACGCGCTTAAAACCGTTAAAACGTAGTTTCTTTTTAACCGACTTCGAAAAAAGGAGGAGGTTCTCAATTCGTCGGGATCTTTTTTTTTTGCTTTTTTTATGTATGTTCGCCAATTACTCCGTCATTTATGATCCGATTTACGTGATTCTTTTTTTGTTCGACGCGGAATAACTTCCAATTGGTCCCCTAAAAATTTTACATAGTTTGGACAGTAGTTTTCATTTTATGAACATTTTTCATGGAAATAATTTTCACTCCATTCCATATGTACACCGATTACTCTGAAATTTATGATTCGATTTACGTGATTCTTTTTTTGTTCGACGCGGAATAGCTGCCATGTAGTCCCCTAAAAATTTGACATAGTTTGGCCCAGTAGTTTTCATTTTACGAACATTTTTTTGTTCCCGGTTCTTGGGACCTATATTTTTTAAGAAGCGCGGCACCATTCGTAGGTCCACCTATACATAGCTAGACACTAAAAAGTAACAAATAAAATTTAAAAACTTCGTTTAAAAAAACCGACTTCAAAAACTAAAAAACTAAAATGTATAAAATAACTTATTTCTAAAGCTATTATTATTAATATATATTATCTAAAACATCTTGAAGTCGGTGCAAAGTAAAACATAAAAATTACTAAGCACCGACTTTAAGATGTTTTAGATAATATATATTAATAATAATAGCTTTAGAAATAAGTTATTTTATACATTTTAGTTTTTTAGTTTTTGAAGTCGGTTTTTTTAAACGAAGTTTTTAAATTTTAATGAATAATGATGATAAAAAATATAATGATTTTATTTCGTTTACACGACTATTAGAAAATGATATCTAGGGTATATTAAATCACAACCAGTTATGCACAATCGTACTTCAAGCATCATAGCGCTCGTGTGCACTTTGTGCCTACCCATATAGCGCTCGTGTGCACTTTGCGCCTACCCATATAGCGCTCATACGCACTTTGCGCTTAGACGCGTAGCGGTCATTCGCACTA
This sequence comes from Dendrolimus pini, assembly GCA_949752895.1. NCBI lineage: Eukaryota > Metazoa > Arthropoda > Insecta > Lepidoptera > Lasiocampidae > Dendrolimus > Dendrolimus pini. The sequence goes on along the minus strand of OX457138.1, from coordinate 1,029,064 downwards.
TACGGAGATCATATGTAAAACTGATTTTTAAATAGGTAGGTACAGTATAGTAGTATAATATACACTGCGAATACCACCGAACCGGTGCGGTTAGTATACCTACTATGCTGTTCAGTGTGCGGCCGATATTCTATTGCGTGTTACGGTTGTAATTCCGGCTGCTGCAAGCCGTGTATTCATCCACAAATCATTAATGTGCCTAGCAGCATAGTCCGTAGAAGGTCTTACAAGTAATATTAAAATGTTAAAGCACACATTTTTTCCTCAACAAAACACACGTCACAAATCATTGAGATTTACGTGTGCAATCCCATCGAAATGGGACACCGCTGTCCCATTCATTTACAATTTTGCCCATTGAAATACCAGGTGTACACGTTGAATACACACATGAAAAAAGATTTATCATTCAACCTTTTCGCTTTGCGATTCTTGCTGTACATATTTTTTAATTCTAGTTTCAAATTCTTTTGTGCACTTCGGAGTAAATGGGAATTTTTCGAATGGGTATATTTTTTTGACGGAGTTCTTTGTATTTGATGTATAATTTGTAAACGTCCGCTTAAAAATGCAGGATTAAATACTTACCTGTTGTGATGACCGAGGGGAGAAGTTCCTTTGAAGTAAGTTGGCTTTAAAACAAGATACAGAAAAGAGGTTAGGGTACTTTTCATTCACAAAAAGTACTGTGTCTAAGGGAGATATTGACACTCTCCAGTTAGGGATAACCACTAAAACCTCTGGGTGTTCCGTCCTGCGCCTTATGCCAGGACTACGGATATAGAAACTAGCTTCTCCGCAGCCCTGGTAGGCATGGGCCTCGCAAGGCCATTTTCACTGCCGGGGGACTTGCTTTTATCCCCCGTCATCTTCAAGCTCTATGTGCGTGAGGCGGTTTGACGACGGCATGTCCAGGTGAGTGAGAACCCTTATACCCCAAGGGGTAAGCTTACGGTGACCGATGGTCCATACTGGCCCTCCGGTGCCGGCGTGTCCTCCTTCGCTAACATGACGTGCTCGCAAGAGGAGACGGCGTCCCATCCGGTGGTGCGTATCACGGCCGGGAGCGAAAGATCTGATCCGGTTACAGCGACGAGGTCTCGGCGCTGCTCTGTCCAAGGGAGATAAATGTAACATACACGCTGGTTGTACAAACAATTGCCGTATAGTTTAACACAACGCGAGCAGAAAATAGTACATTATATTATGAAAATGATTTTTCAAACTGGGAAAAGGTAAAAACCACTGGGAATAATTTTCTTCGTCGCTTATTTTTAAGTAGGGTTTTCTTCGTCTCCATGTTCCGTGGAAAGTGGCCTATTTTCCGCATTCCATTTTCAGTATATTCTTAAGGCCGTGAAACGGGACCGAATACGAAAGTAAGTTTTGTATTTATATAAATGCCAGTATTAGTAAGCAACGATGCTTTAGTTACTAGGGTATTTGAAGTAAATATTTGCAAATAATAAATGTAGATCGCTGTAGCCCACGGGTAATATGTTGGTACTAGTTATGGACTATATGTGAGAGATATGATATGACCTAGATCCTTGCACTAGCAAAGCAGCTCCAGCAACCTTGAGATCCACCCTCTCCTGACTCGATTCAGGTTGCATAGAGGAACAGCACACGGCACTAGAGCTAACAGTTTGTACAAAGTCTAAGTATGATAAATGTTTTTAGGGATGCCTTGAATTAGTGGTGAACAGGTTTTAAAACTAGGTTTCCTCAAAGGTGTATAAGAAGCCAGTATGGAATCCACATATAAACGCGTATCGAGTATTAAGGAGTATCACATCCAACCATCCATGTGCCACCAAAAAGCGATCGCGGCGCATACGTGATCGATACGTTGCTGTGTGCGTGAGCTCTGTCGAATTGTATCTCATTCGTTGCGATTAGGTTCCAAACCATCGTTTAAGGCGTTTTCGATAGGTTTTTCCTCGGATTTTCATAAAACTTGGACTTCTAAAATTTCAATTTGCTAATTCAAAATTTTTATTATCCCACTCCACATAGAGTTTTTCATACCACAGGCCCTTTCAGGGACACCTCGTTCGTCCAAATCGCTAAAGGTCTACCGGTTTTCTGGAGACTTTCTCCAAAAAATCCAGTTTTCCTCTGAAATTTCTAGTTTTTCTACTGCCCCCCCCCCTAGTTTTTCAGCATCGTCGGATAGTCCTCGTCGAGGGCTATCCGCCGACAGCACTTTCGTCTCCGTGCGCTTTATAGCGACTTCAGAAATCGAATTCTAAATTTCCGATTTCCCACAAACCCCGGTTTTCCACCCCTAAGTCCCGATTTTTCAAGGGCAACCCCGGTCCGCGACCACCACATCGTAGGTCTTGTCGATACATACAGTTTGGTGTATGCCACCCCCCGATCCGACCCGAATTCGGCCTGTTATTCGCAAAAAACAGACGAGTTTGGGGAAAATTGTGAGTGAAAATCAACTTAATGCTCTGTATTCTAAGACACTTTTTCTGTTCACGTACTCGTAAATCTCGTAACTACAAGCCTTGTTCGAGACGCGTTTGACGTTCATATGTGTGAGTGAAATGACAGTTAAGTCCATTGAACGCGCCTATACGCGATGTTCAATGTCAAATGGCAATTGAACGTTAAATAAAAGCTGTCAGTCCTAAGCCTGTAAAAGTATGAAGGGAAGTTTTCAATAGTTTTATACTATTTAAAATACTTATTTCGATCTAAACATATTAAGTGACCTGTTATTACGTATTTTGCTTATTGTTTTATTAACAGAATTGTGATTTATTTATAATCTACAGACTAAATAAGAAATAAGTAATTGTTGATTAATAATATGACTGTTTGATGACTGATTTTACTGTAGATTTCAGGTTTAATTTCTATCATTAATTAAAAACCGATATTTTTTTCCTAAAGTAATTGCTATAAAACGATGTCAAATATTGTAATCGGCTCACATCACTAACCTAAATATTGATAATTCCAATGAAAACACGGTACTAGTTACTATTCTAGCAAGTTTCTACTCAGTGACAATGGACTCGTACTTCTAAATACTCGTGGAGCTAGTGCTTCTTCGTCTCAAAGGAAAAACTTTCAGCCAAGCTGTTGTCATTCCTCGCAAGCCGAGGCCCGCCTATTATTTCTGAAAATTTGTATATATTCTTTGTACGTGTCGGGAAACGTTTGCGTCCTCAATTATTGCACAGTGCCATCTATTTGCTTGTAAGTGTTCCACTACATGTTCTTAACACGGCCAGTAATCACAGTAACTTGAGAATATTTTATCGAAGAAAAGGATGAGCGCAGCGCGTGGTGTTTCTCGTCAAACGTTGACAGCGAAGTAAGTCCAAAATGGCTGCCCCTACCCCGCTCTGATTTAGCGATCACCTCACACAGAAAGAGGGTAGACAAAATTCATGGATTGATGTTCTATCTTCTTTACTGGGCAAGGACCGAACCACTCTGGGACCGATCCCAGACACCCAGACCATAGTAATTACCGGAAGGTTTGTTTATGAAATTAATCACGCTAGGAATCGAACCCGGAGCTTCTGAATGACATTGCAATTAGCCATCGTAACCAATTTCAGCGCCACCTGATCAAACACACAAAATTTACCAAAATCGGTAAAACCTGAGTTTTAGCCAGCCTTACGAATCAATTGATTTTTAGACATAAGAAAATTTTCAGCATATTAAGCCTATATTTACATCACTAAATATAGTTATGTTACCATTAACTCATCTATAGCAAACAATCACTGTTCATAAAAATCATGGACCACGTCATAAATAACCGTCGACCGCTTTTTACCGTAAATCACCTACTAACTTTGAAAAATGTGTGAAATTTTAATCATGCAACCCGCTACCCTTTGCTCTCAACTTAATAGGTTAGTTTAATTAGTTCAGAGGTTATTTGAGTGTTTTAATTTAAATAGTTCTACTTGAACACTACACAGCTAGCAAGGTACCTAAATCAACACTTCATTAGGGGAGTGTAGAAGAAAGTACACATTAGGGTTAACCGCATAATGCTAGGAACTAAGTTATGACCGTCTCTGAGGGCGTATTCTCAAACATCTTTAGTCATGCATTTTTATTTTATAATTTTTAATTTTTGAGATACAACTTCTTTCGAATCTTGTGATTGTGATTTGAAACTTGAAACGAAAAAGCGACACCAATAAGAGACAAAAACATAAACTGATAGAACTAAGCCTGCGAGAGAATGAGATAGAATACTCATATAATACAGATACTACTCGGTCTTCTTTTTGTGCGGTACTTCGTAGCCTTCTCACTCTTGTTTAGTAAGCGTTATAAATATATGTGAACTGCATACACATAATTATTTTTTTATTGTTTTGTTTTTATCTAAGTGCATTTTTTCATTCATTTTTTTTATCGCTGGAGTACAGCAGACAGGCAGACGGCCCACCTGATGGAAAGCGGTTACCGTCGCCTATGGACGTTTGCAACACGAGAGGTGTCACCAACGCGCTGCCGGCCTCGAAGAAATTGTATGAGACCATTTTTAAAAAAACCCCATGTCGTAGCGCTGTGGGAAAACCACGGCTGGGAGCTCATTCCAAATCCCCACGGTGCGCAAGAGAAACGTTCTAGAGAACCGTTGCGTACAAGAGCGAAGCGGCTCAAGGAAGTGGGGATGAACGCACAGCCGTCCGTCTGTTCCATTTTTTTTTTTCTTATATAGATTATATTATCGTTTTAAAGAAATCTTTGATTTTATCCTCTATCTAAAGTTTCATTTACTCTTTCGTGCTTATCAGGCGAACAACGGAAGAAGTTGTTTAAGGCCTCCGTTACTGTCTTGTTAGTAAGTATTTTTGGTTTTAGAAATAGCATCTAATGAAGGGGTAATATTATCATAATAAATAATTGTATGTCTTTGAAGACCACGAGCCATAAAAATGGGCTGAATTTTTGAAGGGCTTGCATGGGTTCATGAGAAGGCCAACCTGAGAGGCCCCTTGACAATTTGATATAAATGTGACATGACACTGGCCGGCGATTATCCCTGTCTACACCATATAATAATGTACTCAAGGACAAGCCCCGGCCAGTATAGGACTATTGTGTGAAATGAGGACAAAAGGTATATTACCTGAACTTTCACAAATAAAAAATCATTCATTCATTCTAAAGATAATGCGTTATTTGTGATGCAATATTTTGTTTTTAATTATTAATAACGTTATAAAATATATTTACAGCTAACATGTGTAATAGTATACACACTAATGTGGCTATTCAATAATAGTGTAATTTTTAACTATATAAATAAGACGAATCTGGCCAGCTTTCTTTAATTCTGTTGATTTTTCTCCGTGCAGGAACGGAGAAAGAATACAATTGCCTGCGGCCGGGCGGTCTGTCGTGAGAGGCGAAAAAACAATCCACAACCAGGTGGTAGGGCATTTGCCCGACTGGATGGCTACCACCCCTGGTCTAGAGTATACCTATATAACCACTTTAAGTTGTTTTGTTTGTTCCAGTTTCTCCTTCAAGGCCGGCAGCACATTGGCAGGACTTCTGGTATTGCTAATTTTCATAGGCGACTGTAACCGCTTTCCATCATAGTTGGGCCGTCAACTTCTCTATTGTGCTTCAGCAATAAAAAAAGCTTTTTTTAAAAGGTTTTTAAATACAAGCTTTTGAGATCGTGGATATCATGTAGCAGCAGAGTGCTAGCCAAGACAAGTAAAACGAGCCCAAACACGGATCTATCTTGTTTAGTACAGGAGTTCCTATGGCCATCTTACGACTCCATCATCTGATCATCTCCATGGTACCATATTATTGCATTGTCACGTGATATACATATGCGTGCAAAATTTCAGCTCAATCGGAAACCGGGAAGTTGGTCTAATTTTACTTGCAAGATTCCACCCGAACTTACATACATGCATAGGTAAATCCATTGCAAGTTCAATAAAAGCTTGTAAAAAGATTACAACACAGGGGCGAATAAAATGAAGGTACCTTCCATTGAACTACCACGAAAACTTTAATGCAACAACGAAAGAAATCCACATAACCATCTGTTATTACTGAAAATACTTCAACCGATTTCCTGCAAATCTTATTCCCACATCGAATTGGACTTCTCAAACTGCAACGTGGCATGATTACCTGTGTGTTTGGCAATGCTTCAAGAAATATCTTATTTGAAAGCGAGTTTAAAGTTGATGGAAAAATTTGAAAGTTTGATATGAGAGATTTTTTATTGCTTCATTCATTATAACGTTTAAATAGTTTTAAGCGCTGTAATTTATTTGATTTTTATTATTCCGACGTTTCGGCCACTTTTTAGTAGCCGTGATCACGGATGAGAAAGATGTCAAGTGTCAATGAGAATTGTTAAAGTTTTATTTAGCCTACCGCCAACTTGTTTATTTTAAGTATTTAGTTTTAATTTTTGTTTATGGTTATTATTTTCTCTATAACCTAATTTAATCTAGGAATTAGAAATTTAACCTAGGGAGCCTAATCTAATTTTTAACAATACTCATTGACACTTGACATATAGCCAATTAACACATCCCTCGGCGAGCCTTCCCCCCAGGGCCGAGGACGGTTTCCCAAGAAAAGACATCCTCCTTGCGTCATTAAAATAAAGGTCTAAAGGTCTAAAGTTAGATATTACATAAAAAATGTTTTATAATAATTTTATTTATTTACTGAAAAAAAAACAGTATTAATCAACTAAAGTCACAGTTTAACTAAAATTTTATCCAAAAATTCATCTGTTAAGAAAAGCAAAGTATTGTTACAACTCAGGTTTCGACAAAAAAACAAAATCCACCTGCATATCTGTAAAAACACATTTTATTACCTGTCGGCATTTGAACTAATTGTAATTCTTTTCTGATCGTCTTCTTTTTATTTACTTATTTATTGGCATACGTTTCTAGAGAACAGCCCATTGTTTTATTGTACTCGTTTATGGCTTGCGGCCGGACCATTAGCCAGGTGTTTTGGATTACGTCGACTACGATATGGGCACATTAATATTTGTGAGGTATAAAACGACGGCCTGATGGGGAGAAGGGGCAGTTCAGCGACAACTACGATCAAGGCGTGACGTGTATACAATCGGGAATCTAATAGTGACGGACTTTGCGCGTTTTATTGAATTAGAACCTTCTGTATTACGTTTGGATTTGTTGTGTTTGGTTATATTTGTACCTGTGTTATACGGGTTTGTATAGTTCTAATAAACTCTATAATAATTCCAACGACATTCTAATTCGAGTCTCGCATCTCGTAACAGAATAGAGACAGTTCAAAATTCTAAAAGTGAATTTACGAAAACTGCGGGTTCTTGTGTTTTTTATCGTAAAAAAACAAATTCTCCCATAGGAATATGGACAAGATAAACTACTCTTTTATAGATATCCACTAGACATGTAACGACTGTGAAATTTGGTTTCAAATTAGGGAATACACTGCCTTGCCTACTGATTTATGTAATTAACCCGCCCTAATTGCTTCATGAGTGTGAAATTACAGTCAAATACATAATGGGCAATAAATTACTGGCTTTGAAATAACAAGGCCTTTGTAACAATATCATTTAAGTTCACCGTCATTGTAGCGTTCAAGCCCAGTTGAGTTCAGAATATCCGCTTCGGAGGCCAAGGTATGTTCTCCTACTGTCTAAGGTTTTGATAGGCATTTCCAATACAAAATTATAATATTTTTTTATTGCACGAGTTCAGCAAACAAGAAGACGGTCCACCTAATCGAAAGCGGTCACTATCGCCTATGGACATTTGTAACAACAAAGTGTACCAACTATTCACAATAGTTGTTTACTAATTATATATAATTAAAAATATAAATATTTAAAATAAAATAATACATATAATTTAAATTAAAATAGATGAATATCAATTAAAAATAATATATAATATAATATTAAAAAGTCACCTAACATAATGTCATACAATAATTTGAGGAACGTCTTAAGATGTCCGAAAAAACGAGTGAATGACGGTGGGCAGGAAAAAATCATTTTTGGGCTGGCTCATAGATGAGACTGCGTATTTAACCGTTTAATATTTTGAAAACTATTATTCTAATATCTTAATTACTAAATACAAGTTAAACTTGTAAATATTATTTATATTCTTGTTAAAATGAGTGCGTATTATTCCTATACTGGGAATTTGGTTGGGAGTAATCTCTTCCCACTCTCTCCAAAATCTACTCCGTCGATGTGCCTAAGCGTCGTGAATTAGGAGTTGGGAATAGGGACTGCCGTGCCATCGAGCATACCGCAAGGATTCTCAGGGGAGTGCGGTACCTATTCTAAGACTAGCCGGGAAATTGATTTTTGTTTGGCAAGAACCCACTTGTTACCCTCTAATTTTCTTAAAAAAAATAATAGTTATAAATAAACTCATTTTCTCAAGGTGCTACAAATGCGCTGTTGCTCTCTTAAGGGAGACTGGAACCTGTTCACTCATGCCGGATCACCACTTAAGGTTGTTATAGCGGCCTATTCTAAGCTAGGGATAGTGGCCATCCAGACGGGCCAAATTGTATTCTTTCTCCGTTTTGAACGGTATCTGTAACACCAAGGGAACTAATGCTTTGCTTGGTTTTTGCTGGGTTTGGGTGTTTATAGTTTTGATAGTCGGATCCCAAACAGGTGGTACTGACCAACTGCACTGCAACGTAACATAAACCAACTTGATTGAAATTGTCTTTTATTTTCCTTTCACCCATTTTAATATTACATAAATGTAGTCGGTAGTGATTTGGTTATTCATTTACCCCACCAAATAAATTATTAGAGCTTGTCATGTTTGCCGAAGAGTTTCATGTTGCGAAGCGGTGGTAAATTAGATTAGGCTCCAATAGAGTAAATAATATCCATAAACATAATTAAAACTAAATAATTAAAATTAACAAGTTGGCGGTAGGCGAAATAAAACTTTAACAATACTCATTGGCACTTGACATCCCTGTCTTCCGTAATCACGGCCACTGAATAGTGGCTGTAACGTCTCAATAATGAAAATCAAATAAATTACCGCGCTCAAAACCGTTTTTTTTATATTTTAAATACGGCTCCATCCCGACGATCTATATATGTCAGGGTTTGAATATAATTGATATCTTTATTTCTTTATTTTCTTTATTTTATCGTTTTTACTTTTTTATTTCTCTTTTTCTTTTTTATTGCTTTATTTATTAATATCGTCTTAATTCTATTACAAGTGTCTTAATACTATTACATATTTATTGTTTCTAATAATGCATTTTCCTTATTCTACATACACTTATGTGTTCTTATATCTATTACAGTGTTATTTCTATTTCTGTGCCTTCTCTTACGATCGGGTCATGACGTCTTTTATTACTATTTATTCCTTACCTTATTTATTACTTACTACGTACTATTTGATAACTTGTTCAATATATTTTCATGCTCTTATTTATTCACTAGTTTGGTATTTATTTTATTGTTATTTTTACCTGTAATATAACTCCTTGTGGTATATATATATCATATATGTTCAAGCGTTTGTTATCTATCTTTATTTCTTTTGATTACTATCTCTATCATTTTTATGCATAGTCGTATAAATTCCTCGTAGTGTTTTTTGGACATTAATTCTTCTAGGTTTTTATACTCGACGGGGACTCTTGTCTTACTTTCAAACTCGTACCTAAGGCGGGAGTGCACAGGGCAATAGAAGATTATATGAGGTACCATCTCGGGACGGTCCTCCTCGCATATACACGAAGGGTTCTCCTTCAACCCAAAGCGGTTCAGGTATTCGGAGAACCCTCCGTGCCCCGTGAATAACTGGGTGTGCACCCCCGAAATCCCTATGGATCTCATCTGTTTGAATGCCCTCGTGACATCAGGGAAAAAGAGCTTGGTGACAGACGCAGTTGACTCTTGACAATACCTCTGGTTCCATTCGCCAACGGTTCCGAGACGGATCTGCCGTTTGGCGAATGAAACCGGAAGTTTGTCATAGTGCGGTCGCACTTTGAAGGAAAGTGCAGCCGACTTGGCCAACTCGTCTGCCCGCTCGTTCTCCCTGATGTATACGTGGGCCTTCACCCAGAAGAGATCCACGACCTTACCTTGTTTGCGACTACTCACAATATTCCGCCGAGCGTCGACTGCTGGGGGGTTCACGAAGCCCCAATTACAGAGTGCTTGCAACGCCGATCTACTGTCAGTATAAACGCCAAAGCTTCTTTCTGAGTTCCCCAGGATCTCCACCCTGCCTTGTGTATAGCGAGCATCTCAGCCTGGTAGACCGTGCAGTAGGATGCCAACCTGAGCTTCCGGCATTTTGTCTCGGCATCATTATCCCAAAAGGATAATGATGCTCCGACTTGCCGATCGATCAGGCTGCCATCCGTGAAGATGCGCACCGCCTCACGGCGTTACGCATCTTCACGGATTCCTGGAATTAGCTTGTACTTATAATCCGAAACACATGGCTAATGATGCTCCAGAGCGGCCGTAAATAAGTACAATAGAACAATAGGCTGTTGTCCACAATAACTAGAAACTAATGCCAATAAATAAGTGAACAAAAGAAGACGTTCATAAAAGAATTACACTTAGTTCAAATGCCGACAGGTAATAAAATGTGCTTTTACAGATCTGTGCGTGGAACTTGGCTTTGTCGGGGCCTAAGTTGTAACAATAAACATAATATAGGTACAATAAAAGTTATTTGTGGTGTAATCATGATACAACTATTATATGAACATCGTAACTAGCTCCTAGGGCCTGTAAGTAGTAAAATGAATAGGTTGTCATTACTTCCTCTAATTCAATACTTATGTGCTCTTGTGCAGTATATGTGCTCTTGACAGGTGCTCACTAATTCAATTATTCCATTTAGAGTAGGAGCCCTTGACAAATTGATCGAACTTACTTATAGTTGTTCTAAGAATAGGGCTGCTAATAGAGGCTCGAGTTTCGAAACTAATACGAATGGCACTACGCCTTATCGCTTTGCTTTCGCTGAGATACCTTTTTATATATTTAGATGTGTTAATATTAAATCAATTTCTAGTGAAATTAATGGTCCATATACCTAAGTATGTATGTACTCGATTTAGTCCATTTTCATAAAAACACTCACATCAACTCACTCAAACGACTGTTACCTTCGATCAACACATAAAAACTGCGCGTCCAAAATAGCTGAAACATTGGTTAGTAACTGTCAACAGATGAACAACGAAATTCACTAGCTTTTATTTACGAGTGCTGCTATCTTCATGTTGAGGTTGGAAATTTTTCAGATCACCCTCGTTAATCAAGGGTCCATGATAGTAAGAAACAATAAAAATAATTTACACCACATTGAGGTTTATAATAAATGAAATCAGTAAAGAGTTGTTTAAAAATAAAGCCCATCACACATTCTTATTAAAGTAGTGTCTGCGATAGTGCAATTGACCTTATAGAGATATCATTGAAAAAAAAAACATATTCATGGTGACTATAATTTAAGGTACACGGCCTGCGTAAGAGAACTAGTCAATGAATAAGAAAACAGACGAGGTAGAGCTATGCTGGAATAATTTGTTTGATATAGCTCTTTTTTACTGCTGAAGCACAGCAGACAGGTAGACGAACCACCGAATGGAAAGCGGTTACCAACGCCTATGGACATTTGTAACACCAAAGGTGCTAAAAATGCGCTGCTGCTCTCTTAAGGGAGACTGGAACATGGGCACTAATGCCGGAACACAACTCAAGATTGTTATGGCGACATACATTAGACCACAGATGGTAGTCATCCATTCGAGCAAATGCCCTACCACCTGGCAATGAGTTGTTTTTTCCATTCCTGCGCGGAGAAAACAAAGGAGCTCTAAGACTTGATTAGTGTGATACCATGCTTTTACAAAATATCGGCATGAAACAGTTACCCTTGAGTATTCAGTGAGATTTCCGATGGCCCACTTCTCCCTCTCCCTATCCCATCGTAAGGCCTGGCAACACATTGGTTTTGCCTCTGTCATTGTAAAGGCATAGGCGACAGGAACCACTATTAATTAGTTGGGCCAGTTTGCCACTTTCGCAATAAAGAAAATGTGTATGACAGAGAATAGGGAGTGAAAAATGAGGTCCTCAAGCACGTTAGTCTCGAAAGAGTCTTGTAATTGTTAACGATAGTCTTGTATACGTTGGAATCCTTAGCCTATTCGGCGGTATACCGACAAGAGCCAACTTTGTTACGAATACTCCAGACTGTTGTATGAGTTCAGACTAAGTTTCTTTGTGATTCCCAGTAATGTATTGTATTGTCGAATGTTGGCCAGGTGAAGGCTTTAAGGCATTGTTATGTTAATTGATGTGCAAAATAGTTTGTTCTTCGACACGTTGCGTGATGAGATGTTTGTTTTCAAGCTACTTGACTTCTTCCCTCTATATTTTGGTTGGTTTTTATTTTAATTTATAATACATATGAAAATAGGATGTATGTAACGCAAAATAATATTATAATTGGCTTATAATGTTTTGCTCGAAGATCAGCTATAAATGCAAAAGAATTAGTGATCAACAATAGTATTTGATAATTGAACAGAAGATACATGTTCCAAAAAACAAATCTTAATTATAAATAAATAAATTTAAAGTATGTAAAAAATCGCTGCCAGATAGTTGATTACATTTCAATATTAATAAAATTAACGCAAACAAATAAAAGTGAACAATTACGACAACCATTGGAAAGAATTACAGACAATTCAAGCAATAAAGGTAGTGTTACGAGCTACACAGGATTCGAATTAAAATGCCGTTGGAATTAGTATAGAATTTTTTTAAACTATACCCACACGTTTAACATAGGTACAAATATAAATAAACGCAATAAGTCCCAATGTAATTCACTTCACCAACAAGCATTTGCAAACTTTACAAGGTCTGTTTGCAAAAAATACTAGTTTGCAGACGTTCAAAATTAATATAAAGTGAAACAAGGCCATAGTAAAATGAAAAAACTTTGAATTTATTTTTGTAGAATTAGTATTTCGTAAAATAATATTTATTAAGAAAACTAGTTTTTAGGTCAACAAACAAACATTAGGTACACTTTGTAAAGTTGTTAGTGTTTTGTACGTACAGCCTTGAAATATTACAAAACTTCGTTGTTTGATGATATTAAAAAAAATCAACACAATTAAAAAAATACATTTACAAAGCCTGAACATTGTACTAACGTTAAAAATTACGCACCATACAACATGTGGTAAAATGGGTACTCAGAGAAAAATATATAAGAACTAGCTTCTGCCCGCGACTTTTTTTAACTATCCCACGGGAACTCTTTAATTTTCGGGATCAAAGTATTATATATGCTGACCAGGGATATAAGCTACCACCATACAAAATTTAATTTAAATCGGTCCAGTGGTTTCGGAGATTAGCCCGTACAAACAGACAAACAAAAAATATGAAAAAATCGAAAAAAGTTCTATTTAACAAACTTTTATTTAAATTGCAATGGATGTATGTACCTATGTATAGTATGTATGCAAGTTAGGGTGGAATCTTGCAAGTTAAATTTGACCAACTTCCCGGTTTCCGATTGAGCTGAAATTTTGCACGCATATGTATATCGTGTGTCAATGCAATAATATGGCACCATGGGGCTGATCTAATGATGGAGTCGGAAGGGGGCCATAGGAACTCCTGTACTAAACAAAACAGACCCGTCGTGTTTGGGCTCGTTTTACTGGCAATCTGTTTATATTAGAAACGTCAAGGATTATTACGACTTTCTCGTTGATGATGATTGTTGATGTTTGTTTCATTACCTATTGTACTATTTCCACGCAATTGTGTTGACAAACGTTGTATGTCACACGTGCGGAAATTGGTTGGCATCGCATACATTTGGTTTATATCACCGTATATTAATTTTGGGCTCGAACGTTTGTGTTCACCATAGCACGCATGCTACGTGTTGGGGCTATTTACACTCCTTAACAATTAGGATGTAATTATAAAGGCGAGTTAGAATGTGAGTATTCCGGCGACAACGAATAGGAAGTCACTTGAGATTCATACGAAATTCAGAAACATGTTCATATTTTTACTGCACGTTTGTGTGCACCGTAAATCTGTCTCCTGTTCTCCAACATTATGAAAGTAATTCCAATATAAGTGTACAAAATAAATCTCTAAAGGTAACCTACATTACGGTATGAAAGAGTACTACTACACAATGTTGTGAATATTTATTTTGTACCGCAACATTTAATTTCTTGTTTTGTAATTCAGTCTAGCTTTCAGGGTAATGTGTCGAAAATAAAATTGTTTGTTCTTGGAGAAAAAAAGGTTTTATGTTGAAATTTTATTTTGTTTCACTCGTAAAAGTGGTTTGTTTGCCTTTCACGGTTCAACTGGAGCGGTGAAGTGTTGACATGTGTTGTGGGGAGGATAAACGTTGAAAGGCGGAGTTATTATGTATTTTTTTATGTTTGTAGTAGTGTTGACATCCTAAAATATATGGCAGCTAATATGTATTGTTACGATTGCAGGACTCGAATTAAAATGCCGTTGGAATTACTATAGAATTTATTAGAACTATACAATCACGTATAGCACAGGTACAAATATAACTGGATACAACCAGTACAAACTTCACGATTCAATAACGCGCGCAAAGTCCGTCACTATATCGCTCGCTTATCGAATGTACTACATACGTCTTGTTCGTATCATAATAGTCGATTGACTGCCGATCTCTCCATTCTGCCATTGCAGCACCGATACAATATGGCTGCCAGCCCGCATAGATCGGATTTTTTAGAATTCAGTTCGACACACCTTGCTAATGACTGCCATAAAACGAGTAAAAAGCACCCCACGCTTTCTTTTACAATAAAATCATTTTTTCTTACACTATTTTTAATTCATAATTTATTTTCTATTTTTTAGTTGTATTTTCTATAAAAGCGTATTTTTTTAGTTTTTTTATACTATTATTTTCTACTTTACAGTTTCTTATTTCTATGTTAAGCACTACGTTCATACATTTATGCTTTTTACTACTACAACAAGCTTCTTGTTATGTATTTATTCACTTTATAGATGTACTAGAATAACAATGCGGAAATGTTAACAAAACACAATGTTTCGTGTAATATGCCTTTTTGTACCCTCCGGTAAGTGGCTCATTTGTCTTATATACAAGGAAAAGGGCGTTTGACGTGTGGCGTGACGTGCTCTACATGACTGCCAAGTTGCGTGACGCTGTTGGCACGTAGTTTGAATGCGTGTCGTGTCACTCGAATGTGTCATGTGAGTTCTTGTTTGAATTTCAGATTTAATAGTACTTTTTGATGCGTGTAACCAAAAACGGATGCTTGTTTTGGTTCTTTGAGATTCCTTAGCTATAATAAAACTAGTTTTAACGGTTTTACGAGCGATATTTTAGTCTATTGCTATTCCAACGTTTCGGCCACTTTTCTGTAGCCGTGATATGGAAGACAAAGAAATCGTGTCAATGAGTAATGTAAAGTCTTTCAGCCTACCGCCAACTTTTTCATTTTAATTATTTAATTTTTGTTTATGGTTATTATTTGCTGTCATCATCATCCGAGCGTTAAATCCCGGTTGCGTTTGGAGCGATCACTTCGACGCCCAGGGACCGCTTTCCTACTTTTTCTTGTTCACTTCGCGCGATCATCAGCACCCCTTGTATTGAGACCGTTGGTACGCATGTCATCCCTCACAACGTCAAGCCAGCATTTCTTGGGCCTACCACTTCGACCGGGACCTGGCGGTAGCGGCATGGCTAGACATTTGTTCCCCACGTAAGTAGGTGGATTTCTTATTTACTATATGGGAGCCTAATAAGAAATGAAATTTCAAATAAATCTTATATATAAAATTCTTGTTTTATCTCCGCTTCTATTTGCTATTTTTATTAATATCATCTCTTACAATTTATCTTCATCCTATTATCTCTATGCAGACGATTTGCAGATTTACGCGCAAGCTAGAGTAGAAAATATCGAAGACGCTATAAACACAATTAATGATGACTTGGGCCGCATACTTGATTGGAGTCGAACACATGGACTAAAAGTTAATCCTAGTAAAACCCAAGCCATCATAATTGGAAGCTCACGCATGATGTCAAAGCTAAACTGGTCTTTAGTGCCGAACTTGTTATTTGATGGGATGCGTCTTCATATTAGCGATAAAGTTAAAAATCTGGAGGTACTCATCGATAGGGAACTGTCTTGGTGGCCTCACATCACTCAGTCGTAGGGTCTTTGCTTCGTCTGCATCGCTTAGGAGGTTAAAATACTTTCTACCGACCGCTACCAAGGTTACACTTGCTTAATCGCTTTTACTGTCTATTCTTGACTATGCGGACGCCTGTTATCTTGACCTTACCGTAGAACAACTCAATAAACTAGAGCGACTTCAAATTTTTTGCATCAGGTTTATATTTGGTTTAAAGAAATATGACCATGTCTCTGAATATCGCAAAAAGCTCAAGTGGTTGTCAATCTCACTTCGCCGGAATGCTCATCTTCTCAACCTGCTGTATAGCATATTATTTATTCCTTCTACTCCTTCCTATCTTAAGGAACGTTTTGATTTCCTCCATACATCTCATACCCTTAATTTGCGCTCTTCTCATAATCTTGCCTTAAAAACACCTGCACACGTTTCTACTTTCTACACCAAATCCTTTGCTGTGCAGGCTGTTCGGCTTTGGAATTCATTGCCCGAAAACGTGAGACAGGCAAAGTCACTCGCCATTTTAAAAAAACTGCTACGGGAATATTATCTCACTTTATAATAAATATTTAATACCATATTACATGTATGTTTATTTATTAGTGTATTTGTATATTAATATTATGTATATTAGTAGGTATATATAATATTAATATATTATCTATTAATACTATTATTAATATTGTATAGCTATTGCGGTTGCTATACACATATTAATGATGTATATATTAGTATATATATATAATATTAATATGTGTTATTGTTTATTCTCTTTTTTTTCATTTTAGGTGTATGTATTATGTGATATTTATTTATCCTATTTATATGTATTGTTTATTAAATTAGCACACCACCGTCATACACTTGAAATTCCATTTCATAAAATCCAGAGCCCGGGTTGTCTGGAAGAGATCGCTCTAAAGCGAAGGCCGCCCATTGCTCCTACTTTTACTGTTTAATGTAAATACTGTAAATTGTTTATTTTATGTGTATGTGGTGAACAATAAAGTGTTTTCTATTCTATTCTTGTGTCGCGATGTTTGTAGTTAAACTCTTGCGAAATGGGTTGACCGATTCTCATGAAATTTTGTGTGCATATTGGGTAGGTCTGTGAATCGGACAACATCTATTTTTGATCCCCATAAATGTTAAGGGTAGTCCATCCCTATTTTTTTGTTTAATTTTTAGATATTTTTTTATGATACAACATTAAAAAATACATACAACCCTAAATTTTCCACCCTCTAAGATCAACCACTATTTTTTATTTGATAATTATAATCTTTAATGCTGTCGGCATATCGATTGAAGCTTTTCCGGGCAGGACGACAGTCTACCGGGACAGCTAGGTAATTTAAAGTAAAATGAGTCACTAAAAATAAACTTATTTTTATTCATATTTACAATATAAAATTAATTATGTCTACTTTGAAGACGAAAGAACGATAAATATAGCGCTTGTCCTTCGTAAAATATCTCAATATAGCCCCATTGAAATTTCACAGTCCTTTCCGATTCTTATAACTGGAGGGAACAGTGATTTATTTTATATCACTGCTATTTGACCGATGATCAGTAAAATCAGCCATCAGTACACAAATCGAATGACAGTCGTGTAAATGAGACACTTCCCCAAGAGGTAAGTCCCAGCTTCAGCACTCCAACGAGTGCATTTAGTGCTGTTACAACCTAGATCTGTGTTAAGGCGTGTAAATAGCCCTAACATGTAGTATACGGGCTATGATGAACAAAAGTTCGAGCCCAAAATTAAAATACGGTGATATATACTGAAGTACGCGATGCCGGGCAATCAAGATAATAACCCATACGACAACCACTGGAGCGGCTAAAAAATATGCCCACTCACTTTATCAAAAGTACGTTGTCAGATCAGTGATCACCAACAGTTCACCACACCTTCTTCGCCACGACACCAGCACCAGGAACACAGGGACACAAAGGGGAGCCGGCCGGCTTATAACCTATTCCCAATCCTTCCACTTGATGCAACACTTATTAGCTTTTATGTTTTTGATTTAGGGTCGTTTTATATCACCAGATAAAGTTTATTCGATCAGTTTTTAAATATTATATATTGACGTGCGCCTGCTCAACAAATACAGCAGCGATCACGGCGACACGTATGCGAATGTTAAAAAAGTCTAAGCACCATCTTCACGCGAGTGGGCTGCCGCAGTCGTATAAAGTGAAGTTATCGATCTACCCAACATCGCTAGATGGCTTCACCAATCTGTAGAAGCACATTTTATTACCTGTCGGCATTTAAACTAATGGTAATCCTCTTATGATCGTCTTCTTTTGTTCACTTCTTTATTGGCATACGTTTCTAATTATTGTGGGGAATAGCCTATTGTCCTATTATACTCGCTCATGAACGTCATTAGCCAGGTGTTATGAATTCTTTTGCATTTGTGAAGTATAAAGCGACGGCCTGATGGAGAGAGGGGGTGCAGTTGAGCGACAATTACGATACGGGCGTGACGTGTGTACATTCGGGAATCTAATAGTGATAGACTTTGCGCCTTTTATTGATTTACGACCTTCTTCATTATGGATTTGTTGTGATTGGTTATATTTGTACCTGTGTTATACGTGTTTGTATAGTTCTAATAAACTCTTTAATAATTCTAACGGCATTTTAATTCGAGTCCCACTAACTCGTAGCAGTACTTATTTCCGAGATGTCTTTGTTATCCTCATGTATTATATTATTATCTAATGCGAATAAATAATTTTAACCATATTTAACATTTCATTTTATATTAAGCAAAATAACTGTAATCTTTGTTATTTATCCAAAGTAGACAAATTCGCGGGCAGATGCTAGTATGTTGTAGGACTGTGTGATTTTTGTTAAGTAAATCATTGCTTTTTTAACGGTTTTGTAGCGAAATAACCATTAAGGTTATCTGTCGCTGCTACGGAACGATTCCTAATTAACCACTAATTTAAACTATTGGCCGTCCGTGGTCGAAATTCGACCATAATAATTAATGTCAAAGACCATACTTCTATAATCACAGATTTCGCCAAGGCTACACTGTTAATTAGACTTTAACAAAAAACCAAAAGGTATATGCGTGTGTGTGTCAAAGATATGGTAGTGTGTCTGATGTTTATTTATTGATTTAATTTATTTTTTATGCATAATTAAAAAAAACTATTAGCATTCTGCACTCCTTCTCTATATAAACTATAAGTGTGCGAAATTTCATACTTCTCCGTCTGCGCAATTTTTGTAAAAAGAGGTACAAAGTTTTTGCTGTATTTTTGCTTCATTTATTAATATATGGATAAAAGGTTAATTAACCGAAACGTACTTAGCTAACATTTTATCTTCGAGGCTTTTATCTCTTAAGCTTTATTTTTATAAGATTATTTTTTGAAAATAAGAAAATGAAGCAGTCATAAAAAGTTAAATTGTAAACCGTTAATGCCACGATAAGGTGATAATCCGATCGTTAAAAACTTTGCTAATTAACAACCTGGCAGCTTTTTAAAATAACGATTAATTACCCTAATTTTTTTATGAGTAAGTGTTTCTCAAGTACATAAATGGAGATACATTAAAGTAGGACATCTATATTAATACGTGAAGCCAAAACTATGTACCCCTTTTACGAAAATAACTCTGACGGAGGAGTACGAAATTTCGCACATTTATAGATAGATAGATAGATAACACTTTATTGTACACCAATACAATCATGAACTTAAAGACTAAAATTATATCTACTTATGTACAAAGGGCGGTCTTATCGCTAAAAAGCGATCTCTTCCAGACAACCCCAGGAATGAATGAATAGTTTATTATTAGTGATAACTTCTTATGGGAGGGTAATCTGTCTGGCTTCTGTTTTTCTCACGCAAGTTATCACTTCTGTCGGGCACCTGAGACGCACACGTCATTCGTTTTTAAATTATGCATAAAAAATACATTAAGGGCCGCTTGCATAAGGGTGCTTAAATTTATTTAAGAAACACAAAACATATTTAACACCCTTAAATACAATTAGCGTCTTGCACCACGCAAAATTTGGCACAAAAATATGTTTAAAGAACTGTCAATACGTTTTGTGTAAAACGTATTTAGGCAGTTTAATATGATTAACTAATTTTATTTAAAGGCGATCGTTATGCAAGCGGCCCTAAATCAATAAAAAAAAAACATTACACACACTAACATGTATTTGACACACGTGCATATATACTCTTTTGTTTATTGTTCAAGTTAAATTAACTCTGACTAAATTAAAATCTATGATTATAGAAATATAGTCTTGACAACAAATTGTTACGGTCTAATTTCGAAAACATGCAACCACTAGTTATAAATTAATACAATAAAGGAAACTTTTCTTAGTAACATATATTACATTTTTCTTATAATCCTTCAGAATACTGAACCTAGTTCACCGTATTCTATGGGTCAGGTGGTACCAACTCTCTGATCTTTTTATTATATTTATTGCATGAGTTCAGCAGACAGACAGGCGGCCCACTTGCTGGAAAGCGGTTACCATTGCCTATGAACATTTGTAACACCAGGTACCAATGTGCTGTCGCCATCTACAGGGAGACTGGAACCTGGACACGAATGCCGGAACACAACTCAAGGTTGTTATGGCGACATACCCTTGACCAGGAGCTGTAGCCATCCGGGCAGGCAAATACCCTACCGGTATTAGTACCAGCAGTAGGTTTTTTTGTAGCCTTTTACGACTGGCGGCCACCGCAGAAAAT
The DNA here is from genome assembly GCA_949752895.1 of Dendrolimus pini. Taxonomy (NCBI): domain Eukaryota; kingdom Metazoa; phylum Arthropoda; class Insecta; order Lepidoptera; family Lasiocampidae; genus Dendrolimus; species Dendrolimus pini. The sequence goes on along the minus strand of OX457138.1, from coordinate 1,008,024 downwards.
TGTATTATTTTCCGTTCCTGAACGGATGTTTGATCACTTGGAGTTGATGAGTGGTTTTGTTTATAGTTTTAGAGCTCTCCGTAGAAGCTCGTAGACTCAGAACACCATAGTCTAAGGATCTCAATAGCAAATCAAGTTATTAATAAAATTTTAAAGTAATTTACTAGATCTAAAAATCTAAAGTAATAGATTAAAAATGTCTCCATTCAGCTCAGACGAGAATGCTGAGATGGATTTGCGGTGCCACAAAAATAGATAGGTGAGAAATGGGTACATAAGGGGGATTTTTGAAAATTTCATTCGTGACTGTCAAATAGAGGGATGAAAGTTACGAGAAAAAAAACCAACAAAGAAATTGACCTCAAGAGTAAGTAAAAATAAAAAAAACAAAAGTATCATCAAAATTGTTTCAGAAGTCACTTCAAGCACTACAACGTTTTCTAGTTAATTTTAAAGAATTTCTGCTATTTCTTCAGAACTGAAAGTCCAATACCAATGAAATTTATAAGAAACTATTCTAAAGCTATGCTGAATCGAACACAAAAAGAATTATCAAAATCGGTTGGAAAAAAAATAATGGCCAAAAAAACTGCGAAAATAACACCTTTCTCAATTTCAAGGACTTTACTGCTATATTTTCGGATCCTAAAATCGCATTGCAATAAAATTTATATAGAATCATTTCAAAGCTTTGCTGAATCTAACTCAATAAGAATTATCACAAACAATAACGTAATGGCTGAACATACATAGACAAAAAATAAAAAAAACAGTTTCATGACGAATTGAGGATTTTTTTCCTTTTTTAAAGTCGGATAAAGCTTTGCTGAATCTAACTCAAAAATAATTATCAACAAAGTCATTGCTCAACGTACATAGAAAAAATAAAAATAGTTACATAACGATAATAATTGAGGAACTACCTCCTTTTTTCAAGTTGGTTAAAATAATGTTAAACTGAAAGATACGGTACAAACGCAAAGACCTAAAAACAGATGGATGGATTATGCAAAGCATGATACAATGGATTGTGGTGTGCTGTTTACAAAATTTACATTAACACAAGGGAGGCTCCGGCAACAGCTCATGTGTTATACAGCGACGAAAATAAGTCCTCTGAAGCCTTCCATTAACGGAAGCAACCTTATCTTTGGAGATATTAATACATATTGTTTTTGTATGATCAAGCCGTACAAAGAATACACGACCCTCCTATGTAATAGCAAAAACGTAAGAGGGTATAGAAAATATCTTTCTCGCACATATTTTTTATGTACATTGTTCCAACCTTTTTTCTACGTAGTGTCCATACACATGTTATAACTCAATGAGATGTATGTACGTAAGCAAGTTCGAGTGGAATCTTGTAAGTTAAATTTGATGGACTTACCGGTTTCCGGTTGAGCTGAAATTTTTCACGCATGTGTATATCGCGTTACAATACAATAATATGGTACCATGGAGCTGATCTGATGATGGAGTCAGAAGCTGGCCATAGGAACTCCTGTACTAAACAAGATAGACCCGTCGTGTTTGGGCTCGTTTTACTTGTCTTGGCTAGCACTCTGCTGCTACATGATATCCAGGATCTCAAAAGCTTGTATTTAAAAACCTTTTTAAAAAAGATTATTTTATGTACAATTGTACATGAATAGAATAGAATTTATTTTATTGTTCACCACATACATCCACGAAACAAACAATTTACAGTAGTTACAATAAACAGTAAAAGTAGGTACAATGGGCGGCCTTATCGATTCAGTGCGATCTCTTCCAGATTTCTTGGGCTATGGATTTTATAAACGGGGGATTCGCAAGTGTATGACGGTGGTGTCTAAATTAAATACATATAGAAATAAGATATATAAATATCACACAATACATGTACCTAAAATTAATAAAAAACAGAGAATAAACAATAACACATATTAATACTAAATATACATAATACAAATACTAAATACATTTAGCTAAAAAATTTACACCTATTATAATAAGTAGAATAACACACAAATGTAAATCTTTAAGAAAAGTAAAATATAGGAATAAAAAATGAAAAGATAATAAGAACCCTGTCTTGACCAATGATAGAGGAGAAGCCCAATAGAAAAAAACTAGTATAATGAAAAAAAATCTTACAAGTTAGACCTTAAAGTTTTCATTTTACCTTATAAGTATTGAAAGCCCTTCGAAATAACTAAATTCAATATAAATAGATACGTTAATAAATAAATAATGAACACTGCTAAAAGTTGTGGGCTAAGAAGCCGTGACCTTAGAGTGATGTTCAGACAATTTCCTTTTAGGCAATATTATTATTATATTCGAGCCGTTAGCACAAAATACGTTGGCTCCGATGAATATTAGGATAGACAGGTACCGAGCCACAATTTATATGTAATATCTTAGGGTTGCTATAACAATAACTTTGATTCTTACAAGAGATAAAAATAATTTATATTATCCGTAGTTATTTATGTCTCTTTATTTTTTTCTCATTTAGCTGGAGTCGCTTAAGAATGTTCTTTTATTTAGGACGGTACAGAGACTTACCAGGTATGGCTGGTTCGGTAAGGATCTGTATAAAGTTCTGTGGAGGCAGCCAGTCATAGTTTGTAATCGTATGCTGCGTAGTGAGAGAAGATAACGAGTGGTCGCTTCCTTCTGCAAAGACGTCATCATGTAGAAGGAGACCGCTGAGAAGCTTACGGAGGGGGATGAGTTAGCGGATCCCCGTCGCAGGCAGCGAACAGGGAGTCGAAGACGCCGCTATGGTCACCTCCTTCCAATCATGCAGTTAAACCGGGTTGAGGTCGGGAGCCCCTCACAAGCGAGCCATACAGTATTCAGTACATAACACTCCACTGATTTTGAATTTTTTCTCTTTATCAAATTCATTATACAAATTCAAACCCTCTATTATAGATAATATTTTATATACATAATTATTTTATATATAGTTTCGATATTTTTAATTTTTCTTCACAAGTCAAATTAATACCTAGAGCATCTATTACATCCTCATCATCATCATCATCATCCGAGCGTTAAATGCCGGTTGCGTTCATTTCGACGCCCAGGGTTCGCTTTCCTACTTTTTCTACTTCACTTCTCGTGGCCTTCAGCATCCCCCGTTTTCAGACCATCGGCACTCATGTCATTCTTCACAACGTCAGCCAATATTTCTTGGGCCTTCCCCTTCGACCGGGACCTGGCGGAGGCGACATGGCTATACATTTGTTCCCCACATAATTAGCCGGACTCCATAAAACCTGACCCTACCAACGTATACGGCACTCTTGCAGTTTGTTTGCGGGAGTTCCTGACACAGCCTTTCCGCTTCAGGTGCTTGCGTCGCTCCATCAAGCATCTAGGAGCTGCTCTCTGCTGATAAATAATTCTTAATCGGTCTTTACGCTCAGCTAAGATATAAATTCATGTTAAGCAAGTCCCGGCCAATATAATAAAATCCTTTTGGCCGGTGAGTAATGACCGTGTGTAGGCACAACAAATGGTTCGCGTCCGTCCTTTACCTTTGGTATTAACGCCGGCTATATCTCTCGCGTGCTGACAGAGGTTAATAACCTCGTTAACTAGATTATGCTTGTGTTTTGATATATTTTGTTTATGGAAGTAGTATGGCCTGTTATGTGTTTGTTTCCGAGGTGATATGCATTTGTCGACCATCACACTAGAGTTAATTGAGCGGAGAGTCAAGAACTTGATAAGCAACGCCCAGAGGCCCAATTCTGCTATTTCAATATCTTGCACTGATTACATTGCGATAGTGTTAAAAATGCGTATTCTACTAAATCCACATTATTTTCTCGGTTTTTTTAATGTTTGCTAGTAGGTAAACTGGCAACCGGACCACTTGATGTTAGGTGGCTACCGTCATCACATCTTCAACGCTAAGGGAGCCGATGCGTTGCCTACCTCATTGAGACTTTAGGCATCTGTTCACGCCCTTTTTGAAGAGCCTCATATTGAAGCGCTTTAGGAAAACCGCAGGAGGGAGTTCATTCCATAACTTGGACACATACGACATGAAGGAGCGTGCGGGCGGAATAAAAGTAGAAAAAAAATGTATTAGCATTTGCAGAAACCGACTTAACTCACAAAATTAATCAATCAATAACTTTTTATTGTAGACCAATCCAAAAAGAACTCGCAGACTCAAATTATGGCTCATTATATACAAAGGGCGGTCTCGGACCTCTTCCATACAACCCCAGGAATGAATTGAGATTATAATGTCAACACTCTCTTTCAGACCAACTCTCTTTCTTACTTCGGTATTACGAACGCGGTCCGCGAGCGTCACTCCGCAGATTTTGCGCAGTGCTCGCATCTCGACTGCGTTTACTCTACTTTCATGCTCTCTGTTCCATACCCAACTCTCGCTTCCATACGTGAGCGTAGGTACCAGCACCGCGTTGTGTATGGCAAGCTGGGCCTTCTGGCTGAGGTTTTTAGCGCCTAGAAGCTTACCTAACGCTCCATTCACACTATTCCCCAAATTTACTCTTCTTTCTATGTCAGCGGTGTACCTTCCATCCCTGCCAAAAGGATACATACATAATACATAGTACAATTTCTTACATTCTAGTAATTCATATATAAATGCAGTATATACAGATGTTATATATATATATATAATAATATAATAATAATCTTTATTGCCAACAAATCTGATACAATAACTTATGGAAGTCCCAACTCCCGAGGTAGGCATGAAGCCTGTGTTTCGGGAATCAGTGCCCTCTCACATTAGTTTTAGTTTTAAACACAAAAAATACAGATCAGTAACAGAGTGTTTATATCTAGTGACTAAGCGTGTTGTGTAGATGTACGTGAGCGCACATCGTGAGTGTACATCGTATGTGTGTGCGTGCGTGTGTGTATGTGTGTAATTATGTGTGTACTGTACGATTACTATAAAATAGATTAAAACAGTGCTTCGGTGGTAGCGTAGTCAAGGGTAAGTAGCCAGTATTTTAGTTTAATTTTAAATCCCGACTATTGAGTCCATGTACATTGTTTTTTTTTTATTTATCTTGTTATATAGTGTCACCGAGATATAGCATTGCTGCCGTCTTGCAAAGCCAGTACGGTAAATTGGAGTTGGCAATATGTTGGTTACAGTTATTTTTGTAGATATGTATAAAATATATAAATGTTTATAGATAAATATATGTGTACCTACCTATATTTAAATATCATCATATTCCAAGGACAAGTAAAGTTTTCTAAACAGTGTTTCAAATATCGGTAGCGATTTTGCGTGCCTGATAGCAATTGGTGTTAAAGTAAATATCATTTTGGTAATGTAAAAACAAAATATCTGTTAATTATTACATAACAACTGGTATCACTTTTTAGTGTGCATACTGGCAACATTGTCTTTTGTCATTCTGTCGGGAGTTTTTGGCGGGAACTGAAAGGAGACGTTGTGCTGTGCAGTTTTATTTTCTAAAAATGTGTATAATTACTCTAAAATGAACAATAGTTGCAGGATATTGATAGTTTTTGAGTAGAAATTATGTGTTTTTGTGAGAACACATTTCTCTATAGTCAGTCTTCTGTATAGTCAGATGTGATCTTTCGAGTTTTCACAAGAACTCCATTGAATGGCGTCGGTTGTAGCCTGCAATACAACTGCGCTACTATACGAAGACCTATTAATTAACATGTTTCCAACTGAAAGACTTTGATTCTATGGTCATGAATAAACTTAAAAAAAAAACATTCTGTCGGTCGGTGCTCTCTGAATGTTAATTGTGTGCTCTGTCTTGTATTTTATAAAATACGAATAAATCAGTATCAATCATATCCTTCGTGTTTATTTTTGCCCACTACTCTTCAATTGGCAGCGCGTTCCAAAGCTTTATAGTCTTGACAGTAAAAGAATTGTTGTAGAAAGTTGAGCTATGCCTAAAGGGTGTTTAGTTTCAGTTTAGTGGAATGCCGTAGGCTATGGGAGCACGAATTAAGTCAAAACGTTCTTTAAGATAATGAGGAGTATTCGGGACAAAGAAAATACTGTACAGAAGACAAAGAATATAGGTATTCCGGCGAACACGAATTGGGGACCACTTGAGTTTTTTACGGAATTCAGAGACGACGTGATCATATTTCGGTAGGCCAAATATGAACCTTATACAGAAGTTTTGGAAGCGCTCAAGTTTATTAAGGTGTTCCGGGGCTAAAACTAGATAGGTGGCGTAAGCATAATCAAGGATAGGGAGTAATAGGGCCTGTTATCTTAATTTTAGTGGTAATGGGTAAGAAATTCAATTAACAAGTTGAAGTGGCAGTGGGCCGGTCACCGATGAAGACATCGGAGGACAGGGATGAGTGGCGTGGCGTTGACTTGGGCGGGCCTACGTCCAGTAGAGGACTACGATTGGCTGATGACGATAAAAATATTCTCGTCATTTTACTTTATTTAAGGTCACGAAGTAGTCGTTGTAGTGTGATGGCTAGCACACGCATCCCAAACTCAAAGAGCGCGGGTTCGATCCTGGCCGGAACGCATTCACCACATGGCAGTTTTCTGATCTGTATTATGTTACAATAACCACATGCTAACAATGGTGAAGGAAAACATCGTGATGCAACCTGCACACCGTGATAACTGATGTGTCAATCCTGCACGGCAACCTTGGACAAGGGTGGCGGGTTTACTGTCCGTTACCCCTATAATGGGAGGCCCGAGCCTAGCAGTAGGATATTGATGGGCTGATATTATATTACACAAGGTCACGAAAATTTCAAAGGCAGAAAAGCAATTCAAAGAACGTATCTCTCCTTAAAACTTAGACTATTATAGACAAAAGTTCTTAAACTGTCCTATAATAAAGTGGAGTTTCTATAATTTATTGTTAGACATAGGGACACAGCAATAAACAAGTAAGTTGGTAGTGACTATTAGAAATGCAAACTTCACGCTCGTAAATTCATTAACGAATTCTCCTAAGGGACATTAAAATGTTGAGTAAAGTTTAATATTGCTTGGGGGCTTGTTCGATTGTTTATGGGTATTCATCTCATGGAATTGCTAATCGTAGTTCAGTCTTCTCAATCAAATTCTGACAACAGTGAACACAACCATTTATCATCAACTAGCTTCCCGGCACGGTTTCACTCGCGCTCTATCCAGCTCCCGTGGTATATAGCGTCATGTTATATAGCCTATGACACTCCCTGTCAACGTAGCTTTCCAACAGTAAAAGAATTTTTCAAATCGGTTTATTAGATCCAGAGATTACCCCCTACAACGTCACAAACCATCCTCTTTATTATTATTACACACCGACAAAAGAGAATGCACACCTGCAGTTTATTACCTTTTCTGCATTTAGACTTATTTTGTTTACTTTGTGTTTAAAATTAGTAATTAGTAGAAAAAAACAGCCTATTGTGTATTGTAATCCTTTATGGTAGGCATTAACCAGGTGTGATTCGTGGAAATTATTTTTATGCGGTCGAGTATTGTGTCGAGACATATTGTATTTGTACAGGATTTTATAGGAATGCCCGTACGGAGGGGTGAGGCAGTCAAGCGACGATTACTATACGAGCAAGACGTGGGTACATTCGATAAGCTATATAGTGACGGACTTTGCGCGTGTTATTGAATCGTGCATCGCGGTAAAGCTATTGTATAGCATTTTTTATCAACTTATGCAATTATAATTATTTATTAATTTTTTATTTATGCAGTTTTTATTTTCTTTGATATCAATTCAAGTAACACTTTTTGAGCATGGTGACCGATAAGAAAAAAAATCCCCTATGTATACATATATATCCTACATGTATACTTCCGGGCGGGCGCACATGCGGTGAGTGTGGCATTATAAAGATATCATAGATACCTATACACCTATATACTTTCTCACAAACAGCTGCTTACGTATTCGTCCGATTTCAGAGCAGCTCGTCCCGATCCGTGCGAGCTTCGTACAGTCGTACCATAAACATACACGTTAAGCGAACGCTCGGCCGAGCTACATGGTAGGTGGAGTGGGGGGTGTTAGGTTTTATTTTAGTTACGGAATTTATTGATTCGGTCGCCGCGCTCAAAGCCCGCGATAAAAGCTATGCAATAGCTTAAAAACTTACGGACTAATATTATAATAATATTACTATAGAATAATAGGACTAATATTATTCTAATAGTGTACAAGGGGCGGTCTTATCGCTAAAGAGCGATCTCTTCGAAGCAACCCTTGGCGGGATTGATAGATTTTTAATACTGACGGTGGTGCAGATAATAAATAATGATGAATAATAAATAAACATGACAAATATTAGTACGAAATAAAATGAATAAATATATATACACACATGTATCTTATCTTATACTAATATTTAAAGCTGAAGAGTTTGTTTGTTTGATTGAACGCGCTAATCTCAGGAGCTAGTGGTTTGATGTGATTTGAAAAATTCTTTCAGTGTTAGATAGTCCACTTGTCGAGGAAGGCTATATGTCATCACGCCAAGACCAATAAGAGCGGAGCACCAACGAAGAATGTTTCAAACTTTTATTTAACCTGCAATGGATGTACCTATGTATGTATGTATGTAAGTTCGGGTGGAATTTTGCAAGTTAAATTTGACCAACTTCCCGCATATTGCATGACAATGCAATAATATGGTACCATGGAGCTGATCTGATGATGGAGACGGAAGATGACTATAGGCACACCTGTACTAAACAAGATAAACCCGTCGTGTTTGGGCTCGTTTTAATTGTCTTGGCTAGTACGCTGCTGCTGCATGATATCTAGGATCTCAAAAGCTTGTATTTAAAAAGATTTTTAATAAATCTTATTTTAACTTACTTTTTTTAAACTATTCCACGCGGACGAAGTCGCGGGATGAAGCTAGTAGGACATATCTTATAAACGCTCGCCTTTCATGTCATGCAATTTACTCGAACCGCTTGATAAATTGAAATCTACGTCGGCAACATAGTGTAATTTATAGTCCTTCACAGAATTACTAATAAGAAAGGGTTCAGGCGAGTGTAAAAGTCACTCTCGAATTTACGACGCAACGTGCAATAAATCTGAATAAACTTTTCAAGTATACCCTTTGATAACGATGACATTATCATCCAACGCGACATCAAAATAAATAAATAACTCTCTCTTTTCTTTCACCATATCTGTTGCGGACAGAGAGCAACCCCCTGACCCGCCCGCTGGAGCACACCTGCTCTCCGCGCCCCGCATACCGCCGACGCCCATAGCTCGCGCAATTAGCAGCTAGGCGTCGGACAGAATGCGGACTATAGGAGCGGCTTTGTAGGCCGAAGAACTCACGTGCAACTTATTTGCTACTTGCGACTACACCATTCTCACTCGACTCTCTCGCGCACTTACTTATTCTATGTATTATATAATTCAATTTATCTAAATAGTTCAATAATAATAATAATCATACAGTCCATTACATCGAGTTTAATTTTCAAAAAAGAAGCAACTGCCTCCAGTAATATTCCAATTAATTGGGGTCGGCACAATATGTCTGTTCCTTCTAATCACCTATATTCTGACATATATCTTCTGTCACACTACAAAATGTCTGCCATAAAAGATTACAATACACAACAGGCTGTTTTTCTAATTACAATTTTTAAACACAAAGCAAACAAAAGAAGTCCAAATACGGAAAGGTGATAAAGTGTGCTTTTATGGTATGCAGGTCTGAATCCACTTTTACTGACTTGTAGGTCGTATCAATAACATCCTTCACACAATTTATCCATTTCTTTTTTGGTTTACCTTTAAATTTGTACCTATCCATCTTGTAGTTTAACATTATTTTTTTTTGTCTCGTGACTCATCCCTCTTCGTTATATGCCCATACCACCTTAATCTTCTTCCTCTCAATGTTTCAGTCACGGGTGCAACTTTCAAAGATCCCCATAAGTACTCTATTCTCACCTTATCCATTTTTGTAACACCACACATCCATCTCAACATTGTCATCTCAGCTGGAGGCGTTTGTGGCTTATGATGAAATGAATAAATAACATTAGATATTTTTTTAGATCTTCTCTATCTATAGAGAAGCTTCAACGCTTCTAAACGTATGGAACACCAGGGGCGAGGCCAACAAGTTACCAACTTTTAAAACACTAAAGAAAGTATAATAGTGTATAGTGGATACAAGAGATAAGACAGAAGAACGAAATACGGAGATGTATTCGTGACGATAACTTAGAGCAATGGTCCCCAAATTATTATGTTTTGTAGACCCCTTATCAATTTTATTGTACTCAGCGGACCCCCTATATTTTTAACCGACTTCAGAAAAGGAGGACATTCTCAATTTGTCGTGCATTTTTTTATTTGTGTTCTATAACTTATTTGTTTATGAATCGTGTTTGACATTTTTTTTGCGTTTGCTTTAGTATAGTTTCTAATTTGTACTACATATAGATTTTACAGCTTCTAAGGACAAATGGACACTATCATATTTTATTAAAATATTTACAGAAAATTAAGAATTTCGTCTTGACTTGTTTTAATGTAATTCACGAATGCGAAGCTCTATATGCACGTCGGGATCTACCATTTATATTTTCGCTGACCTAGAGCGCTTGAAGATCGATATCGAGTCTAGGGATCCATATGGACCAACTTGGATACCTATAACTTAGAGGGAGAGGAGAGTGGGTCGTCAGAACTCTAACTCATCCTACAAAACATAATTAGCAGCCTTGAGCTAAGAAGGTAAAGAGAATACATACAAACATACATACATAACTTCACGCCAGGTCCCTTGCGGGGTAGGCACGAACAACAGAGCGCCATTCAGGCTTATTCTTACACACCTCACTTGATTCTTTGATATTCATAGCTCTTGTCATGCACGCTCGTCTGTTCTTAAGGCTCCTGACATCACCTTCTGCTAGTACACGATCAATTTAATCATGGAAGGTGTGCCGTGGCCTTCTGCGACTTCTGCATCCATCCACTTTTGCATTGTATATCTGTTTAGTCATTCTTTCATCATACATTCTTTCCACATGCCCGAACCACCGGAGCATTCCTTTCCTTACCTTCACCCCGACACTCTCTTTCAGACCAACTCTCTTTCTTACTTCGGTATTACCAACGCGGTCCGCGAGCGTCACTCCGCAGATTTTTATTTCGAACTAGCAGTCCCGGCAGACGTCGACCTGCCCGAAAAAGCTTCAATCGCTATACCGACAGCAGCGCCACCTACCGGGTCCAATTGTGAACCAACTCAGAAACCTTCTTTGGCTCATGCACAACAACTTTGCTAAAGATCATCACGTGATGAAAGGTATAGTTTACGATTCTACATAGGACATAAAGACAAACATTCATTTTTATATATCAAGATTAAATAAGGTTGAAATTTATGTGTTTATTTATCTCTTTTTAGTGTCGCATTTTTGTTTAGTCCAGTTTCAAATCACAACGATTCTAAAGAAGTTTCACTATAAAAGACGAATAATAATAGTTATGAAGTAAAAATGAGGAGTTTGTTGCGCCGCTTTGACTTAACAATATCTAAAATTGCTTTGGGAACGATGGTATACTGATAATTTTCAATAAATAATCTGTAAGATTCCACTTTGAAATAAATACATCCATTCTCGTTTCCATGCGAGTATGATAATGCGTATTACTGTACGAGTTATCAAAGCAGCCCATTGTCGAACTTTTGTCGTATACTTCATACAACCAACTGGCGTATCCCAAGAGGCATAATATAGAAAACACTACTTTGAAAAACACTGAATTACATGAACCAAGCAATAAAAAAGTTAATAAAATATATCATAAAATATTAAAAGTTTATACACTGAAAATGGAGTGCTATCAACGAGTGAACCAGGTCGGCCCTTCACACTCGTCAACTTTTAATGAGCTCGCGTACATCTCACGTATTTACGACAGTTTTTGATGCATTTTTTATCTTTTAGTGCCCATAGATTATGGGTTTGTACATTATAAATAACGTTACATTTATTTAGTTTCATAGTTCTTGTCATATGTTTTCTTAAGGTTAATAATTAATTTTGTTATATACCCTCTTATTTCTAAACGATACAATCGGCCTTTTCCTTAATTGAATAATAATTATTGGTGGCAGTTGTTTCTTGTTTCAATCAAACTCAATGTATGGGATTGTACGATTATTATTACTGAACTTTTTACGTGAATCGAAATATACATAGAATAAGTACAAATTATGTAAGAGATTCGTCGTTGAGAATTATAGTAGAATGGTGAACTGTGAATGAAGAATAATGAATAATTAATGAACAATTTTTGCCTCCAAGACTGCTCCTATATCCCGCATCCCGTCCGACGCCTAGTTGCTAATTGCGCCAGCTATGGGCTTCGGTGGTATGCGGGTCGGGGGGGTGCTCTCTGTCCGCAACAATAATGTTATATTTTTTATAGTTAAGCTGGGAAACAGGGAGTCGACCCAGCTGTTGGAAAGTGATTAACGTCGTCTAGAAGTCGTTTGCAACACCCGGGGCGGAGCCAAAGAGTTGCCGGCCTTAGGGTGCGATAGGAGGATTGGAATAGAAAGGGATAGGGAAAGAGGGATAGGGAAAAAGGAACAGGGAAAGAGGGACAAAGAAAGAGGGTTAGGGAGGAGGGATAAGGAAAAAGGGAAAAGGAAAGAGGGGTAGGGAAAGAGGGATAGGGGAGAGACATATGGAAAGAGAGACAGGGAAGAAGGGATAAGAAAAGAGGGACAGAGAAAGAGGGATAGGGAAATAGTTAAGTGGACAATTGGTACTCTCACTCATCGTACTAAATATGTATGGCACAAGGCCATTAATCGTTTCACGCCAATATCACACCAATCAAGCTGGCACTAAGAGCTATAATCAATGCCAATGTTTAAACTTAGGATAATTAATATTTTAAACTATAATATTCCTCTTTATAGCTGGCCCTCAGGTGTCCTCGCGAATCGCGAAGAATCGCGAATGAAATTGACACGTATCTAGATATGCAGGTACTTGTAAAATATAGAACAAGATTTGATTAAGTTTTATATAAGCCCCATTATCTTACTTATCTCTCAAACACGGACAGAATCGCAGGAAAAGATATCAGTATTCACTCATCGGCTCAGTTTCAATCAAATTAAAACTCGTTTGACTACAATCGTAATCTCGTACCCTTATCGCAAAAACCGCAGTTCAGCGGCTATAACTGATTTATGTCAAGGGAAAAGTTCCCAAAAGTTCCTGGAAAGCCGTTTAATTCCGTCCATTTGTTCGGGAGCGGCGGGAAGGAAGTCGGTTAATTAATATATTAGTGGAAAAACAGCGGGTGGATAGTTAATTGCCTGGTTTAAGGGTTGGAAGGGAAAGGTTCGGGATTAATAAGTCTAACCGAGAACAATTTTTCGCCATGATAGTTTCGAGGTTTGGGGAAATTCGTGCACTTTTTCGGCTATTTTTCGGTGTGTAGACTAAGGTTTTCTATTAACCGGCAGATAAACACACGAATTCTATATCCCCAAGTTAAGAAATTTATCCCTGCAGGAATGGAGTAGGAATACAATTTCCTACGTGGGGCGACCTGTCGTATGAGACGACAAAACAACCCACAGCCAGTTGGTAGAGCATTTGCCTGACATGATGGCTACCACTCCTGGGCTAGAGTATGCTGCCTTTAGAGATTGGTAGAACATTGGTGTTACAAATTGTCCATAGGCCATGGTAACCGCCCGTTAGGTGGGTGGGCCCTCTGCCTGTCTGAAGAACTCATGCAACGAAAAAAAAGCTATAGGGGTTTCTTCTTGATGGCGAGGAGGGGAGGAGGACTTTAATAAGAAGGTGCCTGTGGGGATATTAAGAGATTTTAAGAAGAATAGAAACTTAAAAAATAAAGTAATATTTATTTATTTATTATTTTATTCCATGAGTTCAGCAGAAATACGGCCCACTTGATGGAAAGCGGTTAACATCGCCTATGGAAATTTGCAACACCAAAGGTGCTACAAATGCGCTACTTTTCTCTTAAGGGAGACTGGAACGTGGTCACTAATGCTGGATCACAAATCAAGGTTGTTATGGCGGCATACTCTAGACCAGGGTGGTAGCCATGCAGTCGGGCAAATACCCTACCACCTGGCTGTGGGTTGTTTTGTCGTCTCTTACGACAGGCTGCTCGGCCACACGAAATTATATTCTTTCTCCGTTCCTGCACGGATTAAAGACATTAATAATAATCTCTAAACAATTTCAGTTGAAATATTTTCTTCGTTTCTCCGGAACTCTTTTACTTTGCGTAGCTTGACACGCACTTAGCTAGTTTTTGATCAATGTTTCTTTTTACATAGTGCCAAGAAAAAATTGAAATTCAGGACATTATAAGATTAAAAGAGTTCGTTTGTAGCAAAATTGATTCAACGATCTCGTATCAACAAGGGTTACCGTTCACAGTGAGATTTTCTATATTTCTAGTAGAACACTAATATTTTATTTCATACGAGGGTTCCAGCAATTGATATAGAATGGATTCCATTACGACACACAATGCTCAAGAGATACATACGATAAAACGGTATATAATAATAATAATCGAGAGACAAGCACACATATTGTATATCCCCAAATTAAGCAAGTTACGCTTGTGTTATGGGTAATACAACGGACTACTTTAAGGATGATCCCAGACACCCAGACCATAGCAAATAACAGAAAAAATACGTTTCCGAAATTTACTATACCTACCAGGAATTGAACCCGGAGCCTCTGCGTTGAAGTGAGGTAGGCTGGCAAAAGCTTAGCCCACTCAACCATAGAGGCCGTCTATCAAACTTTTATGTCAGATACCTACATACTGTGACGAGCGATGGTGGAGTTTCAGTAAAGTGTAGAAAATTCCAGAAGAAAAAAATAAGGACAGATACGTTTTAGAAATGGATGATGAACAAAAGAATAAAGAAATGAAGATCAAAATTCTAGAACAGAGGGTTCAGGAAAAGACAGAGATAGATACATGTTTAGAAACAGACAGACAGTAAATAACAGAATAACGAAAAGAAGATCGAAATTATGGGTTCCAGATGATTCCCCTGGGTATATAAGCAGCGTAAAGCGCACCTACGGGGTAGTTCAGTTGAAGAGAGCAAAGCAACAAGTGCAATATGAGAGAGTTGGAAGAAAAGTTAAGTAGAAGACAGTGGATAGTTACATGGTGAATTTAGTGAAAAGGTTACTGGGCAGATCAGTGACGGAGGAGTTTAGCGTAGTTTAAGAGGAGAACCAGAAGGAAGTTACCTGAGGTAAAGTCGAAGGTGAGCACTGCAGTAGCAGGAGGAGATCTACGTTATATCGCAACGGTATTGTGAGTGAGACGTCTCATCGTTAGCACAGAACGTCGCTAGTTGTGCGTGAAGGGGCAACCCTGCAGGGAAAAATCATGTTCGGCTGTGTAAATAAAAGCATTTAGTTGAAAAAATACGTGTTTTTTCCAATCCTAAGTGCGTACCCCCGCTCGAACGTAACAATACTATACCACATAGATATTATCACACCTGATTCGGAAGGACAATTACAATTCTTTTGCTTAACGGTTTGATTTTGTTTTAATCGTTTATATAAGAACAGTGAATTACGTAAGTGTAGTTCTAACAAACTCTGTGATAATTCCAACGGCATTTTAAATTCACATCCCACAAATTCGTAACAATACACACAGACATTAATTTCCTTATATTTTCGAAATTGAATATCCTCGTAATAAGAATTCTCCTGTATGTATGTCAAAACATATTGGATAATGGACAATATTATATAGATGTGGGTACGAGAAAAACCGCGTTAAAACTCTTTGTGTTGCTGTCGGAATCAGGTGAACACATCGTTCATTTTGCACCCGACTGAACGTATGAAGAAAAATGTAATAAACTGTACATTGTAGGGCTGTACGGACCTTAGTCTACTACTATTGTGCTGAAATTTTCATTCATGCAGTACAGTAAGTTTTAGACCTTGTACGAAAATTAACATTATGACGGCACGAGGCCTATTGAGCCTCGTAATGTTTTAAAAATTAAAATCTGGTTTATACGTAAAATAGTTTATTAATCTTTGTTTTAATAATTAATATCTAATAATAATTTGTGTAATAGAATATCTTGAATATATATTACCTTATTTTATACACTGAACCAAATTGAAGTTAAAAGTACATCCAGTTTTCTTAGCCGCACCACAAGTGAGACTTGAACGGGGCCACTTAGGCCCCGTTTCGCAATGAACGTGTTACAAAATAACGGTAAACTACATAATAAAACTACGTTTTAAGAGTAAAATTAATGGCTTTTACTCATACATTTGACATTACTAATTGACAGACGATCACGGTTATGAAAAACGATGGAAACGTCGGAATAACCAAAATCAAATAAATTACCACGCTTAAAACCGTTCAAACGAAATTTTCATATTGTATATGTCGGAATAGTATTTGTTATTATAAAGTAACCATATGACGGAAGTAGTCAAATGTAGTAATCGGAATTCGAATAACCGGATGTCAACGTAGAAACATTTATTATCAACGGATATCGGAAATGAAGTAACTGGAAGTTGGAAGTTATACGGATGGCGGAAGTTGGTGTTATTGAAGTAGGGCCAAAGCATTACCGGATGGTGTCAGTGGGGCGCGCTACGACGACCGCTTAAATACGCGGTGTTCGGGCCGAGCAGGGCAGTCTTAAACGGACAGTCTACGAGTCTACAACGGTCGTTCTACTTTCATCGGTTTATCAGAGCGAAAGCTCTGTTGGACAAAAGGCCCATAGTATATTGTGGTCGATAACTACTGTTCAATAAGCAGTATTCTTTGAGGGCATACTGCTGCTCGACACCTGACAAGCGAGGAGACGACTCTTGGAGTTGTCTTGATATTTCTGTATATTACTGTGCTGCGTTTAATATTGTAATTGTAATAATTCTAGTGTAATAAACTTTGATTATAACATTTCAGATTATTATTGTATTATACTTCGGAGTGTCATCCGCTCCCGTCGGGAGTGAATCCGATATATATATAAGTCACGAAAACGTAGAAAATTTTATAAATTTAACTTATTTGAATTCAAACATAAAATAAAACCATTTTTCTCCTGAACAAAAATAAACTACGCCGACAAAGCAGTCTTGAAACGTCATATAAAAGTTATCAGTAAAATAAATTATAAGCAGAGTAAATTTAAAAGTCAAAACCATAAAACTGCTTTATTCATTCAAATGACATTTTTGATTTCTCTATATTATGCTTTATTCTATGAATAAAAATGGAAGCCTAAAGAAAGCGAAACTATTACAAACCTGTCGTATCAACGGCTCTTTGGTAGATATTGTCAAATTCTCACAAATATATTGTTACGAGTTACGCAGGACTCGAATTAAAATGCCGTAGGAATTACTATAGAGTTTATTAGAACTGTACAAACACGTATAAAACAGGTACAAATATAACTGGTTACAACCAGTTCACATTGCACGATTCTATAGCACGCACAAAGTCCGTCACTATATCGCTCGTCGAATGTACGTCTTACTCGTATCGTAATCCTCGCTTGACTGCCCCACCCTTCCGTTTGGGCATTGTTTTATAGTAAACCGTACAATACACAATCGATTGCGTGGGCTGGGTTCTACCAAGAAAATGTAATTTGCACACCTGCGAACGGCCAACAAAGTCAAAAACAATAACAACCAGGCTTAGTCCGACACTAATGACGGCCATAAAACAAATTCTAAACACAAAGTAAACAAAATAATTCCTAAATCCGGGAAGGCAATAAACTGCGCTTTACAACAGGCAGGTGTGCGTTTATCATTGACGGCATGTAACAATATTTTTGCTTCAAATTCTGATAGACATACTTGGTTAACTTTAAAAATGTGCCCTTTTGAAACCTAGTATTACATTCGTATATTGTTGTTATTTTAAGTGTATTCTAGATTAAAATCAACGTTAATAAAATTAAAATAATATTGACAAGTTTTCGTTGTTTACAATTATTATTATCATTTATTAGGTTTATGGTTAGACAGCTAGGCCTTTAATTCAGATCTTAGTTTACAATATATTTCTTCATTTTCTTAAGCCTGTGTGTATACCACAGCTGACCTGTATGTAGGTAATCAGCTAGTGCCATTCCACGGAGTTCTTGTGACAACTCAAAAGGCCACGATTAACTATACAGTTCTCATTTGTCACAAAACACATAATTACTACTCAAAAACTATCAATATCCTACAACTATTGTTCTTTGTAGAGTAATTTTACATATGTTTAGAAAATAAAACTGCACAGCACAACATCTCTTTTTAGTTCCCGCCAAAAACTCCTAGTTTATAATTCAGTGACATTGACTACAGATAACGTATAGCGCATTCCATTAGTAGCTCGCAACGCCCAAAATGCTCCGTTAGCCGTTCCACAAGGCGACCGCGATCGTTGTGGTCGTGGCGAAAACACCACTAATGACGTCATCATTTTCGATCACACAACGCTCACTACGACCCATGTCAAGAGGTGGGTTTACGATTGTATCGCCGGTAAGCAAGTGGAACGGGTAAATCGCGGTCGCGAACGTGGTCGTTGTCTCTAATGGGACGTAGCAATAGAATATTGTCAGAAGGGGAAAAAATAGTACAAATTTTAGACGTTACGGCCAGGGTATTCTACTATTACAATATTGTCAGAAAGGCCGACAACTATTTATATTTATTTTATTTTATTGCAAGAGTTCAGCAGACAGGCAGTCGGCCAACTTGATGGAAAGCTGTTACCATCGCCTATGGACATTGGCAACACCAAAGGTGATACAAATACGCCGCTGCTCTCTTAAGGGAGACTGGAACCTGGTCATTGATGCCGGAACACAACTCAAGGTTGTTATGCCGACATACTTTAGACTGGGGGTGGTAGCAATCCAGTCGGGCAAATCCCCTACCGCCTAACTGTGGGTTGTTTTGTCGCCTCTTACGACAGGCCGCCTGGACGCAGGAAATTGTATACTTTCTCCGTTCCTGCACGGACGCACTAGTGTCACAATGGTTGTTTTTCATACAAAGCAGTGGCGGATTTAACAATAGGCTGAGTAGGCTGGAGCCTAGGGCTCCAGATTTAGGAGGGGCGGCTTTGAGGCCAATGTTCTTTTAGGTCTTACTTAAATTCTAAGTCTTAATTAGATAATTCTTATTAATATAACAATAAAAATTCAACAAGTAAACTGTTTAACCAATTACAACAAAAAAAACTACAATTTGAGTAGCACTTTTGGCTACGACAGAAACATACCCATCAAGCTCCTGCTACTTCTGTCTAGTAATTATATATATATATATATATATATATACAAAGGTTGTATAATAAAGACGATAGTACACAAATAATAAAGTTAAAATTTCATTTAAAAAATGTAATTTAAATGATTGGCAAATATTCAAATCCACCCCTGATACAAAGACAATGATTATGATGCCAGTGGTCGGCCATTCTGACGATATTGTTATAGCAAAATGGTTGTTTGTTTGATGACAATGTAGGTATAATCTTTAACTCTACACGGACAACCCTGTATATATATACTAGATGCAATTTTATGATATGGGAGTAATATATTACCTTCGGACATTTTGAGTTGATTTATTAGTTTCTCCTGAAAAAATTGGTTTTGGCGCTTTGTTACAATGTAACCCAAGTTGTATATATATAATATAAAAGTTTAAAGATCCCATGTCTGTATATTGAAGCTATTTAAAAAACCACTGGAATACACTATATAGACAATGGAGAAAATGATGCAATTTTTTTTGGATTTGTTTTCGGTTTGTACGGGATTCGCGTAAAAACTACTATGCAGATTTCGATGCGGTTTTCGCTGATCGATAGCAAATTTCTAGCCTTAAAATCTGCGCTACTTTGTATCCTGAGATTTTTTCTGTTAATGATTTAAAATAACTAGATTTAAGAAAAAAACGAATGCCAATGAAATTTTTTCACTGTTCGATAGAAAATTTTGTCTGACAAAATGTGTGACATTTTTTCCCGGGAATCCCGCGGGTGTCATCTCGGGAGCGGTTACAATTTTTTCTGATGCATGAAAATTAGGTCATTCCTACACAATTTCCACTAAAACAATAACTTAAATTTTTTTTAATTCTGCCATACCCGGGAATTTCAATCCAAGTGGGGACGAAATCACGGGCATACCTTATTGTAAATATATTTGGCGGCTATTGTACTTGAGCGGGCCTATACCGGCCTACCTCACTGCAACTCAAAGGCTTCGAATGCGATATGTGCGATATGCGAACGACCTGGTATGTCTTTGATTAAATTTTTCCCTGCTAGCACATTTTATTCATCCCCCAAAGTTAGTCGACCGCACTTGAATGCGTTTTATCAACGATACACAGTTGCCTTAGAAGGACCTTCATCCATGAATGCCATTTGAAGTCTATCGTACGATTCGTCCGGCTTCAGGCGACATCTTGACATCGTAAAAAATCATAACGCGCCGAAAATGTTCGCGGCGCAGATCCATTATTCAATGAGACACGATAATTTAAATTACCTCGCAAACAATATGGAGGGAAAATTTTAAATTGGAACGCATCTTTTGTTAATTATAAATAATCATATTTTCAAAATAGATTATAACTGGCCAGTTTCTCATACATAAAAACTTTTTTCTCAATACTTTCTGAGTAGCCTGGTAGCTTGTTACTTACTAGAATGAGAGTGTGTTGGGCTACAAGTAATGTTTTGAGAAACAGTGAGTGTGACAATAAGTCTTTTGCGTCCCTCTGCGTATTTTACCCAATGTATAACGGGGAGTCTTCCGAGGAACTTTTTGATCTGGTGTCATTACAACCAGCTACGGGATATTCACCCTAATTTCCTTCAGCTCCCACGCTCAACTACGCAACGGTTCTCTAGAACATTCATTTCGCGTACAACAACGATCTGGAGGGAACTTCCCGCCGCGGATTTCCCTTTGCACTATGGGGTTCTTTAAGAAGTGCGTTATAAAATTTCTTAGAGGTCGGCAACGCGTTGGCGACACCTTTGGTATTGCAAACGTCCATAGGCGACGGTAATCACTTTCCACCAGGTGGACCGTTTGCCTGCTTGCCTGTTTCAAGCAAAAAAGTGTAGTCATCTGCCTCTGACCAAAACCTTGTCAAAGACGTTACTCTTATAAGATTTCATTCACTAGAATTATTAAATATCTTACAGGTCGATTAGATATAGTGAAGATCATTTTACTAGTAAATGAATGAAATCCCTTAAGGTTCACCATAAACTCGAACCTAGCCAATTTGTACGGTGCAGGTGCTGTACTCAATGAAACACCTTAAGTATGGACTGTATTTATTATAGGCGCTTACAACACCAATAGGTATGAGTAGCACTACTGTACTTAAAGGTACGTTCAAGTAAACAACAAAAGTTAGCATTAGAACTGGGATGTTCTATTGAACACTGATAGCACTAATTGTATCGATTTCGTCAATCAATACTAGTTGCACTAATCACACACGCTGGTATTTACAAGATCCGTGAAAATCATGCTGAGGGACCAAATGGCTGTAGAGTCTTCTAAATGCTTCCTGGTCTTCCTTTACTTCTCTTGTGTGTATAACATGATTCAGAAACTGATAGCATACTTAACCAACTAATATTGCCGGAGGCTCGCACCGCACTCGCTAAGGTGCTACTTCTAGCAGACGTTTAGCTGCTAATCGCGCGATCTACATATTTGCGGTATGGGAGTTCCGAGGGAGAGGTCAGAGGGGTGATTCTGCCCGCTCACAATGAATATGGACACATTTGCATCAGAACAATAGGCAACCTTATCAAATGAGACTTTAAAAGAAAATTTAAATTATATTTGGCGGTGTACTAAACTAAAATAAAACTAATTAAAATCATATTTCTACTACTTATGTTTTTTGTAGGGAAAATTGAGCGTAGACTACTTTTCAGGACGAAAACTTCCTTGGGATAAAGCTCTTATTTAACCCACTTGAATTATTCATTGCATTGTGGTACGGTAGGCGTATTTTTACCTTATTCCAAGAAGCAAGTGTCCTAATTTTAGATCTTTATTCAAATAACATTGGGGATTCGAACATAATTGTGTAGCCCGGTAACCAAAAATACATATATGTATGAGACCAAACAATCGATACTTATAAAAAAAAGGTTTATTCGTTTATGATCTTGTAAGTGAATCCATAATTCAATGGGTATTTGATTTTTTATTTTTATTAAATGGAGAGATCATATAGGGTATGACTTGACTCGACTTGACTTGAAATTCCCGCGGATACTCAGGGCACAAAGATTTAAAAAAGAATGTAAGGTATCGTATTTATGTATACTGTGTCGGTATAAGCTAATTATGCACCCGAACAACTTCGAACCGCTCCCAGACATATTCCCTGGATTCGCCCCTCCTTCGCAAACGTGACATGCTCGCAGAAGGAGGAGACGGCGTCCCATTCAGTGCGTATATCTCTACTGCATCCCAACTATTAACGACAAACACAAACGTCTCCAAGCTGATTTATGTATAGTGTTACGCGATGTCCATCACAGCAGTCGTGAGAACCATAGAGTATATTAATATCACATAGACAATCGTCATAGATAATAATATTTTTAGTCGATTTATAATGAAATTACTTTTTCTACCTGCTAGTTAATTTTATAAGCCCACTAAATTATCGTCTAGACTCTAGATAATTTAGTGCATCAGTAACCAATTATTAAAATTGTTTTTATGATCCTGGCAACACTATGATGTAATTACTATATTTTGAAGTTGTCAAGAGTTTTTGGCGGGAACTGAAAGGAGACGTTGTGCTGTGCAGTTTTATTTTCTAAAAATGTGTAAAATTACTCTAAAATGAACAATAGTTGCAGGATATTGATAGTTTTTGAGTAGAAATTATGTGTTTTTGTGAGAAATGTGAACTGTATAGTCAGATGTGATCTTTCGAGTTTTCACAAGAAGTCCATTGAATGGCGTCGGTTGTAGCCTACAATACAACTGCGCTAGTATACGAAGACCTATTAATTAACATGTTTCCGACTGAAAGACTTTGATTCTATGGTCATAAATAAACTTTAAAAAAAAACTATATTTTGAAGTTGTCAAGAGTTTTTGGCGGGAACTGAAAGGAGACGTTGTGCTGTGCAGTTTTATTTTCTAAAAATGTGTATAATTACTCTAAAATGAACAATAGTTGCAGGATATTGATAGTTTTTGAGTAGAAATTATGTGTTTTTGTGAGAAATGTGAACTGTATAGTCAGATGTGATCTTTCGAGTTTTCACAAGAAGTCCATTGAATGGCGTCGGTTGTAGCCTACAATACAACTGCGCTAGTATACGAAGACCTATTAATTAACATGTTTCCGACTGAAAGACTTTGATTCTATGGTCATAAATAAACTTTAAAAAAAAACTATATTTTGAAGTTGTCAAGAGTTTTTGGCGGGAACTGAAAGGAGACGTTGTGCTGTGCAGTTTTATTTTCTAAAAATGTGTATAATTACTCTAAAATGAACAATAGTTGCAGGATATTGATAGTTTTTGAGTAGAAATTATGTGTTTTTGTGAGAAATGTGAACTGTATAGTCAGATGTGATCTTTCGAGTTTTCACAAGAACTCCATTGAATGGCGTCGGTTGTAGCCTGCAATACAACTGCGCTACTATACGAAGACCTATTAATTAACATGTTTCCGACTGAAAGACTTTGATTCTATGGTCATGAATAAATTATAAAAAAATTACTATGTTTAGCAATGATGCAATATTATTGTTTTGTAGGGTAGCATTTTCGTATAAAAGGCTGAGTGGCGTGTAGACGGTGTTCATTGCTTACTGTGCAGTGTGAATAGTCACATCAGAGGCTAAACAATAAAGGGGAAACCCTGCCCAAATAATTAATATTTGGTATATTTGGTACTTTCTTACCCAAATCTTTGCAAGGCTGTTACAATAGACTTATTTAAAGTAGATGGATATTATCATACAAAACTGAACCCTAGCAATAACAGGCGTGAATGCTCAGTAATGAGACCATCTGGTTGCAGCTTCAGAAATAGATTTTCTTAATGCCAATAAAAGATAAGTAAGTATATTAGGGTTGTTGCGGTCATATCTGCGACTAAGTGCCACCAGCGGGTAAGTGTTTATATAATGTTTGGTTGTAATCTTTAATCTGAGGGTAGGCAGCTCTGTGGCCTAATATTGCCTTGCAACTAGTATTTAATAAACTGCGGGTGATCTCATTTACATGAGTTGTGATACCCGCTAAATGGAAATTCGTTTTTTTTACCATTTAAGAGCTATGCTCTTGTCGGTGAAGCCTCTTCCAATCTTCTCTATAATGGGCCAGTTGTTCTACTTTTATGTAAGACACGACACCCGCTTTTTCTTTGATTTGATCCATGATTGCTCGCCTTGGTCTACCTTTCCCTCTCCTTGCTTGCACTTTGTCTTCGATTAACGTGCATATGGTGTCGTGTCGTAGCAAGTGGTCAAACATCTTACTTCTTGCGTCCAAATGGCAGTAGTAGGAGTAAAAATCGACATCAAGAGAGAAACCATAGATAATCTAATAGCGAAAAGCGAAATTGATAAGTTTTTATTTTTATTGCATGAGTTCAGCAGACAGGCAGATGGCTCACATGATCGGAAGTGGTTAGCATCGCCTATAGACATATTTTGCAAAATCAAAGGTCTTACAAATGCGCTGCTGCTCTCTTAAGGGAGACTGAAACTTGGCCACTAATGCCGGAACACAACTCAAGGTTGTTATGGCGGCATACTCTAGACCAGAGATGGTAGTCATCCAGTCGAGCAAACACCCTACCACCTGGCTGTGGGTTGTTTAGCCGCCTCTTCAGACAGGCCGGTCCAACGCAGAAAATTTTAATTATTTCTCCTTTTCTGCTCGGATAGTAATAATAAATACCTAATTTCTTTTTGACTTGAAACTAAGAACAGGTCTGAAAGTGGCAGGAAGGTATTAATTTAATTACGTAATTTATTGTTTAATCTTTACATACATATAAATAAAACTGAAGTTTCGGTTTATAATATCAAAATAACAGCTTTTTACTAAATGCATAAATAAGAGATACGGTGGAAAACATCAAGTTTTAAAATTTCTGTCCGTCTAGATGTTCTGGCTAATCTCTGAAACGGTTGGACCGATTTCGACGGGACTTTCACTGGCAGATAGCTCATGTTATAAAGAGTAACTTTTCTTAGGGTCCCGCAAAAAAAAACTCCAAGTGGACGAAGTTGCGGGCATAGCTAGTAAATGCTACAATGGCTAGACACCATTTCAAATTACCTGTGTTGTACGAAAGGAAAAACTGCCATTCCAACAAAGAATTCAACACCTATTTTATTTTCTAACACCTTTTTTTGTGTTACTTTTATTGGAACGTAGTTCCTTATCGCGCGGTACGAATGAGGGCTAGACGGAAAAAATTCTTACGAAAAAAGTTGTCACGACAGTTTTTGAACTTGCCAAGATAACATGCAGTTGCATAACCCTTTATGCCCACGCAGTTAGAGTTTAATTTGGAGTACATTATTATTTAAATGTCATGGGTTGCTGACGTACAGATAGCATTTGCGGACATATAGAGTCTTAATGTCATTAAAATAAGGAGCAATATCGCGAATCTGGTTTAAAGTTAAATTTGTTTCAAGAGTCGAATTGCAGGATGTGATTCGATTTTTAAATTTTTAATT
Organism: Dendrolimus pini; assembly: GCA_949752895.1. Taxonomy (NCBI): domain Eukaryota; kingdom Metazoa; phylum Arthropoda; class Insecta; order Lepidoptera; family Lasiocampidae; genus Dendrolimus; species Dendrolimus pini. The sequence goes on along the minus strand of OX457138.1, from coordinate 982,193 downwards.
TAAATTGTTTCTTATATTGAAGTAAATAGGATTCAAACTTACTCATTTACTATTTTGTTGAGTCTATACAGGTTTTTTGTAAATAATAAATATGGAACTTCGTTCCATCCGGGTGTCCCTTGACACCTCTCAAGTTTTTTTTTCCTTCTCTTTTGCAAATAGCGTCTCTAGTTTAGCTCCGGTGTTGCTAATCCATGAAAAATCATGGAAGATATTTGGAACTAGAACATTAGTGTTAGATAATCATAATATATTATAATGCTCGGACTCCATCTGAAATAATGTTATAGTTGTTAACTGTGGCCAAATGCATAATATTTCTAGCGTTAAAATAACGCCGTTAATAAATAAACATTTCATTTAACTGGTAGTCCTAATTCGTAAGATATTTCAACATGGCGGCTGTAGTTCCATTTTTGCCATTACACAGACAAATTCAGCGGGCTATAGTATTATTACGAGTTGTGGGCCTCGAATTAACATGCCGTTAGAATTACTATAGAATTGATTAGAACTATACAAACACGTGTAACACAGGTAAAAATATAATAACACGCGCAGTCCCTCACTAAATAGATTACCGAATGTAGTACACACGCCTTGCTTCGCTTGTGCTTGTCGCTCGACTGCCTCACTCCGCCGTTGGGGCATTGGTTTATACTGTACAAATACAATATGTGTGCTCGGCCGCGTGGACTGAATTTCTAAGAATCACACCTGGATAATTACTACCATAAAGATTACAATACACAATGGGCTGCTGTAAACAAAAGAAGACGGTCATAAACACCGACGGGCTACAAATGTGCTTTGTTTACAGATATGCAAGTGGCTCAAATTGTAACTATTATTGTTACATTCCGACAAAGAAATACGCACACCTGCCTGTCGTAAAGCGCAGTTTATTACCTCCCCGCATTTAGGAATTGTTTTGTTTACTTTGTGTTTAGAATTGGTAAAATATTATATTGTTATTGTACTTGTTTTATGACCGTCATTAGTGTCGAACTAATGCTTGTTGTTATTGCATTGCGTCGAAGCTTGCCAGGTGTGCGGATTAACTCAGTGAACGCGGTCCTTTGTTGTATTATACAGTTTAGTATAAAACAATTCCATAATGCAGGGACGGGGCTGTCAAGCGAGGATTACGATACGAGTAAGATGTACATTCGATGAGCGATACAGTGACGGACTTTGCGCGTGTTGTTGAATCGTGCAGTGTGTACTGGTTGTATCCAGTATATTTGTACCTGTTTTATACGTGTTTGTACAGTTCTAATAAACTCTATAGTAATTCCAAAGGCATTTTAATTCGAGTCATGCGTAACTCGACACCGCATTTATTGATACTGTAAATTTGGGCCACCTGCATTAATATAAGTTCAACCCTATTGGGTGGAATTTATATTAATGAATGAATTAACATAAAGAAGACAGAAAATAGAATATAATTATATATAACTGAAGATGCTTCTCCTTGTAAGATCTGTAGCTACTTTACTTCATAGAAAGCTTTAAAATAGCAATGTTTGTAATACCTTAATTATTTTCAAAATTCAGACAAATGAATGGAGAGACCTCAATGTAAATGAACCCCACTTTGGTGTTTTCGCTGATTAAGTTGTACTATTGTGCGAGAGGGGGATTTATATGGAACCATTCTGACGAGCCCCGGATTCGCCCCGATTGTTTAATTTATTATACTTATTTGACTTCCTTATTACTGTTACATACCTACAAAGAAATGCGCCCCTGGTTTATTACCTTTCCTGCACTTGGACTTTTTTTTCACTTTGTGTTTAAAATTTGCAATTAGACATTAGACTATTGTTATTGCTTTGGTTTATGACCGTTCACAGGAATAATTAACCAGGTGTGCAGATTACGTTTTCTTGGAAAAACCCAGTCCACGCAGTCGATTGTGTATTATACAGTTTACTATAAAACAATGACCGAACGGAGGGGTGGGGCAGTCAAGCAAGGATTACGATACGAGCAAGACGTACATTCGATGAGCGACTTTGCGCGTGTTATTAAATCGTGCAGTTTGTACTAGTAATGTCTAGTTATGTTTGTAATTATGCTAAATATGTTTGTATAGTTCTAATAAATTCTATAGTAATTCCAACGGCATTAAAATTAGAGTCTTGCGTAACTCGTAACATTACTATGCTTTTGGATATACTAATAGAATGTATAATATTATAAAATTCTAAACATGCCGTGTGTTGACGATAGAATACGTTGTATGAACGGCCCGCTCGGTGTTGCCTATAAAACAACATAATAGGTTGGGAAAAAGTCATTTCGCATATAGCATGTGTAATAAGATCTCTTTGGCTATTTGTATCTGGCTGGTTTTGGTATCATTATAAAGTTTTAATTTTAAAGAAGACAATTCCAAATTCAAATTAGGAAAATGTGTGATTTACATTTGTTTTTCTTATTGTTAAAATGAGCGAATTTAATGAAGAAATTCGATACATTTTACTACAAAAATGGTAAAAATGCAACACCAGCTGCAAAAAAAAAAACATTTGTGATGTTTGTGGACCTAATGCAGTATTTGTGAAAGTAGCGAAAATTTGGTTTAAGCGTTTTCGATCCGGAAATTTTGATATCAAAGATGCACGTCGCTCTGGTCGCCCTGTTAGGGACAAAATTGATGCCATTTTTGAAAAAGTGGAGCAAGATCGGCATATTAGTAGTTGCGATGTAGCTTGAGAACTGGGAATTGACCACAAAACGGTTTTGGCGCATTTGAATAAAGCTGGGTACACAAAAAAGCTCGATATTTGGGTGCCTCATGAGCTCACTGAACTAAAACCTAATGAACCGTGTACTCATTTGTGATTCTTTATTACGACGTAATGAAACCGAACCATTTTTGAAGAAGCTGATAACTGATACTGTTTGCAACACCAGGGGCGAAACCAACACGTTGCCAGCCTTTACGATAGCCTTTGTGGGTTAGAGGGTATTGATTAGAGGGTATGGATTGCAGGGTATGAGTTAGAGGGTATCGGTTAAAGGGTATGGGATAGGAAAATGATATAGGAGGGTAAAATAGGGAAGATGGGCTAGAGGAAGTGAGAAGTAGGCCATCGGAACTTGCACTCATCGAACGAAACACGATTAGCTCAGGGTTACCAGTTTCACGCCGATATTCTATGAGAATGTGGTATCACATCGATTAAGCCGACCCAAGAGTTGTTATTAAGAATCCAGCAAGAATTCACGTTAAAAAATTATAATACTGTTTTAGAAAATTTTATAATTTAAGCAACAGGCAACATCGTCAAGACGCTAAATTTTGAAACTCGCATATATCATAATAATGGAGGTAGTTAATTTACGCAAAAGTTTGTTTCCTCTATTTGTTATTTGTACGTTACACATTCCAGTAATTTTTGAGCAAGAAATGTAACTATTTAAATGAAAAGTTGTGGCAGTTTAGTGGCTAATACACTAGCGTGTTGTTACGAGCTACAGGACTCGTATTAAAATACCGTTGGAATTACTGTGGAATTTATTAGAACTATACAAATACGTATAACACAGGTACAAATACAAATGGACGCAACCAGTACCTACAAACTGCACAATACAATAACACGCGCAAAGTCACCTATATATCTTATCAATGTACACGTCTTGCTTGTATCGTAATCGTCGCTTGACTGTCTCACCCCTCCGTTCGGGCATTCATTTTATACTGAACAAATACAATATACCTTGACGCAAAACAATAATCTCGAAGAATTAGTTCGACACACCTGCCTAATGACTTTTTTTTTATAGCCTGAATCAGGTAAACAGGCAGACGGCCCACCTGATTTACAGTCGCCTATGGACGTTTGCAACATCAGGGGTGTCGCTAACGCGTTGCCGGCCTCTAAGAAATTTTATAACGCTTTTCTTAAAGAACTCCATGTCATAGCGCAAAGGGAAAACCGCGGCGGGCAGTTCTCTCCAGATCGTTGTACGCGGAATAAAGGTTCTAGAGAACCGTTGCGTAGTTGAGCGTGGGAGCTCAAGGAAATGGGGGTTAATATCCCGTCGATGGCGAGCGGTGCGGTTGTAAAAGTGAGGCGTTGTCACCAGATCAAACAGGCCTGTCTAAAACTGAAAGATTTTTTTAAATCAGCTGAGATTAGTGCGTTCAAGCAAACAAACAAACTCCTCAGCTTTATATATTAGTATAAGATATATAGTGAATAATAATAAATTACATACATAGACATACATGTAATTACTATAAACAATACAATTTACAAAGATAGAGCGGCGTGTCACGGGTACGAGATTTGAATGAGCAGAATACCGAAATCAGACAAACGTACAACAGAATTGGACCCCTATTCGATAAGCACGCACGAGCGCGGGCAGAGATTTTACCTAATGCGCATTTTCCTTATTTGATACAACTACCACCACGTGCTGACGATGAAGAGAAGCATCGTCATGAAATTACATATCGCAATCAACAGATAGTTTCAGATTTAGTTAATTAACAAATAGTTATTTCAACTTGGATTCAATTCATGGTCTCCACAGGCCTCGATTCATTACAGCCAATGCCAAAACGAAAGTCGTTGCTAAGGATATTTCACGCATCCTTTCACTTACATAGTGTGGTTATATCAACCCTTTCGCTTTTGACCCTTTGACGTTCAATAATGTTGATTGATAATTCTAGGTAAAAGGCTCGTCGGGAAGGTGGGCCTTTGGTTTGGTTTATTTAACGTTTCCGGCGCCCGGTCACTGGGCTCTCCCCATAGGCTATTAACTAGATATAACAGAACCTGACACACGACCGCAAAAGACTACCAATGAATAGAGCTTGTATTAATTAATAGCCTTTTGCCTTTTAATAGTCTTATCAAAAGAACATTTTAATAAATAACAAGGACACAATTTGTTTCATTTACAATAATTCCACTCATCAAAATCAGACTTCCAAAAGGAGGTTCTCAACTTGGTCGGTTTTTTTTTAATGTATGTACACCGATCACTCTGATATATTATACTTCTTTAGTTTGATGCGGAATAGTTGCCATTTAGTTCTCTAAAAATTTGAAATAGTTTGGTCTAGTACTTTTCATTTTATGATTTTTTTTCCGTTCCCGTTTCTTGGGACCTATATTTTTTAAGACGCGCGGCACCTTTCGTAGGCTTGCCCATAGCTAGACACTAAAAAAATCGGTTGTCTGTAAAGTCGGTTTACTGACGATAGTTGAACGTGACAACGTCATAAGAAAATACTGATGGAATGGTTTCATTTTTCAAAAGAAAATTTTAATTTTCTTTGTTTGATAGATATTTTGTATGGATATAGAAGGAGACAATGGAAATCAAAATTGAATTGATCAAGTTACATTTATTTGTACGCATAAATACAATTATGTCAATTACGCTGCCGAACGCGGAGGCCGATTGTGCCTCTTTGTCGCTCATTCCGCGCTCTCGCTTGCACTTCAAGCCTTAAACGGAACGCTTCAGAGCGAGGTAACGCCGCATGAGTCATGTTCTTTCATGCGTGCAGCCGGCTCCATCGAATTATAAGACGTTGCCACGTCAAAAGTAACAAATAAAAAAACTTCGTTTTAAACAGCCGACTTCAAAAACTAAAAAGTAAAAAAATAACTTATTTGTAAAGCTATTTTTAATTATGATATCTTATTTTTAATATGTATTATGTAAAACATCTTAAAGTCGGTGCAAAGTAAAACATAAAAATTACTATATTTTAATACTATATTTTAAAAATTACTAAGCACCGACTTTAAGATGTTTTAGATAAACCAGTGACCAGTTGCTGTCCTTTTATTATCATAAGCCTTTCTGAGCTTCGGACAATAATTGAATGTACTACATATTTTTATTGTTGGTGTACAATATAGGGTATTATTGTTGTTAGTTAACGAAATTTATCATACCAGAAATCAATCGCCTTTGCGTTTCAGTGAACTAGGCTGGCAAGGAAGGGCTTAGCCCAGATGTTGTCAAATGGAAGTACTATTTTACTTTGTGTAGAGACCCGAGCAATTTGCGTCTTGTTTATTAGGTCAAGCAATCCAAAAGGACGAGACCAGACAAAAGTTTAGGAAATTGTTTTTATGTTATTTAGATACTACAATATTTTCATGTTATCAAAGGTTCCTTTATCCCCTCGTGATAGGCAATATAGTAATATATCAAGATTTCCTGGAACATTTTCATTTCTATGCGTCAGTCTGATTTTGATTTCTTTATTCGTAAGTAAGTATACTCTCGAGGTAGTTCCATGGTCACCAAGCCAGTTTCCGAGGAGTGGATTCTAGAAAATTCGAGAGTTCTTTTTTAGGATCTGATTTGTGGATCGCAAGGAAATCGAGAGCTACCCTTGTTCAAGACCATATACACGGAAGAGCGAGATGACAAATTTGTATAAATATTTAACCGACTTCTTGCAGCAACATATAAAAGTTGGTGTCAAGTAAATTTGTTGTTCTTTTATGTTTAATCTGTGAAAGTTGGCGAAACTAGTACATGGATAATTAGTATACAACCAACATTAAAGTAGAGTAATATCGCGTAGAATCCATTGATGGCGTAAAGGTCAGGCACACAGCGGTCAGCATTTTTATTATGGTTACACTTTTATCCGTCTAGCCCCCATCGGTCGAGCGCCTGAGTAACGTGAGTAACATACGATAAGGACCTTAGTTCCAAAATCGTGTAAACTGCTTGTCACTGGCCACCGGCGGCTGTGGTTGGTGATCAATTTGCGTCCCTTGGCAGTGGAAGTGACCTTGTGAGGCCCGCGCCTGTCAGGGCTAGGTCATATACCCGTAGGGGTGACATAAGGCTTAGGACGAAACACTCGGGGATTTAAGTGTGTATCCTTAAGTGGCGAGTGGCAATAGGATGGCACCAGTTCTGGTTCTGGTTCTACCCCCGGCCTGGTGAGTACTTCACACGGGTCTCGAACTATTCCCCCAAGGTTTTGCCCTTGTCGCGGCCTATGCTCCTCAATCGGATTTCCCCTGGCTATAACGGTGGTTACTTTGCGTCCAACCTAAATAATGAAAATTCACTGAGTACAAATGTAAGCGCACATCCCCTTAATAAGGCCATTAAGGTACGAACAGGCTAGGTTCCGGTCCACCAGCTCTAATAGCTTTAAAAGGGTTATTCTGTTATTACGGTTTAACCGGGTTATGATGTCATAAAAATATAAAATATAATTTTGCCAGATGCAATGTTTGTATTAATACAATTTTAAGGAAATTTCACATAATTTTGTGTACATTAGCATTCTTTTAGATCACTTTTACAGATAGACACAGATGGCAGCGAATCAGATGTGTCCAATCACAATCTCTTCACTTCCCTGCGAGGGATGCAAGGAGACATAGTCCCCCACAGGATAGACCAGCCGTGTTGCTGAGAAGTTTCTTTTGTCGTTTCTCTCACAGCCATAACACGTTGCGAAACGGCAGTAAGATAGTGCAGGTCGCCTCGAACCGCCGGTGCCGGTCCCCCGCAGTGGTCTCGAACCTATCGATTTTTGGCTATTTCTACCGATATGGGCTCTGTTCTACCGAAATAACGAAACATAACGATTTTTCTACGATTTCAGAGTATACACGGATATTCTCCCGATTTTACACTTTTAAGTTGGCAACCCTTTTCATTTATGTTTAATGTTACGGGGAAGCACTCAATATTAAGTTTGGATGGACCTAGTGCAGAATGTTCCACATATTTTGGGGAATACCCTTGTGTCCTACAACTCGATGATTTCATCTTTGATATTTTATCACTTCCCCGTTCATCCGCTAACGTTGAACGGTTGAACGCATATTTTCACATATTAATCTTTTGAAAACAAAACAGCGATATAGAAAATCAAAAAAATCTCGCTCTATGACGTTCGAGACCACTGATCCCCCGGCATCCTTCGCCTCAGGTTTCATATCACCCGTCGCCCGTTTTCAGTAAGTGCAATATTGTCGCCTTCTGGCTGTCATAATTAGATTCGTCCCCTCTCATGGCAATAGTCCAGCCGATGTAAAGCGCCTTTTGAGCAGGTCGCACCCGATAAAGTTCTAAGGTCTTCGGACCAACAACATAAAGTCAAGTCTAATAAAAAAAGTTTTTGGGTTCAGGCTTGCGAGACATAACAATAGCCTTGCTGGAAGATCTTTCTTTGAGACGGAGGAGCATTGCACGTCGCTCCTTAAGCCAGCATTTCTTGGCGATTCTTGGGCCCTCTCTTCTAAAGCACTAAGGCCAAACACTTACCATTTAAATTTGAATTTTTATTTGAAACCCATAGACATGTAAATATTGGTATAAGAGATAAAGTATAAATGACTAAACATTTATCCTGATGTATAACAAAACATCAGAATCCGCAGACCGGAAATCTGGATGAAAAAATTGGACATCGTTGAAACAAACCCCTATTGTTTAACATTGTGATAATATATTCACGAGCATATCTCGTTTAATAAACGGAGTATCGGCCCGGATTATCCGGGCTGGGTTGGCCCGTTCGACCGGATGTGATATTTAATTCTTCGCAAACATTAATCCGGTTAAGTCCACCGGTGTTTGTGTAATTAGTGCCAGCTTTTACCCGCGGCTTTGTTTTTGGGTTCCATGGCCATTTTTGCAATAGTTACTCTTTTTATTTAACAGCCTGAAGCAGGCAAACAGGCAGACGGCCCATATGATGGAAAGTGGTTACCGTCGCCTATGGACGTTTGCAACACCAGGGGTGTCGCCAACGCGTTGCCGACCTCCAAGAAATTTTATAACGCCCTTCCTAAAGAACCCCATGTCATAGCGCAAAGGGAAGACCTCGGCGGGAAGTTCTCTCCAGATCATTGTTGTACGCGGAATAAATGTTCTAGAGAACCATTGCGTAGTTGAGCGTGGGAGCTCAAGGAAATGGGGGTTAATATTGTAACACCCCCCCCCCCCAAATAAATAATAATGAGAGGAGACTTGATGTCCCTCTATAAAAAAATCCAAAAAGGATGTATGATAATTACATAGGGCTGAGTATATATATATATACTCTAAATTTTTCGCCCTTATAATTATTATTATGAGGAAATCTATTATTATATAATAACTTCCTTTATTTAGATTGGCTGTGATAATATGTCTAGTGATAAGTATCCTACGTTGTGTGTATAAATATTGTAGTGACTCAGTTCTATGGTAATTTGTCTGGACAAGTAATTCATCTAAAAAATAAGAAGTTGATTAGTACCCGGTATAAATAACGGATTGTGATTACCTATAGAATTACCAAACTACTTGCCTATCTTTAACGAAACTAGGGTGAACAGAATAGTTCGCTTCCGCAGAGAATACATTTCTACACTTAGGTATTTAAATATATAACTATAATACATTATTTATAGGAATTTGATTTATTAGATTTATAATATCAAAATATGTGTATATAATACATAGGTATTATATGTATAAGATGTTTGTAAGATCTTAGTGATTATAAACTAAGAGTTTAATGAGTATATATATAGTATAATAAATTATGGATTTTGGAAAGGGATTTATTTAATGAAGATTTAATAAGAAGGTATAATAAACCCAAAATGCCTTCCACCCGGGTCAAGAAGTGATCCCTCAAAATCACTTTTTATTATACCTTCAGGATAGAAAGGAACTGGTCGATGAACCAATCGCAAAATTATATTATTTAAATATTATGTGAGTCATTTAGGCCGATAATCCAGTTCGGTTATTGTGTGTGTGTGAGGCCAGAATAGGGGTTTGAGAGTGCCGAAGCAACTCACAAAAATACATAGCGTCCTTTCGGTACTCAGTATCGCAATACTGCCCCCCGAGGCTATCTAGTATAAATAGGCTGTCTTTCTGTATATAGAATTTAGACGCCGAGTGATTGGTAATATAGCACGCAGGTGGGAAGCACTTACTAGTCACGCATGTATTGATTTGAGATATAGGCCACGAAGACGAGCGTTTCACCAAACGTTTCATATCAGCATTTAAATGACTAACAATAATTTGTTGAAAGTGCCAATATGCAGCTTTCAAAAATACATGGTGTACAAATCAGACGGTTCGGATATTTCGAACGTGCACTGCGAGTTACTGTGTCTAGGCCAACAATTTATTATAGAATTATCGACCATAGATAGACAAGTAAAGCTGTATTAGCGCTCAAGCAGATACACCGCTGACGAACACATGTATTATATAATTTAATTACGATATAAACTATTGGCTCATTTCCCAGTATGAGGATAGGAAAGGTATGATATGATACCATTGGCATAGCCTTACCTTTTAAGTGTTTTAATTTAAGGAAATTAACTATCAATTGAAACAGTCATTTGGATCAGAGTTAATTCCATTGATAATCAACACAGAAAGGCAGGCATCCAGTGCCGACTGAATTTAACAGTTCATTGGTGAGTCATATCTTCCTCAATACAGTTCAAGTCAAGCTAGACCAGACAACAAGAGCCGTTTACTTAAGCAGACAAGACAGTTAGAGCACTGACTCGAAGCACTACCGGGTAACAACCCATTCTGCCGCATTTTTCTAATTGACATTTGCGAACGACCTATGTGTAAAACACAAACTGTGAATGAGGATGTTACGATAATAAATATCGTACCCACATGTAGGCAAGAATCATGTACCATAGCTACGATGTACATGGCCATTTTGCCAAGCACTGCCTTGCATCGAAATGACTAAACAAGAACTTGTATGTCAGAAATAGAATAAGTACGTGTAGTAATAAGTATGGGCTTTTAACCCTGATCCAAGTTAATGATAATACTTGAACACGTATATAGTATCTTGTATGGAACAAAAGATATCTGTGTAAAGTACAAGGATTGAAATGTGAACTTCATTAATATAAATATTCGTACATATTATAAATATTGAACATTTATATAATATTTCGTGTTATAAAATCCTGTATTATATGTTATCACCATCAATTAAGTGTTAATTCCAGTTGCATTCGCTATCCTTGCTTTAAAGCCAGGGGACTCGCTATCAGAATAAGTATTATATAAACGCTACTATAATTCGTATGATATCAAATAGTTTCGATAGAAGACTAAGACTTATGACTCCGTATTTATCGATTTATTAATGGCGCCCCATGGACTTATTTAGAGTAGTAAACCAATATTATATAGTTCGATCAAAGATATTGAAAATACGTATACCTGATCTTAGTGCTTCAAATAAGTAGTCAACGTTATTTACCGCTGTGTAAATCATTATAGAATATATTTTTAATATACCTAATACGGAATTATAGTATGTAAATTACGTACATTAAATAAATTCGTGGATTTCAGTCGAACTCTATTCAGCCTATATAAAAACAAACAACTATAAGCACTATGACTAACATGCAAGTCCTCGTCATTAAACGGGGACCCTATTAATCACGGAACCGCTACTAATATTTCAGGACCTCGAAGGCTGGAATGCGCCTAACTACCACTTCTAATCTATCGATCTCCGCACAGATCGGACTATCAGTTCAGAATACTAATTTCTAACACTTTGGCACCTACATAATTTTATTACACAAAATGATTCATCCCGTTATTATTAATTAATCTTTCGAATTGAAGCAAAACTGCTACTAATCTAGTGCTAATTAGGTATCAACATTAAAATAATAAATGACTAAACTACAACTTCGTTCGCGTAGCTTAACGGTGTATCCGGAACTATATTTCGACCGCGTGATCCAGTATTAAAAGCCCGGTGGATCTCAGACTTGACAGCGAGGCTTAGACCTCTGAACGGCCGATGAACTGTCAAATCTTCTAGCAAAACCCGTGATTCACGTTTTGAAAGACAGTCTCAAATTCTTCATGAGAGTCCCTGTGTAAGTCTGTCTGAAAATCTGTCAGAGTCACCCCAAAAGTCTGTGTAAAAGTCTATACAGGAACCTTCGTGAATCCTCGTAGAAAGTCTCTCAAAATTATTCGAATGGTCTCCGAGCGATCACGATTCGAATCCCGATTCCCGGAAAACCTCCCGAAATTCCCCGTGTCCCAGGTTTTTATTCTCAAAATTCCTGCCACCACCACTTCCAATAACGGGGTGTTCCTTCATTATTTGGACCGCCCCCTTTCAGCGATCACTGATTGCTTACATATTGTTTGTAAAGTAGACCTAATTAGCCTTAGTTTAAGGGTGTTCATTAAATATGATTGAGAAATTATCGATCAATCGATCTATACTGCATAAGCAATTATGTGTCTTAACTGTGTTACGATAAGATTCAGCTCAGATTATCGTCAGTAAAGATCAAATCCTTAGAACCAGTAGATTCCTTTCGTCATTTCTCTATGCGTTAACTGTGTTTTAAAGTATCTTAATTTTAATATAATTTTCAATCAAAACATACAAATCATTAGTTTTGATTTTTAAACTTGTAATGTTTCTTAGTTGTTTTCTTCAGAGTACAAAAGCTTAAAGTACGTAAATGAATTATAATTTAAATATAAAAATCATAAGCATAGTGGATCCGTTACAATATCCCGTCGCTGGCGAGCGGTGCGGTTGTAAAAGCGAGGCGTTAGTACCAGATCAAACAGTTCCTCAAAATACTCCCCGCTATACAGGCGATAAAATACGCGGTAAATGTATAGCTTTCCGGTACACGAATTTTAAGTAGCGGGGAGGTGAAATGGGGAGGGGGAGAGGCATACTTACCTTTACTACAACCCCTAAGGTCCGGAGACCTTGTTTTTTTTTTTTAATAAACATAACCTCACTTATTTTTTTTGCTAATATTACACTTCTATCATAAGTCCTAAGTTGAAAAATCTTTTCAAAGTCCAACAAAAAGCCAGTAATCAACATAAAAATAACCAAAAACCAGCTTAATTGGATAAAAGTGAAGAAAAACACAATAGAGCACATTCATATACACCACAAGAGTAACCATTCAAAATGGCGACCAATAAAGACGATTTTATAAAGTAATCGTATTTTTCAACTTGTCCGTTGAAGTTTCACTTCTAATATGTGTCCCAGCACACATTTCGATTTTTCGCAGGTTTACTGCAAATTATGATTAGGTTAGGTTAGGTAAATTTTAATTAATGCATTTTTTATTTAAACATTTTTTATTTTATCAAACAAAAAACTGAATTCGATCCGGAACCAAAAAAACATTCATAGTCTACTCTAAAATTATACACATACAACGGGACATTAACAAATGCGCATATTTCGTCATTAACTTCATTCGGACATCAAATTATGTTAAAAGAAAAATATTTCCAAAAAAAAAACAATAATATTTCGTTTGCTCAGTTTTAATGAAGAGGCTCCGAAACTACTGAACCGATTTGAAAACTTCTTTCACTGTTGGCAAGCTACACTATCCCCGAGTGACATAGGCTATATTATATTTACAAACAAATTAGGGATCCTTACTAGAACTCTAATAATGTAACCCAAGGTGTAAAAAAATACCTAAAATCGCGTGCGCTGCGAAAACTATTGATGATAGAATAAAATAATGTACTACGACTTTGCAGAACACATCATTATTTACAAAAAGTGTCGCGTTAGCATATGTCTAACTATTATAGTTATGCCACAATAAGTGTACTTTTATTTTCAAATTTTAACTAAAATGCCGCCGCTAGAAAAGGCCCTTTATTTGTATCTTGGTATTAATCCTTATGAAAATAAATTACTTCATATTCAAGACTGCTTCAATACCTTTATATAACTTTTTTAATTATTCAATTTGGACATTCCATTCGAAAGGTATCACGAGTTTAAAAATGTAAGAATTAGACCACGTGACCGTGACGCTTTTTCGTGAGCGAAAAATCGTAAGACCCCCTCTATATATAAGTTTCACTTCAATAAAAGAAAGTACTTCTGTGTCTTTGCAATTTGATGATTCTACGGATATTGCAGACTTTACTGCAGTAGCTTTCTCAACCTTTTGCAACTCCGCTATAGAAGCTTCGCGACCCCCGTAGAGAGGCTTCGCGACCCCCTAGGAGGTCGCGACCCACACGTTGAAAAACACTGCTCTATTCCAATCACATATTCTATGCCCTTTATCCTATTAGTTCTATTTGTTCCCTCTAATCCATATCCTCTAACCCTTACCCTCTAACTAATACCCTGTAACCCATACCCTCTACTCCATCGTAAAGACTGTCTATACGCGACTGTAACTAACTTCCATGAGCTGGGTCGTCCGCTAGCTTGTGAGATTCGCAAAATAAGCGCAGACGAACCAGCAGGGAATGCCGCAGCAAAATACTTCCCTCAACACAACGAACTAAATAAAATTGTGGCAAAGTGATAAAATGTGCTGTTTATTTGTAGTATTGGAAAACAGATTTCGCTTGTACAGGGGAGTTTTTTGGGACGAAATAAATACGTTTGGAACACACAGACGCTATTTACGGAGTTATTGGCTTGCTTATTGGTATCGAGGGTGTTCACAGTGTTATTTATGGGGTGAAGAAGGGAGTTGGTACCTAGTTGCATAATGTCTATATCGACCTGTATAACTAAACCTGTATAAAATAGAGCCCTGAAATTTTGAATGGCTGACGTATGAAACCGTTTTGACCACTAAGGTTAGCGCATTCGGGTTCCGAACTCAAACGACACGGGTTCGAAGCTAGACCGAAAAGTATACACAACTAAGAGCGTAACCAGATACTAACGATGGAGGAAAACATTGTGATAAAACCTGCGAGATAACCGGTTTTCCAAACCTGCCTGCCTTGTACAAGCGTGGCAGGTATACTGTCCTACCTATGAATGGGTGGCTTGAGCCCAGCAGTGGGACAATACTACAGAAGTAATTTATATAGCGTAATGGCTATCGAAAGCGTCCCAGACTCAAAGGGCACGGGTTCGATCCTGGCCGGAACGCATGCACCACTTAGCCCTGGTTCACACGGCATTGTACTGCACGTTTTTTTGCAGTATACGTCTTACCGAAAAACAGTGGCGCATACAATGTACATAGAACCATTCACGCTTCGTTTGTACTGCAAAAAAACGTATACTGTTAATATGTTTAAACGAATACCCAACGGACTTGTCAAGCAAATCAAATGAACTTTAACGTATTCGGCTTGCAGTTGCGTATAGTATAGCTCTGTCTCGTTCACACGGCACGATGTTCATATGTTCATAATCGAATAGCATTTATTTATTTAGCAATTATTTTCATCGTTTCTAAGTTTATCGTATAACTTATCGAATAGTTTAGTACGCTCTGATTCTTCATTTATAGGATGTACCCAAAACCTTCTGCTCTGTCGGCGGCGAAACCGTTGGCGCCTTCGATTATACCAATATAAAAGGATAACCAAGCGTGGATCCATCACTGACGTCTACTCACTGTCACAACTGTGTGAAGACTGCAGCTATTCGTTTTTTATACGAATGAAAATCCACCGTGTGATTGTACGTTAAAAAAACGAATACAAAAAAAAACGTGCAGTACAATGCCGCGTGAACCGGGCCTTAGGCAATTTTCTGACCTAATTTGCATATTGTTACAATTACCACGTGCTAAAAACGGCGAAGGAAAACATCGTGATGCAACCTGTACATGGAGATAAACGATGTGTCAAACCTGCCAAGCCTCCATGGACATGGCAGGTATACTGCCCGTTTTCCTATAGTAGCACCGAGTACCCCGAGCCAGGCCTCCGTCACTCGCTCAAGACAACGCGCTATATACCTACCGTTCGGCGTATCGTCGACGATACAACCGCCAGAGGGCCGCCAAACGCCCGCCTGAGCACGTTTCCCGCGCTTACCCTTCCAAATGCCGAAACCACGTAATTATTGTGCAGTAGTTGGGTGTAAAAGTAAAAAAACAAACAAAAATTTGCAAATTTGCTCTCGGCAATGAAAAAAGCGTTTTCATTGCCGAGAGACGAAGAAAGTAGAGTAGTATTATAAACCTATCTTTATGGATTTTGTCACCATTTATTTCTTTGAATATACGTAGGTAAAACGTAAATCAAGAAGTTTTTTTGAGACAGGTATTATAAAGTGTTGTGTTTATAGGTAATTCCTATTGTAGTTACCTTACCTAGTACTCACACAATGGGCAATGTTCGATAATTTTAGATTTCTTAGATATTTTTGCTGTGGGTAGAAATAAGCGTCTATCGGCGCAGGCCGACATCTGTCTGTATCTCGTTACGTGTAGATAACCAATTAAATAGGGTATAAGTTTGAATCGACGTATATTCACTTTTCACAAGAATTAATAGCAAGAAATCAATAGGTATGTTTGACACAAAGTGATTTCAAAATGTTTTAATTTTTAACCAACTTCAAAAAGGAGGAGGTTCTCAATTCATCATAGGTCAACCCTAGCGCAATCTTACGTAGACGCGTTGGCGCGTCTCCCGCACTGCGGGCAACACAGTCTCGACTCTTTGTTCGCGTACTTATGGTACATTTCTTCTCGTTCTGAGCGGCAGGTATTATTATTAAGATCTTGTAGGCTATTTTAGCGTAGGTATTTTCACTTTTGTATGGGAGTGATGTATCTGTTACGTAGTAACTAATTATTAATCTGTGCCCGAGCCCAGCAGTCGGACATTTATGGGCTAATATTATATTAGTACAAAAGGCCACCTCTTCTCTTCAAGCCTCAACATTAATATTAATATACATAAATTACGTGTCACGTTGTTTGTCCGCAATGGACTCCTAAACTCCTTAACCGATTTTAATGAAATGTGCACACCGTGTGCAGTTTGATCCAACTTGAAAGATAGGGTACTTTCTATACCGTTGGAACCGGTAGGTGGCGCTGAGATCGGGTTCTAGAATCCTCCTAACCATCAGGAGCGATTTTGCTGATTTTGTGTGTTTGAGTGGGTCCCTGGATGGTTTAAATCTACAATTGGAACCGGTAGGTGGCGCTGGGATCGGGTCCTTGATTTTTATTTTTTCAGAGCAGGACAATGTATGCCGGGGCCGCAAGTCTTAAATACAAAAATATATGTTTGTCTGTATGTTCTTTATAGAATCGTAAACTATACATTTGATCATGTGATGATCTTTAGCAATGTGCATGAGCCAGAGAAGGTTTGTGAGTTGGTTGACAATTGGACCCGGTAGGTGTCGCTGCTGTCGGTATATCGATTGAAGCTTTTCCGGGCAGGACAACGTCTGCCGGGACAGCTAGTTTATTATAAAAGCTTAAATTCCGGGATAATGTTAAGGTAAACAAATATATTTGAACGAGTCGAGAAATGAATTCTCATTTGATGAATATTTAGAATACTTTATGCATAAGTTGTATGTTGACGAAATCCTTAAACAGAGGTTATCTGACTTTCAAAAATTCGCTATAAAGAGAGTCTTTAAAACAGAAAAGGAAAAGAGTATTCTTAAGCGTAGTGATTATATCTTCTTTGTTTCTTATTGTTAATCTCAGCGTCTGTCATTGTCAACATTGCAGTTATTTCTTTTTATGTTTTCGTACAGGCAAACTGGCAGACGGGTCCATTTGATGGCAAGTGGCTACCTGGCTAACGTCGCCCATGGACATCTGCAACACTAAGGGAGCCGATGCGTTTCCTACCTCGTTGAGACTTTAAAAATCTGTTTACGCCCTTTTTGAAGAGCCCCATATTTTAGCGCTCTGGGAAATCCACGGGAGGGAGCTCATTCCACAGCTTGCTCACGTATAGCATAAAAGAGCGAGCGCTACGTACAGTGAATAACTTCCAGGTGTAGAGGAAGTGTGGATGAACTCCAAGTCGCCGACGAGCAGTGCGGTGGTAAAATGGCGATGTAGGTACCAAACCAAACAGCTCCTCGAAACACTCCCCATTATACAGACGGTAGAACGAGCTTAAAGCGCCTACGTCTCTTTTCAGACTTAAAGGTTCTAAACCATCTGTAAGTTCGGGATCGTCGACAATCCGGACCGCTCGGCGTTGCAAGGAATCATGTGGGAGCAGCTGGTACTGAGGTACCTCAACCAAGAGATGGGAGCAGTACTCCACATGGGGTTGGCCTTGGGCCTTATATAATAAAAGTCTATGTCCCGGCGTGAAGTACCGCTTAGCCCTTTTGAGCACCCCAAGCTTTTTAGAAGCGATTTTCGCTTTGCTCTCCAAATGTCTCCGAAATTGCACCTCGCTCGAAATGTCGACGCCTAGGATCCCGATAGAGTTGGAGATCTTTAGGGGAGTGCCCTGCCCTGTTATGCATGTTTCTATATTATAAACATAACATGTATTAAAATGGTGACAGTACAGTTTCTTACACGTGCAAGCAAAAGTCAACTTTAAGGTGACGCACCTTTTCAGGGACTGTACACAACTAAAGGCAATCATGTATACCGCTTCTCATCAAGATGAAAACTTAATGCAATCTCAAGTTTCTCTCTATTTCCTTTAAGCACGTTTAATCATACTTGGAAACCAATCAGTTGGATGGAATGGCTTTGATTTGAAGGAGAAACTCGATGCCTGTGATGAATATGGAACTATTCGCGTTAGAAGCCTTGAATATGTATAATAACGTTACATAATTGTGCCTACTGTACGTATAATTAGAGCGAATGATTTTAATATGTTCAGGATATATACTCGTATGTGGGATGTGGGCTGGGAAGTAAAACAACTTTAACACTAATGTCAGGAACTCCCACATCCGTGGCAGTCTTCATGTTCGTGACATAGCAGACAAACTGCAAGAGAGTCGCTTACGTTGGTACGGCCACGTTTTACGGACCGGCTAATTATGTGGGGAACAAATGACTAGCCATGCCACCTCCGCCAGGTCCCGGTCGAAGGGGAAGGCCCAAGAAATGTTGGCTTGACGTCGTGAAGGATGACATGCGTGCCAATGGTCTCAAAACGGGGGATGCCGAAGACCGCGCGAAGTGGAGTAGAAAAAGTAGGAAAGCGGACCCTGGGCGTCGGAGTGAACGCTCCGAACGCAACCGGGATTTAACGCTCGGATGATGATGATGATGATTTGGAATTCTTTTATTTACTTTGTGTTTAAAATTTGTGATTAAAAAACAGCCCTTTGTGTATTGTAATCTTTTACGGCCCATTGTTGTATTGTGATCACTGCACACAGGTGGCTCGGATTAAAAAAAACAAAGTGATTCTAAGACATTCGGTCCACGCGACCGGGCAGACATATTGCATTTGTGCAATATAAAGCAATGCCCCAGTAGAGAGATGGGACAGTCAAGCGATAACCACGAGCGAAAGAAGACTTGTGTTGACATTCGGTGATCTATTTTGTGATGGACTTTGCGCGTGTTATTGAATCGTGCATTACGTTTGCACTGGTTGAGTTCAGTTATATTTGTACCTGTTTTATACGTGTTTGTGTAGTTCTAATAAACTCTATAGTAATTCTAACGGCATTTTTAATGCAAGTCCTGCAACTCGTGACAATATGTTTACGAATTAAGTTTTTATAAAAGTAAAATAAAGCTACAACTTAGGGTTTCAGGCGGCGTAGCAGCGGAGCAAACTCTAGTGTCAAGTAACATAGTTATCGTCCGAAGATTCAATTCTTACTGTCAAAATAGCAAGCAGTGGTCTTATATCATCAAAGAACTTTTTCAATTATTACTTTATGATATTTCACTGATAAAAATACAAAAGTTGGCGTTCTTAATATTCTGTTAAATTAGAATAATCCGGTCAAGTGGGTATCAGTGATTGATTAAGTGGGATCCTCTTGTTGATGAGATATTTCAAATAAACTTGGATTAACTGAAATCCCTCTGGTAGGCTCTTAACTGAAGAACCGGATCCTACCCGCGTGACGTGTGACAAGTAACATCTAAATTCCTCAGTATCACAGTTTAATATTATTTAAAATTATAAATATTGATTCTTGTTACCCGTAATATTACCTAATATAAAGATTAAGTTAATGAACAGTGATAATATATAAAAGTTTTATAAATAAAGTGTTAATATTAAGAAAATCTCAACAATAATAGGACTTGCAGTGATCATGTTTACGTCAAAGTTTTAGTTTAAAAATCGACCTGGCATCAATTACAACAGTACAAATACTTTAATAACCCTGTTACTACTTGTTTACTTACATATATAATATCTGTTAATTAGAAATTCATGAAGTGATAAAACAAAAAACCAATTCGACCCTCTAAAATAAATATTCAACTATACCATCTATTTTGTGAGACCTGTGCGCCATCTATTGTCAATCGAGGTAATTAAGTACAGTGCCTATCTGTGTCATATCGATCGTGAGCATCACTGTAGTTTAGCCCACTCAGTTTTAATGCGCTCAAACTATAAATAATAGAGGGCAGCACGTGTATTATGGAATGCTATGCTAACTGCAAACAGCGTATTCAACCAACCGACGACTTTTTAACTTGCAAGGGGTGTTCGGGTAAATATCATCGACTATGTTTGAACATAAAAAAAGATCAATTTGTTGCACTCACTCTGCAATACAAATCGGCCTGGACCTGTCCCGCTTGCAACATTAATATAACTTCGAGACGTCCTAAAACAGATTGCAATACACCAGTTCGTCACCATCAAATACCATGCGCTGATGTAGCTAGTTCAAACATGTCACTTGATGGCAGTTTACTCAGCGTCAATGATAGCCAGATAGACTGCGAAACCAGTATTGTATTAAATCCAGATGATGAGACGGTAACTATGCAGAATATTAGCCAACTATTAGATCAAAAAATAAATAGCTCTTTAACTTGCAAAATAGACGAAATTCTTCAAAAGTCTTTATCATCGTTCATGACATCTCTGCGTGGAGCCTTACAAGATGATATCAAAACGATGGTTCGATCAGAAATTAAGTCTGAAATACAAGATCTTGAAACTAATTTTACTGCTACTTCTGACTTCATCTGCGCTGAACAATCTGCTCTAAAATCACAATTAGTAGATAAGACCAAATGCATCCAGAAATTAGAAGAAGAGAATAACAAACTTCAGTCGGAAATTCAACATATCAAACATCGATTCTCAAATATCGAGAATATGTCTCGAAGTAAAAATATAGAAATTCAAGCAGTTCCGGAAAGCCGATCTGAGAACGTGGTATTAATGTTTAAACAGCTTTGCAATACTATCGGGATAACTATTGATGATACTCAAATACTGAGCTGCCGACGAGTTGCCAAAATGGATAGCAAATCCAACAGACCACGTAATATCTTAATCTCGCTTTCTTCACCTCGACTTCGTGACACTATCCTTTCTTTATCTAGACGCTTTAATAAATCGAAATCTGGCAAATTGGATGAAACGCTGAATAGCTCGCACTTAGGCATAACTACTGAGAAAGTTAAGATTTATATAACTGAACATATCTCTCCCGAATGCAAACAACTTTATGCTGAAAGTAGAAAAGCTGCACAGCTTAAACAATATAAATATATTTGGGTGAAATATGGCAAAATATATATCCGTAAAGACGACGAATCTCAAGCTATTATTATTAAAAATTCAGATTGCTTAAAAAAACTGTAATTATAATTCTATATCCCATGTTTTTTTTTTTTTTCTCTTTAAGCAACTTTAATGCTATTATGATTTTCTTTTTTATATTGATTTAATTATGATTTTGTTTTATCAAAATGTTAACCGAGTTAGAAGTAAGTTAAAAGATCTTTATCTAAATATTCTCAACAGTAACTATGACATAATCTGCTTAACAGAGACAAATTTAAATAATACTGTGTTTGATGCGGAATTTTTGGATGCCAGGTACCAGATTTTCCGCAGAGATCGATGTACTTCGAGCATAAGAAAGAATGAAGGGGGCGGGGTTGCAATAGCGCTTCGCAATTGCATCACCGCTCACCGCTTAGTGTCATGGGAAAGTGGTGTTGAAGATATTTGGATATGCATTGAAGTATCTCCTAGTTTAAACTATTTATTTGTTTATGTTATTTACCACCTGATTTAGAATAAGAAAAGTTAAACGAATTCTATGCAAACTGCCAAAATAAGGTATTGATGTCAAATAAAGGCTCTGAATTTATTTTTATTGGTGACTTCAATTCACCCAATATTCACTGGACAAAGTCTGATAATTCCTTATCGTTGATTCCTACACCTGCTTACGATACAAAATCTACTTTTCTGCTAGAAACAATATCTATATGTGGTCTCAATCAATTTAATAACATACCTAACTTTAACAACCGGTTTTTAGACCTTGTACTATCGACTATAGCGAATATCTGTGTCTATGGGTCTGCAGGGCATAGATAGATAGAGATAGATAGATAGATAGATAGATAGATAGATAAAGATAGATAGATCAACACCACCCTCCTTTGATTGCCGATATTTCATGTTTGAGTCCTGTAATAAAGACCATTGAATCCAAGTCCGTTGAAAGGCCAAATTATTATAAATGCAACTATCAGGAAATCCGTAAGGAGCTTAACTGCATACAGTGGAAAAACATTTTAACTAGTGCAGACATAAACAGTGACGTATGTATTTTTTATAATATACTAAATAAAACAATAAACAAACACACACCTATGATAAAAAATAAATCTGCAAGGTACCCTGTTTGGTTCAGTCCTGGGCTGATACGTTGCTTAAAAGAAAAAATAAAATACCATAGGCGATATAAAAAATTTGGCAACCCTCTGGATTATGATGTTTTCAGCATGTTACGGACTCGATGTAAAAGACTACTTGATAAGTGTTATAATTCCTACATAGATACTACTGAAATGAACATTAAAAATGACATAAAACAGTTTTGGAGGTTTATTAATGACAAAAAACAATCTCACGCAATACCTACCACCATGAAACATAACAATATAGTAGCATCTAACACTAATGAGGTTTGTGAACTGTT
Organism: Dendrolimus pini; assembly: GCA_949752895.1. Classification (NCBI taxonomy): domain Eukaryota; kingdom Metazoa; phylum Arthropoda; class Insecta; order Lepidoptera; family Lasiocampidae; genus Dendrolimus; species Dendrolimus pini. The sequence continues at coordinate 959,278 of OX457138.1, read as the reverse complement.
TTCAAACTATTTTGGATCCGTATTTGAAGATTTTTATCAACCATCTACACATCATTCAAATATCACACATCATACGAACACTTTACACCACACTTACATAGATTTAAATAGTATAAAAATTAAAATGAAATTACTTAAATGTGAAAAGGGAGCTGGACCTGACGGTATTCCGCCATTATTTATAAAAAATTGCTATTTAGAACTAAGCCACCCTCTGCAAATATTATTTAATAAATCAATTGAATCTGGTGTCTTCCCATCTGTTTGGAAAACTGCTCACGTTATCCCAATCTTTAAGTCTGGTAGTAGAGACGAATGTAAAAACTATAGACCCATCAGTATTTTGTCCGCATTTGCTAAATTATTCGAATCGCTTCTCTATAACACATTTTATACACATTTTAAATCTATACTATCACCTTCTCAACATGGTTTTGTCTCTAAAAAGTCGAGTGTCAGCAACCTCTTAGTCTACAAAAATTATCTCTGTTCTGCATTTGCTAAAAGATGTCAAGTAGACTCGATATATACAGACTTCGCGAAAGCTTTTGATAAAGTCAATCATTGGATACTTTGTTTTAAGCTTAAAGAATATGGTATTCACGGTAATTTACTACGCTGGACTCAATCATATTTAAATAACAGAAGCCAATTGGTTAGCATTAAAGGTCATTTATCAAATCCACATAAAATTACTTCTGGAATCCCTCAAGGATCGCATTTAGGGCCCTTGTTTTTTGTAATATTTATAAATGACTTGATCAAGCAATTATCATGTCCATGCCTATTATATGCGGATGATCTTAAGATATATCGTACAATTTTAAATAAAAATGACTGCCAAGATCTTCAAGACGACCTCACTCGTGTTGAAAAATGGTGTTCTGCTAACCGGATGTATCTCAATATAGAAAAATGCTCTGTCATTTCTTTCTCGTCTAAAACACATAAAGTATATTTTTCATATACGCTCAGTGGTCTAACTTTAGAAAGAAAAACTGTTATTAGGGATCTAGGTGTGTATTTTGACGAAAAATTAACTTTTCACTCGCACTATGATTATGTTATCACCAAATGTAACCGGCTAGTTGGATTCATTTCACGTTCAACTAAGGATTTCAAAAACCAACATACAATCGTTTACCTCTTCTGTTCTCTCGTTCGAACAATACTGGAATATGCCTCAATAATCTGGTCTCCCTTTTACGCTGTGCATAGCGATAGAATAGAAAGAGTGCAGAAAAAAATGTTAAATATTCTCTATTATAGATTCCATCTTGGCCGCGAATACAGATCTTACATAAAAAGATTAGTGAAATTTAAAATTGACTCACTCAAATCACGACGTGAATGTAATGAACTACTTTGTTTATTTAAGCTGTTAAATGGCTCAATTGACTGTCCAGACTTACTTTCCTTCATTCATTTTAACACTAGATACAAAACTCGTAATCCTTCGTCTAGACTCTTTTCCCTTCAAGTTTTTAAAAATAACACATCCTTTTATAATCCAATCACAAGAATGTGCAGGCTTTATAATGAGATTGCAAGTACAAATACATCCCTTGATATTTTTAATTCCTCCTTCTTTAAATTTAAACGGGAAATTCGAGCTATTATTTGCACCAATACTTCTGGCATAATTACATAATAATTCAGTTACCTTACCACTGCATAACTAACATTATAATAAGTCATACTAACTCCTAGATATCTTGTCAATGTATGGAACATTATGTGCTCACATGTTTAGAGTCACAGCTTAGACCTGATAATTTATATAATATGAAATATGTAACTTTAGCTGTATCTTGTTTTGTGTGCCAAATAAATAAATAAATAAATAAACCGTCTAGAACTTTTATACTATTTAGAACATAATATTCCAAAGGTGGATAGTGTTTGTTAATATTTGTATGATTCGAAGTTTGTTCTTTACTTCTTCACGACCTTAGTAACGAGTTGATTATTGTCATATTGAAGAAGAATTTAGTCGAGTACCGAGTAGTTTAGTTACTAAATATTGCAGGAATTCAGCAGACAGGCAGACGGCCCACTTGATAGAAAGCGGTCGCAATCGCCTATGGACATTTGCAACACCAAAGATGCTACAAATGCGCTGCTATTCGCTTAAGGGAGGCTGAAACCTGGTCAGTAATACACACACAACACAAGGCTGTTATGGCGCCATACTCTAAAGCAGTGGTGGTAGCCATCCAGTCGGGCAAATGCCCCACCACCTGGCTGTGGGTTGTTTTGTCGCTTCTTACGACAGACAGCCCCAACGCAGGAAATTGTATTCTTTCTTCGTCCCTGCACGGATAAATAATACAAATAAATTATAACCAGAGCAAATTCAAAAGTGAAACCATTCATTTATTCATGCAATGACATTTTTTTTTTCATGTTACACTTTATTAATATTGTTACACGCCGACAAAGTAAATGGTCACCTGGTTTATTATCTTTCCCGCATTTGGACTTCCTTTGTTTACTTTGTGTTTAAAATTTGCAATTAGACAATAGCCTATTGTTAATGTACTCGTTTATGGCCGTTTGCAGGCATAATTAACCAGGTGTGTGGAATACGATTTCTAGGAAATTAAATCGACGATACGGGCGGACACACTTCTATTTGTTAAGTATAAAACGACGGCAGGATGGGAGGGTGAGGCAGTCAAGTCATTACGTTACGAGCAAGACTTGTGTATTCGATAAGCTATATAGTGATGGACTTTGCGCGTGTTATTGAATCGTGCTGTTTAGACTGGTTGTGTCCAGTTATATTTGTACCTGTGTTTGTATAGTTCTAATAAATTCTATAGTAATTCCAACGGCATTTTAATTCGAGTCCCACACTCGTAACAATATGAATGACTATTTTTAGGTGATTTCAATATCGGCCCTTCAAAGGTTACAACGTGATAGATTGAGTTGATTAAAAACGCCACACAGGACCCAAAAATACAGGCGAATTTTCATATAATTTTATCTCTCCCAAACTGGGATTTTTTCAAGAGTTCTCAAACACAAATTGCGGTGGTCGTTTAAGAATAAAATATGAGTGAACTTCTTAAATAGGCTTTGGCGAAACTTTTCGCGTTTTAACATAGACCTTTGCTGGCTTACGAGGGTTTGTTTCCAGCTAACTAGTGTTACGCGATGTCCATCACAGCAGTTATTAGAACCATAGATTATATTAATAGCACATAGATAATCTTCATAGATAATAATATTATTATTTTGTAGGGTAGTTTTCGAAGTATTTTCGTATAAAAGGCGGTGTGGCGTGTAGACGGTGTTCATTGCTTACTGAGTGGTAAAGGGGAATCTCTGCCCAAATAGTTAATATTAGGTATATTTGGTACTTTCTTGCCCAAATCTCTGCAAGGCTGTTTACACTAGTCACACGAGACCGAGTTAAATATGATACAAAATTATAAAGGTCGCAACCTAGACAACGAATTTAATTTTGCGATTTTAGTACTGTCTTATTAGGGTCAAACACAAAAAAGTTTTACATGTCTACCAGAAGACTACAAATGTTGGAACAACATGTTTATATGTATTGATTCGCACACATGGATTGCTATGTGAAAAATTGTTTAATTTATACATCTATACTAATATATACAGCTGCAGAGTTTGTTTGTTTGTACTGGTGTTGTACTAGCCCATATATCGAGGAAGGCTATAGGCTATATATCATCACGCTAAGACCAATAGGAGCGGAGCACCAATGAAGAATGTTTCAAAATCGGGGTTTGTTTTCCATTTGAGACCTTCCGCTGCGTGCGCTGCGTAAACGGTTAAAGGTTCGCAAAAATCATGTGTGACAAATTTGTTAAAGTAAAGTAAAAATTTGGTAAAGTTCCAAAAAAAAGTCCGCGACAGCATATGTCTATCTTTTAGGGCTGGCTCACTATACCTTTTTATGCTAACCAAATTTATTCTAAAATAATGCATTATTTGGTGTTTTTATGTACATGATATTAATCTTTATCCAAATACCTTATACATCGCAGCGAAATAATGATCAAGTACTGCGCGCGCATTTATGATGTGCAAGGCCGGCGGGCAGTCATTAAGATTTAAAAATATTTTCACCTTCTACGTAAACAAAGTCGCGGGTAAAGTTAGCGTTAACCCAAAGTAACTATTCCACACGGACGAAGTCGCAGACAGAAGCTAGTGTTTCTATAATTAGAAAGCTTATTTTTGTTATTGGATTATTTTTCAACGTCTACCAAACTGAGGTATTCAGTATCCGAACAATCTACAGTAGGAGACATTATGGTTTAAACGAGAGCAACAAAACAAAATTTATTTGTTAAAATACAAAATACTGTCAAATCTTTACATACCCATAACATAATCTTATATAATAAAAAATACATGAACAAGTAATGTATATGTAATATGTACATATTCAATTTATTTAACTTGAATACTTTATCTTCCGTTTTTGTTTTTAACCCATCACGGTCTTATTCATATTGAGTTAAACTAAGTCTGTAGGCTTCTTCAAGGTTGCTTAAAGAGCTTTTTAGCCTTTGTTAAGGCTATTAAGGCTAATCCGTGCCTGAACGGAGAAATAATACAATTTCCAGCGGCCAGGAAGCCTGTCGTAAGAGGCGACAAAACAACCCACAGCCATGTGGTAGGGTATTTGCCCGCCTGGATGACTACCACCTGGTCTAAAGTATGTTGCCATAACGACCTTGAGTTGTGTTCCGGCATCAGTGACCAAGTTCCAGTCTGCCTTAAGAGAACAGCAGCGCATTTGTAGCACCTTCGGTGTTGCAAATGTCCATAGGCGATGGTAACCGCTTTTCATCAACTAGACCGTCTGCCTGTCTGCTGAACTCCTGCAATAAAAACAGGTCGGGGAATGCATTTACGTATACCCTCTTTCTTGCCCCGGGGAGGTCACTGAGGTATATGTAGAACGCCCGACGGCCGATGCTACACACAAGCTTCTAATCATAGGAGTTGCAACGACCACCAAACTACCCACTAAATCTTTTAAGGTCACGGTGCGTAATTTGCCTCTTCCTTCCTCACCCCTTTCAATCTAGTACTGATATTTACCGAAGCAACCAACCCCGATAAATATCTGCACCATTCTGTAAGTCAAGGTGTTGCGCTTTCTGCGGACTCACCGGCATATTCAAATTCAAAAGTTTTTATTCAAAATAATTTCCACAGAACACGACTTTTTGAAGAACATGTAAGTTAAAAAAACAAAAAGATCTCGACGAATTGAAAACCTAATTTTTTTTGAAGTCGGTTAATAATTTAAATCTTCCTACACTATGTACACTGCTTCGCAATGTGTTATCGATGTTCAAGGCAAGAAACTCCCCAGCAACAAGTCTGGCTAAAAAGATTTTTTCATCATAATTATTTATATATTATCTAAAGCACTTTTTGAAGTGAAACTTCTATATAGACTGGGGATCTTATGATTTTTTGCTCACGAAAAAGCGTCAAAGTCACGTGGTCTAATTCTTACATTTTTAAACTCGTGATATCTTTCGAATGGAATGTCCAAGTTGAATAATTCAAAAAGTTATATAAAGGTATTAAAGCAGTCTTGAATATGAAGTGATTTATTAAGGATTAATACCAAGATACAAATAAAGAGCCTTTTCTAGTGGCGGCATTTTAATTAAATATTTAAAATAAAAGGACACTTATTGTGGCATAACTATAATAGTTAGATATATAGTGTCGCGAAACTTTTTGTAAATAATTGTGTTCTGCAAAGTCGTAGTACATTATTTTATTCTATCATCAATAGTTTTCACAGCGCACGCGATTTTAGGTATTTTTTGGAACTTAGTTCCTTATCGCGCGGTACGAATGGGGGCTAGACGGAAAAAATTCTTACGAAAAAGTTGTCACGACACTTTTTGAACTTGCCAAGATAAAATGCAGTTGCATAACCCTTTATGCCCACGCAGTTAGAGTTTAATTTGGAGTACATTATTTAAATGTCATGGGTTGCTGACGTACACGTACGTACGACATATAGAGTCTTAATGTCATTAAAATAAGGAGCAATATCGCGAATCTGGTTTAAAGTTAAATTTGTTTCAAGAGTCGAATTGCAGGATGTGATTCGATTTTTAAATTGTTTCTTATATTGAAGTAAATAGGATTCAAACTTACTCATTTACTATTACACTTAAACTTGCAGATTGCAAATTAGTTTTGCTATTGTGTTAGATCTTAAGAACCATGTGTTAAGGTTGAATGTATTGTTTATAAGTGTGTTTAGAATTTGGCAAGATAATGGATTACTATAGCATGCCAAACTGCATGTTAAACTTCAAAGAAAACCTCATGATGATATATGTATTAAATATAAACTTGCTAATACGTTTCGCGCGTTGTGAAAGGGGGCTAGACGGAAAAAATTCCTACGAAAAGTTGTCACGACACTTTGTGCTATATTAATTTTTTTACACCTTAGGTTACATTATTGGAGTTTTAGTAAGGACCCCTAATTTATTTTTAAATATAATATACCCTATGTCACCCGGCAATAGTGTAGCTTGACAACAGTGAAAGAATTTTTCAAATCAGTTCAGTAGTTTCGGAGCCTCTTCATTAAAACATGAGCAAACAAAATTTTATTGAGTTATTTTTTTTGGAAATATTTTTCTGTTAACATAATTTGTTGTCCGAATGAAGTTGATGACGAAATATGCGCACTTGTTAATGTTCCGTTGTATGTGTATAATTTTAGAGTAGACTATGAATGTTTTTTTTGGTTCCGGCTTGAATTCAGTTTTTTGTTTGATAAAATAAAATATGTTTAAATTAAAACTGCATTCATTAAAATGTATAACCTAACCAAATCATAATTTGCAGTAAACCTGCGAAAAATCGAAATGTGTGCTGGGACACATATTAGAAGTGAAACTTCAACTGACACGTGACAAAATGAATCACAAAAATTATTAACTTGAAGTTTTACGGGTAGGTTTTCAAATTGGACAAGTACATTAACAATCTACCCGTAAAACTTCAAGTTAAAATTTTGTTGCGATTCATTTTGTCACTTGTCAGTTGAAGTTTTTCCACTTGTTTTCTTTCTGGCGCAACTTATAGAAAGTGGTTATTGTCCTCTTTGGATATAAGTGCTTAGCCTATAACATAAACAGCATCAAACACATTCTAACTATACTTAAAAACAATAAAGTCAACAAAAATACCGTCCTTCGTTTTCAAATTCAAATTCAAAAGTTTTTATTCAAAATAAGTTCCACTGGAGAACACTTTTTGAAGGTCATACGTATAGGTTAAAAAAATTGTCTCTATATACGTAAGCAAATACATACATAAAAGGCCTTAACTACACTAAAATATACAACTTCAACCATGTTATAATGTGATAGGGTTGATTATCGTCATTTTTATGTTAGAAGCGAAATAAAAGTAACATTGTCGTCAAATAAGATGGCTGAAAGTCGGTAGATTTAAATATAGGCCGGTTGTCACACTGAAAGTGGTAGACGACAGAAAATAATATTTTCCTTAACCCGTAACAGACTATGTTACGCAGATGATATAGTTTAATCCAATCAGTATTTTGCTTAAAAGGGGATTTTACACAATTGAAAAATATTTAAATGATAAAACTTCATTTACATTACATTTACAATCAGGCACTATAATTTTCTATCTTTTTTTTTCTTTTTTATTATTTTTTTACTTTTGTATCTCTGTTACATTATCCTTCACATATATGGCATGTGTAATGTACATACATAAGCGTGTTGATCTGTTTGTTTGGTTGCGCGTGCGCGTGCATGTGTGTGTGTGTGTGCGCGCGAGTGTGTAGGTGCGATTAAGTTTTTGTATTTGTCCCTTTTTTCTTTCATAGTATTGTACGCAACCCTCTTTTTGTTAGTGGATCATGTCGTTGGAAAAGGACTTACTTTATACTATATACTTTTTTTAAATATGTGACTAGTTAATATCTGTTTATTTTATTTATTTAGGATAACTAAATAAATAAAATAAAATAAAATAAAAATACAAACGTCTGTATAACGTTTTGATCTTGCCGAATATATAAGGAATTTATGAAGATATGTTACAGTACAAACTTATAGTACGTCTTGTCATTATTATAACATTAATAATATTCTTCTTTCCTCTTATTACGTCTTTGTCTGAGTTTGCACTGTTTGCTACAATTCCATTAATTCTACAAAAAGTAATTCTGTAACATACTTCTGTATAAAAGTTATAAAAAAAGAACTTGAGATATAAATAGAGTAAAAAATATAAAGATAAACAATTTTTAGCTAGACGTGTTGCTGAGGAGTTTCTTGCCGCTTCTTCATTACATCAATAGCACGTTGCGAAGCAGTGTACATAGAATAGGAAGTAAAATTAAATTTTAACTTTTATGTATGACCTTCAAAAAGTGTTATCTAGTGGGACTTACTTTGAATAAAAACTTTTGAATTTGATTAGTAAACTAATATAATTAAAACTACGTTATAAAGTTAGACTTTAATACTTAATATGACATATTTTACACTAGATTAAATTATTGTCCCAATACTAAATAAAAGAACATTTCACATCGAAACCGGCAGAATATATTATGTATATGTCGCAGAACGGCCTCATTCTCACGACATCTTCTTTAGTTATTTCAGGTTTAGTGGGCGTCATCAGGATGAAATGCGAGCATAAAACACAATAGCCACGGTTTATACACTTTTAATTTAGATTTGATCAACATTATGACATAGTTTAGACCGAGCAGCGGGTTCAGGGCACCCGCTCATACTTCCAACTACAATACTCTCTTTAAAATACTCCATGGTCCAACTCGACCTATTGCCACCAACCAAATGCGCCACAAAAACTCCTCAGTCTACCCAAGTAGATATTACTCAAAGTATAGAGGGCGCTGACCCCGCTCTAGACATGCTCTGCTCTCATTGGTCGTTTATTAAATTACAATATTCATAACTTTTATTAGGTTAGAACGATCTTTAAGTTATAGAAACATTTAACAAATTAAATTAAATTAAGAATTTTAGAAGTAATTAAAATGTTAACAAATGATATTGTGCTTTATACATCCAGTCAATAATACATCCAATTATAACTTCCCTCCGACATATATATATATATATATATATATATATAATATATATATATATATAATATATATATATATATATATATAATATATATATATATATATATATATAATATATATATATATATATATATATATAATATATATATATATATATATATATATATATATACATACATACAATATGTATATGTACTAACGGTTATTGACTAGGACTTATTGTAACATCTTATCAATATGTTACCTATATTCGCTATAAAATGAATTTAAATTTAATTACATACAATTTTATTATTTTTAGACCATTTTTACATGAAATAGACATCAAATATTTATTTGCAAACGATGGTGCTAAATAACATAATTATTATTAAAATTAATATTTAAAAAAAGACGTGTTCAATAAATTGCCATATGGATGAAGGTCCACAAAATGAAATTTAACAACATAACTTTGATTTAAGATATTTGGTTTAAACATTTTTGTTAATAGTTACAACAAAAATGAGACAGTTATATAAACTGTTAATTGATGTTTTTTTATAAACAACTATACGGACTCGAGTTCCGTACCCTTTTTTACAACTTAATTTCTAGATTTACTTTTTTTTGTGACCTTAATTTGGTGATTTTTGTGTGTGAGGTGTATGTATCTTACGAATAACTTATTATATTAATTTGTTCTATTTTTAATACTAATCTTATACTAATGTAGAGTGTATCTGTTACATGCTGGTGTTGTGGGGAAGTCCATGTTCAGTGTAGGCCTTATGTCTATAACACATTTAAGTTTATAAAAGATATGGATTTAAAGTATGTTTATGTGTTATTTTAGGGCGATTCTACGTGATTGGTTAAATTTTTTGCCATAATTATTTTCTGTAAAACGTCACTTGCACCTTTTTACCTTTACGTCGTTTGTATACTTTCCGCAATCATATACGATGGTACATATATGAATATTTTATTTTATGTGATGGCATAAAAAACGAATTTGTCAGTTGAGTTTATTTCTTTTTTATCATGAGAATCGATTGACGGTCGATTGAAGAAACTGGTTATTGACTACGTGGTAAGTTGTAGTGAACAAGTGCATTCAAATAAATTGGATAAGCGCTTAACTAGGGTTGCCAATCATACTTTATAACAACATAATCTACTTTATTTTTGGTAAATATACTTTATACTTAATAAAACTACGTTGTAACGGTTTTCAGCGTAGTTTTATTATATATACAGGTCGCGAAAACTTAAGAAAATATTATACTTTATACTTTTGCATAAAATAAAGTATTTGAAAATACTCTATTTCCAATATTTACTCTGATGCGTAAAATGAAATACTACTCATATGGATAATTACTGAACTATTATCGATCCAGTTTTCGCTGAAAGAGTTTACTCAGTGAATCTAAAATGGTGAGAAGAAAGAAAAAGGATATCTATACATTTAATAAATAAAAAAATTGTTTGTTTATTAAAATTTAAATTGGGAAAGTAAAGGTAGCTTCCTAAAATTTAAGGATGATGAAAAGTTTGTTTAGTGTTTGCTAGAAGCACACAAAGATAGTGTCTGCAAGACAAGAAAGAAAAAAAATGTCATCGAAATATTTTATTTCTCCCTAATTAAAATTGTAATTCGTTTATTAAAAAATAGTTGGCAATCCTACGCTTAACAGTCCATGTACAATGAATAAACGAGTGTAATGTCTCGCAATTATGGAGGATAGAGGCAAGGAATACCATCTCAGTGTTAAAAAGTGTCAGTCCAAACGCGAATTGTTAACTTATGTCAGTGACACACAGAATGTGGTAATAGGAAATACAATATTTATAAATCTTACAATATAAAAGATAAATGAATAGTTTAATACACATATCAGCTAAGTTTCCACTAAAAAAATAATTTATGTTACCCATTTGGCTCATACAAGAATAACAAGTAGGGGAGCCCAAGATGCTAAATGTGGAGTTACTCGAGCGTCGTGGGGACCTGTTGGATTGTGAAGATTAGATGCTAAAAAGAAAAAAAATGTTATATGATGTATGCCCTTTCACCGGTGGGAGGAGCATGTACAGGTTTTATTTTAAAGAGCAGTAGCACAGAAATTCTCCAGCGCGTCAGATATTCAAATGGGATGTTAAGTAAAACCTAAAGGAACTCCTATTTAAAAGACTGACGATTTGGACGCGACCAAAAGTCATGGCTGATTTTTGAAAATGCAAAAAAAGTTACATTGAAGTACTCGCGTCAGATTAATACACAGGCGGTTGCTTGTTGTGCTGACGCTTAATCTGACAATTATGTGGAGGAATTATCTTAATCTGGCGGTTTGAAAAATAATTATAAGCATAAAAAAATAACCCCACCCTGTATGAAGGGTTAATATATGGTGGGGCTAGATAATAGGGCGCAAGGTTTCTCCCCTTATGTTATTCTGCCACGCTCCAGTAATTCCCAAAATCCCCGCTTGGCGTCCCCTACTATAAGAAAATTATAATATATATGATACAATATTGGAAAATTAGATTTAAAAAAGAATTAAATAATACAAGACCACACAAAAAATACAATATGTCTACTTGTCTATATCATTATTAAGTCATAATCATCACGTCATAAAATAAACGTGATAGGTACCTACATGTTAAATATAATAGTCATTGTAATCTAAAAACAATATAATAATATAAATAGAGATAAAATAAAATAAAATAATATAAAATCAAAGTTTTTTTTACTGCAGGAGTTCAGCAGACAGGCAGACGGCCCACTTGATGGAAAGCGGTTACCATTGCCTATAGACATTTGCAACACCAGAGGTGCTACAAAAGCGCTGCTGCTCTCTTAAGGGATTGGAACCTGGTCACTAATGCCTGAACACAACACAAGGATGTTATGGCCGCATACTCTGGAGCAGGAGTGGTCGCCATCCAGTCGAGCACATACCCTACCACCTGGCTGTGGGTTGTTTTGTCGCCTCTTACGTCAGGCCGCTCCAATGCAGGAAATTGTGTTCTTTCTCCCTTCCTCCACGGATAGAAAAAGTAGAGTCAAAATAATAAAAATAAAAATATACGAGTATATATGAAATTAGTAGAATGTCATTTGATTATATTTTTTCTTTTTAATTTGAGTCCTGAACACGGCACACGGACCAACTGGTGGTAGGTGGCTACCGTCGCCCATGGACATCTACAACACTAAGGGAGCCGATGCGTTGCCTACCTCGTTGAGACTTTAGGTATATGTTCACGCCCTTTTTGAAGAGCCCCATATTGTAGCGCTCCGGGAAAACCGCGGGAGGGAGTGAATAAAAAAATTAAATTAAATAAAGTGCCTATAAAAGGATCAACATGATTGAATAGAACATTGTATTGCTGGCAGGCACGGTATAAAAAAGTGTAAAAAATTCTAGACAATATATTGTTACGAGTTACGGGACTCGAATTAAAATGCCGTTGGAATTACTATAGAATTTATTAGAACTAAACGAACACGTATAATACAGGTACAAATATAACTGGACACAACCAGTACAAACTGCATGATTCAATAACACGCGCAAAGTCCGTCACTATATAGCTTATCGAATGTACACACGTCTTGCTCGTATCGTAGTTGTCGCTTGACTGCCTCACCCCTCCGTTCCGACATTGTTTTATACTAAAAAAAATACAAATTTTAAACAAAAGAAGTCCATAAGCCGAAAAGACAGGTGGCATTCACTTTTGTCGTCGTGTTACAATATCATTTAATTTAGTACAAAGTAAACGAAATCATTTCTGAAAACCATTTCCTTTTTGAAACCCAGTTACCTTATAATTTATGGCGGTAATCGCAAAAGCATATTGTAGCTACGTTTTTCGCATCAGCGAATTTATCGTAAATATCCGGTAAAGGCGCCCCCATTTCAATCCCAGGTCGGCTCAGGAGATACGGAGGCCAAACGTACGACATGGCTTTAATATTTTAATAACACTTTAGGTTATGAAGGACACGAGAGGGCAACTAAAGAAAATTTTGCAAATCATTCATAATCTACTCTGTGATACAAATATTGTTTCAAGTCAATTCTTTGTACCCCTCTTTACGAAAATTGCGCAGACGGAGTAGTATGAAATTTTGCACACTTTAGTTTATATAGAGGAGTGCAGAATGCTATTTTTTTTTAGTTATGCATAAAAAATGTACTGAATCAATAAAAAAAATGTCATTACACCCACTACCATGTATTTGACACACATACACGCATATTTACTCTTTTGTTTATTGTTAAAGTCAAATTAACAGCGTAGCCTTGGCGAAATCTGTGATTATAGAACTAAATATAGTCTTTGACATTAATTATTATGGTCGAATTTCGAGCACGGGTGACCATTAGTAATATTAAATAGTTGATATACCCGCAGGGGGCTTTGTGGCGAAGCATTAGATGAGAATAGCGATACGTCGTACCCGATACCCGGGAGGACAAGGCAAGGCCCCAGCTTCCATCCTTCCCTTAACCACCCGAAACGTAGTGGAGATCGTTAGAGCTAAGACTCAAGCTCCAGGGGTGAAAGTGATCAATGAACTTTAATGAACCTGCAGCCCACCTCTCCACACTCCTTAACTACTTACACCCATGTTGCCCCTCTCAAATTTTGTACGGCATTTTTTGGGGCCCATGCAGGGAATGGCGGTTCAATTTTTTCATTTTGCGACAGACAGACGCCATAGTCCTCATAATCAAAAATGCCTAGTTCTACGAGCAGACCATCGCAACAGCCCGGTACTATTTGTTCTTATTTCCTACAATAGTCCTTCACTGACCGGGGCTTATCCTTGGGTGCATTTTTATATGGTGTAAACAGGTATAACCGTCGATCAGTGTCACGCCACATTTACATTAAATTTCTCAAGGGCCCTGTACGTGTTAGCTTTCCCATAGCCCATGCAAGCCCTCCAAAAGTCAAGGCTATTTTATGGCCAAGCTAAGCATGTTGTGACGTAGGCTTAGAGGACCTATGTCCAGCAGTGGGAATTCATTGGCTAAAAATGATATATAACTTTCTTATATAAATCTTTACAACTAATCATCATCCTTATAATCTATCTTCTATCTATCTATACTATATTTAATAAAGCTGTAAATGGTTCGAGTTTGTACAATGCGTTTACGAATGAAAAAAAAAATCAGGATGGCTAATTCGGACCAGAAAATTCCGAAAATATAATTAGTAAATTTTTTGTCTGTCTGTTAGACCATCACATAAAAACTACTGAATGGATTTAAATAAAACTGATCTCGGGGCGTAACTTAAGAGTAAACGGTTACTGAACTAATGCCACATTGTAACAATTACCACTTGCTGACGGTGAAGGAAAATATCGTGATGAAACCTGCATAGAGATTACCCATGGGAGAATGCCTACGAGGGTGTACTGTTTGTTCCCTAAAATAAAATTGGCAGGTCCGAGCCCAGCAGCGGGACGCCACGGGCTGCCATTATAACCAGAGTGTTTCTTATAAACATAATCTTGAATCATTAAATATGATTGAATATTGGTATGTCTTCAATTCCGTGCCTTTCAATAGATTCTCTTATTGTGTTCTAGTATCAGCATTATAACCATAGATAATACACTATATATACAATAGATGAGCCTCTCTGGAATAAAATATCAGTTACCCTGTCCGATAGATGGCGCTACAATCAATAATTCTATAAATCCGCTAAATGGTAGTAATAAGTTATTACTTGTTCCAAATTGGAATAAAGGAAAAGACTGAATAAAAATTAGTTATGTATCAAACTGAAATACATATAATAATACCTAATTTATAACAAAAGTAAAAAATGGGTCACATAAGACCTCATATAAAAGTGTGCGATTTTCACCAAATATGACCATTTCTTGTGGTACTATTTATGCTCTTTAGATATCGTCAGCGCGATGTATTTATTCAACGATATTGCACAGCACCATCTTAAGTGAAGTTAAGTGGACTAAATGGACTCTAATTATGTTTATTGATGTTCCTGGACCACTTGATGGTGCTAGGTTTCTTTCGATTTTGTAGGAGAGATCCACTGGGATGATTATAGCCGGGAGTATTCCATAATCAGAAAACAGTGATTTCTGAGGGTACAATATCAACGATATCAAAAATCAATATGGACAATCCCAAACTTTTCCCCTAAACGCATAAAAGGTAATGATAAAACATATATCATCCAAATTGTCTTCCCAAACCCCGATCGGATCTAAAATGAAAAAGTTGAAGTAATCACTCTTGATCTTCACGGTTCAAAGTTGTAATCGAAAACGATTTATTTCACGCTTTTTTCCAGTAATAAAAAATATCCGCCATTATTTAGAACCAATAATTTATTTCCGGGCCCACTTCTCACTGGGGCAAATGCTTAAGGAATCCGACAACTTTGCTGAGTAATTTATGAGAAACCTTTTAGTGATGTATTGAAATATGAATTATCGATGAATCTTACCTTCGTTTACTATATACCTTCTAAGTGGAGAGGGAAGTTGGTGGTGCATTATTGAAATACATAAAAGCTAAGGAACATTGCCTTTTTCATCAAATTAATGTCCGATTTAATTCAGTTTCAAGTCTTCGTGTAGGAACAGAGAAATAATACAATTTCCGGCGGCCAGGCGGTCTGTCGTAAGAGGCGACAAAACAACCCACAGCCAGGTGCTAGGGCATTTTCCGACTGCATGGCTACCAGCCCTGGTCTAAAGTATGTCGCCATAACAACCTTGAAGTGTGTTCCGGCGAGCAGGGTCCAGTCTCCCTTAACAGAGCAGCAGCGCATTTGTAGCACCTTTGGTGTTCTAAATGTCCTTGGGCGATGGTACTCGCTTTCCATCAAGTGGGCCGACTACCCGTTTACTGAACTCCTGCAATAAAAAAAGTCGCACAATAAGGACTCAATCTAGAGAGCTATTACGACGTGTGCATCGGCCCAAAGCCGGAGCGAGACTCCGTACCCGATCAAAGTCGAAATGTGGCCGTTGTTTCGTCGTTCCATCCGTATGATTTTTATGCGAGCAATGACGGAACTTTCCGTTCTTACACGAAAACGTTTCCGACGTTTGTAAATTACCCTACAGGTCTCACAATGTTCAGCGGAATAGACAATATGCTATGCTTGTCTACGGGTTTGATATATCGTTATGTTGATGTGTAGACATCATCACGATATTTTCCTTAACCGGCAGCAAGTGCTAATTATATCAATATGCATATTAAATTAGGTAAGAAAACTGACTAAATTATGTATGCTTTCCGGCAAGGGTATGAATCCGCATTGTTAAAGACACGACTTGAGTACGTGCTAACCTACTACGGGTTTTTTAAAGTTAAAGTGTAGTTAGTATAGAAGTTATGAATACATATAAATAATAAATATATCCCCATATTGTATATCCCCAAATTAAGCAAGTTACGCTTGTGTTATGGGTAATAATACAACGGACTACTCTGGGGCCGAACCCAGACACCCAGACCATAGTAAATAACGGAGAAAATACGTTTCCGAAATTTACTTTACCAGGAATCGAACCCGGAGCCACTGTATTGCAGTCAGCTAGGCCGGCAAAGGCTTAGCCCGCTCAACCACAGAGGCAGTCAAAGAATACGACGTATTCTTACGAAGAATAAAGATGACGTAAAGAGTTTTTTATCTAAATGGAGCCAATAAATATTAATAGAGAAAGTCTTAATATAAATACCGTTAATTAATTAATGAAGGTTACAATAATAATTATTTGAATTACTAATTTATTATGCTATATTATTAAAGTACCCCAAAAAAAGTTAAGTAGGCTTAGCATTGGCGCGTCATGTGACAGCTAACAATATCGACTTTTGCTTCCATACACAAACAGAATTATCATAAATATTTATCGATATATTATTTTACAGTCCCTTAACAACCGTCTTACAACACTAAAGAAAAAAAATCTTACCCAGTTCAAGTGCAAGATGAGGTGAAGACACCGATTATTGACGTTTACCTAGAAATGAAAAAAGAAATACATTACTTCTTTGGAATTATTTCCATTATTTAATTCACAGTGAACACAAAGTACTGAGTGAAGGAGAAGTTCAGAGATGAATATGTTGCAAAGGATGTGTGAAGTCACGCTGAAGGACTGTGTTAGAAACTCGCATACGCTAGTGGGGAATACGTGGGCAATAAATGTCTAGCTATGCCGCCTCCGTCGAGTCCCGGTCCTAGGGGAGAGCCCAAGAAATGCTGGCTTGGCGTTGCAAAGGACGAAATACGTACTAACGGTCTCTAAACGAGGGACGCTGAAGACCTCGCGAAGTGAAAAAGAAAAAGTAGGAAAGCGGAACAAACACGTAGTCATGATAATGCGACTGATGTTTCACTGACACTACTAGTAATAAACAAGTATATATTTGAACATAAATTATATACCTATCCAATACTTTTTTATTAGTGCAGGAACGGAGAAATAATACAATTTTCTGCGGCCACAGCTAGGTGGATATGCACGTCTGGATGGCTATCACTCCTGTTCTAGAGCATGCCGCCATAACAACCTTGAGTTCTGTTTCGGCATTAGAGGCCAGGTTCCAGTCTCTCTTAAGAGAACAGCAACGTATGTGTAGCACCTTGGTGTTATAAATGTCCATAGGCGATAGTAACGGCTTTCTGTCTGCTGAACTCATGCAATAAAAAAAAAAACCTCAATATTGTCCAATATTCAGGGTCTTTACCTCACTATGGAATAAATCTCATTACAGCTCGTTCGGTCTTTCTTGCGAGCGTCACGACGAACATTATTAGGAGATAATGCCATTCATCGCCTTACTATTATTAGAACGATTTTCGGATCCGTCTTTAAACTCATTTACATGAAACCACTTTATCTTTTGATCGGAAACTGGTATGGTTCGATTTACATATTATATTCACACCACATTCCA
This sequence comes from Dendrolimus pini, assembly GCA_949752895.1. Taxonomy (NCBI): domain Eukaryota; kingdom Metazoa; phylum Arthropoda; class Insecta; order Lepidoptera; family Lasiocampidae; genus Dendrolimus; species Dendrolimus pini. The sequence continues at coordinate 941,179 of OX457138.1, read as the reverse complement.
CAGTTAAGTAGATTTCACGTGATGCTCAGACAGACAGACAGACAAAAATTCTAAAAATTGTATTTTCGGAATCTTCTGATCCGCCTGATTTTTTCACATTTTTAAACGCATTGTACAAACTCAAACCGTCGTATTTATTATAATACTAGGTGTTACCCGCGGCGACTTCGTCAGCGTGAAATTTAATTTAATTTGCCTTCTCTTGCAGCTAAGGCGGCTGTTGTGTATTAAATGAAAAGATAATTGATTAATATCTCCCATTATTTAGTCTTTTTTGTTAGCACACCCGTTACTAGTTTTGGTAGAGAGAAAAGAGAGCATAGATAATCTTTCATTGTCTTTGGTAAAGAGCGAATTAAATGTTTGGATACAATGAGATTAAATTCATCGTTCGGCCTTCCAATTTTTTTTTCTATAATAAAAGTACCCTAAGTTACTAGTTACTAACCAACCAACAACAAAGTAAGTAAGTTACTAGTTAGTTAAAAATCTGTCAAAATCAGTCCAGCAGTTTAAATGATTAGCCGGAACAAACAGACAAATAGACAGACAGACAAAACTTTAAAAAATAGATTTTTTTGATATCTTACCGTATGGTACTGATGTGGTACCTTATAAACTTCCATATACATTCAGTATATATCTGTTATATTGAGATTGAGATGACAAACGGACACTTCAAATCTATTTATTTTATAGATATACCATATATAGTTTGCTACAACTCCATCAATTAAAGTATGTTCGAAGTAAGTAAAGTTCGAAAAGTAATTTTGAAAGATATTACTGTATAAAATTTATCAAAAAAAGTTTGAGTTAATCAATTTTTAGCTAGACGTGTTGCTGGGGAGCTTCTTGCCACTTCTTCGTCTTAGCAGCAATAACACGTTGCAAAGCGGTGCACATAGACTAGAAAGTAAAATTAAATTTTAATTTATACGTATGACCTTCAAAAAGTGTTCTCCGGTGGAACTTATTTTGAATAAAAACTTTAGATTTTGAATGTTAACCATTTTTAAGTTTCAATTAAACATCTATATAGTATTTTTTTAAGTTTTTGCAACTAGTATATTAACTACACCCAATTGCAAATTATAAACCGAAAGAAAATTAATGTGTTCTGTTTGCTTCTAAACTTAATGCGGGTGTTTAAGTTAGGCATACAGTCTGTTAAACCTACAGACTACTATGTAGTCTTTAAAACTACATAGTAATGTGAGAGGGCACTGATTCCCAAAACACAGGCTTCATGCCTAGTTTGGGAATTAGGGACTTCTATAAGTTATTTTATCAGATTTTTCGGCAATAAAGATTTAATTAATTTGTTTATTTTGAGTTATAGCTTGTATTAATTCACTTTAAAACAAATCTAGACTGGTGGCCTTATGTGCAAATAAATTCTTAATGAGTAAACTCCAAAAATCAAATGAAATGCCTCACTTAAAACCATCAAAAGATAGTTTTGATTATGTTTAATAAAACAAAAATTGCCATATAAAATATAAGTCGTTTTCTACATTAAATCCATTATATAGAGGCCTGTATAAAACATCAGGAAGGAAGTCTTCCATCATACGCACTTTATGTGATCGTATGTAAATAGTTTCCGAACCTGAAACCCCATAAAAACTTTAATATCCTCGTAAAGATCGTTTTAGCGGCACGATTGAATACTTACTTAAAGGTAGAAGCATATTATAGAGCGGAACAGTAAGCGGAGACTGGCACGAATGGAAAACGTAGTTCTCATAAACACGGTACGGTTAATGCCGGAACACAACTCAATGCTGTTATGTTATGGTGGCGTACATCAGAACAAGAGTGGAAGACATTCAGACACGCAATTATCCTACAACCAACAATTGGTATTATTTTAATAGCAGACTTAATTAAGCATATATAACTACACTATGTATAAAATAGATGAAACTCTCGGGAATGAAATGACAAAATATAATTTACCCTGTCCGATAGATGGCGCTACAATCGATAATTCTATATGTCACTAAAAGCTATAACTTATCCTAAATTGGCATGAAGGGAAAGACGGAATTAAATGAATCCAAAGAACTTACACATGTAACACTATAATTTATGCCAAAAGTGAAATAATGTGCACATAAAACCTTAAGTAAAAGTGTACGAGATTCACCAAATATGACAATAATTTGTGGTTTCGTTTATGGTCTTAAGATCTCGTCAGCGCGATGTATTTATTCAGTGATATTGCATAGCACAATCTTAAGCGAAGTTGAGTGGACTAAATGGAAATTAATTACAATTTTTGATGTGCCTGGACCACTTGATGGCGCTAATTTCAGTATTTTTTTTATTTTTCGATTATGTAGGGGAGATCCACTGGGATGTAATTAAATCATACTTCTCACACAATAATTAGCCACCTCAGAATTCTACTATGACATGTGCATCGGACCAAAGCCAGAGTCAGACTCTGCACCGGACCAAAGTCGGAGTGAGAATGTTGTTTGGGCGTTCCATCCGCATGCTTTTATATTTGAACGACCCCGCCCGAATAGGGGAATAATGCATACAAACTACCGTCTGTTATTATTCTGTTAAATAAACTTGTTAAAATAGTACAAAAATCTAAAATTTTATATTATAGGGTCGTTATGTGATTGAACATGAGAACATGCTTTTTTTTATTGTCTGAAGCAGGCAAACAGGCAGACAACCCACCTGATGGAAAGTGGTTACCATTGCCTATGGATGCTTCTAACACGAGAAGTCTAGTCAAATCGTTACCGACCTCTAAGAAATTTTATAACGCCTTTCATAAAAAATCCCTTGTCATGGCGCAAAGGAAAAACCACGGCAGAAGTCCCTCCTGATCATTGTTATACGCCGAATAAATGTTCTAGAAAACCGTTGTGTAGTTGAGCCTGGGAGTTCAAGGAAATGGTGGTGAATATCCCGTCGCTGGCGAGTGGTGCCGTTGTAAAAGTGAGGCGTTGGTACCAGTTCAAACAGGTCCTGGGAACACTCCCCGTTATACAGGCGGTAAAATACGCAGAGGGACGCAAATTCTCTTCGAAGGCTAAGCGATTCTAAGCCGCCTGTTAGTATGGGATCATTGATGATACGAACGGCGTGATGTTGGATGGAGTCAAAGGGTCAGTCTGTAATGTAATTTGACTATGGAGTTAATATTCAAAATTGGTAGTATCTAATCAAAATCCAATAAATTCAATAAAAACAAGACATGTGTAAAATAAAATACTAAGGCAATATAAGTAATATTATTTAGCCAGCTGTAACTGAGTTTTAAAACAAGGGCACAAAAAGGCCAGACGAGGAAAACGTGACCAAAATAAATTCGCTTAAAACTCAATATAATAGAAATTGGTATCAGATTAAAGGTCACGTCATGATTTTCTGGAAAACAAGACCTGAATTTGACAATCTTTCAGCATTAACATTTTTATTATTATAGTACATGTAAAACAATTATTTTCATCAATCTATTTATGATCTTCTATTATATTATTATACTCAGTGATTTTGGACCAGCATGTGTTGTTTGTGATGAGTAGTACACGTGTGAGGCAGTACATTTGTCCTATACGAAATAGATTTTGACTGATACGGCTCAAAATGTAAATTTGTATTACTTCAAAAATTTTGGCCCTCTACTACTCACGCGTCAAATGTAAGAAGAAGGACGGAACGAAGACAACAGTACAATAACGCTTCTACGAACATTCACATGACAAAGAGGGACAACAATGACATGTACGAATGCTAGTAAAATGAGGTGACCGATACCGATCACATTCGATTCTTAACGAACACTTACGAACTCATCGGCCTCATCGCTTCAAATGTACTGCTACGGTACAAACTATACAAATCTCTTCGCCTCATTTGAAGTGGTACATTGCACTGGTTCAGTACAAAATGTCATGTTACTCTTACAAACTCATTTTAAAATCACGTCCTACCCAACTCTATGTGTAGGCAACCTAGATTTATGACAGCTTTCAAGACATGTTGGATATATTATGAAGCTACGTTTATAGTTGAAGAGAGTGCCCCATATAGAGTGGAGGAGCAAGATAGAATGCTCCTCGTTTACTTGGCACTGACTTCAAGATGGAGAAAATTATATATTATTATGTCTCCTAATCAACCAAATAAATTCCTATACAAAAATCTTTATTAAATTATTTTATACTTTTTAGTTTTTGAAGTCGGTTTTTTTAAACGAAGTTTTTTTTATTTGTTACTTTTTAGTGTCTAACTATGGGACGGGCTACGAAAGGTACTGCGCGCCTTAATAAGTATAGGTCCCAAGAAACAGGAACGAAAATTTTAATTTTTTTTTTTTCGTAAAATGAAAACTACCGGGCCAAACCATGTTAAATTTGTTAGGGAATCAAATGACAACTATTCCGCATCAAACTAAAGAAGAATCTCATAAATCTCAGCGTAATCGGTGTACATACATAAAAAAAAATACCAATCAAGTTGAGAACCTCCTTCTTTTTGAAGTCGGTTAACAATTGACCCGAGGTATACAGCTCGTTTTGTGTTGAGTTTATAGGACAACCTTTTTATATGTTTATTTTTATATAATTATATGTATTTAAATTCTATTGACATTGTCATTCATGTGATAGCTACTTGAAATTATTTTCTTCATCAATTACTTACGCCAAACTGCCACATATTGGTGACCTTATCGATAATGGAGCACGAGAATAAAGGTAATTTTACATTTCCCGCTTTATGCCGAGTCGGAATGCGACTACCACCCTTTTGGGGTGACGAATCAGCGGTATGGTTCACGCAAGTGGAGGCAGCTTTGCTCTTTCTGGTATTTATGATGATAATACTTTCACGGCGCAGCTTGAACGTCGTTTTGCTGCAGAAGTCAAAGACATTTGTTATGTTTATTTACTTGCATAGTTGTTTTCATGTTTCTTTTTAAGGCAAATAATTAATTTTATGTCTCTTATTAAACACTAAATACAGTATTTTCACGCGATGCTCTTACAGATGGACCGGCTGACAGACAAAAGTTCTACAAATTACATTTTCAAAACTTAGTCAGAATTACTTTTGTCGAAATATGCTGGTCCGAATGAGGTCCTGTCATTTTTCTTTATCATACTTAAACTAATAAATAAGATATTAATAAAATAAAGATATAACAATAATGAAATAAATGTAATAATTACATATTTAATTAAAATAACGGTTTTTTGGCGCGGTATTTATTTAAAAATAAATTAAATAAGTTGTGGGTAGGTTAAATAACTTCAACATTACTCATTGACACTTAACATCTTTGTATGATGAACATCAAAATGATATCTACTACTCACGACAACTTAAGAAAATACTAAACGAACTTTTTAATATAACGTTTGAGACTCAAGTATCTAGAAATTATTCCAAAGAATATTCTTATTGAGAAAATAAAATAATATAATTTCAAATATTACACGTGTGATAATATTATTGTAATTAAACGAACCGTCGCAAGTCCCTAACGACCAATTTCGTTTAACGAGCGATATTTAAATATACGTTATGTAAATTATGTTATACATACATACCTACCGAGGGAATTGTGTAATATAGGTATACTAATTTTATATATAACTAGCTTCTGCCCGCGACTTCATTCGCGTGGAATACTAAAAGAAGCCCCGATTTTGAAACATTCTTCATTGGTGCTCCGCTCCTATTTGTCTTAGCGTGATGATACATATCCTATAGCCTTCCTCGATAAATGGGCTATCTAACACTGAGATAAGCGTGTTCAATGAAACAAACAAACTCTTCAGTTTTCGTATAAGATTTTATCCGTACAGGAACGGAGAAAGAATATAGTTTTTTGCGGCCGGTTGGCCTGTCGTAAGAGGCGATAAAACAACCCCCAGCCAGGTGGTAGGGTACTTGCACGTCTGGATGCCTATCACCTCTGGTCTAGAGGATGCCGCCATAACAACCTTGACTTGTGCTCCGGCATTATTGGCCATGTTCCAGCCTCCCTTTAGAGAGTAGCAGCGTATTAGCAGCACTTTTGGTGTTGTAAATGTCTATAGCAGATGGTAACCGCTTTCCATCAGGTGGAAAATCTGCCCGAGTTCATGAAAAAAAATGTATAAACGAAATTGTGTATATGGGCGCAATCGACTAAATATCCAAAGTAGTTGATAAAAGTTGATTTATTATTTAAATGATTACATCTCTATATATATGGTAAAATGTTGAAAAGCTTTTATTCAGTATCAGGCCGTATATTAGAGAGGAAGTTAGGAAATGATTCAATTATTGTGACACAGTATATCGACCCTGACTACTTACGAGGACTGATAGTCTTATAGACTGTTGTCTTAGAGACTATATTTGTTTTACAAAAAAGAGCCGTAAGGTCAATTTACAACCTCGGCCCTCGGGAGTCTCTTAGGGAACGCTTTAAGGAAATCGGTATTATGACGGTCGCCTGCCAGTATGTTTTCAATAATATAATTTATATTCGTTATAATTTGAGTGCCTACAAGCAGTATAAGGATGTTCACAATTTCAACACCAGGCATTGTAACAGACTGATATTGCCATCTTTTAGATTACAAAAAGTATTGTCCTCTTTCTTGGGGGTTGGTATACCCTTCTTCAATAAGATTCCGAGTGAAATGTTAGATCTGCCTTTCACTAAATTAAAAACCAAATTAAAAAGTATCTTGCTAAATAAGGGATACTACACTATTGAAGAATACTTAAATGACAAAACATCATTTGCATAGCAGCTCGCTCCAACCTCTTATACTGTGTTTTGTACGAGTATAACGTTTTTATCTTGCCGTACTTGTAAGGAATATATGGAGATATGTTGAAATAATTTTTTTATGTACTTTATGTCTTTATATTTATAACTATAATAATATTTTCTATACTTTTATTGCGCTCTGTCTTATTGAATATGCACTGTATGGTACAACTCCATTAATTCTTCAAAAGTCATTCTGTAACATAATGCTGTATAAAACTTTAAAAAAAGAACTTAAAATATAAATAGAACAACAAATATAAAGAAAAACATTTTTTAGCTAGACGTGTTGCTGGGGAGTTTCTTGCCACTTCTTCTCCTTAACAGCAATAACACGTTGCGAAGCGGTTTACATAGACTAGGAAGTAAAATTAAATTTTAACCTTTATGTATGACCTTTAAAAAGTGTTCTCCAGTGGAACTTATTTTGAATAAAAACTTTTGAATTTGAATATACAACATGTACAATATGCATGTACTCGATATTACTTTCAGATTCCCTGGAAAAGCCACATAACTCCATTCCTAAACAATTTGGATACGCAGTGTTTGTATGGGATTTATATAACGCACTAGCTGTCTCGGCAGACGTCGTCCTGCCCGGAAAAGCTTCAATGGATATGCCGATAGCAGCGCCACCTACCAGGTCCAATTTTGAACCAACTCAGGAACCATCCTTGGCTCATGCACAACAACTTTGTTAAACATCATCACATGATCAAATGTATAGTTTTATTTGAATTCAGAACGAAGAGTGCCAATCTCAAGTATAATTAATCATAAGTTACGATACTCGCTCAATTATTGGCTACCCTAAAGAGCTACTATGACATTTGCATCCGACCAAAGCAGAAACGAGAAAGAGCTTTCATCACTGCACCCGCTTGCTTTTATATCCGATTAGTAAACACAACTACCCGTAAATATTACTATTGAAATAATAAGTGGTACTACTTGGAACAAATGCTATGGTGTAGTCAGCCTAAACATAGCATTGGACAGTACTATGGTCTATATTTGAAAAGGTAGGCAAACAACCGAAACGAATTATTCTCAACTATGTTTACTGTTTATATTTTCCAGCAGTACCTTACGTCTCCCACGCAAATGTGCCTAAGAATACAAATGACTCGATCCTTTTATCTGAATGTTACGATATCGTAATTCCCGATGATACATATTTACGACACAAAAATGCTCTGAATGAAGACGTGTGCTGAGGTAAACAGGTTGGTGGGCTGTTTAGTGGTGCACTTAATATTATACTTCAAATAAATATCGATGTCTAATAGAAGATATGGTTTGTATATTTGTAATAGCTGAATATATCGATGGACCCTACGTATTGAGTCAGGTAACATTTTTAGGTATTTTAATTTTTCAAATTCTAAAAATCATAGACGAAAGAAGAGGAAGAATGTTTGGACATTCACTACGCCACGACACTCTTATATGTGAGATAATAGAAGGCAAACTGAAAGGTAGAAGAGGGAAGGTAAAACCTAGGAGGGCATTTGTCGACCAAATACAGGCAAGAATAGGTGTCGTGTCATCTAAAGAAATAAAGCAGCTGTCGGAAAATAGAGAGGATTTGAGGAGGCTCCAATGACAAGAGTTAAACTCTTAAATATTATTGTGATGATGATTTTCTGAGGCATTTGGTTATTAGAAGACCTTATAGGCTGATCAGCTATCAGAGATTAAAATAGTGTATTCGCTGATTAACCTTATTTATTCGGATATAATGCTATAAATATATTAGTAGTTTCTGTAAGGAGAATGCGCAATGATTATTTTTATCTCTAATAATTAAGCAATAGATTGGCACATATTTCTAAAAAAAGGGCTCAAAATATATAAATAAAAGAAAAATATTTTTTACTAATAATTGTCTTATGGCGAATACATTCCATTACACGTTGACACTTTAGTGAAGAGTAAATCACCTTGTTGGACTAATTTGGGGTCAGCACAATCCATGCCGTTTACATTAATATTTTTCTATCCCAGTATAGGTCCGCCGTCTCACCAGAAATCATCATATTATCCCTTACAAAATCCATTCATATCTTTTTTGATCTACTATTACTTATTTTCTCTATTCATCTTATCAAAATAATTTAGGGTCGGCACAATATTTCATTACAATTGTCTTGGAGGCCCCACATGTCCGAATTGAGTCGCAGAGTTTTTCTATCGTCTAGGTCTCTTAGAAGGCTGAGAAACTTTTTGCCCACTGCCACCAAAATTATGCTTGCAGAGTCCCTCCTACTTCCCATATTTGATTATGCTGACGCCTGCTATCTAGACATAACCTTAGAACAGCTAAATAAACTTGAGCGACTTCAGAATTTCTGTATCAGGTTCATATTTGGTTTGCGAAAATATGACCATGTTTCTGAATTTCGTATGAAGCTCAAGTGGCTTCCTATTCGTTTTCGCCGGAATACTCACATTCTAACTCTCCTTTATAATATACTATTTAATCCTAATAGTCCTCCATACCTTAAGGAACGTTTTGATTTCCTTCGCCTCTCCACTTCTCACAATTTGCGCTCCGACACATATCGTAGACTCCTGACACCTGCACACACTTCATCCTTTTACGGTAACTCTTTTACAGTGCAGGCTGTCAAACTCTGGAATGCGTTGCCTCTTACTGTCAGAGAGGCCAAAACATTATCTACTTTTCGGAACTCCCTTCGAAAGCACTATCTGTCTTTAAATAAATATGTCTAATATATAGGTAATACATTTACTTATTTATCTATTGTAATATTGTTAATTAATATAAAGTGCTTGTCACATATAATGTTAACAAATATATTTATCTAGATTGTTTTGTATATACGTATATATATTACTATTATATTTATATATGTATTAAATTTATAAAATATTGTAAGTATGTATATTTAAATTGTACAGTCCTATATTTTTCTGCTCCACCTACATCGCCAGATTAGTTAAGAATTTCTTTTAAGCTAGGTTGCCTGGAAGAGATCGCTTTTAGCGATAAGGCCGCCTGTTGTTTTGCCAAGAAGTATTGTAATTATGCATTTTGTTTTTGTACTTGTTTTTTGGTGAGCAATAAAGTGTTATCTATCTATCTATCTAATATTTCGTTTTCTTTCCATACTGGTCTGTTCTGGCAAATGTCTACCGTCTCACCACAAATCATCATGTTATCCCTCGAAAAATGCATTCATCTCTTTTTAGATCTATCTTTACTTATTTCCTCTAGAATATCTGGCTCTTGTTTTATTCGTCTTATCAGAATCATTTGCACAACACATCACTTTCTTTCCATACTCCTCTATTTTAGCATTCGTCCGTTGTCAAACTACAAATCATCATGTAATCCTCCACACAATGCATCCACCTCTTTTTGGTCTATCGTTTTTATCTTCTAGAGTATGAACTAGAAATACATATATCCCCAATCCACAAACAGAACAATGATAAAATAATCTCATAAGAAAACAAAATTTATTAGTTTATATTCAGTTCGCGCCCTTATAGTTATACCCTTTGTCGTTCCTCTAACAATAATTCAGTTTGCGATCCCTATTCGAATGGAGACAGGACACTTTCCTTCTTATATTGGTCGCATAAATTTACACAGGGTTCAGAATTTTACATAATATAGACGATATTCACGCACTTAGAATGTTAAAAGAATTGGTCACGTACATGTCGTTCCACACGTAATAAAGGGTTGAAATTTGCCGCCCCTACTGACCTCTACGAATCGATATACCTACTGTTCACAATTATTAATTACCTATTTTTTTATCAATAAATATAAATAAAATTGTAACCTTATAATTTGAAAGAAAAAAGATTTTTCAAGTGAAACTTCTATATAGAGGGGGGGTCTTACGATTTTTCGCTCACGAAAAAGCGTCACGGTCACGTGGTCTAATTCTTACATTTTTTTACTCGTGATATCTTTCGAATGGAATGTCCGAATTGAATAATTAAAAAAGTTATATAAAGGCATTGAAGCAGTCTTGAATACGAATAATTTATTTTGATAGGATTAATACCAAGATACAAATAAAGAGCCTTTTCTAGCGGCGGAATTTTAATTAAAATTTAAAAATAAAAGAACACTTATTGTGGCATAACTATAATAGTTAGATATATAGTGTCGCGACACTTGTTGTAAATAATGATGTGTTCTGCAAAGTCGTAGTACATTATTTTATTCTATCATCAATAGTTTTCGCAGCGCACGCGATTTTAGGTATTTTTTTACACCTTGGGTTACATTACTAGAGTTTTAGTAAGGATCCCTAATTTATTTGTAAATATAATATACCCTATGTCACCCGGGAATAGTGTAGCTTGCCAGCAGTGAAAGAGTTTTTCAAATCGGTTCAGTAGTTTCGGAGCCTCTTCATCAAACCATGAGCAAACGAAATTTTATTGAGTTATTTTTTTTTTTCTTTTAACATAATTTGATGTCCGAATGAAGTTGAGTACAAAAGATGCGCATTTGTTAATGTTCCGTTGTATGTGTATAATTTTAGAGTAGACTATGAATGTTTTTTTGGTTCCGAATCGAATTCAGTTTTTTTGTTTAATAAAATAAAATGTTTAAATTAAAACTGCATTCATTCAAATGTACCTTTTTTTTTTTTTTTTTTTTGGCCAGGGGAAATCCGCTTGAGGACTAGGACCGCGACAGGCGCAGAAGCCTGGGGGATGCTCGCGACCTTGGTGAGACAGTGTGGGATTCGCCAGATCGGGGGTGGCACTAGCGTGCCCGGTCAGAACCGGTGCCACGCTATTGCCACTCCCCAGTTAGGGATACCCACTAAAACCCCTGGGTGTTCCGTCCTGCACCTTATGCCAGGGCTACGGGAATAGGCTACCCGGCTCCGCATTCCCTGGCAGGCGTGGGCCCCGCTCACTGGGCCTCTTCCAACGCCGGGGGAGCTACTCCCCCGGCGACGTCTCGGTCTTTTCCGGGCGTGGGGCGGTCTGTAACGCGCCCCACGGGAAGAGAGATGAGCGCGCGCGGAACACTCGCGCTCTCATCTCGACGGCATGTGCGGGTGAGTGAGAACCTCTATACCCCTAGAGGCCCCACCCGCGCCGCCCGCTTACGGTGGCCGAAGGTCTAAATCAGACCTCCGGCGTCGGCGCGTCCTCCTTTGTCGGGAGCGGAGCAAAGACGTGCGCTCACGCTCCCGTTCCGCCTCCTCCTTCGCAAACATGACGTGCTCGCAGAAGGAGGAGACGGCGTCCCATCCGGTGCGGCTCCCGACCATGGTGCGAACCACGGCCGGGAGCGAAAGGTCCAGTCCGGTGAAGGCGACGAGCTCTCGGCGCTGCTCCGTCCATGCAGGACATTCCTGTAGGGTATGCAGCGCCGTATCCTCGTCGCCTGTGTCGCAATGGTGGCACCCTGACGTGGCCTCGCGGCCAAGGCGACACAGGTACCTCCCGAAGCAGCCGTGCCCCGAGAGGACCTGCGTCAGTCGGAACGTCAGGGTGCCGTGGTTTCGTCCAATCAAGTTTTGCAGGACGGGCCTCACCGCCTCGATGGTGGCGGGGCCCGCGCTGGGGCGTCTAAGGCGGTCTTCCCAAACTCCCATGGCGACTTGGCGGAGCTCCGACCTGCACGCCTCGATTTCGCGAGGCGCGGGTCTGGTGCCCCTGGCCAGGGCTTCTTTGCGCCATACATACAGTGACGCCAGCACCCTGGCCTCCAAGTCCCATGGGAGGGATCCGGCGAGTAGCGAGGCCGCTTCGAAGGACACCGTACGGTATCCTCTTATCGCCCTGACGGCCATTATACGCTGAACCTGACGCAACAGCGGAGCGGTTTTGGCCGTCAGGCGGTCTGCCCATACTGGGGCCCCGTAGAGGGCCATCGACCGTACGATGCCTTCGAAGAGTTTTCGGCACGTGGCGTTCGGCCCCCCGAGGTTGGGGAGCAAGCGCGACAGCGCACCCGCTGCCCCCTTGGGTCTGGGGAGCAGCTGCCGGAAATGTGCCGAAAAATCCCACCGGCCATCGAGGACCAATCCCAGGTATTTCATGGTCTCCCCGATGCCGATGCGGATGCCTCCTACGATGATAGCGGTGTCTGGAGGTGGGCGTTTCCGAGGACCGTGGAAAAACACGGCCTCGGTCTTCTGAAGCGCCACCTCCAGTCCAAGACGCCGGATCCTGCCTACTACTAAGGACACCCCAGCCGTGCCTAGAAGACACGCCTGCCTGTGGGTCCTCCCTCGTGCTGCGATCAATGTGTCATCTGCGTAGCATATGATGCTGACGCCGGGGAGGACCCTGCTGCGTAACGTCCAATCGTATGCGATGTTCCACAGGAGGGGACCGAGAACCGACCCCTGTGGAATACCGCACACCATGGCTCGCCGATTCTATCCCTCGTGGACCGGGTAAATGACGGCTCGTTCACTTAAGTAGTCCCCGACTATTCGGCGGAGGTAGGGAGGCACCCCAAAATACCGGAGTGCCTCCATGATGCAAGGCCAGGGCAAGGAATTAAAGGCGTTGGCGATGTCGAGAGACACCGCCAATAAAACCTCGCCCCGGGAAACTGCTTCCTCCGCCAGGTTTCTCAGGCGCATGATAGCGTCGATTGTGGAGCGCCCCGTACGGAATCCGAACTGGTTGTCTGCCAAGTCCGGCCCCGTCGTCGATAAGTGCTGGACGAGGCGGTCGACGATGATACGCTCGAAGAGCTTGCCGACCTCGTCCAGCAACACAATGGGCCGGTAGGCGGACGGTGAGTCCGCAGGGCGCCCCTCCTTACGCAGCAGGACCAGCTTTCCGGTCTTCCACCGTTGCGGGAACTGGCCCTGCTCCAAACATGCGCTGAAAAGCCTCATCAGTCGGGGGTCGAGGGCGTCGTAGGACAAAACCCACGCACGCCCTGGAATGCCGTCAAGGCCGGGGGCGGCGTTCTTGGCCTTTAGCCGTAGCATAGCCACCCCCAGCTCTACCCGGTCCACGGTGGGCACTGGGTCTCTATCCGCGCTGGGCTCCGCCTCTGGCGGGGCCATTGCAGGAGGCATGTGCTCAGCCCTTGAAGGGAACAGAGCGCCAACCACGTCCAGAATTGTGTCCCTGGGGAGAGACTCGGTTAGCGGGGGCGCCCAGGCACGGAGCTTGTTCCGTGCCATCTTGAATGGGCGCCCCCAAGGGTCTTGATTCAAACTTTCCAAGAGCTCTCCCCAGGCCGCGTTCTTTGCATCGCGGATTGCGACACGTAAATCTTGTCTGGCGCTTCTGTACCCCTCGTACAGCTGAGCTTCTACGGCCGCTGCGTCTGCTGCGCGGCGTAGCCGTCTTCTGTATCGGTAGTACTGGCGGTGCGCGCTATTGCACGCGCGCCTTAGCCCCTCAAGTACGGGGCTCCACCAGTACACCTTATGGAAGGGCCGAAATCGACCCCTCCTCGGCATCGCCGCATCGCAGACGCATGTGACGAGCGACCGTAGATCTTCTGCCTCCTGCTCCACATTCATGTCGGGAGGGTTCACATCGGGCCCTGATGCCCAGGTGGCGACGATCAGGGCCTCCTTGAACGCCTCCCGATCCAACTTTTTCAATGCCCAGCGCGGACAGTTTCCTACCGGGGGCTCCCGGGACGGCGGGTCCGGATTCCGGGAGGAGACGCTGAACCGAATATAACGGTGATCGGAGAGCGTCTCCACTCCCGTGACGACCCTCCAGTCCCGCACACGGCGTGCTAATTCAGGGCTTGCGAACGAAACGTCGACAATTGAGCCGCCCTGTTGACGCACGCACGTGTGTTCGGAGCCCCGATTGAGAACTACGAGACCCTGCGTGATGACCCATTCTTCAAGTACCTCGCCACGCGTGCATGTCCTCGGAGATCCCCAAGCCACGGATTTTGCATTGAGGTCCCCGAGTACGAGCACGGGGCGAGGTCGGCTGCGGGCCACCACTGTGCCCACTTCCTCTATCCAACCCTCGAAATCGGCGAGCCTTCGATTTGGGGAGAAGTAGCCTCCAACGACCACAATCTCCCCAATAGTAGCCGCCACGTAGCCCCGTCCCCTTACCACACCAGCTAGGGGAGGGCATGCGGCAGCGGTCCGGATTATAATGGCCACCGAGCCATCGAGATCCCCCGCCCAATCAGAACGGGGGGGGACGTAGTATGGCTCGGCGACTACGGCCAACTGGATTCCCCACTGCGCCAAACTCTGCACCAACAAGTCCTGGGCAGCGGCGCAGTGGTTAAGATTGCCTTGGACCACTAGGAGAGCCATTGGAACGATTGTTTACTCCTCCATCCTAGCGGTCCCAAGTATCGGCGACAACGATGGCGGCGGCGGTAGCGAGCGAGGTCTAGGCTGCGGCCGCTGCGGCAGTGGCGGCAAAGAAGTATTGGTTGCCGCAGCCTGCGTAGGGACTTTTTCCTTGTTCTTTTTCTTCTTCTTTTTCTTCTTTTTTTTTCGGCGGCTTCTTTTCGCCGCCTTTTCCTTTTTCCCGGTCCACCCTGTTATTGGTGGACCTCGCGGTGTTGGTGGGGGGGCCCGCGCTTTTACGCGCGGCCGGCACTCCCCTACACATCCAGTGCCCTGCCGCTTTGCCCGCCGCACTGCAAATGCTACAATGCGGGGGGTTCTGAAAGGTGGCGGCAGGGTGACCAGGTTGACCGCAGCGATAACAGTCTTTGCTGCGGTCAACAGGGGAGGAGCAGGCGCAGGCGACGTGTCCTGCCACTAGGCAGCGCCAGCACCTCTCGGACCGGCTCGGCAGAATTTTGACATCCGCCGAGGCCCACCCCACCATTATCCTCTTCCTATCTTTCATTTTAATGGCCGCCGCCACAGGACAAGCCAGGATAACATATCCCAGCCTATCCGGGCCCAGACGCATGGGGCTGGAGTTAATTCGTCCAGCGGCGACGTCCGTGACCCGGGCGACGGCGGCCACTACCTCTTCAGTTGTCGTGCAGTCGTCCAGACCCGAGATACGCACGTTGAGACACCTCTCGGGCCTGGACACCTTCACCTCGTCCTGAGGCAGTACTTCCTTTAGCCGCGCGGCGAGGGCATCGGCCTTCTCCCCGCTATCTTTTCCGGGAAGAAGGAGCATACGGGCCCCCGTCCGCGCGGTTTTTAACTTCACCCCGGGGATACCGAGGTCTCCAAGTTTTATATTGGTTTTAGCCTTCTGCATTAGGTCCGCGTAGCTGGTGCCCTTTTCCACCGCTGCGGGTAACAAAGTGAGGATCACCGCAGTGGTGTTAGGCACCCGCATACGCGGACCTTTGTTCGCCGATGGTTTTGGCGGTTTCGGTTTCATCTGGCGTTGACTACTAGCCTGTTTGGTGTCGCTTGGTTGGGCCGGTGGCTTCTTCTTTTTGGCCTTGCGGGCCACCACCGACCAACCTTCATCCATCCTCGGGGGCTCCTGGGTGGAAGTACTAGCCCTCGGAGTCGCCTTTTGTGTGGGTGTTGTCGGCGCATTTTGACTGTTTCCGCCGCCTCGCTTTCTTTTCGCGGGCAGCGGAGGAAAATCTTCCGGAGGGCGGTTGGCCTGCTCTCTCCCGGGTGCTGGAGTCGGCAGCGCACTCGCTCGCCGGGTGTCTACAGCCAGCGGCGGACGGACTCGCCTTTCCGGGAGAAGGCGGTCGTTCAGGACGGCCAGCTTTGCGTCCATCATGGCCCCAATAGATAGGGTTAGATGGCGCAACAGCTCGTCCTGGTCCTTGAATCGCCCTTCCACTACAGACGACGTCGACGGTCGTGGTGCGGGTGGTGGAGGCGGAGGCTTTGGCATCGGTGATTTGGTGGCCGGTACAAGTCGGGGTCGGGCGAACTCGGCGCGAAGACTAGCCATTTCCTTCTTCATCTGACTCATCTCAGCCTCGAGGCGTCTGTTGGCCGCTTCAAGTCGTCTGATTTCTTCAGACTCGGTACGGCCCCGCAACACCTCGAAGGCGTCACTGATGATGGAGACCGAGTCATTAAGGGACTTCATAAAAGTCCCTTTTAACCCCCTGGGGACCTTTGCCACATGGCGAATGACCCCAAGGGCGTTTCGGACGTCGGTCTCAATGGCCTGGGCAGTCCTAGCTCCGGCCTCGTCCATGGCTGCTGCCGACCCTGAGCGAGATAGGAGTTCTGGGGCCCGTCGAGCGATACGCGCCTCTTCGGCGGCTCTAATCAGCTCGACGGTGCTCTCCTCATGGTCCAGCTCAAGGTCGGTGACCCGACCCGCTTGGGCAACGGCCTCTTTGGCACGTACCATGCTGGCTGCCTCTTCTGGAGCTCCCGCGGAAGGTGGGGACACCCTGCGGGAGGTTTTGGACGCCAACGTTTCCTCATCGCTGGACACCCATGACATCTTCTGGGGTCCACGATATGGCGCTGCCCTCCTCCTCTTCTTCTGGGCGCGCCACTGGCTCGACGAGTGTGAGGGCCCGGCTTCCGGCTCCGTGCGTATGCCGGGCCCCGATTCGGAGCGTGAGCGCGTCGGCGATCGCGAACGCGACCTAGATTTCGACCTAGAGCGGGACCGAATGGAGAACATTATTCAAATGTACCTAACCTAACCAAATCATAATTTGCAGTAAACCTGCGAAAAATTGAAATGTGTGCTGGGACACATATTAGAAGTGAAACTTCAACGGACAAGTGGAAATACGAATGGCAACGGATAAGTGCAAAAATCAATCGCAAAGGACAGGTGGAAAAACGGATCGCAATGTACAAGTGGAAAAACTTCAACTGACAAGTGACAAAATTAATCGCAACAAAATTTTAACTTGAAGTTTTACAGGCAGGTTTTCAAATTGGATAAGTTTAACAATCTAGTGTTGGGCAGTGATGCATGATGCATGCATCATGCATCATGATCATGATGATGATGAGCATGATTTTAAAATGAGTTCGTAAGAGTAACATGACATTTTGAACTGAACCAGTACAATCTACAACTTCAAACGAGGTGAGAAGATTTGTATTTTTGTTTGTACCGCGGCAGTACATTTGAAGCGATGAGGCCGGTGAGCCGGTGAGCGTCATTCCCTCATTTGTCCTAGTTTTGATCGGGATAAATGAGGAATGATGTTGTTGTTGTTGTTGCTGGATGAACAAATGATGATTGTTAAGAATCGTCATACTATGACATTATCATGTTGTCCCTCTTTGTCATGTGAATATTCGTGGAAGCGTTATTGTACTGTTGTAGCATAAGCCTCGTTCCGTCCTTCCTCTTATTTCTGAGTAGTAGCGCGACAAAAATTTTGAAGTGGTACATTTCAAATTTTGAGCCGTATCAGTACAATTGTATTTTGTATGAGACAAATGTACTGGCTCACACATGTATTGCTCGTCGCTAGTGCGTACCAAAAAAAAAATCAATATCGACTACCTAATATGTGACGTCAATCACTAGAAAATTGCCTCGTTATATCGACCTGTCTCGAACTATACATCTGTGAGTTAAACACATCTGTCTGTCACTCCAGACACTTGAAATAAATAAATCTGATAAAGCCTATAGCAGTCTATCAATCGAAAACTTGAACTGTACGAGTATCATATTAAACACAAAGCTATATTATATCGTCCCTTTTAAAAGCTATCGTCGGAATCGACAGCGTTTGACATGGGTCGTGAATTTACATCGCCTGTCAATCTGACATTGATAAAGTTCCAAAATGTCTGGAGGCTGTTGCCTGACGCATCGACTTTTTGTCTTTTTGAAAGCGTCTGTAACGATTTTAATCACAGAGTACTCTTTATATATACTGGTAATTTTAATGTGTTTGGAGATTCTTATATACATTCTAAAATAAAAATAGCGTAATGGCGCGTTCGAATCCTGGCCGGAACGCATGCACCACTTAGGAAGTTATCTGACCTAATGTGCATAACTATGTGCTAACAACGGCGAAGGAAAACATAGTGAAACCTGCATGTACAGTCCAAGTCAACTCTATCTCGAGCTGACCCAAGAATTGACACAATGGCAATGAGCATAATTATTTTGGGCGTGCTGGTGATAGCCGCCGTCTTGTACGCCCTGAAGTGGCACTGTCACCACCGAGCCAGAAGTTGCGTTCGACGACGTCGCGAAAACGAGACGTAGTTATACGTACAAACGAGACGGAAATAAAATTGCCTAAAAATTTCCAAACCCATTAGATATTCGGCTACTTATATAGCCATGTTGAGAAATGTGGAATATATGGAGCAATTAGAAGCAATATTCGTATATATATATTTAATTATTAAATATTAAACAATTACCGCATTTTATTGTTATTGCTCTCCTTAATTGCTCCAGATTGATCCATTACTGTTGCCAAGCAATAATTGCTCAAAAAATTGGACCGCGTGAGAGTACCTTTACGTAAGTAAATCTACACAAAAGCTCTAGAGCACAGGTCTCCAAAGTAGTCCTTATGGATCCCTGGGGGTCCATATCGAACTTCAAGAGGTCCACGTTACCAGAAACAAAATCTGGGTTTGCGAGCTGCAAATAAGATTCCACAATAGTAAATTCCATTTAAGCAAGTCATGATGAAATTTTAAACTTACTATAAATAACATAAATATGGTAGTTTTCATTTGTACTTGCATCCTATGAAATACTGAATTCAACGGGAAAAATATTGTCTAAATCGGTCAAGAGACCAAATTTTGTTTAGAAATTTTTTTTTTTAGAATTATCTTATATACTATATATAAGAAGATATTATCTTATATACTAATATATAAAGCTAACTAGTTTGTTTGCTTGAACGTGCTAATCTCAGGTGCTGCGGTCTGATTTGAATAATTCTTTCAGTGTTAGATGGCCCATTTATCAAGGAAGGCTATAGACTATATATCATTACACTGACATCAATAGGTCGGTGCTCCGTTCAGCGATGAATTATGTTTCAAAATCGTTTATTTTTTACTATTCCACGGGGACCAAATCGCGAGCAGAAGCTAGTAAAAGAATATATTCAACAAATTGGAAACCTCCTCCTTTTTTGAGTTGGTTAGAATAATGGGGGGTCACTTGAATGCAGTAAAAAATTGGTAAGGGGTCTACGAGACAAAACAGTTTGGGGACCATTGCTCTAGATTAAGAAACTAATTTCAAAGATTTACTATTATTGTCTAACAAACACCAATATATCAAGACTAAATTATCATAAGCAAACATCTTAACATTCAACAGTATATTTGCTTCAAATCTTAAACACATATAAATGTGTTGTTTGCGAATATGTGGTTTAAAGATTTAAATTTCAATGTTTTTGAATTGAATTATGGCTAGATTATTCTCGAAAACTTAAAAAAAATTCAGAGACTAGGTATTGAATCTGATTATATTATTATTAGCTTCTGCCCGGGACTTCCGTAGTTTACAAAATTTATTTAAAAAAACCCCGCGATTTTGAAATATTCTTCATTGGTGCTCCGCTGCTATTGGTCTTATATTGTAGTTGTGTACAAGTGTAATTTCTAGAAATATATGGTTCAGTACATTTTACCACTTTCACTGGTGTGCAACATTATCATTATTTAAATAGTTAGTTCCTATTTATTTTACTAAGTACCTTTTATGTAGCCTGGGTATTGTGTATTACCTTTATTAATTAATTATACAGATATATGTTTTTAACTAAGTTATTATTCCAACCTGTGATGCCAATTGTTTAATGTCTAATTTAAATATTATTATTAATTATGTATTGATATTATGTTTAGCGTGATAAATGGGCTATCTAACGCTGAAATAATTTTTCAAACAAGACCGGTAGTTACTGAGATTAACGCGTTCAAACAAACCCTTCAGCTTTATATTAGGACAAGATTATGTTCGCTTTGCGAAAATTTGTGTGTATTGAATGTAATGTAAACTAAAGCCATTCACTAGATGGTTCATTTGTCTTTCAATTTGATTTGATCAACCAAAGCGATACAAACAAACATGAAACTAGAATCATTCGATGTCATTGAAAGGCGTCGTGTGATCAAGTTCAGCTAAGATTAGTATAAACTAAGAAAGAAAGATATTTATTTCTAATAGCGACACACAACACAAGATAGTACTAACATAACAAAGTGTAGATAAAATCATACAGAAATTGTATGCTGCAATTTGGAAATGAGGCTGGCATTCGGCATTTGGCTGTACCGAAACGTAGTCCATCACCGCGGTGGTTTTTTTATAAATTACGAACTGATCCGGCAAACTTCGTAGGTACCGCCTCAGAATGAATAAATAAAAAACGTGGATTTCTGAACGACTGGATGAACAACAAACGTCTGACAATCAAAACCAAAAAAAAATATCATGCAGAATAGAGGTAAGGAAAATCATCTCAGTATATTAAAAAGTGTCCACTGAAGGGCAGCAAATTAAGATGGCGCCACAGTAGCAAGTATTTAAAAAATAGCGCCACAAATAATTAGAGTAGGATACTAGATTAAAGAAGGAAAGAAAGACTTCCTCTTTGTCACCACGCATGCGTTTTTCAACCCAGAAGACTTCCTCACTGTTACCGCGCATGCGTTTTTTCAACCCAGCTCACTTCACTTTGTTTATAACTGCTAAATTCACATCATTGGCTTTTCCTACACTAGCGAGGAGTATGTATTTATGTCCTAAAAGGAATTAAGTACTCTGATATAGAATACATCAAAGATTATGCGAGAGATAAAGTATTTGAATGCTGTGGAATTGAAATTTCTAGATTAAAGATAACAGTAATATGCTTATACCGGACACCAACATCAAATACGGACTTATTTTTAAAGTATCTTGACACATTATTATTTAGACTACTACACTCTGACCATAAAAAACGTAAGCTAATAATTGCTGGTGACCTGAACATTAATACACTTAATACTAATAAAACGACTCAGAATTTTAAGGACCTTCTTTTCAACTACAATTTGACATGTCATATAAAGGAACCCACGCGTATAAAAGCATGTATAGATCACATTATAAGCAATTTAAAACACGCTAAAAGTGAAATTTTAAAATTAGGACTCTCCGACCACGAAACTGCTCAAACTTTAAGTCTCCCAATTAATAAAAATATATGTGAGCCTAAGAAACTATACGTAATGAAACGAGACTACTGTAAAGAAAAAATAATAATAATAATAATGAATGTCTAAGCAAATTAAGTTTTACAGACACTTTTAAAAGCATGGACTTTAATATAGATTTTAACCATTTCTACGACGAATTTTGCCTATTTTATGACCTATGTTTTCCAAAATGCCGACAAACGATTAATAATAACAAAAGGGGTATTAAATGGATTACAAAATGCCTACGCCGTAGTTGTCAAACAAAAAGACATTTACGTTTTCAGTTTTACAAACTAAAAACAAAAAAAAAGTAAAACTAATTACAATAAATATAACAAAATGTTACGAAAATGTATACTTGAATCCCAAAAAATATATAATTTGAATACTTTAACTCAATCTAAAAACGTATGCAAAGCGTCATGGAAAATTATAAACGAAAATACTGACAATACTATATTTAAAGAAACAATAACCGAAATTAAAGTGGGTAGTAATATAATAGGGCATTGTGGTACTATAGCAAATGAATTCAATATTTTTTTATAAACCTATGTAATATTAAAAATAATGAATGCGACTGAAAAATAGTATTTTTCTACAACCTATAGATTTAAGTGAAGTCAAAAAAATTATTATGTCTTTAAATGACACAAATTCTATAGGCCTGGACGCAATTAGCACTAAAATATTGAAGGAAAGTGCAAAGGTTATAGTACCTGTATTAACATATTTAATCAATCTCTCCTTTGAAACAGGTACTTTTCCTGAATGTCTAAAAAGGTCTATTGTAAAACCTTTACATAAAAAAGATAACAAGTTAGACATGTCAAACTATCGACCAATAACGTTGATCCCAATATTATCTAAAGTATTTGAAAAAGCAATGTATATGAGGCTAAATACATATTTTGAAAAATTTTAAATTATCAAACCAGAACAAAATGGATTCCAGAGACATAAATCCACAACCCTTACAGCTTTTAATTTAGTTTATAATGTGTTAAAAAACATCGACATGAAACACCCCACACTTGTTATTTTTTTTTATATGTCCAAAGCTTTTGACTTCGTCTCACAAGAACTGCTACTAAGGAAATTAGAAAATTATGGCATCAGGGGACCAGCGTTAAGCTGGATAAATAGTTATCTTAAAAACCGCCAACAATGTGTTGACATCAATAAAATTGATTACAACAACCTTATATGTAGCGAAAGATCTGGTTTCTTGGAAAATAAATACGGAGTTCCGCAAGGCAGTGTGCTAGGCCCATTATTGTTTTTAATTTATATAAATGACCTTCCTGACATAATTCAACATAGTTGTATTTTATTTGCTGATGAAATTTCTATTATATTGACATGTGAGCGTTTAAATAATTTTGACATTGAAATAAATAAAACGATTGAATTAGTTATTCGGTGGCTTGATAAAAATAATCTAAAAGCCAACCTTTCCAAAACAAATTTTGTAGAGTTTCAAACTCGCGGACAACGTATTATACCGAAAACGTTGCTATACAAAAGTATAAAGATAAATGAAGCCGATGAAGTAAAATTTCCGGGTGAGTGTTAACACTAGATAAGCATTGTTCATGGAAAACACATGTTGATACTGTATGCAAAAGAATAAACAGGTTTGTTTATGTATTAAACAAACTGAGAACTACTTCAACCCAACACACAGTATTGATGGCGTATCATGGATATGTTGGCTCTGTGCTGCGGTATGGTCTTTTATTATGGGGTAATTGCACAGATTTCAATAAAGCTTTTTTGGCACAAAAAAAATGTATTCGAGCAATAGTAGGTATTCCACCGTATGAGTCATGTAAACGATATTTTAAAACTCTTAACGTCTTGCCGTTGCCTTGTATGTATATTTTCGAGATATGTATGTTTGTAAAAAGAAACGCTGATTTGAAGAAACGCTGTTAAAAAAGCTAAAGATATATCCTCGCTCTACAAGAAATAGGGACAGATTAGTATTTGATTTTGTCCCAAGAACAACCCTATTTATGAAAAACTGCTACGCGATGTGTATAAGAATATTTAATAAATTACCCCCATCGATTAAAGAACTTCCATTGAATCAATGTAAAAAAAGCTAATAATATGGTTACTAGAAAAATGATATATTCTATTAATGATTTCCTTAAATATGACAAAGACATGATATTTTAATACTATATTACATTTTATTTATATCTTTCGCTTTTGACATTTCATTTATTTTGCTTGTTGACATTGCTATTTTCTGTGTTTTTATTTTTTATAATATTATAACGAACAATTACTTTTATACTATTAGAATTGCTGTGTTTTTTTTTAGATTAAATATTTGTATGACCATGTGTAGGTCAAATACAGTGAGGACATCTGACTTTTCTACCACCTAGTTATAGCTATTACCTGTATTTTTTTACAAATAAAGTTTCATTTCATTTAAGTTTCATTTCATTTCATCGCTATTTTGACGAGTTTTCGAACCATAATATGCTGTTTACAGGTTGACACTTTTTCAACTGATCCCCCATACTAGATGGATCTCCTTACCTCTATCCTCCATGAAATATAAGTATAATAACTTAACTTTTAAATTTAACTTGATTTCTGAACGACTTTTCAATTTAATTGATTTCTAAACGACGGAACATTAAATGTTTGAAAGGTAGGAGTAGTTTCTAAGGAAGCCAAATTGTTGTTTTTATTATATTCCAAGCTTTTTTTCATATTTACTTGCCTTGTAAACCTTCCCTGGACTTCCCCAAATAAATCAAAATCAAAGTTAGCCAAATCAGTCCAGGCGTTCTCGAGTTTTAGCGAGACTAAGAACAGCAATTTATTTCTTATATATATATATATATATATATATATATATATATATATATATATATATATATATATATATATACACATATATTCTATAAACCTCTGAAAGGTAAGACAATTATAATAAATAAGATATTATTATCTTATTTATTAATCTTATCTTAAGTTAGTACATGCCCACATGTAGCGATCCTATGCTTGGAATATGTAAAGCCTTGAAATGGAGTCCCTAATCACAATTACTTCAATGTAAGTGTGAGGTTCAAGTGTCAGCGAATAGCGGAAGCGGAATATGTGGCGGTAAGAGGTCAGAAAAACGTACGGACGTATAGCGCAGGAGAATTAAACAAGAAGACTGAATCTTCTGGACGCATTATCGTTTGCAATAACGTTTTTTTTTATAGTCATATGAATTTCTTCGATTCAAGTGTCTTGATGACAATGAGGAGCATTAATCAGTTATTTTGTACTCAAAAAAGGCATGGTCAAGCAGGATTGAAGAAAACGTGGTTGCAAAAAATGACGCGCTCACGACACTTATATACAAATAAAAATCATACAGTAAAAACTCAACTTCGAAAACTTCTACATTATACTTATACGACTTATTAGTACTTCGTATGGTTATATTTTATTGTATAAAAGAAAAAATAAAATAAGCCATACCAATAAATAATAACAGCCTATAAATGTCCCACTGCTGGGATGGGGCTTCCCACTATTTGGGGGTAGGGGGTTTTCTGGGGCACAGACCTCTCGATGTGCAGGTTTCATCACAATGATTTCCTTCACTATATTACTACACTATTTTTTTTGCATGAGTTCAGCAGACAGGCAGACGGCCCACCTAATGGAAAGCGGTTACCATTGCTTATGGGCATTTGACAACACCAAAGGTGACATCAATGTACTACTGCTAACTAAAGGGAGACTGGAACCTGGACACTAATGCCAGAACACAACTCAAGGTTGTTATGGCGGCATACTTTCGATCAGGGGTAGTAGCCATCCAGATAGATAAAAACTCTAAGACCCGGCTGAGGGGTACAGCACCACGTACCATACGCAGGAAATTGTATTCATTCTCCGTTCCTGCACGGATAGAATTACAATTTCCTGCGGCCGGGCAACCTGTCGTCAGTGGCGACAAAACAACCCACAGCCAGGTGGTAGGGCATTCGATCGACTGGATGGCTACTACTGGTCTTATTTTGATTTATTTTACAATACTGTTACATGCTGGCGAAGGTAAAGGCACACCTGCCTGTCATAAAACGCAGTTTATTACCCTTCCCGCATTTGGAATTCTTTTGCTTACTTTGTGTTTAAAATTTGCAATTAGACAATAGCCTATTGTTATTGTTTTCGACTTTGTTGGCCGTTCGCAGGAATAATTAACCAGGTGTGCAGGTTAAATTTTCTTGAAAGAACCTAGCCCACGCAATCGATTGGGTATTGTACAGTTTACTATAAAACAATGCCCGAACGGAGGGGTGGGGCAGTCAAGCGACGATTACGATACTAGCAAGATGTGTGTAGTACAATCGATAAGCGATATAGTGACGGACTTTGCGCGTGTTATTGGATCGTGCAATAGTTTGTACTGGTTGTATCTAGTTATATTTGTACCTGTTTTATACGTGTTTTTACAGTTCTAATATATTCTATAGTAATTCCAATGGTATTTTAATTCGATTCCTGTGTAACAGGTAACAATACTGTTCTCTCCTTTGGGATTGCTACGTTTTATTAAACTATTGCGAACCAATCAAAACTTATATTGGACAGTTGACTAGCTGCTTCTCTGAGTTCGTTAGGGAACCTTTTGAAGTTTTTGTTGGACACTGAAAGGAATATTGGAGCTTTACAAAATCGGATTACATTTTTGTAGCTGTTTCTTCTAGACGTAAAGTAATTATTTAAAGATTAGAGTCTTTTTTATGCGTATACTAAGCATGTGCTATATATTATTATTGCATAGTTTCAATTTCTGGGGGTTGCTGGTAAATTTTGAAAATAAAATTTGTGTTATTTACTATGGTCTGGGTGTTTGAGATTGGCCACAGAGTGGTCATGGCCTGCGGCATGCTTGAGACCTCGGATAGTAGCCATAGTAGTCCAGGCAGACAAAAGCTTTACGACCTATTGTGGATTGTTGTATTCGCCTTTTACGACCAGCCGCAGGAATTTGTTTTATTTCTGTTGTATAATTATTAGGTTTTATTTTAATTTATGAACATGGAAAAATGGCCAGATGGTGCTTCGCCACTTGCTGCCCCAAAAAATACCGTACAAGTTATATTGTAATTTTATAGATTGATTTATTTTAATTTTTTTAATGGGTGTAAAACATTTTTCTATAAAAATACGTTAACAATATTCTTTTATAAAAAACACAATAAATATAATATATTGTAATCCGTCGGTAGCGGGGCCTGGGATCCAAACTATTGGTGGTTAGGGCTCTAGGGCTCCAGAGACAGGAACCTCCTCTCAATTTGTGCCTAGTCCTAGAGTGCTACCTTCTGTATCTGGCCCTTGACCCAGCTTCCTAGCGAGAGCCTCTCTAGGTGACGCTCAAGGCTCAAGTTATATTATTATCAGTGTTGCGGACAGAGAGCGCCCCCTGACTCGCCTAGCGCAGCACACGTTCTCCGCGGCCCACACACCGCCGATGCCCATAGCGCGCGCAGTTAGCAGCTAAGCGTCGGATACAAAATACCACTTAAGCAGCAGCCTTAAAGGTCTCTCTGTACTCATCTGTGTATAAATTAATTATAAATACCTATTCCCTATTTTTAACTTATTTCTGAGGAGTATTGATTAGGTTGAAATATAATTATATATAATTATAAATATTGAACTAATAAATTTGACAGTCGACATCGAGTTTTATTTGGAAGAAGCTACTGCCACTAACAATAACGTTCTAAGAAATTCTGCTTTGAAAAAAAGTTAAAGGCTTACAAAGTATAAATTAAACACAGCATTAAGGACTTAGCGTAATTTATTGCCAACGTCTTAAGTGGATATCCTGGCATTAATTTTCATGATTTATTGTCAACTGTACCTTTCTTTAGCAGGAAGCTTAGGGTTTATCGGAGGAAGACAAAGGGAATAATGTTTGATATTTGTTTGCATCCTTGATTGGGATAATGAGAGGAATTAGTACTCAGAGATAAATAATGATCTCTTAATTAATTGATATGTTTACAAACGCCCCACTGCTGGGCTTGAGGCTTTTTATTATTAGGTTTGAGGGGTAGATACATTATACTAGCGAGATGGGCAATATATTTTAATTATATTTAAGCCATCACTTGTTACTAATGTTAATAATAAACTTGAAAAGAAATGTAATGTTTATATTTAGATTTAATAATTTAGTTGTGTTTAGTTTCCCCGTTAGAAGTGTTTCTCTTAATTTTTTATTGCAGGAGTTCAGCAGACAGGCAGACGGCTCATTTGATGGAAAGCGGTTACCATCGCCTATGGACATTTGCAACACCAAAGGTGATACAAATGCGCTGCTGCTCTCTGAAGGGAGACTGGAACCTGGTCACTAATGCCGGAACACAACACAAGATTGTTATGACGACATAATTTAGACCAGGGGTGGTAGTCATCCAGTCGGGCAAATGCCCTACCACCTGGCGTGGGTTATTTTGTCACATCTTACGACAAGCCGCCCGGTCTCAGGAAATTGTATTTTTTCTCCATTCCTGCACGGATTAAAAAGTGTCGCATTATTAGACAGATTGATTAATTTTGGTGTAGTGTATCTTGCTATTTAGGTTTCTGTTCTTCTTTGAGTTTCTAATCGCAGCGACTATTCGTTGTGTATGACCGAGGCTTTAGTCGGCTGAGTTCACTGAAATACAGAGGCCCCGGGTTCAATTCTTCGCATGGTAAATTTCGTAAACGAACTCTTCCTTTTTTAGGAAGCCTGTCCATTGAAGCAGAGCAGAGCAAGATTGCATAAATATTGCGACAATGGATAGGCAGCCAATCATACTGGTTACTATATCTCCGTTTCTCCGCTCCGCAGACTAGCTCCGCTTCAACGCACAGGCAGCCTTACAAAGACTTAGGTGTCTACGAGCCGCCTCAGAGTAGTCCGTTGTATATTACCCATAACGCAAGCGTAAATTGATTAGCTTAGAGATATACAATGTGTGTGTTTGTCTAGAAGTTCTGGTGTAGCCAATGTGTATAGGTGCTGCTAACCACTCTCCATCAGGTGGGCCGTCTATCTGCTGTATGCACTCGAGAAATGGAAAATTTTAAACCAAACTTTAAATTAAAACATAAATTAAGTCAAAAATACGATAACTTTAGCATAAAAGCGTGCGAACTAATACAGCGTAAGAAATTATAGGAATATTATCCGAGTAAGTACTAACTTAAACTTTACTCATAATTTTGTGACATAATTGCTCAAGTTACAAACATGATTAGCCGTATTGTAATTTATAAGAAATTGGTGCAATAATTTAGATAGTATATATTAAAAGACGCCTTTGTTTGAAAACGCTTAAATTGTAACTAAATTTAGAAGTTGCAAAGAAAATTGCCGACATATATATTACTAGAGTTTATCCCGCGGCTGTCCCCAAATTATTTTGACCCGTAAGCCCTTTTTTACTCATTTTCAATGCATTCAATAGACCGTCTATTTTTAACCGATTTTAAAAATGGAGGAGGTTCTAAAGTCGTATAAATATATCTTTTTAAACTATACCTTTTTTGATTGTTTCTGAATTGATTTTGACAACTCTTGTTGTGTTGGATTTAGTACAGTTTCTCGTTGGTCCCATACAAATATAAACAGCCTGTAAGCAGAAACGCACATTATAACATTTTATTATTCTATTTATATTAACTAAAAAATGTTGTCACGTATTTTTCAAATGGAATTCACTATTTTTAACCAATTCGTCGGATCTTTGTTTTTTTTTTGCTTTTTTTATGTATGTTCGCCGATTACTCCGTGATTTATGATGCGATTTACGTGATTCTTTTTTTGTTCGACGCGGAATAGGTTCTAATTGGTCCCCTAAAATTTTTACATAGTTTGGCCCAGTAGTTTTCATTTTATGAACATTTTTCATGAAAATAATTTTCACTCCGTTCCATATGTACACCGATTACTCTGAGATTTATGATTCGATTTACGTGATTCTTTTTTTGTTCGACTCGGAATAGCTGCCATGTGGTCCCCTAAAAATTTGACATAGTTTGGCCCAGTAGTTTTCATTTTATGAAAAATTTTCATGAAAATAATTTTCACTCCGTTCCATATGTACACTGATTACTCTGAGATTTATGATTCGATTTACGTGATTCTTCTTTTGTTCGACGCGGAATAGCTGCCATGTGGTCCCCTAAAAATTTGACATAGTTTGGCCCAGTAGCTTTCATTTTACGAACTTTTTTTTTTCCGGTTTGTGGGACCTATATTTTTTTAAGAAGCGCGGCACTATTCGTAGGTCCACCCATACATAGCTAGACACTAAAAAATAACAAATAAAAAATAAAAACTTCGTTTAAAAAAACCGACTTCAAAAACTAAAATGTATATATGTATAAATGTATTTCTAAAGCTATTATTATTAATATATATTATCTAAAACATCTTGAAGTCGGTGCAAAGCAAAACATAAAAATTACTATATTTTGAAAATTACTAAGCACCGACTTTAAGATGTTTTAGATAATATATATTGATAAAAAAACTTGAGAGGTGTCAATGGACACCCGGATGGAACGAAGTTCCATATTTATTATTTACAAAAAACCTGTATACACTCAACAAAATAGTAAATGAGTAAGTTTGAATCCTATTAACTTCAATATAAAAAACAATTTAAATTTAAAAATTTAAAATTTAAAAATCGAATCACATCCTGCAATACGACTCTTGAAACAAATTTAACTTTAAACCAGATTCGCGATATTGCTCCTTATTTTAATGACATTAAGACTCTATATGTCCGCAAATGCTATCTGTACGTCAGCAACCCATGACATTTAAATAATAATGTACTCCAAATTAAACTCTAACTGCGTGGGCATAAAGTTGCATTTTATCTTGGCAAGTTCAAAAAGTGTCGTGACAAATTTTTTCGTAAGAATTTTTTCCGTCTAGCCCTCATTCGTACCGCGCGATAAGGAACTACGTTCCAATAATAGCTTTAGAAATAAGTTATTTTATACATTTTAGTTTTTTAGTTTTTGAAGTCGGTTTTTTTAAACGAAGTTTTTATTTTTTGGACCTCTATGTGCAGCTCACGGACCCCGAGATTTTGTTTTTTACGATGTGGACTCTTTGAAGATCGATATGGACCCCCAGGGGCCAGCCGAATACCGAATGGCAGTCGAATACAAGTGGCATCTCTACTTTAAATCCACAATAATCAGATAACCACACGCTTTATATCCCTAACCTAAATCAGTTATGAGTAATATACAACGGAACCCTGAGGCCAGTCCCAGGCACTCAAACTATAAGATGTAAAATTCTCTTACGATATTAATCACGCCAGAAATAGAACCCGGTTTACTCCACTCAAGTACACAACCATCAACAATGAAGCCTGTTTTCAAATCAACAACCACCATAATACCATGGTAATGGGTACTTTTTTATCTGAGTTTTCCACCCATGGTTAAGATTTTTCCCCTTTATTCTTACGTTTTGTGGAAAGGAAAAAAAAATATAATAATAAAGTTTAAAGTTATTTGTAATTAGAACATAAATTTGAAACTTGTATGACCATAGATCAAACACGGTGTTACTAGACACCCAATTTTTTACAACTAGTATCTCTGCAAATAAAGATTTTTTACTTTTACCTTTTTAATTTATTTATTCCAAAGACAAAGCCCTTGTGCAGGGGTCGAATAAAACCCCAAGTTTATTGAGAGCACAAGGTCAGGTATATGATATTTACTGTACCCACCAATTTGGTATGCGATTTGAGTTTCTAACAATAGCTGCTTCAGAACAATTCGCGTTAAGTCGACGAAAAGAATGAACAAATTCCGCACGAAACTTCCTTTGCATGAAACTTCATGGAATTATGTGGTATTACGCTTGTTCTATGATGTTAAGTATTTCATTTATATATGGATAGGACTTATATACATTCTGTCAAAAAAAGTATCACGAACGGATTTGTTTATGGTTACAAATTCTTGTTTTTTTGTTGTTGTTAGATTGGCACAACTGTTTTTCGTTTTGAGGCGGTGTTTCAGTTGCATCGGTCATACAGATTAAATGCAGTGCTGTTTTTAGTTAGATCATGTCTAGTGTATTGCGAATTTCATAATGGTCAAAAACATCGAACAAAGAGTTTGTCTTAAATTTTATATTTTCTATTTTATATTTATCTAGCCTACCGCCAACTTGTTCATTTTAATTATTTAGTTTTAATTTTGTTTATGGTTATTATTTACTCTATGGGAGCCTAATCTAATTTACCACCGCTTCACAACATGTTGTGGCTTGAAGAGAAGAAGCGGCGCCAGAAACTCTTCAGCAAACATGCCTAGTTAATTTTAGATATTAATATGGGTGGAAGGAAAAAAAAGTTTTTTTCCTTCCACCCATTTTAGCCAAGTGGTGGTGGTTACATGCAAGAGAAATAAAAATTGTAAAAGATAAAATGTATTCTATTTTTATGAGGTCGGCATGAGAAGAAGACTATAAGGAGTTGAATATAGAAAAAATAATCAAAGGGGAAACACGTCAAATAAATCAAAATTATTTCTGCCTGTTGTGGCCTGATGGCAAACCTATTCCTCCACCAGAATTAAGTGATTTGCAGTCAATGTATCAATATATTTCTGATGATTGTCTCCAATTTTATAAAACTTTTACAAGTTCGGAGGACATCATCGATGATGTCGATGGATTTGGTGGGGACTCAGACTTCGACATACAAGTTGATAACATACCCGATGACGATATTGAATTATTAACCGAATAATATGATTGACTTTTATAAAGAAACAAATTATTATATTTCCTAATATATTTATCTTTTTGATTCCATGTTTACTTTACTTTATATTATTTAATTTTATAAAAATATATAAAATATACTTTTGGAACATTTTTGCAAAATAAATACAAAATGAGGATTCATACAAAAAGTAGTTTTGCTAAAATGTTCCAATACCATTTCTCCTAATAAAAAATGGTACATGATCATATAATGATTATATTTTATTACGATTATACCTACATTGTTCATCTATACTAGTTAGGAGAAAAAAGTGTACCACGGAAACACTAAATTGCGTTTTTCTCAAATTGTAGTTACTGTGGAATGGAACGTTTTCGCATAACTACGTCCATTTAATCTAATGACCGATGCAAGTTCTGCCAATCTAACAACAAAAAGAAAACATGAAATTGAATTTAGAAACATAAACAAATCATCCATTCCTGATACTTTTTTGACAGAATGAATGTCTATATACATGTATCTGAGCGTAATTTTCATGCCGGTTCAGTGTTTTTTTTCGCTTCGTTGTTTTCGCTTCACAAATGTATAAAAAGTGTAACAAATTCTGTATATATCATATTACGTAATCAAGAGGATAAAAAAAAACAAATATATTTTCACTTATATCAGGTACAAACATCAAATAAGGAATCAAAAAACATCTTTTAGCTGTAAGAAGATTGATAAGTGCTTTGAAGAAATAATTTTTCCTCTAGAGGCTGCAATGAGAAGATTTTATACCTATTATTAAAAAAATGCTTTTGTATCTCTTTGAATAACAGCTGTATTTTTTTAACGCCTTTGTATCCCAATGGAGAACAGGATTCGTGAGTTTATTTTTAATAGAAAAAACACAAAGATTTATTCTGTGGCCATTGAAGTAGCGTGAAATGTATAAAAATGATACACGTGTAAGCAGGTTAGCGGTGTTGCTGTATAACGAAGTTTACTTCTTAAGAATCGATCTTTATGCGAGTATAAGAACTCCAATATGGAAACTTTATGCGAAATAAAATAATGTTGCAAATTGTGAACGATATTTGCTTTTTGTTTATTTTAACAAAGCCATCGAAATTAAATTCTTTATATTAGTAGTATATTAGTAGTATAATAGGAGATACTGCCAACGGGGAGCGTGCTCAAAAGGCTGGATGCATTGCCGCGTTGCATGGCAATGCTTATTTATTGTGCGAAATATGAGCAAGCCTTCTGATCACGGGTAGTGTCAAAGAGTTTCTTGCATAAGTCTTAAAAGAAACTCTTTACCGACGGACTCCACGGGCCTAATGTTTCAACCCCAAACGGCACAAATATGTAACTTTTTCCTAAGGCTCTATATTTGCGACGTTTGACATATTCAGCTGAAGCGGCGGCTCGTCAGCCCCTGACTCGGCCATTGGAAGATGTGACGGGGCCAGTGTGTCAACACAGGTCACATCCCTCACTAGCGGCCACACCATCTTTCAAGGGCCGAGTTGACATTCCGTTCGGTCTCTTGCTATCATAACATACTAGGCCATTCGGTTCTAGAATGGCCGGTACGCTGACGCTGAAGGGCTTAAAATAATACAGTTGTATCTCAAAACGCTGTGGTTTTCTTTCTTTTAAACCACCCTCGTATTAGAGCGAACAAAATATTGTTACGAGCAACAGGACTCGAATTAAAATGCCGTTAGAATTACTATAGAATTAATCAGAACTATACAAACACGTATAACACACGTACAAATATAATACACGCGCAAAATCCGTCACGAAATAGATTACCGAATATAATACACACGTCTTGCTTCGCTTGTGCTTATCGCTTGACTACCGATCTCTTCATTGGGGCATTGCTTTATACTGCACAAATACAATGCGTCTCTTGGCCGCGTAGACTGAATTTCTTAGAATCACACCTGGCTAATGATTACCATAAAATATTACAATACACAATGGGCTGTTTTTCTAATTACAAATTTTAACCACAAAGTAAACAAATTAAGTCTAAATGAAGAAAAGGTAATAAAATGTTTATGCAGGTGTGAATTTGTCTTTTGTCGGCATTCAGGTCGTAACAATATTATTCAAATCGTTAAAGCTGTTTTTGTAAATTAAAGTAATTTCGTGTTACGTTGTTGTTGTATTCATAATAATACAAACGGATTTTGTATTATTATGAATTCAAATCAACATTTCGATTTCTTACGATGATTTATTATACATAAATTTTTCCGAAGAGTTAACAATGTACCTTATTATAAATAAACTCCCATTCTATGGCTTAAAACTATTTCTCGTGCATAATATTTTCTTTGTGAAAATATGTAACACCTTTTCCCGAACATTTTATCGAAGCAAACAATTTATATACGTACATAATATAAACGTTAGACGTATTGAGAAATCATTATTTTAATATTTCAAAACTCTACCTACAATTCTATTGAATATTAGGTAGAGTTTTATGGCATCTCTATGTTTATGTGGGCTAAACTTTGGCTGGCCTACCTTCCTACAATGCTTAGGCTCCGGGTTCGATTCTGAGAATAGTAAATTTTGTAAACGAACATTTTTTTTCTTTTGGGTATTGATTATGGTCTAGGTGTTTGAGATCGATCCTTTTTACATACATACATACTTATTATCACACCTTTTTCCCACGGGGGTAGGCAGATACTATAGATCTCCACTTGCGACGATCCTGACAAACAACTTTCGCTTCATCTACTTTCATTAACCTCTTCATACATGCACGTTTATTTGATATGCTTTTTACCTGACCTCGTTTTAACACTTCTGTTATTTGATCATGGTGTGTACGTCGTGGTCTACCGTTACCAACTTTATACCATTCACATTACTGTCATACACTTGTTTTGTGATTCTATTTTCATCCATCCTCTCTACATGCCCAAAACACCTTAACATTCCTTTTTCAACTCTTGTTATTACATCTTCCTTTGTATACCCATAAAACAAGCTTAAATAGCGTAATTTGGGTATATACAATATGTGTTTGTGCTTGTCGATTATTATTACTGTTTCAATGGTTATCCGGCAGTTGCTGCGGGTCTCACACTACCTTACTGTCCTCGAATACTAAA
Source organism: Dendrolimus pini (assembly GCA_949752895.1). Taxonomy (NCBI): domain Eukaryota; kingdom Metazoa; phylum Arthropoda; class Insecta; order Lepidoptera; family Lasiocampidae; genus Dendrolimus; species Dendrolimus pini. Next base: position 905,379 of record OX457138.1, on the reverse strand, counting down.
GCACGCATAAAACATTTCCACCACCTAAACGGAGAAAAAATTACAATTTCCTGCGTTTGGCTGTCGTAAGAGTCGACAAAACAACCCACAGCAGGTGATAGAGCATTTGCTCGACTGGATGACTACCACCCCTGGTCTAAAGTATGCCACCATAACAACCTTGAGTTGTGTTCCGGCATTAGTGACCAGGTTCCAGTCTCCTTTAAGAGAGCAGCAGCGCATTTGTAGCACCTTTGGTGTTGCAAATGTTCATAGGTGATGATTAACGCTTTCCATCAAGTGAGCGGTCTGCCTTTCTGTTGAAATCGTGAAATAAAGAAAGCGCTAATAATTGTAATGCCTAAATGAGCCTTTCATCCTTGACACTTTGATTTCGAATATGAGGAAGGTAAATATGAACTGATTCGATAAGCAAAAAAATACTTCTGTAATGAAATCAAGTGTTAAATCCATATAAATAAATCCATATTTATTTATTTATTTGGACAACACAACAGATAACAATCAGTAATTCATTTATATAATATAATATGTAAATTATTACATCTAGATTGAGATCCAAGCCTGCTGACACATCCATGTTAAAATTGTATTTTCGCAAACAAAATTATGTGAATAATGTCAGTAATAGTGATTCAATAAATAATTAAAGCTAGGACGTTACTTTTAGTAATACAGTATAAGGTAATAGATTAAGAAAAAGAAAGCATTAAACAAATTACTAAACAAATGAAGAGGTGTGATCTTTCAGCGTAGATTTTTTTTTTTAAATATAAAAGTTTTGCATGAAATATATCTAATTTTTTGTTTTTTAAAGAGAGTTCGTTGTAGACACGACACATTCTTGTCAACGGATTGTAGTATGATGTGTTGTTTTTACGAACTTCCAAGATAAATGTTTTGTTATGTACACGTTTATTACATTTCATGTTAAGGGACAAGATACTTAATAAATAAGACGAATCCAATTGACCATGCAGTAATTTATGCAAATAGACTAGGCCATGTTGTGTGCGACGAACGTGTAAAGGAGTAACTTTGAATTTTACGAGTCGTTCGGAGTAGCTTGTTAGACTGCATCCAATACCACTTTTATAATACTTTTCTGTGGCATTCTACCAGCCAAATTTTTTTTTGTCACTGATGGTAGTAAATATTTAGCTCAAATGTAATTAAATTAAATAATACTTTAGTAAAAATTAATTTATAAGTATAAATTAATGTTACGAACTTGTTGATATTTTTTAAGTGAAATTTCTTTAGAATCGTTGTGATTTGAACCTCCATGAAACGAAAAAGTGACATTAAAAAGAGATATATAATAATTTAAACACTATACTCATAAAGATAGAGTTGGAAATAGTTTGAAGTCCATTATTCAAATTGAAATTAGAGCATTTGTTTCCTATTTTAATTATCACACACACGGAATCTGAATAATATGTGTAATATAATTATGAAATGTAAGATTTTTCATTAAAATATAAAATAAGTTTTGATCTTGGTAAAAGTATTATAAAAATAATAAACCTTATAATTATCCTAATACCAGGAGTATTATTATTGTACTCTATATTTATCTCATTCTCTCGTTGGTTGCTTTTCTGAAGTTTCACTTCTGTCGGGTGTGAATTGTGTGTGTGCACAATTTTTTTTATTAAAATTTATATCGCCATTTAACAGTGGCTTTAAAAAAGTTGCTTCACGAGTCGCATAATATAATTTCTATGGTTCGAGTAGTTTTAAATTTATTGACACCAGGGAAAATCGTTTCCTAGGGACGAAAAATGCTGTTTTGATCCATATGATCAGGCAGCTCCAAGCGTACTTTCAGAATATGAGAACTGAAAAGATCATTTTCGAATTTAGCCAACTTCAAAGATTTTATAGAATCAAAAGCGTCAAATAAATAAGTCAAAATTTTAGTCAAACGCTGCAAAATATCATGTGAAATAACATCGTGATTGATGACTTTGATGGCGTAACGCCGCAGCCATCATGCGCAAAAACGCCGGCGGTTTACGCCTCCCACACCTAATGAGCTGCTTACGCCCCAAAGGGCGCGTGTTTCACTGGGTTATTAATTTTAGGTACGTATGCCTTTCTACGCAGTAATTCCGTTCTGTGTGCAGGAACGGAAAATAATAGTAACTCCTGATGTGGATAGTCGTGCACATTAGTCGAAACAAAGCACCCAATCATCTTAGTAAAGGGATGATCACGTCTGTAACAATCCTCTCCTCATAAATCTAAGCATTGAGGTTGCCCTTGATCCAAATGAAATCGGTTCTTCCACCGATCTTAATACTGGCCCAAATTATTATGGTTCCCCTACCATACGAATCAACTTCCTGAGAAAATTTCAAACGTTCTTGACGTCCAGAGGTTCTCCAAACTCGAGTACGTCTTGTATCCAGCCCCACACAGAAACAAGATTCATCGGAAAAGTAAACACAACGCCAGTCTTCTTCCTCCCAATTTCTGTGTTCGCGAGCGAGTAAAGGGGCTCTACAATTGCGAAGTGCTATAGGTGGAACTGTCAGCGGTCTTCGGGAATGCAGACGTCATGTAAACGATTTCGGATGATTTAGTCGTTTATCATCAAGCCTTAAGTATCGAGGAGCCACGTAGCCGATTAAAGCGATCATATTGCGATTCTGTCGAGTAGTATTTTGGATGTACCGGTCCTGTCTGCGAGTGGTGATGCGAGATCGTTCTCTGTGTCACTCGATCACGCTGCCCGGGATACGATAGCGTGTCCAGAGGCGGTTTATGATATCCCGCACAGTACCAAGAATGACAGCCACAGAACGCTACCTGGAAGCTTGCAACATCTCTTCTCGTGTCAAGTGATATCGTTGCTCCACATCGAAGCAATTTTATGCAGTTCCAATGCAGAGTATATAATGGTTTTCTAAAAATGCTATGAATATGGTTGGAGATACGACTACTCCTCTGTCTGGTAAATGAATTTAAATAAAAAAAAACTAAAAAGGCTAATATCGTGTATTCTCTCGTAACTGAGTTTCGTTAAGACCGGGAAATCTCCTAACGGCTAACGCTGTCAATATTTGAACCGCGAGTTCCGTGTTCCTTTGCATTTGACTTGACGCTTGGCGTACGATCGCCCTATTACCCACTTTTATAATAGATTGACAGTTGATTTTCTCTTTTGAAACAAAATTCTTTATTCAAATAGTGATATTCACTAAAAGGAATATATAACGATTCACAAAGGATTGAAATAATCCTCAATTGCGGTGTTACTCTAAGCGTATGGCCTTAGTGCCCGCTCTTGTCGAGCGTGCAGCGTTCGTGTAAACATAGTGGCGGCCGGCTGACGTAGCGGCTCCAGCGGGCGTTTGCGTTGAGTGACGCGTCGTATAGGAACGCTGCACGCTCTGCTCTGCTGCATGCTCGGGCGTGCACTGAGACCGTAGATAACTAATTTAAATGTATCTAAACGATGACGAGTGTCCCTAGTGTCAGCCGAGATATGCGTCCAGCATGGCGTCGCGTACAAGTTTAAACCAGTTTGTGAACGACGAACGCCGAGCGAGCAAGCCATCCCAGTGGATCTCCCCTACATAATCGAAAAAGAAAAAAAATGTACTAAACTTAAATTCACTTAAGATGGCGCTGTACAATATCGTTGAATAAATACATCGCGCTAACGAGATCTTAGACCTTAAATGAAACCACAAGTTATGGTCATATTTAGTGTATCGTGCTGAACTTTGGGCACAAATTATAGTGTTATGTTTAAGTTTTTTTTAATAATTTTAGTTTGTCTTTCCCTTTAATCCAATTCAGAATAAGTAATAACTTATTAGTGCTATCGAGCGGAATTTATAGCATTATCGATTATAGCGCCATCTAGTGGTATATATAGGAATATAATACCAATTGTAGCGCCATCTATCGGACAGGGTAAATGTTATTTGAAATTTTATTCCAGAGAGGTTTATCTATTTTATATATAGTGTATTATTTGTGGTGCTCTTAGGCCACTCGGATGGACGCTCAATTGCCCGCAGCCCGCCCCATAGATGATACACTATATGGCCCGCCCCGTCGGACGCTTTGCCACTCAGGCCGTAGACTAAAACGTATTTGATCCTTAGACACTTGATGTATATAGTTCAATAAATATTTTATGAAAGTTTTAGATGAAACTATTACTCAAAGAAAATCCCGTCTTAAGAGACTCGCTTAATAATTTATGTAATAATAGCTGTTACCCGTGGCTTCACTCGCGTTGAAGAAACACAATATGTACTTTTGTCATATAATGAGCGTGATATAATGCGAATAGCAGGGCTTCATCTGCTAGTGTTAAAGATTTAGACCGTGGACGAGTGCGTATTAATATTTAACGTCATTAATAATGTCGCACCTAAAATAACGCATAAAATCACCATATCTGCGTGTAACGGCCTATATCTATAACATCTCAGATGATGTCAAACTATAAGGCAGCCCCAGCATTAGAAATGTCGAACTTGATTTTGACTCAAAGTACTTAATGATAAATACCCATAACGCCATCTAGCAAAGCGATGCTGGAACATACCATGAGAGTAACGTGTTATAATTGTCGATGTCATATCATTGTCGTTGCCATGGCGATGTAATAATGTGTTTATTTACTTCCCATAAAAAGAAAAACAAAATTTATAGAGTACAAAATTTTGAGAAACTTAATAAAACTGGAAGGACAGGAACCAAACTAGGTAAACCCTGTATTATGGTACTCCTGGCCCTCGCCTCCCATTAAGCACTATTTCTATAATAACCGCCACCAAAAAGCACTACAATGAAAGAAAAAATACAGAGATGCGTGTGTGTGTGTATGTGTGTACGCGGGTGCATGCGTGTGTGTGGGTGAGTGTGTAATTATGGTTACAAGTGTGTCTGGGTGTACGAGTATCAATGTTTGTAAAGTGTGAGTGTTAGTAAAACTAATTGTTATTCAGCAACTGTTATCAAATTCTCAGTTTCTAAGTAGTGTTGAGACTTAGGGAATTAACAAATTAAATGTTTTTTTTATTTTTATTTGTTAGTGAATTGAAACAATGGTGGCGCAAATAAGACGCGGTTGGAGCGCCATCTTTGCAGCTGCATTCGTCTATCCCTCGGGAAAAGTACTCTTAAAAAAAAAAGATATTACTAGGAAAGCGACAAGGATGTAGAAATAATTTTTATATTTCTATAGTTAAATTTAATATGTTTTACGCCGCATTTCCAACAAATGAAAGGTACACTGTATCCTATTGTTTGACCGTGAAAACGTGTGCAAAATTTCGTGACAATCTGTTGCGTAGTTAAAACGTGAAAACGTCAGAAATAAACTCATATTTGCATTTTTACTTAGGATAAAATACAGTCGCTTTCCGCGTCTCTTTGGATATCCGCTAATTTTTTTTTATTGCATGAGGTCAACAGACAGGCAGACAATCCACCTGATGGAAAGCGGAATACCAAAAGAGCAACAAATGCGCTGCTGCTCTCTAAAGGGAGCCTGAAAACTGGCCACTAGTGTCGGAACACAACCCCAAGGTTGTTATGGCGGCCTACCCTAGACCAGTGTTTTTCAACCTTTTTCATGACACGGCCCCTTTAGTATGAAAATTATATTTCGCGACCGTTGCTTTTTTCATGTATTTTATTTTGTGTCAAATATTGAATCCATCACATTTATTCATTTTCATTATTAGAGTTCGGATAAATACATAATTAAATACGTAAAAAACATTTTTTTTGCCATTGAATGCGTCGCCGATAGATAACGTAATTTACGCGCAACTTCAACTATGTCTGGGAGAGTGTTAGAACTTTTGAAACTGTCTGGCCGTTTGGGAAACATCTTTGAATAAATGACCAAGTAACATATATAAAATTCAGATTTTATATTATGACGTAAGTAGAATTATTAAACTTTAAAGGCGTCTGGCAGGCGGTTGCCACCCTACAAAGTGTCTGGCAACTGATGGTATGATATTCTAATAGTATCCTGTAGAACATACTAAATGCGCATTATGCTATAATGTTTTATGGGCAGCAATTATGCTCACCTTTGCTACCTGTTACCTGTCAAAGCCACCACGGTTCGAGATTCATAATATCCAAACCTTCTTACCTGCTGTAGGGTAATGCACAGATTTTTTTTTAGCCTTTATACCACGTGGTAGGACTGGCGATCACTGTAAAACTCTCCCTGTAAAACAGTGTAGCCTTGGCGAAATCTGTGATTATATATGGTCTTTGACAACAGAGGCTTAATAATGTTCAAACTTATAATTTAAATTAATTATGGTCGAATTTTGACCACTAGTTTGTCTAAATCATCTCATATATCTAATCTCATAAACGAGTAAATATAATATTTTAATGTTAATTAGAATACTGGTGTGCACATCACGTAAATAATAATATTCCGTATATATATAGTCTAAGTTAAATTAGGAATAAAAAAGAAATTAATATACTGCAAGAGTATAACAACTCGTCGTCTTATTTTGTACTCCCCTCTCGGGCGATTGAGCCATGGGCTCTCGCCAGTAGTACGTTACCAATTCCAACATGGTGACCATCATAAATGCACCATTCAATTTACATTAACCCCGAAATGTATAATTAATTTGAAGGAAGTCAATTCATCAAATCCTTATCGATTTTTGCTAATACAATCATATGGAAGCTGAATTTTTAGATACGTATAAAGATAAGCCAATATTTCAAGAGAAAAATTCTAATAAGAATTACTGCAGTAGAAAAATACAGCAACATTTTTGCAACTCGTTGAATGCAGGTTGATTTCTATGAAGACTAATGGATATAAATTTGCCAACGCAAGCTACGGTAGTAGTAACCTGTAGTTGAATAACAAAACTATGTTTTTAAATATTTCGTATGTTTACTAGGAATTAGCATTATATAATTGCATTAAAACTTCTGAGGAGCTATTGAGTTTGGTACCTAGGTCGTCATTTTACCACCGCACTGCTCGCCGTCTGGGAGTTCATCCACACTTCCTTGACACCTGGAAGTTATCCACTGTACGTGACGCTCGCTTCTTTATGCCGTACGTGAGCAACCTGTGGAATGAGCTCCCGCGGGTTTCCCAGAGCGCTACATTATGGGGTCTTCAAAAAGGGCGTAAATATATATTTAAAGTCTCAATGAGGTAGGCAACGCATCGACTCGCTTAGTGTCGCTAATGTCCATGGGCGACGGTAGCTACTTGCCATCAAGTGGACCTGTTTGCCTACAAGCAAACAAACCAAAGTTTATAAAAAGTAAATAATTAAAACAGCATTAAATCCTTAGCTTAATTTATTGCCAACGTCTTAGGTGGAGGTACTGGCACACGTATACAAGCTTTTTCGCAGAATGTAGGTACTCGGCGTTCTTTAACAATGGTTACTCTCGATGACCCTGAATCCACTCATCAGATCCTGACTTTGTGACTATGGGTCTACCTTAAGGATATAGACTTTCGAAGAAAGAAAAAAAATTGAAAATCGCTTCATAATTGACGGAAACGTCATGTAACAAAGAAATCGGTTAACAATTTTCAAGGGTTTGTCACGGTTTCCCTGGGATCCACTGATCAGATATTGACTGGGTAACCACCTAGGGGTTATTTTTTGGACTTACGAACAAAGAAAAGAACTAGTTTTATCCCGGACAAAACTACTTTTATCCCAGAAAATGTACAGTTTCTGTGAGATGATTTTACCGATAGTTAAAAATAAAATAAAAATTTTTGCACGTTAAAAGTATTTTTTGGACGGAACCTTTCAGTACGAGCCAGAATTCACGGTTATATTTTAATTCTGAATATTTCAATCAATCGATTTGTTTCCAATCAGCAACACTTCACAGGCTGTTGACCCAACAAATAAAATCCCCTGGTATTTTATTTGTTGGCCTATGAATTACATAGCAGCTAAGGGTTTGCTTAGTTTATCCGGATGTATAACACACTGATATATGGGTAGAATTCTGCTATTAACGTCCCGTCAAAATCGCAGACTACTATCGTCTCAATTGTAGATTTGCCTGATTTTGGTATTCTGCTGGCGTGCAAATGGAGTACCCGTGGCAAGCCATTCTATCTTCATACATACATACATATTGTTGTGAGTCGCGAGACTCGAATGTAAATGTCGTTAGGATTACTATATAGTTTATTAGAACTATACAAACACGTATAACACAGGTACAAATATAACCGAACACAACAAGTCTAAACGTAATGCAGAAGGTCGTAATTCAATAGAACGCGCAAAGTCCGTCACACGTCTCGCTTCGGTCATGGTTCTCGCTTGACTGACTCCCTCTCCATCGTTTTATACTGCACAAATACAACGTCCCCGTATCTAAGTCGACTTAATCCGCCACACCTGGCTAATGATTCGACCGTAAACTGCCAGAAAAGAGTACAATAAAACAATGGGCTGTTTTATAATCACAAACTTTAAACACAAAGTAAACAAGAAAAGCCGATCATAAAAGAGTTACCATTAGTTTAAATGCCGGCAGGTAATAAAATGTGTTTTGTATCAGATATGCAGATGGATTTTGTATATGTCGGGACCTGGAAATCTTTCATGCATAAGAGATAGTAATACAATAATAATATTTGTACAAATAAAAAACGTAAGTACTAATATATTGATGCCGCTTGCGATTTTTTGGTCGCTAGTTAATTAATAAAGACAACAACGTACACCACCTTTCCTACAAGTTCCCTGAACCCGGGTGGGTACCCCAAATGAAAGGTGATAACTTCAACGTAGAGTTGCGCCGGGCACGTACGAGCCGGTACATTTGTCCCGTTATAAAATCCATTCGTACTGATACAGTACAAAATCTAAAAAAGTTATGCTTCAAATATTTGGTCGCGCTACTACTCAGTGTACTACTCGCGCCTCAAACGTAAGAGAAAGGACGGAACGAGGACTTCAGTACAATAACGCCTCGACGCATATTCACATGACAAAGAGGGACAACCTGACATGTACGACGCTAGTAAAATGAGGTGACCGAGGCCGATCACATCCAATTCTTAAAGAACATTTCCGAACTGGAAGTCTTGTACGGGACAAATGGGGGAGTGACGCTAACCGCCTCACCGGCCTCAAATCGCTTCAAATATAATACCGCGGTACAAACCATTCAAATGTCCTCGCCTCATTTGAACTAGTACATTGTACTGGTTCAGTACAAAATGTCACGTTACTCTTACAAAACAATATTCCATAACACAAAACTAATACACACAATTAATTGAACGCTACCAAGCCTATGGTTGAATTCTTAACAGTAATAATATGTTTGAACAGAACGTGTAAAAATGCCTATGAATGCATGGTGCTTTCGGCCATTATGAGGATTCGAAAAGTATTTAGTCTACTCCACTGATGTTTACTCAGGCTTTAACCGATTCGACATTTTTGACCAATTTCCAAGCCTTGTAAGACCATGTTAAGATGCCAACCTATAACCGTGCACTTTGTGTTTATAGCCTTAGTATAGCATAATAGCTTAGCTGAGTGCCTTCAAGCAATGTCAGCATTACCCGACTAATAGTCTCCTACCTTCACAATAGGCTGTCCCACATACGCCATTTAATATTTCTGAGGGTATTTACGACGGAAGACTGCCTCTAAAAGGCTTGGAATAAAATGGTTCCTTTCGAAATCTGGATTTATATAAGCTTTGGATTATAGTGGCAATGTTTTAAAAGGATTTTAACCGACTTTAAAAAAGAGGTTCTCAATTTGACTGTATATTTTTTTGTGTATTTCTCTGATTTCTCCGTCAATTGTGGACCGATTTCGATTTTTATTTTATTTGAAAGAGAAAGAATGCTCTTGATGTAGTCCTATTAATGTTAAATCAGGATCTGACGAGTGGATACTAAGGAAATCTTTCTTTCTTTCTTTCTTTCTTTACTTATTTCTACAACATATTGAAGTCGGTATAAAGTCAAACATAACAGTACAGCAACAAATTAAAAAAAATATAGTAATTTTTATGTTTTACTTAAATATTAATTTCTTGGTTTTTAGTGTGAATTTGGTTTTGTAAAAAAATATTTTCTACTTTTCAGTTGCGCAAATACTTCAATAGCTTTTGAAATAATATTTAAAGCACCTGTAGACATTGTACAACTGGTACGCGTATACTAATTTGGCATATCTCTTCGATGTGTATGCTTTTCAAGCAGGGTTGTTCTCGATTCCCTTGCGATCCACAAATCCTTAAGGGTAACTTTCGATTTCTCTGGGAATTACTCATCAGATCCTGACTAGCTGACCATTTAACCACCTCGAGAGTATACGTGCTTACGAATAAAGATGAAAATTACATAACCGATCAATAATTGACGAAGAAATCACGTACTACGCATATAAAAAATTAAGCCCCTGTCGAAAATGTAATAGCTACACGCGTATACAAGATTTTTTCCCTAAAATTTAGGCGTTCTTTAATAAGGGTTATGATGGCCCTGGGATCAGATCCTAGCGTGGTGAATATGAGACTACTTCGGGAGTATACAATCACAAGTAAACAAAACAATATAAAAATCGGTTTACAATTGACGGAGATATCGAGTTACAAAGAAGTTGGTTCACAATTTTCGTGATTTCCTCTTATTCCTGGGAATCCACTCATCAAATACTGACATGATGACATTTGGTCCAATTTGGAAGTTATAACCTATCTATTAAAAAAGTATGTAAATTAGTCCACGATTGACGGAAAAATCAAGTAATGAAAATACAAAAAAAAACAGGAAAACGAGAGCACCTCCTCCTATTTTAAACTCGGCTTCACAGCAAATAATACATATTTTCTATAAAATCTTGAAGTCGTTGCCAAAAAAAAGATAAGCAACAACAAATTTGCAAAATATAGTAATTTTTATGTTTTATTTTGCACAGACTTCGAGGTTTTGTAGAATTGTTTTTAAGGTAGGTACTCTTGAAGTTGATTTTTTTCTCTGATAGATTGTGCTAAGTAAGATCGAGTACATATCGACTTAAGGCAACCAAAAGCACTCGCATTATTTCAAAAATCTCCACTCTCCGGCAACAACAGGTTTTCTTGAAAGATTTTCGGGTGCCGAATGAGGGTTTGATGTGTTTAAAATTCACGTGAAAAGGGTTTTAGTCACCAAGAGGCGACCCTTCTAATGGCCACGACTTCAATATTCAAGACGTTTGCTTTTTGGTAAAAAGGTCAGATTTTGTCTACGAGTTCAATAAATATCATTACCATTGTTTCCTCAATCTTCTATTAAATAACGCTTGCTTGGCTAGTGAAATATATATTGTACTAGCATGTGCCAGCCAAAATTCGTTCGCGTTGCCATAACAACGAGGTTTTTTTAAATGAATTGCAATGATGGCACCGATCGATAAATTGCAATTCGGGAGTATAACATTTCTATTAAAAGAAAAAAAATGAAAATTGGTAAACAATTGTCGAAGAGAGCGAATAACGACCATACCCAAAAAAAATATCAAACCAATTTATCATATTACTAGAGATATATAATTCATCAGTTTATATTAAATACAAGTCTCGTTCACACTGAATGAATATAGTAATTCCATTAAAGAACTACTTTACCGAAAACAAATCAAATAATATTCTCAAGTAAAAAGTGTTTGCTTACGAAATGAAATATCATTTTTATGATAACAACTGTCACCATTTTAGTAGACGAGCGGTTTTTAAACGGACGTATCAGCGGCTACTATTTGCAATTGATAGGGACAGATTAAAGATCTATGAATTTTTTTATCAGTAGTTTGTATGAGACAAATAAAGTAAGAAAACAGTGATAATTAAATGGTTTTGTCAAATTATCAGGAATTCCATACAGTTATAATTCTATAACTAATCAGAAATTAAAAGCTTATATACGCCTTTTATATAAATACATAGATTCATATTGATTCACGTGATTATAAAACCAAGAAATAAAAACAAAAAAGTAAATAGCTTCATTTTTACTTTTTTGTATGACTGTGTTGTATTGTAAATGCACAATAATAAATAACACATTTGCATGACGACTGTTTTATTTATAAATATAAATAGCGTGTCTCTTGTTTATAGAGCAAGTGCTACAGGTTATATTATATTACATTTTTATGTATTTGCCCACGGAACATTCACTTCATTTTATATGGCTAATTATACCATCCCCCATCTATCTGTCAACAAAATAAATTACAAAACTTGACCAAAGAGGCCAAAATGGTCTAAATGACCAAAAGACCACAGTGACCGACATGGCCAAAATGACGGAATAGGCAAAAACAACCAAAAAGGCCAAAATAATCAAAATGGTCAAAATGACCAAAGAGGCCAAACTGACCGACACTGCCAAAATGACCGAAAAGGCCACAGTGACCAAATAGGCCAAAATTACCAAAAAGGCCAAAATGAAAATTATCCCTTGTCCACCCTCTATTTAATTTACATACGTACCAAATTTCAGCCAAATCGGCCCATTAGTTCTTCCGTAAAAGCATAACAAACAGAAAGACAAATATATTTTTATCCCGGAAACTATCCCACTTTTCGGGATAAAAAGTATCCTATGTTCATTCTCGGTATCGAAAATATATATATACTGAGTTTCAGCCAAATCGGTCCAGTAGTTTTTACGTGAAAACGGAACAGACAGACAGACAGAGTTACTTTCACATTTATAATATTAATAGGGATTTTGGAAAGTAGAGAATATTGTTGGCCCTACATATATCACGAAAATTCCATAAAGCTGACTTTTCCCTTTACGCTATAACGAAATATGAATTATTAACTTCATTTCGAGCGTAAGACTCTGCGTGCAACACCTGTCGACGGGACGGTTTGAAATGTAGAAGTCGCTCGTCTGTAAAAGTTCTCATCGAAATAAATTTGTTTTTGTGCTTTTTACCCACAAATTTTTCAACTGAGATTCATTTCATTCAGTGATTTATAGTGTTGGTACAAGAACGCTCTGCAAGATCTTTTAGATTTAAATTGTTAAATTGTTTTTCAGAAGTAGGTCTCGCTGTCTGCTGTTGTTTGTATTTGACTAGTGAATTTTTAGCTAGCTAGAAGCTAATTATTCTAAGAACATACAACGTAAATGTGGTTGTCAGTTTATGCTGGTTTTATGATTTTATGCGTTATTTAAAAATGTCACTGTGGGTGATGGCACACACAATGAATATATGACAGAAAAAGAACAAAACGGCGAAACAAAATGGCCGCAGAACACGGCGGTCGGTTACCTTCATTCTCTCGGATATCCTCATTTCTGATTCTATCTATAAGACAAACACCCAAAATAACTCACTCCATAGCCCGCTGAGCGACTTGAAATTTGTCGACCAGTCCTGCCGTCAGTGTCTACGTCTCGGCCCCGTAGGTCAGAACATGGAGGACGCACTGCTCGAAGACTTTCGTCTTCAGGCATTGCGGGAAAGTCGACGAAGACTTAAAAATGGACGAATGAATTTTTTTTTACATAATGCCAATTGTTAATCTAAACCATTCTCGAATCTACTTGAAAGCACAAAAAAACCATCAAAATCAGTCCCACCGTTAAAGAGGTGCTCAGCGGCGCCAAGTACCTGGTGCAAGTTTAAATCTAAACCATCCCGAGATCCACTTGAAAACACACAAAAATAATTTATCTGAATTAGACAATTCAGTCATCATTGCTGAAATCGGCCGGGAATAAATAATAGTAAAAAAAAACTAAATAAAACGCTTTTATAGAAAATCCAACTAAAAAATAAATTTTAATAAATTTGAATTAAAAATAGTGTAAGAAAAAATGATTTTATTGTAAAAAGTGTGGGGTGCATGGTATCAATAAAAGCATCCCACGCTTTATTGACAATAATATCATTTTTTCTTACACTATTTTTAATTCAAATTTATTTTCAATTTTTTAGTAAAAAAAAATAAGAGCGTATTTTTTTAGTTTTTTTTAAAACTATTATTTATTTTTAATTTTTTAGTGATTATTTAGTGATTTAATTCCCTACCCCGTGGAAACTTTGAAAATATAATTAAATACACTCTTATGATAACATGGAAAGTTATGTAAAAATAAGCTTTTTGAGAAAGGTTTTTAAATACAAGCTTTTGAGATCCTGGATATCATTTACCAGCAGAGTGCTAGCCAAGACAAGTTAAACGAGCCCAAACACGACGTGTCTATTTTGTTTAGTACAGGAGTTCCTATGGCCACCTTCCGACTCCATCATCAGATCGGCTCCATGGTACCATATTATTGCATTGATATCCAAGACAAGTAAAACAAATACACGACGGGTCTATCTCGTTTAGTACAGAAGTTCCTATGGCCACCTTCCGACTCCATCATCAGATCAGCTCCATGAAACCATATGATTGCATTGTCACGCGATATACACATACGTGCACAATTTAAGCTCAGTCGGAAACCGGGAAGTCGATTAAATTAAACTTGAAAGATTCCGTTACATACTAACACAAGTCTGAAGCTAATACAAGCGTATTAAAAATCATAACAAATGAATGGCAACACTGATGTTTTTTAGTGATATTTTTTTCAAATTGATGAATATATAAATCTTAATACTTACTTATTAATGTCACCCAACAATCTGTGTGGTATACACCGTCTGTTTCTAAATGGGAACTCAATCCCAGCAGTGGGACATTTATGGCCTGTTATTGTATGTTTGCGTTTCAAATAATGGCTTGTTCAGCCATGCACGATACGGTTTCAGAATTTATATGTGAAATTGCGACCGGCTTAAATTGGCAACGTGCCCGCTTGATTTATGGAATGCTCCTCCCCGTTGCAAGGATTGTGGCCCTGTGGGAGTTGTTAACGAGCCTCGAGGTTCATTTTTAGAAGCAGTAGATAAGTAGGGGCACGTGTTTCTGATAGTAATCTACTTGGATGGTATTTAAAAGCAGACAATAAAGATACAGACACAAGTGTCATGTGTATACGTACGTGTAGTTCAGACGTCCGAAAACAATCCGAACTTGTTGGGATTTTAAAACAAATTTGTACGTTTTAACATAAGAAATGGATGTAGAAAAGTTAATTAACCTGATCCACGAACATAACATTCATTCATTATTCTTTTATTATTAGTCATTACATAAGTCTTCCATGATATGATGAAATTCACCAAAATCGTGTCTTTTTAAATATATTTCACGCACCCATTCGGTTCTACGATAGCGACGACGCCACCGCAGTCTTCGAGTTATAAGAGAATTGTCGTGAAGATACAGATTATTCATCGCAATCCAACCAAAGCAGACTTCACAAATCCGATGTCACTAGAATACTGCTCATTTGACGAATAAAAGCGTATACATTGTGCGCACTCAATTCGTACGACCACGATCGTACGTATACTGTACGATACTAATACTTGCAACAACTCAGAAGGGTTTATGGTAATAAAAGAACACCAGCAGCCGGTCACTACATTTGTAATCAGAGAACCTTACGGTTCTAACATATTTAATACACTGACTCTTCACACTCGACGAGCATTTTTAGAACATCTCGCCATCCCTTCAACAATTTTACAGTACAAGAAACTTAGCAAATTGGCACAACCGATAGCGGATTAAAGTGATAGATACATTATTTTTATTAAAGGGTTATGAATAAAAAGAATTTAATACATTATTGTTTGGAAAATTTATATACCCGGAAGAATCTTCTGAAACCTGTAATTTCCATCTTCTTATCGTTATTCTTTTATTTACTGTTTGTCCCTATCTAAACATCTATCTAGCTCTGTCTTTTCTTCGCGAACCTTCTATTCCAGAACTTTCGTTCATCATCTATTCCTTTCTATCGTCTATCTATCTTAGTCTTTTC
The DNA here is from genome assembly GCA_949752895.1 of Dendrolimus pini. NCBI lineage: Eukaryota > Metazoa > Arthropoda > Insecta > Lepidoptera > Lasiocampidae > Dendrolimus > Dendrolimus pini. The sequence goes on along the minus strand of OX457138.1, from coordinate 889,460 downwards.
CTTCCACAGTCTTCTACCTTTTTCTAAAAGCCTTGAGACCGCCTTACGCTGCCAGAAAGTTCTAACCGCGGTCGCCACAATAATAAGCCCATAAATGTTCCACTGCTGGGCTTGGGCCTCCCGTTATAGGGGAACGGACAAGGTACCCGCCACGCTTGTCCAAGGCGGCTTGGCAAGTTTGACACATCAGTTATCTCGATGTGCAAGTTGCATCACGATGTTTTCCTACACCGTTCTTAGCACGTTGTAATTGTATCAATATGCACATTAGGTCAGAAAATTGCTTAAGTTGCGCATGCGTTCTGGCCACGATCGAACTCGCGCCCTTTGAGTCTGGGACGCGTGCACTAGCCATTACGCTACCATTATTACAAGCTTTATTTATCTTGCAATGGATATACCTATCTTTGTATTTAAGTTCGGGTGGAATCTTGTAAGTTAAATTTGACCAACTTCCCGGTTTCCGATTAAGCTGAAATTTGCACACATTATGTATATCGCGTGACAATGCAATAATATGGTACCATGGAGCTGATCTGATGATGGAGTCGGAAGGTGGCACAGGAACTCCTGTACTTAACAAGATAGACACGTCGTGTTTGGGCTCGTTTTACTTGTTTTGGATAGCACTCTGATGCTTCATGATATCCAGGATCTCAAAAGCTTGTATTTAAAAACCTTTTTAAAAAGCTTATTTTAGTCTTTATTATATAAACTCTATACAAATAATGTAAACTTTCTATTAAAGCTAAGGTAAGAGAATGAATAGGACATAGAAATCTAGTTTAATACAGTTGTAAAGACACCTGGCAACCAGTATAAGTTAAGAATTTAGATGTATTCACGACACAATCTGACACGAGACGAGGCGCTTAGTTGTCAAAAGGCAAGTATCTAGGGAGAAAACTTTCCATCATTTTGTATATGAACACTGAATTATTTATGTACAATTAGAATAACTTCCAAGTGGGTTAGACGTGTGTCTGAGAATTTCAAATGTCGTCTAAAAATTTAGGTCTTAGTGGCATTGACTTTTAGAATTACATTTACATGACTTCTTGTAATCTTCCCCCTGAATTTTTAAATGATGAAGTGGAAATTTCTGAAAAAAATATAATTTTGCTACATACCGACAAAGAAAGGCGCACCTGGTTTATTACCCTTCTCGCATTCGGAGTTGTTTTGTTTACTTCGTGTTTCAAATTTGCTATTAGACAATAGCTTATTCTTATTGTTTTCCACTTTGTTGGCCGTTCGCAGGAATAATTAACGAGGTGTGCAGAATACAGTTTCTCGGAAACCTCAGTCCACGCGGTCCTTTTTTTGTATTGTATAGTTTGTATAAAACAATACCCGAACGATGGGGTAAGGCAGTCAAGCGAGTAAAACGATACGAGCAAGATGTACATTCGTTGAGCGATATAGTGACGGAGTTTGCGCGTGTTATTGAATCGTGCAGTTTGTAATAGTAGTGTCTAGTTATATTTGTACCTATTTTATACGTTTTTGTATAGTTCCAATAAATTCTATAGTAATTCCAACGGCATTTTAATTCGAGTCCTATGTAGCTCGTAACAATATAATCAGCAGACAAACACACACATTGTTTATACCCAAGCTAAGTAACTTACAATTGTGTTATGGGTAATATACAACAGGCCACTTTGGGGCCGATCCCAGACACCCTGACCATAGTAAATGACAGAAAGTTTGTTTCTGAAATTTACCATGCCGGAAATTTACAGAGCCTCTGCGTTCTAACGAGTTCGACCGCTCTAAGTTAGCTGCTCAACCGCCTTAAGATGGTAGAGTTTAAAAGCTTCTTCTAAGTCGTTCCACACTTTGATGGGAGTGAACAGTTGCTCTCTTCCACCGAGATCGGTTCCGAGCATGGTGGAAGACCTAGTTTATCAAATTGTCCAGCTGGTTACCAATTCGGTCAATTCACCTATTCGGAGATCTATCGCAAGGTATCTTGCCTTCAACTTTCCCAGTGACCACAATCCTCATTTTAACTGGGTACTTTCGGGCTACGTGGCAAAAGTGCTTATGTATACGCTATCTCTAATCTCGAATTATTTCAATAATTCCAGTCCATGGAACGCTGAGCATCTGACGGTAGCAGCACAATTAAACTTTATGCTATGTTGCAAATCTCATTTATTAGCAACGCGACGCACAATATCTTAGAACAGTGTGCAACTGCGTTAATTTTGTTCGTCTCTTAGCTAGTGCTAAATTAGATTAGGCTTCCATAGAGTAAATAATAAACATGAACAAAAATTGAAACTATATAAATAAAATGAACAAGTTGGCGGTATTAATATTACTCATTGACACTCTTGTTTATTGGCCTGCAAAAGTTAATATAGATTATAAGCATAAGTTTTTTTTTTAATTAACTAAACCACTATGAAGCTTAGCACCATATTCTGTTTATCCTAACACGGCATGCATAACATAATTGATTGTCGCGGACTATGTATCTATGGTCTTAGAATGGTAAAAACAAAATTTAAGTAAGTGTGACAAAATGAAGAGGATTTGAACAGACTTGAGTCGTTTCTTAATAGACGGAGAGTCGGCGAATATGTCGACCTTTGCACGTACGGTATTACTATAGTTCATTCTCCTATACATACAGGGGAGAATATTTACCTATATTAGTTCTTACTTAATTACTTACTAGTGTGGTAAATAAAAAGTTTGGCGATTAATTAAGCGACTTCTGTTCCGGAGGACACAAATGGTTAAATTTTGAAGTGTAATCCTAAAATGTACTTTTATATACAAAATATTATAAGTTATTATAATGTTAGGTATTTTTCTTCGCGTATATAATGGGGTAAATATTATCATAGGATTGTAAACTATATTTGTTTCCAAATATATCCGACGTTACGATTAGGAATATACGTAATAAGGAAAAACTTTATGTGCACCCCGCAAAAACAACTTTACTGTACAAGAGTATAGTATGCATGGCCCCAAAAATATATAATAAAATCCCAAAAGAGCTGAAAGCTCTGAAAACTAAATTATTTAAATCACGACTAAAAAAGTACTAATAAGAAAAAGCTACTACAGTGTAACAGAGTTCCTTAATGATAAGTTTTAAATATAAATGATAAGTTAGAATATTCAGTGTTTAAATATATTAATAATAATTGTACTATCTAAATATCATTAGAAACAAATCTAAATTTAAATTGTGCGTCGTTCAGTATTTGTAAATTTAAGGCTATATAGGTATAACTTGAAGATTAAAATATTAGTGATAATAATTATAACATTATCCAAATAAGTATGTACGTTTATAACATAACATTAAAAAGAAATTGTAGGCCAACTGGCAAAATACATGTGCTCAGTGTATAACAACAAGACCTATTGTATAACTATGTTTCTATGCAATAAATTATTTTGATTTGATTTAAATAACGGCACTTATTGTCTGAGTAAGCAAAGCGAGCACTTGACAAATTCCTTCTTTAATTTACTATCTGAAAATCTTTTTGGAACTTGTAGAAAAAAAATGTAACATATTGTTACGAGTTACGGGACTCGTATTGAAATGCCGTTGGAATTACGATAGAATTTATTAGAACTATACAAACAGGTACAAGTATAACTGAACACAACTAGTACAAACGTAATGCATGATTCAATAACACGCGCAAAGTCCGTCACTATATAGATTATCGAATGTACACATGTCTTGCCACGCTTGCGGTTATCGCTTGACTGCCCATCTCTCCATTGGGGCATTGCTTTATACTGCACAAAACAATATGCCTCTCGGCGGCGTGGACTGAATTTCTAAGAACAACACCTGGCTAATGACTACCATAATCGATTACAATACACAATGGGGTGTTTTTTCTGATTACAATTTTTTTACACAAAGCAAACAAAAGAAGTTCAAAGGCCGAAAAGTTATAAAATGTGTTTCTACAGATGCTGGTGTGAATTTGCCTTTTGTCGGCAGTCGGTCGTAACAATATTATTATATCCAGTGCAATAGAATATTTTTATTGTACACTTAGGTATGCCTAAGATTAAACTTGTTCCATTTTTATGGCAAGAAAATTGGTCGTCTTATACTTAAGAGCAATTTCAACAATATAATATTTTTAGATGTAGGAAAAAATGACAAATAGGCTTATGTTTCAGTACGTATTTTATTATGTATAAGTCTTTCAATGTGGTTAGACCGAAAATATAAGTGTTGTGGCGGCGCTGAGTTTAGGATAACAATGAACTATGTTAATTTTGTAGGGAAAGAAGTGTTACGTAATTTAGATAGGCATGTGAGATTGAGCACGCACGTAACTGATTAAAGGGCATGAAATGCAGATGCTGCTCTCTTTCACTTCTGTTTTGCTTCAGTGTACTTGTTAATTTATTTATCTTGAATACTGTTAACGCCGACCTATTTGGTCGCCGCCTCTTTGGTTTTTTTTTTCTTCCGCCGCATCTATCACTATGCAATGTGACATAGTCTACGTTCGACCGCTGAACACACCGCTGCTGCCGCATAAACCTCGCCGCGTCTTGTGTGTTGTGCCGCTTATTAAACTCGCTATCATCAACCCGCACGTTGGAAGGTGCACGCTGTACCGTTCCAGCTGGTCCACTAAGTCGAAGGAACCGCAAGACAAGAAGAAAGGATCACGAGGAAGTAGTGCCTGCCGCTGCGAAGACGCATCGTTCGTAGCGTGTCTGGTGCGGCGTACCTTATCCTGTAAGTCCTTTCCTTGTCTTTATCCCCGCTCCCGCGCCAACAAATACATATTTATTTTAATGGAAAAACGTGGTTTATAATATATTATTTTGTATATGTATTTCTTCTTATTCTATATTGTATATGTTTATTATATCTTATACTTGCGGTGCGGGGCGGGTTGTTTATGAAATTTACACATTTATGGTGTATTGCGGGCGCGATATATTTTATGTCATATTATGATATTTAAAACGCGAAGCGATTTTTAATATATGTTTTGATGACATGACAATGAATGAAAAGTGCGAAATAGGGAACACGCCGTCAGATTTAAAATAAGAGTTTAAATTAATAGAAGAAGTTTTTTTGGCCAAAAGAAGGTTACTTGGCAGTACCTATAAGATAATAGTAAAACCCCTTTCCCCTAGTTTGAAATTTCTTTAAATTAATTAATCTTTATTTTTTTATATATTTGTATTGCATGAGTTCAGCAGACAAGCAAATGGACCACCTGATGAAAAGCGGTATCCATCGCTTATGGACATTTGTAACACCAAAGGTGCAACTAATGTGCTGCCGCTCTCTAAAGGAGAATGATACCTGGCTACTAACACTGGAACACAACTCAAGGTCGTTATGGTGACATACTCTAGACCACGGTTGGTAGCCATCCAGACGGGCAAATACCCTACCACTTGGCTGTGGGTTGTTTTGTCACTTCTTACGACAGGCCACCCGGCCACAGGAAATCGTATTATTTTTCCGTTCCCGCACGGATAAAATCTTTCTTAAGTAATCTTTACAAACTATGATATGCATTGGTGTAATAACACAATGGTGATTTTTTTCAAGATTAATCGTTTCAATTCTAACCTTTTTCAAACATCTTTAGTTTTCACCCAAATGGGCCCCGAAATACATTTGAATATTTTTCGCTTTATATAGAGGCCCACTTACAGATATAATATTATAATGAAAGAAAAAATCACCTTTTTGATTCAATAATGTGTTATCTTGAGAAACGTAACTTCCAAAGAGAATCTTTTTAACCTCAAAAAAATAATTGTATCAAAACTAATAACTTTTTATCGTTTCAAATACATGGTTTATTCATTTAGAAACAAATTATTTATTGAAATCAATAAACCTATTTTCTAAAATTTCAATTTTCTAGATAACAAAAGATTATGGAAGCAAAGATGAGAAATAATTTTCAAAATAGGCAGGTAGATACTTCTAGATAATATATAATATAAAGCAAACATTTGTTACACTGGTGCCGTTAATTTACGATAATCACGACCCCGGTGGCGTTGCTCGTATATAACAGCTAATTGGGATAATTAGCGCAAACTGCTAAGATTACACGCCAAGAAAATGTTTCTTGGGATCCTGTTTGCAAACATAAACATACGTCTCGTTTACATTGTAGTTCTAATGCACTAATGCAGTTAATGGACATTATATTTTATTCTGAAAAATACATAATTCTATACTGTAGGTGTAGATAGATCTTATTCACAAAGCGTATTATACAAACCCCCAAGAAAGAGGACAAAATTTTTTGTTATCTAAAAGATGATATCAGTCTATTTTGGATATATTTGGCAGTTAAATTAACTGAGAGACTTTTTATCATCATAGAATATGCCACGAATATATATCCGCACAGTAGACGGATATACACTAAGTAGTGACGTTATAGTGAGTCTAACAATTGTAACAGGCTATTAATGTAACGACATACCTGCATCTCGTTGAGATAGTATTTATAAAAATAGAAAATAAAAGAGAAGATAAAACACCGCCCTGAAGAACGCCAAATTATTGAAAACATGTCATTGACACATACAGACTGCTGGCGTCCGATCAGTTAACTGAAAACCAATCAATTGCAGTTGTAGTTTTGATAGATAGATAGATAACACTTTATTGTACACCATTACAGAAAACTTACGAACTAGTATTAATCTAATTGGGTACAAAGGGCGGTCTTATCGCTAAAAAGCGATCTCTTCCAGACAACCCGTGGCAAAAAAAAACTGATTAGGATTGGCGACGGTGGTATATAAAATTATTGTACGATTACTTATATTTTAATAATAAATATATAACTATACTATATATACAAATGTACACATAAGTTATATACAAGATATGGTGATAATATGCAACTATTTAAACATAATGAACATATAATTATATGCAATATAATATCTACTAATTACATAAAATTACATATAGAATGCAGATAGAATTTCCTGACCAATTTCTTAAATGTTATTAGGGATTTTGCTTGTCTGACAGCAACGGACAATGAATTCCAAAGTTGGACAGCCTTAACCGTGAAAGAATTATTGAAGATCGTTGTATTATGGATAGGAGTAATTAGTCTATGTTGACTGGAAGGGCGTAAATTGTGAGAGCAAGAAATAAATTCGAAGCGTTATTTAAGGTACTCTGGAGTAGTAGGGATGAATAAAATACTGTAAAGCAATGAAAGAATGTGAGTATGTTTAGAGTTATGTTGAGAGAGCAGAGAATTTCAATACGTATATCAAAATCCACATTGTTGAATGCACTGCCAAAGTCGAGCAGTGACAGAACAGTCACTAAACCTTTATCAATACCACAACGGATGTCGCCAGTAATTTTGACTTGTGCAGTTGTTGTACTCTAACCTGGTCGAAACCCAGACTGGAAAGGATTCATAAGGGATTGTGTGTTGAGAGATACACTTAGTTGTCTATGAATGTTCAAGAAATTTAGAGAAAAATGTTCTCCAGTGGACCTTAGCTTGAATAGAAATTTATGAATTTGACTCTATAACTCTTTATTAATAAGCACATAATATAACGTTACCCTCCAAATGCTTATGGTTAAATGCATAATTTCATTTTATTCTACCTCTGGCTATGTCAATTGTAGTCGACAGCTGTAATATTAATGAAGTTATACTACCGTAGTACAGGGCTTCTACCTGTGTATAAGTTTTGAATGCGAGATAAGCTGAAAAAAGAGCAAATCTCCGCTAGATTATCAAAATTAATAAAATAACAAGTGCGTGTTCTACTACGCAAATTGCGATGAATTGTCATTTATAAATAACTAACTTTAAAAAAGGAGGTTCTCAATTTGTAGTGTAAATATTTTTTTATGTAGTTCAGCCATCACTGTTTTGTTTCTGAACATATTTTAAACATCAGTTTTGCGTTGGACTCAATACACTTTCAGAAGTGTTTCATGTAAATTTGCTTGTAAAATAAATTTAAAAATTAGCAAAAAAGAAACCGATTTCAAGACGCTGTGGAAAATATTTATTATATGATTTTAAGTTACTTTTGAAGCAGGTTTCTTATTTGCTAGAAAACCTTTATCAATGCCACTTGTAAAAATTAACTACACGAAAATCACTTTTTTAACCAACAAACATGACCCTTCTTAAACAACCCCATATCATAGAGCAGAAAGAAACCTCGGCGGGAACTTCGCTCCAGATAATTGTTGTACAAAGAAATATTCTAAATCGTTGTATACAGTGCGGAGCTCAAAAAATTTATTAACGTTTACATTCACAACGAAATAGTTGACTAAAAACAATCAATAAAGCTGGATTAGATAATAAGTGAACTGTATCAAATTGAGACAAGAAGAATGGGACAATTTCGAATGCTATTACGAAGAAAGAGCACGCACGTACCTTTTGATAAAGCAATGGATAACAGCGGCTGCTTTGCTTTTTATCAATGTTTAAGCGGTGTGGTGCAGTGCAGTACGATTTGTAACACGTTAGTTTAATGTATTTTAATTTTATATATTTAAAGTTTGGGGGTTGACGTAATTCAATTTGTTGATGACATGACCATGAATGAATGATGTGAGTGCAAAAAAAGACTTTAAATATGCTAGAAGCAAATTTTGAATAGGCCTGAAGAAAGATTATATGGCGGTATCTGTACATCGGTGCACCTGTGATGATACAATCTGTAATATTTTGATACCACTAGTAACACAACGACTGCTTTTGTCTGACATTGTGGAATCACCGAAATGCTCAAAATTGAATCATACATGTTACATTACAAGCAAATGTTCGCGACGAGGGACCAATTTTTCTTTCTATTTTTTTTTAGATTCCTGCGTGACAGCCCTGCTACTGTTTTGAACTTCAAGCGCTATGGTGTTAAGTCAAAATACGCCTTAAGAACCTGAGCTTAAGACGCCTTCTCTATTGCAAATAACTTAGTAGCGACTTTACTAGTAGTGCTTATGAGAACTATATGAAGTAATTTCTACTTTTATTACTCCAGGTTACATAAAAAGTTGTGTCTACTAGCTTACCTGTGAATTTACGTTATCAAATTAAAATGCCGTTAGAACTACTATAGAGTTTATTAGAACTATACAAACACGTATAACACAGATCTAAACGTAATGCACAATTCAATAACACGCGCAAAGTCCGTCATTAAAATGATTACCGAATGTAAACAAGTCTTGCTTCGCTCGTGATTATCGCTTGACTGATCGATCTCTCAATCGGGGCATTGCTTTATACTGCACCGATAAAATATGTTTGCCCGACCGAATTTCTTAGAATCAGTTTGTATTTTATATCCAAGACACCTGGCAGTGATCTCAATACAACAATAGGCCGTAAAAGATTACAATACACAATGTGCTGTTTCTTTAACCACAAATTTTAACACAAAGTAAACGAAAGAAGTTCAAATGCCGAAAGGTAATAAAATGTGTTTCTGCAGGTGTGAATTTGTCTTTCTCGGCATCTAGGATGTAACAATATGCTAGAATATTTTCATGTAACAAATAAATTGTTTTGTGAACCGAATTTAGAAAATCTCAATCTGTGTTCCTTCAATGTACGCAGACTGGGCAAAGTTTACCTCTTGAAGTTTCAAAATCTTAAATATGAGACTGGTATCCACATATCAGTTTGCTACATTATCTCATGTGTGTCTCAACTTTTTACATTCTGAATTTTTCATAATTTTCCATTAGTAGAAAAATTGTTCGGGAATTGTAAAAACTGTATAGTTTAAAGGTAAAGTTCTTCGAAATAAATGTAAAGTTACTTATTTGCGGTACTAAAAGTAGGAGTCAAACATACTCCTCAGGCTATTCTTTAACTTATGGTAGAATGTTATTACAATTTGCTACGGAAAGTTAACTACTACGATAAGTTACAAGCGTAGCAAGTTCCAGTACAAGCTACGATTAGTTTCACTTGCAAACATTTTATGTAGATATCAAAAACCGGCCAGAGTGCCTTTGTGGTTGGGCGGGCTATGCCTTTGGCGGCCTACCGCTGCAACTCAGTCTCCGGGTTCGATTCCTGGGATGCGAAATGTACGAACGAATTTCCTCCGTTATTGACTATGGTCTCTAAATATCTAGGATCGGCCCCATAGATTATTATTATTATTTCACATATATATTTATTTATATTCTTTTTTACGTTTTTTTAATACATATATATATAAAAAAATAGACACATATTAAAAAAATATAAAAAGATGACGTCCGTCGGCAGCGGGGCTTAGGGTCCTAGGTGTATCTGGGCCTTCACCCATTTACCAAGCGAGAGCCTCTCTAGGTGTCGGTTGAGGCTCTTCGTTATTATTATTATTATTAATAAATGAAATGAATAACAATATAATCGATACAACGCTAATGTCTAGTGCTGGTACATAAATTATTTATCTAATGGAATCCACACCTTTTATTACATTGAAGAAGTCTTAGTTAAAATCATGTATGACAGCCACCGCTAATTTATATTGTTTCGTCAAACAAACTAAACTGACAAATTTACAGATTAGTTAATTGTTATAGACTAGTAGTATTAAATCTTTAAGTAGTATATTACTAAGCAGACTGTAAATAATTAAATGAAAAAAAAAAACTGCACGTACAAAATATTGTTACGAGTTACAGAACTCGAATTAAAATTCCGCTGGAATTACTATAGATTTATTAGAACTGTACAAACACGTATAACACAGGTACAAATATAACTGGACACAACCAGTACAAACTGCGCGATTCAATAACACGCGCAAAGTCCGTCACTATATAGCTTATCGATCATCAATCATCGCTTGACTGCCTCACCCCTCCGTTCGGGCATTGTTTTATACTAAACTATACAATACAATACTCGACCGCGTGGACTGAATTTTCCAAAAATCACACCTGGCTAACGACCATCATAAAGGATTACAATACACAATAGGCTGCTTTTCTAATTATAAAAATTAAACACAAAGTGAACAAAAGAAGTCCAAAAGCCGAAAAGGTAATAAACTGCAGGTATTGCATAGTAGTGCATTCACTTTTGTCGGCGTGTAACAATATAATTCAGACATAAAATAACAAAACAACATCAATGTTCTATATTTAAAAAAGTATATTGTGGCCAGCCACAAACTTTATCTAAACAATAGAAACTTTTTAGTGGAAATTACAATAGATGGATTTTCAGATTAGTAAACTGTTGGAAGGATAACTTGGCAGACTTATACTGTTTTTTTTTATTTTTAACACGACAACTACGGACTCTGGTTCCGTACCTTTTTTGTTTGAGTATAATTGAAGCTTTTTTGTATATTTGTTAGTATATGTGACATTTGTTGTTTCTTGGTATATTTTTGTGTACATTATATTTAATTCACACTGTATTCGTAATTTCTTATTTGCTTTAACAACTTATAGATTGTTAAACTGTTAGAGTGATACATTAGCACACTTAAAGACTAGTGAACTGTTGGAAGGCTAGATTGTCAGACTTACAGACTCCTTTTTTTAATTTAATACCACAACTACAGACTGTGGTATCGTAACTGGCAAAGAAAAATCTTTGAGTTTAATTGTATAAAATTGTAATAGTCTTGTATGCTTTTTTGTTTGTTAGTATGTGTAACATTTGTTGTTTCTAAGCATATTTGTGTATAATTACATTAAATTTAATTTACACCGTATTCGGGTGCGCTGCGGAACACCTCGCTATCGAGAAAAGAATAAACTTTTACTTGAAGAATGCGCAATTTAGTATATAAGCATTTGTATTGTTTATTGTTAGGGGGGCCAGCGCACAATAATTAAGTATTTGCACACGTAGCAATAATGTAGTATATAAGGTTTTCCATTTTGTTAAACGGGATCAGAATAAACAGAATAAAGACATCATACACATCGGGACAATGTAGTTTTACTACTGTAACCACCTCAGTCCGCGAGCACCACCGCTCATACCACATCGCGACCCTGCCAATTACAAGGACCCTGTCAGTTGTCAGAGAATAGAACACATTTCTACAACGACGCAACACACAATGTAGTTGTACGGCAAGCGTCGCCATACCACATGGCGACCCTGCCAATTGCAAGTATCCTGCCAGTTGCAAGAGGTTGCTAGCACCATCATCGAGAGAAGAACAAATAAATAAAACATTGCCGTAATCACCACCTTCCAGTCAACCAGCATACCACCTACCGCATACCTATACGTGGCCAGGCCAGCTACATGTCGTAACGTCGATACCAAACCAATAAGAAGCGTACGAGTCAAGGATGGAGTCCAGGGTACAGCCCGGCCCAGTTCCAGAGGAGTCCAGGGTATAGCCCGGCCCAGTTCCAGAGGAGTCCAGGGTATAGCCCGGCCCAGTTCCAGAGGAGTCCAGGGTATATAGCCCGGCCCAGTTCCAGAGGAGTCCAGGGTATAGCCCGGCCCAGTTCCAGAGGAGTACAGGGTATAGCCCGGCCCAGTTCCAGAGGAGTACAGGGTATAGCCCGGCCCAGTTCCAGAGGAGTCCAGGGTATAGCCCGGCCCAGTTCCAGAGGAGTCCAGGGTATAGCCCGGCCCAGTTCCAGAGGAGTCCAGGGTATAGCCCGGCCCAGTTCCAGAGGAGTCCAGGGTATAGCCCGGCCCAGTTCCAGAGGAGTCCAGGGTATAGCCCGGCCCAGTTCCAGAAGAGTCCAGGGTATAGCCCGGCCCAGTTCCAGAGGAGTCCAGGGTATAGCCCGGCCCAGTTCCAGAGGAGTCCAGGGTATAGCCCGGCCCAGTTCCAGAGGAGTCCAGGGTATTGCCCGGCCCAGTTCCAGAGGAGTCCAGGGTATAGCCCGGCCCAGTTCCAAAGGAGTCCAGGGAAATCCCGGCCCAGGTCCAGAGCAGGCACAAGACAACCAGCCAAGTTCCAGGGGTGTATAGGAAAATCCAAACCCAGTTCTACAGTCGTTACGAGGAAGCCCGGAAGTCCCAAAAATCAAAGCTATCTTCGTTACGGTAACTGCCGTCATGTTTTTTAGTTACATTAGGTTATCTCTTTTATGTAAAATTTTAAACTTTTTTAACTAATTATGGGCACTTGTAGTGTAAGATAACCAAGAAAGATACGATAATTGCTCAAAAAGCTACTCGTGATACCCAAACTAATTACAAATATATCCAAAGGGACCAATGAAATATTATTATTAATTATTTTATGGAACATAGGCGATCGTTTCAAGATCGTGTATTTTGTATTTTTTACTTTTGTAGGGAATGAAAGTTTTGTATATATATTATAGAGATAATGGGTGTTAAAAACTCTAGGAAAGATGCTGTAATCATTCAAATGTCATATAATAATGACACGAAATCTAAATGGACTCGGTCTAAGGGCATAAAATTCAAGAAATAGAACTAGCAGTAGTAGTATATTTTATTGTTAGGCATATTGTAAAAGTTTTTAAATGAAAAATTGATGACCTCTGACAACGAAGTAATGTCTATCAAGCGTTCTTTCCCACAGCGGTCATTTTTTCCGCGCTGTAATTCATATCGATATAGTGATAATAATAATCATCGTAATGATTATGCAAGAATATTGTGGCCAAATAATTATGGTAACAATGGAAATGTGCACGCGTACGGTGTCAAATCGCGTGGTCAGCACATTCTCGCGCATCGACACCGCGCTCGCGCCATTCGCGTGCACAATGGAGGCAGACGTTTCGCAACTGTCCACAACGCGACTTACGAAATTTAGGCTTTGTCTTGACGAATATGATTTTGATATTGAGTACGTAGCCGGCCGAAACAATGCCACTGCAGACGCATTAAGCCGATTGTCCATGAAGAGTGACAATTTAAAGTCGATTAGGGAACAAACCGAAACCATTGGTTTTAACTCGTGCGCAAAGTAAAAAAATCGATAACCAAAATAGGAAATTACCTGATTTGACTGAGAACTCCACTAGCCCCGGGTCTGATCAACCTGTAGCTATAGTGTTACTCAAAAAACCTAAAGATGTAATTCAATTAATTTATAATTCAAACTTAGAAAAATGAAATAGTTCTAGGAATGTGGGTTCTGATGAGAGTTGTTGTTTATACATACCCGAAAAATTAGCGATTTATCTAGATACCCGATCATTATCGACCGCATAGGTGTTAGTGAGGGATTTAGTGTTGGAAAATATCTTTTAGTAAAAGATTGTGTTAATTGTTCGACATTTTTTATTGAAGTAAATTTGAATTAAAATTATATTCTACACATCAGTTACATTTTGTCTATGACATTAAATAAGGTTTTACAACATTTAGAGACCTTATATAATAGGTTAAATATCGCAGAACTATAGAAAAGTTGAATAGTTCTAGGAATGTGGGTTCTGATAAGGGTTTTGTGTATACATACCCGAAAAATTAGCGATTAATCTAGATACCCGATCATTATCGACCGCATAGGTGTTAGTGAGGGATTTAGAGACCTAATGTATTAGGTTAAAAATCGTAGAACTATTAGTTATTAGTAAACATATGCAAAGCATAGTAAAAAGTCTCGTACGAGCAATGATAGAATTTTCAATGTGTTACCCATTATGTTATTACTCACGAAAAATATAACAAGGATTACAGATCCTGATACCTACTAGCGGACAAGTAGGTGTAAATATAATGTTTAAAAATATCAAGAGATTATTTTTGTCACAATTGAGTGACGACAATTTGCAGAAACCATAATGAGTTAAAATTATTTTTCTTTAAGGAAAGATATGTAGCATGTAAGTATAAAAAGTAGTTTATATAAAAAAAAAACTATATTTTATGTAATAATTTTTTTTACATAAAATATAGTTACAAGACACATTTAACTTAATGTCAGTGCTGTCAGAAATAAACCATCATAATTTAATTTAGTTTTCCTAGCATATCTTAGTGAGTATGTGAACCCCGGGGGCACGGGGGCTGGCGAGGTAAGTCACACTTCCCTTGCTTCTTCTTCCACTCTCCTTTGCCTTCTCCCGTGCTCGCAATATTCGTCATTTCTTAGTTGCTATAACAACTTATAGAATGTTAAACTGTTAGAATGATACATTGGCAAACTTACTGACTACTAAACTATTGGAGTGAGAGACTGGTAGACTTAGAGGCTGGTATACTATTAGAGTGACAGGCTGGCAGACTTAAAGACTGTTAAACTGTTTATACGATAGACTGGCCAACTAATTAAATTCACATAAAAACGAACAGAAGGACATAGCGATTTTATAAAGATTGCATGTTCCAAAAAACGCTACAGGTCCTCAAAAAAGCAATCTAAACATTAAAAAACGTATCATCAATGTAATAACTGGAGTTTCAGTTGATATTACACGAGCAGACAAGTTCATTACGCCCTGTATCCTGCTGACTTGGCACTCATGATCCGTCATCTTAAATATTTTCTTGTTCACTGGGCCGTTGCCTCACAAAAATCAACTGACGGTTAAATATATATAAGATTTTTATTTTTGAAAATTTTACGCTATTAACTGCTCTCGGGAAGCTAAAAATAGAAAATAGGTAAGCCTGTGTTAATTTATGAAATAAGAACGACTTTGTGGAGGGAATGGATGTAGGAGTAACAAATAAATCTATTATATTATATTAAAAAAAACGAAATATGCCGTGTTTGTACATTTCTTTTATTGCAGGAGTTCAGCAGACAGGCAAACGACCCACCTGATGGAAAGCGGTTATCATTGCCGGAACACAGCTCAAGGTTGTTATGGCGACATACTTTAGACCAGGGGTGGTAGCCGTCCAATCGGGCAAATGCCCTACCACTTGGCTGTGGGTTGTTTTGTCGCTCTTTACGACAGGAAATAGTATTATTTATATTATCCGCTACTGCACGAATAAAATGCATTGAGGCTATTTAAGAAAATGACTGGAATAGACTATATAAACAAGGGAGAAGAAGAAGGGAGAGAACTTTGTTTAGGTTTCTTGTCTTTTTGTCTGTTTGTTCGGGATTCATGTAAAAACAGCTAAGTCAATTTGGTTGCGGTTATCGCCGATAGGCAGAAAATTCTTAAGACCTAAATCAGTGCTTCATTTATCCCGGAAGTCCCGCGGGAATTTTTGAGTATTATTTGAAATAGAAAACAAAAGGTACTGGGCTATTTGGTTGAACTGCTAGTGGACTAGACTAGGCAACCGGGCTTTGGGGACTATGGCGTCTACCCTTCGCATTATTCGGGGATCATGGAAAAATGGACAGACGGTGACCCGCCACTCCCAGCATGAGCTCTTAAAATGCCGTACAAGGTTGGCAAGGGACAATTACACTATTAATGTTGAGAGATTAAGTTTTTTTCGTAAGTTTGTTTGTTTGTAGGAAGTAATCTCTTGAACCACTTAACCGATATTGAAAATTCTTTCACTAATTTTCATGCTTTTCATTTCATTATTTCTGAGTGATATAGGCTATATCTGATTATAATTAGAAATATTTTTTTGTATTTTTTTTAATGACACCCAGCGAAGTGGCCACGGGAACGCCTGTCAAATATGTAACAGCAATAACGTTCCACGCAAGAATTGCGCACAATCTTATACAAGGCACTGCGAGTGCTATCTGCGTTATGAATTAATTAAAGGTCACAAAGTACTATTAAACCTTGATTTGCGTGCATGCGTTCGTGAGTGCGTGCGTGCGTGCCTGCGTACGTGTGTATTTTTAATGACGCCCAGCGAAGAGTGCACATTTCAGCTAGTTATAACTATAGATAACATCAACATATTTATTTAAAACGTTCCCAACTGACAGTGATTTGGGACCTATTTATTATTTGTAGTCTTTATCTTTTATAAATTAAGTTGCATTAATATATACCTATATATTAAGATAGATGAAGATGATGATGATAGATATAAGAATAAGAATATATTAGAATAGGCAAATGTGCATGTACAGTTATTTAATTATATAGATTATTTCGTATATACGTATATATTGGTATTCTAAGCATGTGACTGGATCTATGAATGTATTAAATTTATAAATTAGTGTAAGTAGATATATTGTATATATATATATGTATATTTAAATAGCACACTCCTATCTTTTTTCTGCTCCATCTACATCGCCAGATTAGTTAAGAATTTATTTTAAGCTGGGTTGCCTGGAAGAGATCGCTTTTAGCGATAAGGCCGCCTGTTGTTTTGCCAAGAAGTATTGTAATTATGCGTTTTGTTTTTGTATTTGTTTATTTTGGTGAGCAATAAAGTGTTATCTATATTATCTATCTATCTATCATCGTTGCAATCTCCAAATTTCGTACAAAAACTCAATCATCAGTTCGGTAGGTAAATCTCTTTCCATACCAAAAATAAATGCACTTTATTTAGTTCAATGTAAAATTACTAATGAAAAGTCCCGAACAAAGAAGAAACGAAATTAATATTAAGAAACGTTGTCATAAAGACGAGAGAATCATAATTCTGTTATTAATATATTTTAATCAAAGCTGTATGAATATTAAATTGTCAAATTATTATGCGACGAAATATTTTTATAACACCGCATTGAGTGGGAATACTGGCTTCACTGTAATTTTATTTAAGAAGTTATATATATATATATATATATATATATATATATATATATATATATATATATATATATATAGGTAATTTTTTTTTTGATAAAGCGTATAGTAAAAACGTAATCTATAGGTGATTCTGAGAAATTTTGCTAAAGAGACCTAAGTCGGATTTGGAGCCCCCCAAAATTTCAAAATAGATATTTTTCCATATATACATAGAATAATTTAATTAAATTCGTCATAAAATCGGATAGAATTATAGTACATTTCTCAATCTGGGCTTGTTTGAAAGGTAGTTTTATTACCTTTCAGAATCTGTATTGATACCTGATGATATTTTTTTTGTATTTTGAGTAGAGATATTAGGATTTTTTTGTCGAAAAATTTTTGTTTTCAAATTTAGCACGATCACTTTAAAAAAATATATTTTAAAATGTCACATTTAGTAGGCAAACTAAGATCATTTAAATCACTTGATAAACCAAAAACAACAATATCTTGATGAGACATGTTAGTCAATCTAGAGACAAAACTTGTTGATGTTGTTGCTTCCATTTGCGAAGACACCGCAGACGATGTTGATGGTTCTTGATTATCCATAATAACTTTGATATTATCACTGCACTCTTTGATTCTGTCACACTAATTAAAAAAAAAATGGTATTGTGATAACCGAGTTTTTATTTAAGTATTTTGGCAAACTGCGTGCGCGTTGCACGATGAACGATTAAGGAAGAAGGAAAAGCAAGCTTTGCAACGTTTAGTGTTAGTAAACGTCATTATTTTGTAACGACATTATTTTGTAACGTCATTATTCAGTGTTACAAAGTTGTTCAATTGAACAATGCTGCCATTGACAACTTATTCTACAGGTACCAATACAGATTCTGAAAGGTGATAAAAATACCTTTCAAACAAGCCCAGATTGAGAAATCTATTATAATTCTATACGATTTTACGACGAATTTAATTAAATTGTTCTATGTATATATGGAAAATATCTATTTTGAAATTTTGGGGGGCTCCAAAACCGACTTAGAGCTATGGTCTCTTGAGGAAAATTTCTCAGAATCACCTATAGATTACGTTTTTGCTATACGCTTCATCAAAAAAATTATTTGTTTATTTTGTGATTAGAAAACAGCCCACTGTGTATTGTAATCTTTTATGGCAGTCATTAGCACGGTGTGTCGGATTTAAAGCACAAACTGATTCTAGGAAATTCGGTCCACGCGGCTGGGCAGACATATTGCATCTGTGCAATATAAAGCAATGCCTCAATTGAGGGACGAGGCAGTCGAGCGATAACCACTAGCGAAGCAAGACTTGTGTGCATTCGGTAATCTATTTAGTGATGGACTTTTCGCGTGTTATGGAATTACGATCTTCTGCATTACGTTTGGACTTGTTGTGTTCATTTATATTTGTACCTGTGTCATACGTGTTTGTATAGTTCTAATAAACTTCATCATAATTCCAATGGCATTTTAATTCGAGTCCCGCGACTCGTAACAATATTATAAAATTGAAAATATTGCTAGTCTGTACATTGAAGCTATAAAAAACAAGCAGAATAGGCTTTATGAACGACGGAGAACACGATTTAGTTGTTTTTATTTCTTGTCTATTTGTTTGGTAATCACCTAAAATTTACTGGGCCGTTTTGATGCGGTTTTAGTTACACGATAAAAAATTCTTGGTCTTAGAATTTGCGGTATATGCTATAAGCAGATAGCATATATAGCAGACAGGCAGACGGCCCACCTGATGGAAAGCGGTTACCATCGCCTGTGGACATTTGTAACACCAAAAGTGTTACCAATTTTCTACCGCTCTCAAGGGGGACTGGAACCTGGCCACTAAAGCACGAACACAACTCGAGATTGTTATGGCGGCATACTCTAGACCAGGGGTGGTAGCCATCCAGACGGGCAAATACCCTAGCACCTGGCTGTGGGTTGTGTGTCGCCTTTTACGACAGGCTACTTGGCCGCATTAAATTCTATTCTTCATCTATTCCTGCACGAATAATTAAACTTACCCCAAAAAAAGTTGTGTGTACTTTTGACCAGGCTCATCAATGTTTATGTATTCTGATGCGCTCTTGTTTTTTGAAAGTGAAACTTTTTTAGAATTGTTGTGATTTGAAACTCGATGAAACGAATAAGTGACACTAAAAAGCCAAACCATCTCGTGCCTAAATAGGTAACTTTCACCTCTCGTGTAACAATCTACTATTTATCATATTTATATGATGTTTAATAATAAATTATCATACATGTTGTCTCGCAGTCTATTTGTTTCTTTGGCTCTAATTCCTGCAAAAAGGCTTGACGGATTTCAAATAAAGTTTTATATCCGGTTCTTATATCTTACCGGCCGTTCATTTGCTTTACTATCGGTAAAAATTTGACATAAGCTATATAAAAGTAATGCACTAATTTTACCAGTTGTAAGACAGAAACCGGCCATTATAAAACTAAAACATAATGGGATTTTACACGTTGTACAGTTCAGTCACTGGCATACTTAGTTTAAGAAAAATGAAAGAACAATAAAAATAATGACTTACCAATCAAAAGATTTTCATATTTAAATATATTAAACAAAATAAATCACATACTCACTGACACTCACTGTTATAAAATTGTAATTTAATTAAAATTAAATAATTAAAAGTTGGTTATTTTTTCTTTAAAAGAACAGGCAAATGTTATAAACTATACAGGCTATTAAAACATATTAAAAAGTTGATTAAAAACTATTTTATTTCTAAGTTTACGAATGCGACGACAATTTGCCAACAGTACAGAAGTCCTTCTGCCGCTACGGTTGGGATACGACTGACGCGGGTTTAGGGCTAGGGCGGTTTGGACGCGTAGGGTTGAGAACTCGGGAATGCGTGCAGGGTGGTGATGTACGTTTTAGTAACACAGCTTTCGCAATGTTTGTATATTAAACCAACATCAGGTGGCTATATTGTTATGTTTAAGTGGAAAATTTTACTTATTCTTCATAATCTATTTATAATTGCGACTTGTGTTACATTTAAAAAATACGTTTTAACGGTTTTTAGCGAGGTAATTTATTTGATTTTTATTATTCCGACGTTTCGGCCACTTTTCCGTGCACAATAGCCGTGATCAAGGAAGACAAAAATGTCAGGTTTCAATGAGTATTGTTAAAGCTTTATTTAACCTACCGCCAACTTGTGCATTTTAGTTATTTAGTTTTAATTTTGTTTATGATTATTATTTACTCTATGGAAGCCTAATCAATGGAGAAGATACTGATTCGGTAGTGAGAATAATGAAACATACCTCTGTTCTTATAAAAAAAATTGTCCACCGAAAGGTTGTCAGGAAGAAGTTGTAAGACCGCGCATTGTATTGCAAAATTTTATTTCTGTTAACTGTATCTTAAACACAATAAAGTATATTCATTCATTCATATCAATATACAGGCTAAATTGGTGGAAATAACCTAAAATAATCGTATAAATGTCTTATGGCTACAAACTTGGCTTGAGTTTCTCACATATAAATCTTTAATGATCTTCGTACGAACTTTGCAACTCTGAACTAAGTATATACATAAATAAGCAGATACGAAAACTGGGTATTGCCAGTTTTAAAGGTCACATATATTTATTCATTTGGGAAACATATAATATACAATCACGCCTATTTCCCATGGGAGTAAGCAGAGGTTATAGATCTCCAACAACTTTCACTTCACCTACTTTCATTAAACTCTTCATACGATCACGTTTATTTGATATGCTTTTTACCTGACCTCTTTTTAACTCTTCTGTTATTTCAACATGGTGTGTACTTCGTGGTCTACCGGTACCAACTCTACCATTCACAATACTGTTATTCACTTGTTTTCTGATTATCTTTTCATCCATCCTCTCTACATGTCCAAATCACCTTAACAATTCTTTTTCAACTCTTGTTATTACATCTTTTTTTAATCCACAACGTTCTCTTATTACACTATTTCGTATGATATCATTCATGCATACCTCACATATACTTCTCAAAGCTCTCATTTCAACTGCATTTATACTACTTTCATGCTTATTCTGCCACACCCAACTTTCACTACCACTAATTAGTGTATATACATATTGGTACGAGCTACAGGACTCGAATTAAAATGCCATTTGTATTACCATAGAATTTATTAGAACTATACAAACACGTATAACACAGGTACAAATATAACTAGACACAATCAGTAAAAACTGCACGATCCAATAACACGCGCAAATTCTGTCAATGTATCGCTTATCGAATGTACTGCACGCGTCTTGCTCGTATTGTAATCGTCGCTTGACTGCCTAACGCCCCCCCCCTCAGTTAGGGCATCGTTTTATACTAAACTGTACAATACAACAATCGACCGTGTGGACTGAAGTTTCCAAGAAACCGTAATCTGCACACCTGCGGCCATAAACAAGTACAATAACAATAGAATGTTTTCTTCATTGTAAACTTTCAACACAAAGTAAACACAAGAAGTCCAAATGCGGGAAAGGTAATAAACCAGGTGTGCTTTACTTTGTCGGCGTGTAACAATATATATACTTTTTTTTAATTGCAGGAGTCCATCAGGCAGACGGCCCACTTGATGGAAAGCGGTTACCATCACCTAAGGACATTTGGAACACCAAAGGTGCTACAAATGCGCCGCTGCTCTCTTAAGGGAGACTGGAACCTGGTCACTAATGCCGGAACACAACTCAAAGTTGTTATGGTGACTTACCTTAGACCAGGGGTGCACGCCATGCAGTCGAGCAAATACCCCACCACCTGGCTATGGTTCATTCATGGCCGCAGGAAATTGTATTCTTTTTCCGTTCCTGCACGGATGAAACATAATTATAATATTGTTACGAGTTACGGGACTTGAATTAAAATGCCGTTGGAATTACTATATAATTTATTAGAACTATACAAACGCTTGTAACACAGGTACAAATATAACTGAGCACAACTAGTACAAATATAATGCACGATTCAATAGCACGCGCAAAGTCCGTCACTATATAGATTACCGAATGTACACACGTCTTGCCTCGCTTGTGGTTACCGCTTGACTGCCTCATCTCTCAGTTGGGGCATTGCTTTATACGCGTGGACCCAATTTCTTAGAATCACACTTGGCTAATGTCTATCATAAAAGATTACAATACACAATGGGCTGTTTTTTTTAGTTACAAATTTTAAACACAACGTAAACAAAAGAAGACCAAATGCCGAAAAGTAATAAATTGCAGTTGTGAATTGGTCTTTGTCGGTCGTAACAATATCTTGCTTTCACGCTTAGCTCTACCTCTGATAAGAGTAAAACATCCAGAAATGAATAAAACAACTTAAGATCTACAGGACTGAGACATTATTCAGATAAAACTAAGTTAAGTTTTAATAAGTTAAAAGTGTACGACTGACTGATCTGGCATCTCAGCGTCGTAAAAACTCAACCATTCAGTCAGGATGAAGTATTAAACAAAGGGTTTTGTGTTCCTCGTAAAAACGGCTTACAGCCTAAATAAAAGCCTAGGGAATAAACCATGAAGCGATGCTATTGTCTCCTTTACGATAGTGATGAATAGCGGTTGGGTATTTCTGGAAAAATGGACGCTTTTTAAACAGCTGATTCAAAGTAATATACAGCGGTTGCTAAAACAGACCAGAGCTTTCATACTTTTTTTGAAGTGAAAACTTCTTTAGCCGCGTTGGGCACTTTTTGGTTGGGGAAAATCTTATTTGTTCACGTCACTGACATGCTTATAGCAGTATATCTGTAGCTATACAGCTGACGTATTGTGCAACATTTGTGATCTTTAATGTGAATTTGGACGGATTTACTGAAAATTTCAATGTGTTTATACTGTACATTGTTGAAATGGTCTTTTAATTCAATCACGAAATTTCAAATTTTAATACTTAATGTTCTAAGTTTTCATTTCTATCAGCTGTCTCTATAACTGCCAAATTAAATCCATATGAAGAATCCATAAAAGAGAACCAAAAAATCTACATAGTCCAGAAAAACTGTAAACTAAACTCTCGCAGGAACCGATGGCTGACGAAGCAAATGAGTGTCTTGGTAAACATATTTTTTTATTATTATCGCCTACTTCTCCGTCATGTTTCAAGACAGAGACTATTATTTTTCAAGTCTTATTCTAGCTGCCTTAAACTATTTCTATTCTAGGGAGGATAGGGTGGGATCTTTTTTATTTTTATTTCTTTTTCTTTCTTATTAATTACAAGTCATATTTTCTATTACATTCTCTTATTTACTATTACAATTATGTATCTATCTTATTAGTTAATTAGATTTATTACTGTTTATACATATGCTCTATTTTTGTTCCATTTTATCTATGTATGTACTATTTATTTATTACTATTTATTTATTGCATTTCTATTGGCACAGGTTGGGGTATTTACATTTTTATTACTATTATACGTACACTGTGTAGGTATATACAATTATATACTACCAGTGTTACATGTTGACCCGTTGCGTTTATTGACTATTATTACAACTTTAACAGTGTAGATAATAAAAACCTCGCGCTGCTTCTTGCTCATAAGCTCTTTGATGTGCTTCCGGTCTATTTCGGTCTTCAGAGTACACCCGACGTTGTACCGGTCCACGGCAATGAGGGGGCAGTCGAAGATTGCGTGTAGGTTTCTGGTACTCAGGTATAGGCGCATGCTGGATATGGAAAGTAAAACTTAGTTACGTACGCTGTTGGCTCCTCGCTGAAGCGCCGGCTCCACTTGTCAAGGGTCTCCATCCAGACCATCCTCTTTACAAAAGAGACCGGACACCGGTCATAATGCGGCTTTATCTTCAGCTTTAGAGCAGCGGCTTTCGCCAGAGCGTCCGCTCTATCGTTTTGT
This sequence comes from Dendrolimus pini, assembly GCA_949752895.1. Classification (NCBI taxonomy): domain Eukaryota; kingdom Metazoa; phylum Arthropoda; class Insecta; order Lepidoptera; family Lasiocampidae; genus Dendrolimus; species Dendrolimus pini. The sequence goes on along the minus strand of OX457138.1, from coordinate 864,937 downwards.
CTTACCTCAGCATGCGCCTTTACCCAGAACAGAGATACCCTCTTGCCTACTGCCATACTCTGTATAATGTTCCGCCTAGTCGTGACTGCAAGATGGTGGGTGCTCCAATTCGCCACGGTTTGGAGTGCCGCACGCGAATCACTGTAAATGCCAAAGCTGTCTTCTGGGCTTGCTAGTATCTCCTCCGTGGCCTTGGATAAGGCATAGAGTTCAGCCTGGTATACCGTGCAGTAGGACGAGAGTTTCAACCGACGGTTTGTAGTTGGTAAACATATTGTAAGATACTCTTTAGCTCGTCGAACCGATGACTTGGGTAAAGTTACCAGTAGGGCCTGGATGAGAAAAGCGGATGACCAGTATAACATTAACTTGGAAGGTCTACGTTAAGCAAAACCATTGTTGGCTGACGATACCCAGCAGAGCAAAAGAACTATGGTGACACATATTCGAAGAGAATTTGAACTCAGAATTATGAATGAAATGCCCACAATTGAAACTCATCAAACTTTATATTAATATTCAAAAGTTTTCATTCATTATAAGTTCCACTGGAGAACACTTTTTGAAGGTCATACATATTATTATAGTTTAAAATTTAATTTTACTTCCTAGTCTATGTACACCGCTTCGCAACGTGTTATTGCTGTTAAGGAGAAGAAGCGGCAAGAAACTCCCCAGCTACATGTCTAGCTGAAAATCGTTTTGGTTTATGTTTGTTGTTCTATTTATATTTCGAGTTCTTTTTTAAAGTTTTATACAGATTTATGTTACAGAATGACTTTTGAAGAATTAATGGAGTTGTAGCCAACAGTACATATTCCATAAGACAGAGACTAAAAGCACAATATAGCTGCCTTAGCTCGTATAAGTTGGGATTAGACAATATACATTCTGGTTCTACGCTGTCGCTATAACTAATATGAAGATCCATAAAACATGACGCAAATTTTAAGGTACCACAATTTTATATAGGCCATACAACTTGCATACATTTTCGTAAAATTGCCGACAATTCGTACATGAGGTATAAAGTGTTGGGATTCATGAGCGTCGTCGTGAGGGGCAACTTTTTGTTTTATACCCGGCTGTTTTTCTTTGTCATCATGTCACATTTCAAGTTAGGAGATACGAGTAATTGTGTTTTAGGGCTGCGCAAGGATTTTATCGACCTTTTTGTCTTGCTGGGGTGCTTGATTTGCTTAATTTGTTGACAATATCAAAATACATGATTTAGAACTTGTAAAACAACTACAATCTTTTGTATGTACAGTGTAAACTCTATGTAACGACACTGAAGGGACTGTGGATTTTAAGGCGTTATAGAGAGTTATCGTTAAATGGAGAGAAGTCTATTATTTTTGTCTGACGTCTTTTGCTGCACCAGTAATTTAGTTGCATTTTTTCAATATTTTATTCATATCTTGCGACATTGAGGCATCTTAGTGTACTTACAAATTTCAGTATGCATGATGTTGACAGTCGAGTTTGTTACGGGCTAGGATAATATAAAGATAAAATATCTTCCAAAGATACGCAGTTTTTACTAATTTCGGCCTTAAAAGTTACTTTTTCTATCTTAAGTGTTGTCTTCACTGAGAGTGGGTGTAATGCTATATAGAGTGTATCATTCATTGTACGGAAGACAAGCTAAACCAACCAAAGTCAGTTGATTTGGGCGCTTAAGAGTTTGTCTTGAAATAACAGTGACATTACAATGAGTTTACACTGTATATCGTTCCCTTGCATTTTCAAATGCACTATTTGCAGGAGCTACTAATCAGATTAGAACTAATTAAAAGCATTTCTGCCGAAAAGACACCACACAAATTGCGGCAGCCCCAGAATCTTGTAGCTTACTTCAATTTACTTGAAATTATCTATGTATGCTGTTTAGGAATTATTAAGATTGCAAGTGAAAGGTAGGCAATAAACTATGGTTATCTTTAAAGGGTATTTATTATCCTTCCGAATGAAACTTTACGAGACTACAATGAAAATATAAATTAGCAAAAAATTATCAAAATAATGAAGTTTATGTAGGTACTCATCGGGCTTCATCTGAGATTATGTTATTGACTCTGGCCGAATAAGTCTTTTTTAGCGTTTAAAATAACGCCATTAATGTCGTTAATAAGTAAAAGTCAGTGAGTCAATATTTAACGTCATTAACAACTGTTAATAGAGTCACCTTTGACCGACATTAACTAATGTCGGTCAAACGTGACTCTATCTTCTTCTTCTTTCTTATATATAAAAATGAATGTTTGTCTGTATGTCCTTTATAGGATCGTAAACTATGTGATGATGTTTGGCAAAGTTGTTCTGCACGAACCAGAGGTTTCCGAGTTGTTGAGTTGAGTTGAATAATAAATATAAATAAAATAAAATATGCCGACAGCCAGCGCCACCTACCGGGTCCAATTGTAAAACAACTCAGAAACCTTCTCTGGCTCATGCACAACAACTTGGCTAAAGATCATCACATGTTCAAATGTATAGTTTACGATTCTGTAAAGGACATACAGACAAACATTCATTCTTATATATAAGAATACTAGCTGTCCCGGCAGACGTCGACGTGCCCGGAAAAGCTTCAATCGATATGCCGACAGCAGCGCAACCTACCGGGTCCAATTGTGAACCAACTCAGAAACCTTCTGTGGCTCATGCACTACAACTATGCTAAAGATCATCACATGATCAAATGTATTATATTTTACGGTTCTATAAAGGACATACAGATAAACATTCATTTTCATACATAAGAAGAAGAAGAAAGAAGATTAAAATGGGCGGGAGGAAATATAGAAACATCATTGACACTTGACCTACTCTGTCCTGTCTTCTGTGGGCTACTGAAAAATGACCGAAATGTTGGAATAATAAAAATCTAATAAGTTACCGCGTATTTGAATTAATTTAAGTAATTTAATAAGTTCTTATATACTTCTTTTAAGCCATTTCGTAAAATTAAGCCCGTAAATGAGCAACCATTTCATATTTAACATGCTTTAGAATCTTGAATAAATTTGTTAGCGGTAATCCTTTACAAATCCCATCGCGTAAAATATTAAAATTAAAAGGAAATAAAGCCTCTCTAAATATTCTGGCGGTGTTTACAACTCTTTAAAGAATGTTCAATTTCCGGTACAATCGTTTCAATAATAAATTAACTTGTAAATATTTACCTATATAATAAAATAAGCTGTTATTTGGACTTATTTTATGATGTTTATATCTAAAAAATGGTCTGTGTGTGCAGTTCACACGTATTAGACGTGAGACAACGCATGACAAGGGGTGGGAAAGATTTTAAATTTCGTGACGTCACATTTTATGTATTATATCTGTTGCGGACAGAGATCGATATTTATTTTAATTACAGTTCGCAGAAATCGATATTTATTTTAATTGCAATCGATGTTTGACAAATCGATTAATTTTTAATAAAAAAAAAACTATTTTTATTTAATCGATTCTTTTCCATTAGTCTCACATTCCCAACTCTTAGTAGCGTTTGGCTGTCTAGGAAAGATAATGCGAAGGTGGCTTGCCACGATCACATCGTTTACGCAGCCTGTTGGCCACTACAACCTACAGTCAGCTGCTAGGGCATTTACCCATCTAGATTGCTATCACCCATGGTCTAGAGTAGACCACACAAGCAACCTTTAGTTGTGTTAACGCCATCTGTTAGTTAGTAGCTAATTCTATGTACACTACACATTTAATCTATCACACCAACTCAATCCCGGTCCTAACCTTGCCATTCCATTTATTGTTGCACCGCATCTCCTCGCGCTAACTAACCTCTCATCGAACGTGTCGTTGTGTCGTAACATCGTGTAAATTATTAAAAGAAGAAGTGTAACGTTGCACTTGCATCCTTAAAAAAATATAGTTATAGTCAATGACAGTACTAATGTCAAACTGTCACTGTCAAGAGTTTTAAAAATAAAAAGCTGAGACGGCGGTTAAGTGGGATTCGCTCGAAATTCAAAAATATCAGCTGTTACTATTCTTTTATAAATAGTATTCCAGACTATTAAAAACTTACTTCAACGTTATTAAAATAACTACATCCTGTCCATATATGTAAAATGTAACTATTCTACTACTTAAAAATAAATATAATTGAGCTGAGTACTTTTCTAGCGGAGGACGCTGTGTCAAACCTAATGCCTATTCTTCAGCATCTAAATCCAGGACCAAGGCTACCCTTACTCACCTAGGAAAACCTATACAACCAAGCCAACACATACCAGACGTGGACAATTACCGGTCGAGCTAATATAACAGCTGTGGAACATCGTGACTCGAAGAGCTTTCAAGGCTTCGACAGGTCAGTGTACCCTTTGTGCATAGAAGTCCACCGGTTGTCACGGAACAGATTAAATATACTACATAATTATTTTGTATCGTTCATTGACCCACCTAAACCTACTCTGTGGCTAAGGAGGAGGATCTAACTATGCCCTCCACGTCACAGAAGCACCAATTAGACTCTGTGATAATGTGATATAAAAAGTGTATGAAAAACCTAGTTTCTAGAGATCTAAACGTATAAGTAAATAATGTCAGTCCCCTGTTTTTTTTTACATTTTCCTACAGGTTGTGTTCCGGCATTATTGTCCAGATTCTATACATTACATTACTAGAAGCATTTGACATTGCAAATATTCATAGACAATGATAACCGCTTTCCATCAGGTGGGTCGTCGGTATATGTGGTGCAATCCAGCAATATATTTGCCTCTTGTATGAAAACTCAATTCCCTTAGACAATTACGTTCATTTTCCCAGCAAAAAATATGTACCCAAAAATTCGGAAAAATTTCAACCCGACGCTGCTTTATAATAGCTTCACTATTAAAGCCACCACAACATTGTTTACTTGTTAATTTTGCTGGTCCCAAAAATTTTCAAAAAGGGCATTGAGCAAAAACCTTTGACCTAAACCTCACGAAATTTAGACTATGTCCAAATAAAAATACGTAAGTTCCCTTATCAGGGCCTGACGAAATTGTTTGCGCCTCAAAAATATTTTTACGAGGCTCGGCCGAACCAGTCTCCCAGCTGAAGATAATTTTCAAATTTTCCCGAAACTTTATCTTTAAAGAATAATAAAATTGTGTTCGAGGACCTCTACACGATCAATTTATTTTTGAGGCGGGGGTAATGCCTTTCGCACACTACCAGGTACTTTACTAGGGATTAGACCAAAGCAACGACAGGTGACATTCACGAATGGAGCACCAGAGTCAAATCGCCGGCTTGTGTGTAGACTCGAAGACACTCAATACTCCACTAAAACCACCCTCCTCCCATGTGCCCCGTGCTTATGGCAGGAAAAGCGTGAGACTTAGAACGTAGTTACGCCCACGCCGATCCTAGCGCATCAGTGCTTGAGAATGCCCCGGGAAAGGCACACTCACTTCGTCAACAGGGGTAAAGACTTCTATGCTCCCTAGATGCGTTTGTTCTCGCTATATCGAACTCTGACGCACCGCAGAACCTCGCCCGTAGCCGAGTCTTGGAGGAGCGACAGCGAGGCAGTCCTAGTTATACCAATAAGCCGTAAGCCGTAATAGTATTGTTACGAGTGCGGAGTCGAATTAAAAATGCCGTTGCCTCGTTGGAGTTACTATAGAACTTATTAGAACTATACAAATACGTATAACACAGGTACAAATATAACCGGATGCAATAAGTCCAAATGTAACGCACAATTCTATAACACGCGCAAAGTCCGTCACTAAAATGTACCCAGGTGTTGCCTCGCTTGTGTTATCGCTTTGAATCTCGTCTTGCTCGTATCGCTTGACTGCCTCACCCCTCCGTTCGGGCATTTTTTTATACTACACTGTACACAACACACTCTCGACCTCTGTACACTCGACCGTGTGGACTGAATTTTCCAAGAAAACGTAGTCTGCACACCTGCGGCCATAAACGAGTACAATAACAATATGATGTTTTTCTAATTACAAATTCCAAACACAAAGTAAACAAAAGAAATCCAAATGCGGGGAAAGTTGATATATTTTTTTTTTCATTTTACCGACCCTCATAAACTCATTCTATGCATTATGCATATATTGGATACTAACTAGACTATAATGTATCTGAGTTTCAAATTCTTATAAGAAATCACACAAGGAAGAAAGTCACACATGCTCACTTAGAGCATCATAGAGTTATTTAACATTATAAAATTCTGCATGCATAAGCAGTTTAGTAAAAGCCAAAGATTAACTAACTCTAAACAGGCCCTAACTCAGAAAATGCTGGTTGATAACAACCAACGCTGGTCTTCCGTTAATGCGAAGCAGTAAGGAAGCAAGCAGAAGGTGACGCTTCACAGAAGAAAAAATAACTAATGAAAATTTAATATTATTTATAATTAGAACAACATCAAACAAAGAATAGACAGAAGATATGTATTTTGAACAATTTAATATAAGTATGTAATATTGTTAGGAGTTCCGAGATTCGAATTAAAATGCTGTTAGAATTACTATAGAGTTTATATTAGATTAGAACTATAGAAACACGTATAACACAGGTACAAATATAACCGAACACAACAAATCCAAACGTAATGCAGAAGGTCGTAATTCAAAAAAACGCGCAAAGTCCGTCACTTATTTGATTCCCGATTGTAGTACTCACGTCTCGCTCCGTTTATGGTTCTCGCTCGACTCACTCCTCCCTTAATCGGGTCATTGCCTTATACTGCCCAAATGCAATATGTCCGTCCGGCAGCGCGGACCGAATTTCCTAGAATCAGCTTGTACTTTAAATCCGTAACACCTGGCTAATGATTACAATACAACAATAGGCCGTATGCCAATAAGTAAACAAAAGAAGATGACCATAAAAGAATTTCAATGTTATTAGTTCAAATGCCGACGGGTAATAAATGTGCTTTGTTTCAGATTTGCAGGTGAATTTTGTGTTTGTCGGGACCTTAGTTTGGATGAAATGAAATGAAATTTATTTGAATATGACATGGGACATAAAAATACAGGTCTTAAGTTTTACATATATGAGTTCACTTGTCATTACCCATAGGGTGTACAAATATTACATCGTCTTAAATTAAAATATTATTTACGTTAACCACGGAAAATTAAATTAAATTAAAGTATTGATGTCAAAAGATAATAATGTCAAATAATTACATTCATTTAATGTAATACAGCCTCATCTAGGTCTTGTTCCAATTGAAATAATCATGCGCCGAGTAAAAACACCTCACCAATTGTGAAGACTGACTTTAAATAAATTCAAATTAGCACTTTTTATGGCAACAGGAAAATTATTAAATATTTTTACACCCATAAAATTAGAATTTTTTTGTAAGGACAGGTTGCACGACGGATATAGAAGTCGATTTTTGTGTGTAGTAGTTGAAACAATATCTTATGATATGATTACTAAAATGTGAAAATAATAAAATAATCGCTGCACACCTTATAAATCTAGAGTCAAACCAACATAAGCTGTTTACAGAGTTGATGTCAGATCGTTCGTATATTGTGCCTCCAAAAGAAAAGCCCGGTATCTTTTATTAAATTAGTGATTTTATGTTTCGGATTAATACTCTGTACATTATAGCAGTTTACCCATCTTTGTTATAAAGCTATATTTATAAAAGCTTTTAGGAATTACAGTGACACGTAATATAATAAAATATGGGTTCGTATTTTATTATATTATACTCCTTTCACACAAAAGGTGATATTTAATTTGTATTAAAAGTTTTTGTTTTGTAACAAAACAATTCATCTAGTTTGAATTATGTAAATTTCAAATAATTTATTTACATACATACTGTAATAGATTATCACAAATTAAAACTAAAAGTTAATTTTAAAAATAAGTAAACTAAACTTGGTGAAAGAGAGTGTCGGGGTGAAGGTAAGGAAAGGAATGCTCTGGTGGTTCGGGCATGTGGAAAGAATGTTTGATGAAAGAATGACTAAACAGATATACAATGCAAATGTAAATGGATGCAGAAGTTGCGGAAGGCCACGACACACCTTCCATGATCAAATTGATCGTGTGCTAGCAGAAGGTGATGTCAGGAGCCTTAAGAACAAACGAGCGTGCATGACAAGAGGTATGAATGTCAAAGAAGCAAGTGAGGTGTGTGTAAGAATAAGCCTGAATGGCGCTCTGTGGTTCGTGCCTACCCCACAAGGGACCTGGCGTGAAGTTATGTATGTAAGTAAACTAAACTATACTTTAAATAAAGCTATATTTACAAAATAACATAGATCTATAATAAAACTAAGTTTAAACGGTTTTAATTCGATTTTTGTTATTCCGACGTATAACAAAAATCAATTTAACAATACTCATTGACACTTAACATCTTTGTCTTCCACGATCACGGCCACTGAAAAGTGGCCTAAACGTCGGGATAATATAAATCTAATAAAGCGCTTAAAACCGTTAAAACGTAGTTTTATTATGTAAACAAGTCGCGAAAGCTTAAGAAAATATATAAATCTATAAGTAAAAAATTGACTCCAATTCGCTTTCGGCGGGAAGCGTGCCCAAAAGCTGCCCGCATTTCTGCGTTGGATGGCTAATTCTTTGCTGTAGGTGCAAGCCAGCCTTTTGGTCATATATACCTACTTAAATACACCATGTTTATATTTCAAATTTTTTTTTTATCTGTACATGAATTTATGTTACATAATTTACCTTCTCTAATAATATATACACAACTTAATTTATAAAAGATAAAAACTACAAATAGTAAATAGGTTCCAACTTAAATAAATAATTTTGAAATTCAGTTAAAGGAATTGCTCTTAAGTATAACGTTACACTCGGTGGACGAATTCCTTAATTGTAAATAAATACCTGCCTTGACTTTGATTATATAACCTCAACTCCCTTGACTTGTGAATGTTATAACATATGCCTTTGACGACCACGGGCCATAAAAATGGCCCGGACATTTGGAGGGCTTGCGAGGGGGGGGACATGGGAAGGCCGACACGTAGAGGCCCCTTGACAAATTTAATGTAAATATGTGGCGTGACACTGACCGGCGATTATCCCTGTCTACACCATATAATAATGCACCCAAGGACAAGCCCCGGCCAGTGTAGGACTATTGTGGGAAATGAGAAGAGAAAGTACCGGGCTATTGGGGTGAACTGCTAGTAGTAATAGGGGTGTATGGCGTCTGCCCGTCGCAATGTTCGGGGAACATGGATAAATGGGCAGACGGTGACACGCCACTCCCTGCATGGGCCCCTAAAAATGCCATAGAAGACAGAGGCAACATGGGTATGAGTGGCTAAGGAATGTAGTGAGGTGGGCTGCAGTTTCACCGAAGCTACTTCTGACGTGATGCCCTTTATCACTTCCACTCCTGGAGCTTGAGTCTTAACTCTAGCGATCTCCACTCCGTGCCGGCTGGCTAAGGCAAGCACGGAGGTGTGGGCCTTGCCTTGGCCCCCGGAGTCAGGTACGAGGTGTCGCTACTCACCCAAGGCTTCGCCAAAAAGCCTGGGGGCTAATTATTACTATTATTTTTTTACATTTATCAGTTTTTTTTCATGTTTCATTTAACATTATATAATTTATTAAAAATTATTTAAAAATGTGTACATTATAATATTAAAACCAACTATTTAACCATGTTTTGAACAAATTTGATTTGAACACTTTTTTATTGCACGAGTTCAGCAATCAGTCAGACGCCCCGCCTGATGGAAAGCGGTTACCATCGTCTATAAACATTTGCAACACCAAAGGGTAGTACCACTATCTATGGGAGACTGGAACCTTATACCCCTATTTACGAAAATTGCGCGGTCGGAGGAGTATGAAATTTCGCACACTTATCGTTTATATAGAAAAAAAGTGCAGAATGCTAATATTATTTAATACTAGCTTCTGCCCGCGACTTCGTCCGCGTGGTGCGGCTTTTTAACTATCCCACGGGAACTCTTTAATTTTTCGGGATCAAAAGTATCCTATATGTTAACCAGGGATATAAGCTACCACCATAAAAAATTTCATTTAAATCGGTCTAGTCGTATCGGAGATTAGCCAGTACAAACAGACAGACAAACAGATAAACAGAGAAACAAAAAAAAAAAAAAAAAAACTAAATTAGTTCTATTTCACTTCTTACATCCCCGTGACTCGGTTTTTAGCAATTTTTTTTCATTGTACAGAAATTCAACCTCTACAGTTTTATTATATGTAAAGATTATACATAAAAAAACCGACTTCAAAAACTAAAAAACTAAAATGTATAAAATAACTTATTTCTAAAGCTATTAAATATTAATATATATTATCTAAAACATCTTAAAGTCGGTGCTTAGTAATTTTCAAAATATAGTAATTTTTATGTTTTGCTTTGCACCGACTTCAAGATGTTTTAGATAATATATATTAATATTTAATAGCTTTAGAAATAAGTTATTTTATACATTTTAGTTTTTTAGTTTTTGAAGTCGGTTTTTTTAAACGAAGTTTTTATTTTTTATTTGTTACTTTTTAGTGTCTAGCTATGTATGGGTGGACATACGAATGGTGCCGCGCTTCTTAAAAAATATAGGTCCCAAAAACCGGGAACAAAAAAATGATCGTAAAATGAAAACTACTGAGCCAAACTATGTCAAATTTTTAGGGGAGCACATGGCAGCTATTCCGCGTCGAACAAAAAAATAATCACGTAAATCGGATCATAAATGACGGAGTAATCGGCGAACATACATAAAAAAAAGCAACAACAAAAAAAAAAGATCCCGACGAATTGAGAACCTCCTCCTTTTTTCGAAGTCGGTTAAAAAATATATTAAATCAATAAAAAAAACACTACCACGTACTAGGCACACGCATGCATATAATCTTTTGTTTATTGTTAAAGTCAAATTAACTGTGTAGCCTTGGCGAAATCTGTGATTATAGAAGTATAGTATAATGTTCAAACTTATAACTTAAATTAATTATTATGGTCGAATTTCGACCACGGGCGACCACTAGTAGCAATATTTAGCTATATAATTATTATGATACAGAAGATAGCACGAGCTCCAATAATTTCAAAGTGAACGCATATAAATTAAGTTACAGTCTTTATCTCCTGTGGCGTCTGTAAACGGCCCCAATTATTTATTTTTATTAGAACATTAATTCGGACACGAAAAGTTTTTTGTCAGTTAAATGTCGGAGCGAATATTGTAACTCCTAGAAGAGTTGAAGTTACGTAGCCAGAGGCAGCGGTGGGAACATTAAGAGCACTGGTTTCGGGTTACCAGTTTTAGAAATTAAAAATCCTGTCTTAGGCTGGAATTTATTGTAACGTAAATCGTTTTCAACGTATATAAGCTTCTTGAAAGCCTAGTGTAATGTTTCTATAAAGTAAAACATGATAGTATGGTATTTCATATTGATACGAGCTACACAGGCCTCGAATTAAAATGCCGTTGAAATTACTATAGAGTTTATTAGAACTGTACAAACACGCACAAATATGACTGGAAACAGCCAGCAGAAACTGCACGATTCAAATAACACGCGCAAAGTCCCACACTATATCACTAATCGAAAGTACTACTACACACGTCTTGCTAGTATCGTAATCGTCGCTTGACTGCCCCACCCCTCCGTTCGGGCATTGTTTTATGCTAAACTGTATAATACCGACAAAGGGGCCGCGTTCACTAGTTAATCCGCACATCTGGCAAGCTTCGACGCAATGCAATAACAACAAGGATTAGTTCGACACTAATGGTGGCTATAAAATAAGTACGATAACAATAGGATGTTTTTAAATTTTAAACACAAAGTAAACAAAGGAACTTCGAATACAGGAAAGGCAATAAACTGCGTTTTACGACAGCTAGGTGTCCGTTCTTTGTCGGTATGTAACAATCAATTTTCAATGATGACGGCCTCTGTGGTTGAGCGGGCTAAGCCTTTGACGGCCTACCTCACTGCAACCCAGAGGTTCCGGGTTCGATTCCCGGTATAGTAAATTTCGGAAACGTATTTTCTCCGTTATTTACCATGGTCTGGGTGTCTGGGATCGGCCCCAGAGTGGTCCGTTGTATGTTACCCATAACACAAGCGTAACTTGCTTAATTTGGGGATATACAATGTGTGTGTTTGTCTGCCGATTTAAACAAAAAAAAATGTCAGCGGTCGGCATTACACGTGACTGTTTTATACACATATATGGTACTTTACTGCAGAGCAACTGCTTAATCTTTACTGTGTTCAAGTAAGATGTTCCCTAGAGTACAGTTCTCACCTTTGGGACGGCTCAGCCAAATACCAGCTTGAAGCGCTACAGTCAATTGAAAGAAGAGCCAAAAGGTTGATCGGTAGCGACTAGCTTGTCAATACAAGGCTTCGCAGCCTAGAGTGTGCAATTCAACTGTTCGACCTGATTGCCCCTACATTATTCCATCTTCGGACCATAAGGCGCTTTGGTCTACGCCATCGTTTCACAGTGGAAACGCTACCAGTGCAAACTAAACGTTTCGCCTCTATGTTCACATGTTATTTTACAGTGTAAGAAACTTAAGCAACTTGGATCAACCAATATCACATTCAGTCAGTCATAAATATTTTAATTTAAAATATTATCAATGACAATGATTTGTTACATTATCGTTTGGAAATGGTAGATAATATTTTATAGTATAATATATTCAGACACAATACGCCAATTTCGGTTCTGGCTCTAACACCTTTAGCTTTGTTGGTAGTTGCCATCGACAACAACAATTCATAAAAACAAATTTCTTTTTATAGCCAACTTTGGTAGAGAAACGTATTTATTTATTTAAAACAATTTTAATAGATTCAAAGATATGTACATGGCAACTGGAACATAATTCAACCTTTTTGCAGCTTAAAAAAGTTGATCCGCAAAGTAGCTCCCCCGAGGAGTTTAATAAGTGTAATAGGTTTTTTTATTGCGAGAAAGTTACGTGGTACTCCGAACAGCCAGACTACCTTTGTAATTTTTGTTTTTACACATTGAGAATTATTTTCACTTGAATGACGTCAAAAATAATAAAGAAAGAAAATCTAGTGGTCGCCCGTGGTCGAAATTCAACCATAATAATTTGTTGTCAAATACTATATATATTTAGTGCAATCTTATTAGTGTAAAACCTATTTTTCTTATAGAATATAATTAGTTAGCAGCAGCTAAGTTAGCAGCTAAGCGTCTGCTTAAAAGTAGTACCTTAGCAAGTGCCTCCTAGAGTTGGGTAGGACATGATTTAAAAATGAGTTTGTAAGAGTAACATGATATTTTGTACTGAACCAGTCCAATGTACTAGTTCAAATGAGGCGAGGAGATTTGTATGGTTTGTACCGCGGCAGTATATTTGAAGCGATGAGGCGGTGAGCGTCACTCCCTCATTTGTCCCGTACAAAACATCCAGTTCGGAAATGTTCTTTAAGAATCGGATGTGATCGGCCTCGGTCACCTCATTTTACTAGCAGTCGTACATGTCAGGTTGTCCCTCTTTGTCATGTGAATATGCGTAGAGGCGTTATTGTACTGTAGTCCTCGTTCCGTCCTTCCTCTTACATTCGACACGTGAGAAGTAGCGGGTTTTTTTTTAATTAGTACAAATATACATTTTGAGCCGTATCAGTACAAATCTATTTTGTGCGGGATAAATGTACTGCCATACACGTGTACTACTCATCACTAGATGCGAGCCTCCGGCGTATATCAATCGGTCAACAAATAGTTTTTGAACAAGTAATACACACAAGCAAAGAAAAGGAAACCAGGAATAACAGGAAGCATTCGGAGGAATCTACAGCCATTTGGACTCTCAGCGTGACTTTCGTGGATCTTGTGGATAGTAGTGTGTTGAATTAGTGTCACTTGTATTGGTCGGTGAAATCGATACAATTAGTGCTATCAGTGTTCAAAGGAACATTCGGGTTCTAGTGCTAAGTTGTGTTGATTAACCTTAGACGTGCCGTTTAGTAGAGTAGCGCTAATCATACCTCTTTCTGTTGTAGCACCAGTAAATAAATACAGACCACTGCTAAAGGTGTTTCATTCAGTACACCACCTGCACCGTACAATAGTTTTGTAAAAATGACTACTGAACCACAGAAATATTCTGTGGTTCTAGTCTACCTTATCGAGTCTTGTTTTTCGTCCCCGCAACTCGTCGGCCGATCGACCGTGAATTGAAGTCATTTAAAGCGAATTGGTGAAATTCAAGTGAGAATTTTTACAATGCCAACACCTTGCCGGTGAAATTGTGTGTAAATAAATTTCCGTGGAAATGTTATTGTGAAACTTTGGGAAACTGGAGATATTTACAATGAGAAAAATGATTCTATCGTTTGTAATTTAAAATAAGACGCCAAAGTCAATTGTTATCTATGGAGAAGCACGATGAGTTACTCTATGCTGTATACTTAACTAGGTTACGTCCGCGGCTTCGCTCGCGTTTTTAATATAATAAATTTTATATATTAATATTTATGTTGCCAATCTCAAAATGCCGTTGGGAATCTCATACGCCCTCCTTAGAAATGTCAAAGTTAATTTGTAATTCAAAATACCAGTAACGCCATCTGGGTTCAAGGTGGAACTTACCATGAGAGCAACACATTACAATTGTTATATTCGTTGCCAAGATGATGTCGGTCTCTGCGGTTGAGTGGGTTAAGCTCTTGGTGGCCTATTTCACTGCCATGCAGAGGCTTCGCGTTCCATTATTGGTATGCTAAATTTCGAAACGAATTTTCGATATTTGCTATGGTTTGGGTGACTTAGATCGACCTCAGAGTAGTCTGTTGTATATTACCCATAACACAAGCGAAACTTGCTTAATTTGGGAATAAAGAATACATTTAATCTGAGCAGAAACGGAAAAATAATTCTTTCTGTGGCTGGGAGGCCTGTTACAAAAATGGACAAAACAACCCACAACCAGGTGGTAGGGGACTAAGTCATCTGGATAGCCACCACTCTTGCTCTAGGATATACTATAATAACAATCTCTAGCTGTATTTCGACATTATTAATCAGGTTCCGGTCCCCCCTTTGAGACCCTTAGGTGTTGCAAATGTCCATAGGCGATGGTAACCTCTCCTTATCAAGTGAGCCATCTGCCTGTCTGCTGAACTCCCGCTATAAAAAAAGAACAAAGATTATGATACTGTTAAGAGTCGTGAGACTCGAATGAAAATGTCGTTGGAATTATTATAGAGTTTATTAGAATTATACAAACACGTCCAAACGTAATGCAGAAGGTCGTAATTCAATAAAACGCGCAAAGTCCATCACTTATTAGATACCTGGTTGTAGTACACACGTCTCGTTTCGCTCGTGGTTCTCGCGCTACTGCCTCCCCCTCTATCAGGTCATCGTATACTGCACGAATGCAATGTTCCCGTATCTAAGCCGACTTAATCCGCCACACCTGGCTAAAGACTCGGCTGCAAACGGCCATAAAAGAGTACAAAAAACAATGGGCTGTTTTCTAAACACAAATTTTAAACCCAAAGGAAGACGATCTCAAAAGAGTTAATTCAAAGTGTGAATTTGTTTTGTCGACACCTAGGTTTTAACAATATAGTAATATGATGATATAATAATATGAGGATACAAAAACATTGTTTATAGTATTTTTAGCCAATGCTCCTTAGAATTACTTGTACACGTGTTTCGAAGGCACACAGGTAAAAGAGGTTTCACAGACTCTTAGATTATTCAAGTAAGTGGGGGGCTCCTTTGTTGTTTACCTTTCAAATTATATTTACAGCACAAAATTAGCGAGGAAATAACAAAGCTGCTTGATGTACTACAACATTGAACTCCGACCCTTTATACAACGAAAATGGAAACCACTTAACATTTTAACATTTAAACATGTATTTTTGTCTGTAAAGACATGCAGATTGACTTGGTCGAGACAGAACATGAGAATAAAAAAAATGCATAAACTTTATCACAAGAGACTGCTTGCCTCTTAGTAATACTATGTTTGTAGTAGCGATGGGTAGAGGTTAAATAGTACTTCATATGACAGAGAGTAGTATTCACTGTCGAGTGCTGATGTGAATTGAACTGATTTATTTTGGAAAAGGTAACTTTAAGTACAAATATTAACAAGTCGTACTGCTAGTACAATGTATAGCTGAGTGTGTGACGCGGTATAAATGTTATCTAGAACATTTATACCGCGTACAATAATGATCTGGAGGGAACTTCCCGCTTTGGTATTCCCTTTACCCTATGACATGAGGTTCTTTAAGAAGGGTGTTATAAAAATTTTACAGTTCGGAGATCCGTTGGCGACACCCCTGATGTTCCAAACGTCCATAGGCGACGTTAACCACTTTCCATCAGGTGAGACGTCTGCTTCAGGCAATAAAAAAAAAGTTCACAAGTCACTTGGATACTGACACAGATTTTTTTATTGACAACTTTAATTACTCTTGAAACAAAAATTAATGAGATGTTGGACTCGTTATAATTATAATACCATAAAAAGCTACACTCGTACAAAATATATGAGTTTACGACTTTTTGTCAGATGATAAAAAGTGCTTCAGTTGATTTGCCTATCATCTATCCTATTGAAACCAATTATTGAATGTTTGCATTATTTTAGCAGGCCGGCAACGCGTTGGCAACGCCTGGAGTTGCAAACTTCTATAATCAACGGTAACCAGCTTCCATCAAGTGGACCGTCTGCCTGTCTGCTGAACTTATGCGTTAATTATTTTTTTTTTTACAAATTCAAGCGATTGATATCGTTTCCTCAGTCAATATTTCTGAACGAATAGAATGGGAAGCGAATAGTTAATATTCTAACGAATGCTCGCTGTAAACACATAGCTGCCTCGCATTGGGTGTTAATCTAACTTGTTTCTCTTTGTGCTAGATCAAATAAAATGTATATGCATGTTAATTAACGTGAAAACACCCTCGCCCCTACCTACTCTCCTACCCGCGGACATTTCACAGTGAGCGTCTAGAGAGCGTTTGCTTGTGCATGTTTAATTTAGGGGTTTTTTCCAGTTTAGATCCTAATTAATTATGTTAATTGAGATTTATATTTGAATATTGTATTAATTTCAATCCAATAACTGAATTGTGTAATACTAAATTTTGGACGCAGTTTAACGCGTGTTACGTTATTGATTTTCGAGATTTTTTTGTTTTATGTTTGCAGATATACAACAATACGTCTGCAACTGAGGGATCCGATGCTATCCCGAACTTATTGGATCTTGAAGAAATAGGATGTTTATTTACAATTACAGGTAAATGTAAATCGTGGTAGCGTAATGGCATGCGCACACGTCCCAACCTTGAAGGGTGCGGATTTGAATCCTGGCCGGAACGCATGCACCATTTAGGTAGTATTCTGACTTAATGTGCATATTGTTAGAATTACTACGTGTTAACATCGACGAAGGAAAACACTTTGATGGAATCTGCACATCGAGATAACCCATGTGTCAAAACCATGTGTTCCGGAGAAACAGACGACGGTAAAGGGTTCCACTCTTCAGCGGTACGTATGATAAAAAAAATTATATGTCAGTAATTGAATTGGGTGATTTTGAAAAAAAATCAAACACTCCTGTATATATACTAAATCATAATGTAGCTTGTCAATAAGGTTCAATTTCTGTGAAGCAATCTGTTTTTTTTTAAAGAAGGGTAGTTGATTTTTCAAAAATCTTGTTATACCACTTTTCTTTTCGACAAAGTCGGCCTGGAGACTCCTGTGTGTGTGTGTTTTTTTTATATTTCTTATAGTTTAGGTTTTTGCGCTGAAGACCCAATAACCCATAAAAATATATGTGAATAAACCTCCAGTGACATTTTCTAACTGATGGTGAAAAGCGCTAAAATCCGTTGCTTGGTTTACAGGAAGAGTAACGAACATACAGGAAAACAGACACGGAAAGCAACTTTAATTTATACCATGTACGGATGTCTCTAACTAGAAAGATTGGCTAAGTAACAAAGCTAATTAAATCGCAAGACAAAATTTGCTTTCAACCGCTAATTCTTATTACAGTCACTCGAATGAATTATTGTCTACCCTCAAAAATAAAGTTATATTCGGAGCGTGCCACTTCATCAAGTCGTTGCGAGCCTTAATCTCATTAAACCCGTGGAATCTTCTTTAGAATAGTGTTGCGGTGAATATATTAATTTTCGGATAACCTATGAATTTAAATATTGAAGTCTGTGACTTTGTCAATAAAATTGTTAACACCAAGCGTGACGTTAATACGCGCACAACACTAGTGACCACATTTGACCGATGACCGATTTTGGTGATTTTGTTTTAGGTAGGTGGCGCTGGGATCGGGTAATAGATTTTTATTTTTTCAGAGCGGGACCACCCCGGCAACGTCTGCCGGGGCCGCTAGTTTAAAATAAAAGATAAGTATTGGAAGCCCACAACACTTAATGTTCTATATAAAATGTGTGGGTAGTTGCAAATATAATTTACTATATAAAGCACAGGTGAAAGTGGGCACATTATCAGTCGACATAGAGGAGGACATCTTACTGCTAACTTCTTAATAATACCGTACGCTTAGGTTCTCTCGGTGCCTCAGGTTGCTTGTAAGAAATCGTTTTCAGTCATAAGGTCACTTGTCGGCAATTATTTATTTTAGGAAGCAATAAAATATAATCAATATGGTCGCGCGTATTTAATTATATTGAAAATTCTTAAAGTAATGGAATGAATGGTAATATTTCAAATCATGTAAAACCACCTCCTATCTTTTATTCCTCTCCTGTACATACCTTAGCAATCGGAAGAAAGGAGACGGTATGCGACGTTAACTGCATGGCAATAGTGGTCATTTAAAAAAATTCACCCTTCGCTAACGCGCTGCATCCTTTTGAATGTTGTAAACAATTTTTCATCCATACACCTAATATATTGCTATAACTAAGGTAGCGGCAAAAACAAACTCCACTCCTAATGTGTAAAACCAATTTTATTACCTGTCGGCATTTTAACTAATTGTAATTCTTTTCTGATCGTCTTCTTTTGTTTACTTATTTATTGGCATACGTTTAAAGTGAACAGCCTTTTGTTCTATTGTAGTCGTTTACATCCGCTTGCGGCTGAATAATTAGCCAGGTGTTGCGGGTTACGTCGACTACGATACGGGCACATTTGTATTTGTGAGGTATAAAATGACGGTCTAATGGAGAGAGGGGGCAGTTCAGCGAGAACCACGATAAAGGCGTGACATGTGTACATTCGAGAATCTAATATTGACGGACTTTGCGCGTTTTATGGAATTACGACCTTCTGCATTAGGTTTGGATTTGTTGTGTTCAGTTATATTTGTACCTGTGTTATATGTGTGTGTATAGTTCTAATAAACTCTATAATAATTCCAACGGCATTTTAATTCGAGTCTCGCAACTAAAATATCATCAATAGTTGGATTCGAGAAATTTGAACATTCGTGCTAACTTCTAAGAAACAAGGAGAAATCATCGCTTCACTACGTAAAGGTGTCACAATCAACTGCCTGTATTTATTTCCATGTGTTCTATGCAGCTATATATCCATCATTGTGGTTTTACATCAAACAATTACCAATTCGCAGAACCACCACATCTATAGTTCTTAAAATAAGTTTTATATCTGCTTTTATCGCATAAGAGGCACAATGATATCCGCAGTTTAATTCATGTGCTTCCCATCCCTATACCTACTGAGCTTTTGAGTGAAATACATACTGACTTAATACACGGACAGCGAAGTAGATTGAAGTAAGTACATTAAGAACGGGAATTAAAATCGCTGAAGAAATCAGTTCTAAATTTAGATAGGCTGCCTTTTTAGGATTGCATTGTCGTTTTGGCAAAAAACTAAGCCCTTGTAGAATCGTTATGTTCGTGTGTCCTTTTGTCTGTCTGACCATCTGTCCTTCTGTTCACCTGACCTTCTGTTCTTCTGGCCGTTTGTCCTTTTGGTATTGAACTTTATAGCCAGTTTTCTCAAAAAGTGATGGAACAATTTGATTGTATTTGTAGCATCAACTTCAAGAATCTGTCCATTTTTTTCTTCATTTAGCGTACTCTCAGATCTGGATCTATATATCTAATTAAAATTAAGTTTTCAAGGAACATTTTTACCTAAAACGATGTTGAATATAAGATATTTTCCCGAAATGTACATAGGTCCAAAACATATTAAAACTTTGATACAAGATTTACGGCCCTTACTCATATATTAACAAGTTTCAAAGCTTGAAAAACATCCCTTTGAGAACGGGAAAGAATCTTTCACAAAAATTTTAATTGAAATCACTGATACTTCCTTTACATGTAATAATACTATTTTTGGCCCATCGCTTCACTTGTGTTGATGTAAAATTTATAGACAGATTGGAGGACCGACCGTCGGAAGCCTCCCACGTCATCCTTATAAATTTCAAATTTAATTTTTAATTACAAATACACGTACCATCTCCAAACACTCCCCATTGATTGGTATATTCGACATTTATTCAAAACGATATAAAATGTTAACATATTTATTGTTTAATCCTACAAAAATATCATTGTCATTGTAGCGATATACATTTTTTTTAAAGATTTCTTCATTGTTTCGAATAATTTATTGGGTGTCTAGGCTGGTAGTGGGGGGGGGGGGGGGGGGTCTTGGAGCAATTGGTGGTCTGTTCTAATTTTATGAGCTTTATTTTGCCCCCCTACAGGAATTACGTGCGTCAAAGCTAAACTATATTGTGTTTTTTTTTATAGACTTGACAGATACACATGACATGACAATTACAGAAAGATAATCCTAGGATCAGGGCGTTCCATTAGGGACTCACAACGACCACGTTCACGACCGCGATTTTTCCCGTTCCACTTGCTTGCGGACGTTATAATCATAAAAGCTAGTGGAACGGGTTATGGAGCGTTGATGTCATTAATGTCATACGCAAATGTCATTGGTTGATATGAAAATCGCGCCATTTTCAATGTGTAGGTTTGACTAATTTATGTTAAAAGAAATATAGCTAATTATACAAAATGTCATTACAATACAATACAAAATGTCCTTACTACTTCATCGCGGTAATAATTCAGAAGAAAGCAAATTCGTCTAGCTCAGATGAAGAGTGGACGTTAAGTTTATAAAACGTAATAGTAAAAAACGCGATCTCAGGCCACGTATTACACAATATAAAAATATAGTCAGATGAAGAATTTAAAAGCCTTTCAAGAAATACATTGAAAATTATCTATCTATCTATAATTCTGAATTCTGAGTTATAACTCTTTCGTATAATTCTGCAGCAAAAGCTATGTGTCTACAAACAATGAATTTCTCATTAATTATATAATTATATTCAAGTCAACGATATTTAAAACTGATTAGAAATAAATTATGTAAATAACAAAGGAAAATGATAGATGGCTGTTCAAAACACATTAAAATTAATTTTACAAAATTAATAAAGTAAGATATTTTTCCATTCGCCATCTTTGTTTCAAAATTCGCGCCTTTCTCAACGTATTTAACAAGAGATAATTAATGCTCTGTGGTCAACGCCCACTTCGACCCACCTTTTGACATGGGTTGTTGCGGGCGTTGTGTGATCGAAAATGATGACGTCATTAGTGACGTTTTCGCCACGACCGCAACGCTCGCGGTCGCCTTGTGGAACGGCTAACTGAGCATTTTGGACGTTGTGCGTTACTAGTGGAACGCCCTAGATGTGACACAATTAACCATAGACACAACAGATATGTGGTTTGCTGTATACGAAGATGTCACCGGACGATATGAGGCAGACTGGTATGTGATTGCAACATTTGCGGCTCTCCTTCTAGCAGAGCAGAACCAGTTAAACTCCAATACTGGGTACTCCTCATATATAAGGAGAGGTGTAGTAATAATGGTATAGTTTGTTCTATATTGTATGTATGTCGATATAGCAACCTTGAATTGTGTTCCGGATTTGTGACCAGGTTCCACTCTCCCTTAAGAAAGCGTTTGTAGCAATTTTGGTGTTGCTGTCGTGCATAGGCGGTGGTAACCGCTTTCCATCAAGTGGGCCATCTGCCTGTGTGCTGAACTCCAGCAATAAAAAAATTGTTACCAACCATTGTCTGCTGCTGGAAGTGGGCCTCTCCAAGTTTGAATCCTAAATAAAAATAAAACTGATACATACTAGTACATTGTTACATATATTTAAGAATATATAGAAAAAATGTATAAAATAAACAAAGTAATAACAATAGCTCTAAGGAATGTAGTATATATATAGCAATCAAAGATTTAGACCAGTAATAAATATAAGAATAGGAATAAGAGACATTATATTTAACAAATTAGAAATAAAAAGTAGAAAAATTAAGCAACTAAATAATTTAACTAATGAGACATAACAATTACAAAAACGTAACTAATAGGAAATAAGAAACTAGTATACACACATTATGTATACAGTATTAGTAAAAATGTAAAGCAAATAAAGTAGTGTAAAAACCATGTAAAACAAGAGACTAGCATAAGATTGTATTAGACGTAAGGACCAACGTAAATTTTTAAAGTTAACAGCCCGGACAATCATGTTCGTCCGGAGAGAGGAGATTAAAAAAAATATACGCAGTTTGCATCCCATATTCCAGTCACCAACACGTCTGAGTAGGGCAAATTCTCCACATAATAGTATATAAAATTAAATTGAATTTATTCAAAATTCTATAAAATTAACTATTTCACTGCCGGTACAAGAAAGTGCTTAAAACTCGCGTAACCACCTCAAAGTATCATCTTAACAATACTGTATTCATTTCACGGAAACTTTAATTTAGTTATATTAACTACTTCAAACTTTACTTCACTAACTTGAATAAGGAAACATCCCAGAAGGAGTAAACGTGATAACACTATTTCTAAAAAAAGAAACAAAAAAATTGGGATATATTCTAAGGCTCTTCTTGTTCTCAAATTAAAAATAATAAAATAATTATAAGGCCAATACAATGTTAATTAATAGACAGTTAATTTAAAACAAAATTTTAATAAGCTGAATGCAATATTGAAATGTTATTTTATATTGTTAATTATTGCAAAAGTCGTGTATGTGTTGTACCAAAATTTCTTCTAAGAAAAAATAATATATGGAGTAAGTTTAAATCACGATTCAGTTTATAAACATGAATATTGTATATGTTATGAATAAACGAGTCATTCATGACAAATGCACGTATGAATGCAATATAACACGAGTAAAGAATTAAAGCTCACAAACTCTTTTTGGAATATTTCAAAAATTAAATTACTTCAATGATGAATACATAATAAAAATATAAATTCAATAATGTTATCATAAATTTCAATGTACTTTACAAGTAAATTAAACTATTATAGCGCGCGACGTTATCCCAGTCGAGCCTCACGTGTTACGGCCACCTGCTCGGTCGCCTGATACCGATGGTACGGCCTCCCGCGCCCTTCCTCCTCGCAGGCCCTGCCAGCCACCTGGCCGAGATGGTACCGATGGTACGGCCTCCCGCCCCTCTCGTCCTCTTAGGAATCGCCGGCCGCCCCGTCGTTTAGTCGTCTAAGTATGTCGGTAAGCAATGCCTGTGCGCATTGCTCTATTTTCCATGTACTTAAATTATGACGAAGTATATTGTTTACAGTTTATTATCTTGTTTTCATTTCTTGCACACCAAAATGCCCCTCTACAAAGTGACGCCCAACGTTCGGCCAATACTCGTGAAGAAACTGTTGTGTTTTATAAAAATAATGAACGTTTTTCGTAAATAATATTTAAAAGTTTGGTGTGCAATGACAGTTTTGTTTTGTTTGTTATAAACTGTAAATGTTGTGTACGTAATAGTGATTCGTATTCTGGAACATTCGGGTGGCTTTCATTATGTCGCGACGGATGACGAGAACTCGTGCTGCGAGTCCGGCGGAAGCCGGTGTCATCGTTGATGAGGGGATTATGGTACCGCCCCCGGTGCCCGGTATGGCACTTGCTTCGGGGTCTGATTCGGTACATGCCACAGCGTCTGTTACGGTGCCGATGCGGGAGTCTTCCTCGCAGGGCGCTGCCGCTGCGGCCGCGGACGTGACGCGACCTGTCACGCCGCCTGCCCCGCCCGTCGGTGTTGCCACGCCACAGTTTGTTCTGACGAATGATCAGCTGATGCTTCTGATAAGTAGTATGCATAACAACAGCTCAGGTACGCAATCTTACTTTACTAATCAGCAGAATACAGGCCATTTTGCTAAATGTACGGCACGATTCGACGGCAGTAAATCGAACGATGTTAGAGCCTTTGTCGACGCAGTTGAGACGTATAAAGCCTGCGTAGGTATAGACGACAATGTTGCGCTGCGTGGATTGCCTATGTTACTGACGGGACTTGCTGCTACGTGGTGGCAGGGAGTTAAGGATACCACATTAACATGGCAAGCAGCGGTCGACTCTTTGATACAAACATTTGGACCCAGGTTACCGCCGCACAAAATCTATCGTGCTATATTTGAGAGAGAGCAAAAGAATAACGAAGCAACGGATTTATTTATATGCCATATTCGTGCATTAATCGCGCAGCTTCCACCTTTTACACTCACCGAAGTGGTGCAATTGGATATGACCTACGGGTTATTGCACCGTCGTATCCGGGAAAAGGTGCCGCGTTCCTCTTTTGTTACGTTTGGAGAATTGTTGGCGCAGGCGCGCCGTGTCGAGGATATTCTAGAAGAATGTCAGCCGCAAGTGGTTTTGGAAACCAAGCCTTCCACCTCTTCTACCGTGCTAGCGCAGTCAGGGACGGAGCGCTCAGAGTCTAATACAGTTTTGAAACCCCGCTCACGGCCACAGTGTAATTACTGCAAGCAGTATGGTCACGTGAGGGATGCCTGTCAGAGACTTACCAAACAGAAGAGAGTAAAAGATGATATTTTGGAGGCTGAACCGCGAGCGAGTACGATAACGTGTTTCGGTTGTGGGACACCGGGGTATATTCGTACAAATTGTCCGACATGTAAACAAGAAAAATCTACAGTAGTATCTGAAAGTTCATTCAAATCAGTGTCTGTGAGTTCCGTTAATAATAATTCGCGTATGCGCCCGGTGCTCAATATTCAAATTTATGGCGCAAGTGGTAAAGTGTTAGTGGACACTGGCGCGAAACATAGTATCGGTAGTGTTAGTTTAAGAACGCTTTTAGTTAAGAATAGTCATAAGTTTCACTATGTTTTTACAGAGTTAAAATTTGCCGATGGCCGCGTTTGTGCGCAAAATGTAGAAATAGCTAGTGTCAATGTTACCGTGCGAGGGGTAACATGTGTGGTAGATTTCATTATGTTACCCAACGCGACGGATAGTTTATTGGGTATGAATTTCATTAACGAAATAGGTATGGTATTGGACTTTTCTTGTAATAAATGGTTTGTGAGACACGATCGGACGCCGCAACCCATTGAATTTGAGTCATGTTCTTTGCCGCTGATCAGCTGTTCGTCTGTGGGTCTTCGTGAGGATGAAGGTTCCCATCTTGGGTCGGACGAACGTGAGCAGCTCGGTACACTCCTGAATGCCCATGAGGACATTTTTTTTCCAGGAGGAGAACCAACTATTTTTGCTAGGGATAGGATTAATTACCTAGGACATGTTGTGTCTTCGCGTGGAATCGAGCCAGATCCCACGAAAGTCGAAGCTGTAACCAGCATGAAGCCTCCGACGAATTTGAAGCAGTTAAAGACGTTTCTGCAGACCTGTTCCTGGTTCCGGAAATTCATTCCGAAGTTTTCCGACGTAGCGCGTAGTTTGACGGATCTGACCAAGAAGGACAGACGCTGGCAATGGGGGGAGAGTGAGCAACGAGCATTTGAGGAGCTTAAGTACCGGCTCACCACCAGTCCCATTCTTCGTCAGCCAGATTTTGACCTGCCTTTTGTTCTACGGACAGATGCCAGTGCGTACGCCATTGGAGCAGTGCTCATGCAAGGTGATTTGGATATTGATTATACTCCTGGAAAGGTTAACGTGGTTGCGGATACGCTTAGCCGCCCGGTAAGCCACGAATCAGAAGTATTGAGTTCCAGTTCGTGTGATATTTGTCCTGTAATTGTAGATCTGCCACGTCAGAAGCCTGAGGATCTTAGAGAGGCTCAGTTGAAGGATCCTGACGTTAGTAAAATTATTGCAGATTTTGAAGCACAATTTGATAATCCAGAAGCATCTTTACGCTGGACGGACAGAGGATATTATCTTTCACAAGGTATATTGTATCGCTGCGATCCGGATGGAGAATCCGAAGAGCCTCAATTAGTGGTACCAGAGTCATTAAGGGCGGAGCTAATGAAGGAGCTCCATGATTCGCCCACTGCTGGACACTGGGGTTTAGAGCGTACCTTGCAGAAGATCAAACAAAATTATTATTTCAAGAATATGCGTTCTTATGTAGCTCAGTATTTAAAGTCATGTGACCCTTGTCAAAAATACAAATCGTCAAATTTGAAGCCTGCGGGGTTGCTTCAAACTCCAGTGCCCCAGCAGAGATTTGAGGTTTTAGCTATGGACCTTTTTGGGCCCTTGCCTGAAGGCGATGGTGGCGAGAAGTGGATCCTTCTTATAGAAGATGTCGCCAGTCGCTGGGTAGAGCTATTCGCTTTGTGTGACGCGACTGCTGAATCGTGTGCGAGAGTTCTTTTGGAGGAGGTTTTTCTGCGTTATGGTTTTCCTCGTCGGATTATTTCCGACAATGGAACGCAGTTTGTTTCGGCTGTTATGCAAAAAGCTTTGTTTGTATTAGGGGTGCAGCAATCTCTGATTCCAGTCTACCACCCCGAAGCTAATCCAGCTGAGCGTAAAAATCGTGAATTAAAAACGCGACTTGCTATACTCGTAGGTCCTGAACACCGTAAATGGCCAGCTGTTCTACCGATGGTGCGTTTTTCACTTAACAGTGCGTACAATCAGGGAACCGGACATTCAGCTGCCTACCTGACCTACGCGCGAGAGATGCGTTCTCCGCTCTCAGTGAGCACTGATCTACGTGCAATCGTTTCGAAGCAGAACTTCGTGCCGCAGATCACACCCTATCTGAAGGACTTTGTTCGTGCCTTGCAAGATGTACAGCAACGTATGGAGGAGCAACAGGATAAGCGCAAGTCCGAAGGTGATAAGCACCGACGTGAATCTTTACCTTTTACTGAAGGAGATTTAGTGCTCGTTAAGACTCATATGGCGAGCAGCGCATCTAAGGGTTTTACAAGTAAATTTGCTCCTAGACGGGAAGGCCCGTATCGTGTCTCGCAAGTCATCAGTCCAACTTCTTATATGATTGTTGATAGTGCCGGTGTTCCTAAGGGGAAGTATCATTCTAGTGATTTAACGCGTTATACCGGTTCATCCGATGCCGTCATTCACCCACGTCGTCGTGGACGACCGCCTAATCCCAAGTCACAAACGGGTCGTACTTGTGACTTGGAGGGGGAGGTTATAGCGCGCGACGTTATCCCAGTCGAGCCTCACGTGTTACGGCCACCTGCTCGGTCGCCTGATACCGATGGTACGGCCTCCCGCGCCCTTCCTCCTCGCAGGCCCTGCCAGCCACCTGGCCGAGATGGTACCGATGGTACGGCCTCCCGCCCCTCTCGTCCTCTTAGGAATCGCCGGCCGCCCCGTCGTTTAGTCGTCTAAGTATGTCGGTAAGCAATGCCTGTGCGCATTGCTCTATTTTCCATGTACTTAAATTATGACGAAGTATATTGTTTACAGTTTATTATCTTGTTTTCATTTCTTGCACACCAAAATGCCCCTCTACACTATAACATTAAATACTACTATAAACATATTTACAAGTAAAAGATGTAGTCCAAATCGCTGTCGGTGGGGAGCGTTCCCAAAACGCTGGCCGCATTCCCTCGTTGTATGGCAACGCTTATTCGTTGCCCTAAATATAGGCCAGCCCTTTGGTCACGCGAGACTTCTTTCAATCGTCTTGAAAGGTCTCGATAAAGTTGATAAGCCTCTCGTCCCCACGGCCCCAGAGTCTCAACCCCGAAAGCTACAAATATGTATCCGTCACCGATGGATGCATATTTGGGGCGTTTCAGGGTCTCTTGAAGTGCGTGTGTACTCTTGGAGTAAGTTAGATATGTAAATTAATTATATAGATTTAAAAAGCAGAAGAAAATTTCGGTTTGGATTGGAAATAATTTCAATTCGGATTGTTTTATTTTTTTACTGCATGAGTTGAACAAAGAAGCAAACGGCCCACCTGATAGAAAGCGGTTACCATCGCCTGTGGACATTTGTAACACAAAAGGTGCAACCGATATGCTGCCGGTTTCTAAGAGAGAGTGGAACCTGGCCTCTAATTCATGAACACAACTCGAGGTTGTTATATATAAATCAACCAAAGTGAAAATCCTTAAATAATGTTACACTGTGTACTTATATGATTTTTTCTTCACATTATTATATGAATACCACATAACCATAAAAATTAATTGCAAATAGTACATATAAACACATAATGTAAACATTGTATTTACTACCTAATTGTCTTAAGTCATTACAGAAGATAGTAAAGGCATTTAACTTTGATAATTCTAAATTACCTACCCGCAATATTGAATAATGGTTCGATATTCAATATTGCGTAAGAGAATATCAGACTTTGCGTTTGGTTAAATAAAGTATTTTATATTTGTCGCGGCAACATTGAGCCGCTAATACGACGTCAAAAAAAGAGACAGTGGGTGTTAAAACTGAGCCCGTTAACATTGTCTCTGCAAGAACGTTAAGATACGTATAAGTCTAAACTAAACAATTTACTCACAAGTGCTATCATTGTTCTATTATAAAGAATCATATCTATTTGTTTAAAATCAACTTATTTGCCCCATAATCGGCTATGTTGTGCGTTTATTATTATGTCATATTAAGCTTGTATGAAATGTATATTTTTGTAACCGTTTTGTTGATACAAGTTTAAGTAGTTGTAATTATATTATCACTATTTCCATTAGTTAGCTGGTTATGGAATATTAGCAGCTGGTCAAGTCCGTCCGCTTTATGTAAATTATCCTTGACTGCACGGTCTCTCGCTCACCGATTCATTGCGGAATGTAATGCAGTCACGGTACACTCACAGACGTACACATAAATACATAACTTCACGCCAGGTCCCTTGCGGGGTAGGCACGAACAACAGAGCGCCATACAGGCTTATTTTTACACACCTCACTTGCTTCTTTGACATTCATAGCTCTTGTCATGCACGCTCGTCTGTTCTTAAGGCTCCTGACATCACCTTCTGCTAATACACGATCAATTTGATCATGGAAGGTGTGTCGTGGCCTTCCACACACACTCTTCACTTCACTTCCACATCACTCACAGACGTGATGTCTAGTTATGCACCCCTATGGCTTCCCAGGGATCAAGTACACCCTAAGAAGAGTCCTGCAGTCCTACACAAACGAGCGTTTTTTCTGCCGCCGACTACAACGTTTTTATGGAACATAGAGTGTTTACGTGCGCCGATTGACCGTAGCTTAAGGAGAGTATCGTGTGGTAGATAAGCCGGCGCAAACCCTTTCTCTCATGCAACCTACGCCCTGAGAGCTATTTTTATCTGATACAATAGATGTTATTCATTGAGCTTAGTTGTTTTCTTTTTGTGTTTCAAGCTCAACGTAACAATAAAAAAATATATATAAAAACATAAACTTTAATCATTGAGTATCACTGAATACCATCATGTTGTTTAAGTTCTGTTGGCTTACAATCAAATTGTTTCAATTTGGTTGATCTGTGTAATATTAGTATTAAATTATCGACATTTCATTGACTTTTGCATGGAACAAATTTGTCATCGTGTATCTAGAAGCAAATTTAATAGTATTTATATGTATAAATACATATAATACGTTACTTTCTTACAAGCTTAGACCATACACAAATGGTCTAAGATTACATAGACTATATAACATTAATTTTTAAAAAAATATAGAAATTATAAAAAAATACAAAGTAAGTGATTTTGAATATTATTTTAACTAAATTAGCTAGCGTTTGTATTTTCTGATGTTTACATATACTGATTGATCTAATTAGCCCCTATATACATTGAGTGTCTACGCTTTTCGTAAAAGAACAATACAAAGTAGGAAACTTTTGTAATACGCAGGTGTTTAAACGAGTCGGGAAAGGTAAGTTCAGTGATAAACCGTAGTATATGGCCACTACACTTTGAAAGTTGCTTAACTAAGTTAAGAGGGTGGATTAGATAAAATGGATATGTCATAAAGGTAATGAGAGTAAGTAGTAGAGCCATGCTAGAATCGTTATCTTGATCACAGCTCTAAGCAGCGGCTAGATTGGTGTGCTACCGCGCTCTTACAGAATAACGGCGTGAAAAGGTGAGGCTTGAGTTAATCTTGTATTATATGATAAGTGAGGGTGCTCATGGCCCACTTCCACCTCCCTGTATCTGTATCTCAACTTCTCTACACCATCCGCTCTGTCCCATTTTGTCTGAGCCCTCCTGTCCCATCTCTCCTGTCCCATACCTCCTATCCAATTCCTCTTGTCCCATGTCCCATCCTCCCTGTCCCATTCATCTATCCTAACTAAAAGCTAATCACCCGCCCCCCTCGCCCTTAGTGTTACAAACGTCTACAAGCGACGATAACCAATTTCTTTATAACCTAACAATAACGTCTAGAACGAGAACTACTTTTTGCTTCTGACAATATTCTACTTGATCTATAGTCAATGCCGATGAATCATAAACAAAGCGAATCCATCTATGTTATTTTAATTTGAACTTTGATCTGAGTCTGAAATCTGCTAAAAGTAACTAAATACGCATGTAACTATACCAAGTTTCGCATGTTTACCAAGTTTACCAAGAATGTCTGATAGAATTTGAAGCAAAAATATTTTCGTAATAATTCGACGATATTTATCAAAGAATAGCCGACATGATAGGTTTGTAATGGTTAGTTTAGCTTCTTTTAATCTAATAATCGTTCTGTTAACTATCACAAAGTGATAAGCTCTGGCTTACAAAAATAAAGTAAATATTATCAAAGTAAACATCACAGGTAATGTTGACACAATGAATACGTCGTAACTAAAGCAACTTGATACTTGCACGATGTTTGATGTTGTAATAAAAATCACTAGTAAGTATCGAAATTACTCTTTACCTAATATTCGGGTTGCTAGAGTTTAGACGAATTTGCGAAAGTGGCGCCACTATTATTTTCAACTGTACTTGCCACACTGTACGTGGGCCGTCTGGCTGCTTGTCATCAATGCAATAAAAAAGGTATCCCAAGGCTGGGTACTTCAGCATATTGATCTATTGTTTAAACTACGTCCAAGCCAAATGATGAACTTGTTAGCCGATTAAGAATTTTAGAAGCTCTTTGTAATATTCATATTAAATCAGAAAACTGCCAAATACATTTTTTTATTGGAAGAGTTCAGCAGGTAGGCAGACGGCCCACTGAATGGAAAGCGGTTACCATCACCTATGGACATTTGCAATACAAAAGGTGCTGCATAAATGCGCTGCTGCTTTCTAAAGGAAGACTGGAACCTGGTCACTAATGCCGGAACACAACTCAAGGTTGTTATGGCGACATACTTTAGACCAGGGGGCAAATGCCTTACCACCTGGCTGTGGGTTCTTTTGTCGCCTCTTACGACAGGCCGCCCGACCGGAGGAAATTGTATTCTTTGTTCGTTTCTGCACGGATAAAACATTTCCGGTAACAAAATAATTTACTCGTAAGATGTTAAAGAACGTACAGATAGACAAACAAAGTGCCTTCCCCGTTTATATATTATTATACATCGTTATACATCAAAAGTGTTTCTTTTCAAACTTTTGCACAAATCTTTGATACTTCGTACTTTGTTAGCCTGTCTCAACATTTAACTGGAGTTTGAAACTTTTGTTCCCTTAACTTGTTTGAGGCACGTGTACGCAATATTTTTGAGTTAATACATTGCTTTCTTATGATTATTTGTATAAATTTGTTGAATACTAGCTGTGATCCGCAACGTCGTCTGCTTTTATCTTTTTGAACTGAAACTTCTATATAAATTGTTTATATAATATTAAAATGGGTGGAAGGAAGGAAAATAATAATTAATTAAGAAGGAAATTAATATTATATTATTATATAAAAATTGTAACTAGGCATTTTTCCTAAAGACTTTCTTGCGCCGCTTCTTCTCTTCAAGCTATAACATGTTGTGAAGCGGTGATAAATTAGATTAGGCTCCCATAGAGTAAATAATAACCATAATAAATAAATAAGTTGGCGTTAGGCTAAATATAACTTTAACAATACTCGTTGACAATTGCCATCTTTGTCTTTTATGATCACGGCAACTGAAAAGCGGTCGAAACGTCGGAATAACCAAAATCAAATAAATTACCGCGCTTAAAACCTTTAAAACGTAGTTTTTGAAGTTATGCTTCTTTAGGCGCGTTAGGGAAAAATGATGAAAGTAAATTTTTACGATGCGCGCGCACACACACACAAAAAACCTACACCGTGAAGTTAGCTATAGTCAACCGACACCCTGAAGTTAGTTATAGACAACCGACACCTTGAAGTTAGCTATAGTCAACATTTTAGTTTCTCTGTTGTTAGTGTCGTTTTTTATCTTGTTAGGCCAAAGAAGTATAACTTCTTACGCGTGTACATAAGTACATACACACTTTTTTTATGTATTAAAGTCGCGAAAACTTTAGAAAATGTTAATACTTATGAAGTAGAGATATGTTGCTGGGGAGTTTGTTGCGCCGCTTCTTATCCTTTAACAGTATCTAAAATTGCTTTGGAAGTGGTGGTAGACTCATGACTTTCAATAAGTAATCTGAAAGATTCCATTTTGACTAAAATATTTTTTTTTTCGAACCTAGAACATCGATGTAAATGGTTAAGGTTCCTAAGGGTGGATGCGTTTCCTCGCTGCTATCCGAGATAGGGGCCAGCCTTCTGAACCTGAAGCTTGACTCTTCAGGTTCAGATGGCTGGTGCCTCCGTTTTGAGAGTTTCTTGTAGAGGCTCATGACCTCAGGAGCACACGGTCCAAGCGTCTCATCAGCAAACGGAAAATAAAATAAAAATTAAATTAATTTGCTAAAGTCTGTTTATTTGTGGGCCATTTTTGTTTACAGTTTAATCCTTGGTAAATAATAATTCTCATAATGCGGTATCAGTTTCGTTTATATCTGGTATTAAGTTAATATGCGATATTTCTTCAAGCTGCACGTGATTAGTATCTGAAATATAAAACCATAATTTCTTACAGTTGATTAAATCAATGTTTAAATAACGGTTATCGTGTCGTCTTTGTCATGTGTGTATTTGTGTTGACTTTAATTTAAATACATTCAGTAGTTTCATGTGATTCTCCAACAGACAGACAAAAAAACCGATGGATTTCTCATTTGTGAAATAATTGTATATACTCGAATCTTCTTCAGATTTATTAGGTTATTATCTCTCTTTTCTTTTACCTACTCCCAATTATATGAATTCGGCACAGTATGTCTTTTCTTCCATACTCTTCTATTCTGACATACTTCCTCTGTTACACCACAAATTGTCATCATCATGTCATACTGCACCCAATCTATCCACCTCTTTTTTGGTCTTTCTATTATGTCATAAAAATTGTACTTACGCATGCTAGATCCTTTTATATATCCTTTGAGTTTTCTCCTGATCCCAACATGATCCCAATCCTGTCTCTCGTTACTTCCAAAAGCGATGTATATAAGATTGCACATCGTATAAATAGTGGCCAAAGTCAGAAACATGATCCTCCACTTATCTTCTGCTTTCTAAAATTATTTTAGATATATCAATTATTTGAAAATTTCTTAAAAGTATATCTGGGGTATAACTTCGTCGCTTATGTCACTGAGGTGAATGTGTTGCGATGGATGTGTGAAATCACATGGAAGAACTACATCAGGAACTCCCAAATTCGCGGTAGCTTTTATGTCCGTGACATAGCCGATATTGCAATCTGTCTACTATGAGATGCTAGAGTCGCATACGTTGGTACGGTCACGTTTGTCGGAGACCGGATATATATGTGAGGAACAAATGTCTAGCCATTTCGCCTTCGCCAGGTCTCGGTCGAAAGGAAAGGGCCATGAAATGTTCCCTTGACATTGTGAGGATGCTGAAGACCGTGCGAAGTGGAGAAAAACAAGTAGGTAAGCTAACCCTGGGCGTCGGAACGAACGCTCCAAATGGAACCAGTATATAACACTCGGATGATGATGTAGAATCCAATCGTTTATGAGAAATTGCTTAGTTGAATTGAGATAATATGTATATGTATACTAGATATATAGTAGATGTAAGATATAGAATAAAGTTGAAAATGTTCATATTTGAATTGATTGACCGGATGAACATGTTCATGCGGACATGTTAATAATTTCGGCCTTCCATGGCGATTAAACCAGTTAGCAATTATTCACAGCCTTCATAATGAAGATCCTCAGAAGTAAGGGATTGACTGGGAAGAAAATGTTGATACTTATTGTGTTCTTAATACGAAATTTCAAAAGCAGCTGTCCTTATTGTGATGTATGTATTGTATGTATTAAGCATTCTGAACTCATATCGAATATTAAGCAAACATATTGAATCGTTTGTAACTAGCAAAGATTTTTCATTCAAAACATCCCCAGGTGTACAAATAGTCCGTACATCTTTATGATCCTTTAAGTCTCACTAATAGTAATAACTAAATACTTACACGCTCATTTGAGAGTATTAGGCCAGTAACTACTGGTACAGCAGAAGCCATAATGGCACTCACCGTTGAACTTATTGTCATTAGTGTATTTGAATAGTTTTCTGACATGCCGTTGAGACTGTTCTGCAACAAAAACAATCAAATTAGGACCAACAGGTTACAACAGGCTACAGGTAAATTAGATTCAAAACGATTTTGCGTTTGTAGAAGTGTACATCATCATCATGATGTCACAACATAAACAAACTAATAATATTAGACAGGTGATAGATAGAGAACACTCTATTGCTCACCAAATATACAATTTAAAAAATTCAAAATTACAATATTGTCACGGTAGAAACAATAGGCGGCCTTATTGCTTAAAGCAATCTCTTCCAGGCTACCTATTATATATATATATATATATATATATATATATATATATATATATATATAATAGTATAAGATTATAATGATTAGGCATAAATATATAAGGAAAAGTAGTGTTAATATTTTATTTTTATTAATATTAAACTATATTAAAATAATAAATATTATTATTAAACATAGTATTTAATACTAAATTGTTGATTCTTGTTCTGAAGAATGATATTCCGGTTGATTTAGCAACTATTAAGCAGGAGGTATTATACGGCTCGGATTCCTATTGCACTCTTTTTTAAAATATTTGTACAAATTATACAAAGCTCAAAGTTTGGGTTGTTGCAAGCTTACCCTGACCACGTTTCAACATCGGAACCATTTTTAATTAATACATTTAATATCAAATAACAACAATTCGCAACAAATAATGACAATGAACAAGAATTAACAAGAATGAACCACAAATAAAATCAATGAATCCATAAATTATCAAACTAAAACCAAATAGTCAGACCTCACTACAATTAGCAATGTAAATAATTATGATTCATTTGACTTTCACCATTGGCTTTTGATTGTAAATATATTTTCTTCTTCAAAATGTAACGAATTTTTGCAGATTGTACAAGGAACTTTAAATTTAAAGTTTAGAATTCCTGTAAATATACAAATACTACAACAAACGGAAAAACTTCTCGAAGCTAATTTACCTATACAAATACTGATGTCCAACATTTAACTTAACTAGAAAATATAGTTTATTCTATCTAATTGCAGAAATGAGTTATTATATCAATTGGGCAATTGCTATTAAGATGAAGAATGTACACTTGTAAGAATTTGAAAACAAAAAAGTCTACATCTATGTATTTTAGTAAATTATTGTAGTTCAATTTTACGAGACTGTTTTAACGACTTCGGGAATATTGCTTTCTATTGACTTAATTCTAAAGTGTATTATTTCATAAAACCCGCATTTAACTTACCAAAAATCCGTAAAACTGCAGACCTAATAGTCCAAGAATCACATTCAGTAAAATGCAAACAGAATTGATTTTATTATATAAATTTGGAAGAAAACTTAATCCAACGATAATACTGCAAGCACCTAGAACAATAAGAACAGAGTTAACATCGTTGGTAAACCTGTTAACAGCAGGTACTTATGTCTTGATATCTATTCAGATGGCATATACTTAAAGTGTTAAATAAGCTCCATAATTAATATCTACTTACTATTTAATGTAAGATAAAAGACTCCGCAGTGATGCTGATATAAAACAGATCAATCCATTTTGTAAGTGCAGGGTTGTAGAAAGAATACAATTTCCAGTGGCCAGGTGGCTTGTCGTAAAACGCGACAAAACAAACCACAGCCACCATAAAAGCCTTTAATTGTATTCTGGCACTAGTGACTAGGTTCCAGTCTCCCTTATGAGCTTGGCAGCACCTTTGGTATTATAAATGTCTATAGGCGATGGTATACGTTTCCCACCATGTGGGCTATCTGCCTGACTGCTGAACTCACACAATAAAAAAAACAAACCTAATCATTTTGGTTGAAAGGCACAGAACCTAACACTGTTTTATTCAATGACATTGAACGAATTAAGTTTATGTTTAGATGGATCAACTTGGTTGATTCAGCCAAATTCAAAGACAGAAATGATCATTCTAATATCGGCTTAGGATATATGTATGTAGATCCTGCGATAATTTTCATTGTATAATAAATTAACAAGGCAAAAAGGTAAACAACATACTACTCACAAATTGCATGAACAATCTTGCAGTAATTTGTGACGTAGATCCTGTCACCGATAATTCTGTTGTGAATGAAATCAAGTATTGGTGATGATAGCATATTTATCAAAAACATCAAGAGGAACGGCGTCATGGAGTAACTTGCACTCTATAAATTGAGAAAAAAAAAATATTAATTAAATAACTAAAATGATAGTGAATAAAAAAACATGTGGTAATCTATGAACAATGAAGGATTCCGTAGATGTTTACATGTTTTAGTTAACCTAAGGAACATCTAAAATTATCTTTTTATTCTCGTTTTCTGTCGAGACGCTTGGGCCGTGGGGTCCTGAGGTCATGAGCCTCTACCAAAATTTATTAAAACGACTTATTGACTCTTCAGGTGATCAGAGGGCTTGTGCTTGCCTAGGGCAACGGATTAGTATGGCGATCCAGCGAGGGAGCGTAGCCAGCCTTCTGGGTATCTAACCCATAGAAGACGGTGATCTGGGTTCAGTATTCTACTTATAGTCTTGAAGGACTATGGGTAGAGTACAAAACAAACAAGTTGTTTTCTTTTAATGTATTTAGTTAAATTTATAATTTAGTTTTATCTCATTTCATTGTAAAACCTATATCATCTAAATATGAAAATAGAATATATTTTAAGTTAATCATCTAAACAACAAATTTATTCAGTAAGAAGAAAACCAGTTACACATTATTTTCTGAAAAAAATACTGGTAAATTTAAAAACGGATGACTAGAAATAATGAAAACACAAGGACTCCGTTTTATGCTGATGGCTACAGAAGTCTAGAAAATGATAGTAAAAAATATTAATAAATAAATAAATATTATATGCAATTAAAAAACCATACCTGAGACACAGGCATAAAAGTATTAAAGTAAACTGGTACGCCAACTATGAAGAATACGAAAAGTACATTGCTTGCTGCATGTGCTGAAACAACTGCCCAAAATTGAGGTGACTGCAGAATTTCTCGCCATGGTTTTGGAATTTCTTTCTGGAAAAGGGAAATTGGACAAGTAAGTACCGAACAACGGATATTGGGAAGTTTCGCAAATGGAAATGTCATTTGACCACGAAACTCTTAAAAAGAATTTAATCGCAAAAACTACTAAACAAGTTTTGATCAAATGCGTTTTTGTAGAAATAGTTTTGAATTGAAATTTATCAGAATAACTTACTACATCCCCATTAATATTATAAATGTGAAAGTAACTCTGTCTATCTGCCTGTTCCGTTTTCACCGAAAAACTACTGTATGTATTCAGTATATATATATTTTCGATGCCGAGAATATGACCATGGAATACTTTTTATCCCGAAAACGTGATAGTTTCCGGGATACATATATATTTTACGGAAAAAATATTGGACCGATTTAGCTAAAATTCGGTAAATATATAATTTTAATACCGAGGGTGGACAAGAGATACTTTTAATCCCGGATAATGGCATTGATTTTGGGATAGATTAATGTAAAGATTATCCCGGAACTAGGATAGGTTTTTTTATTTTCTCCTCTTGGTCCACTTGGACCACTTCGTGCACTTGGTTCACTTGGTCGACTTGGTTCACTTGGTCCACTTGATCCACTTGGTCCGCTTGGTCCACTTGGTCCACTTGGTCCCCTTGTTCCACTTGTTCCACTTGATCCATGTTGTGTATTTTGTCATTTTTGTCAAATTTGTCATTTATGTAGTTAGACGGGGGATGGTGTAGTTTGCGATAAAATGAAGTGAATCTTCCAGGGGCAAATATATAAAAATTTAATACAATGTAACCTGTACCGCCTGTTCTTTAAACAAGGGTTACTCACTAGAGGTTGACCCGTGGCGCAGTCACGGGGTCAACTCTAGCCGGATATAAATACAAAATCACTAGAAAAATCATTATGACTTTTTAAGAAAGATGCTAACACAAAATAAAGCGTGTAAAATACAAACGTTTAAAATATTACATTGTTACCACTACGTTTTACTATATTACCTTACGATAGTAGTTGAAGCACTCCTTTATGTAATTCAATTCTTTATCTCCTATTGCTTGGTGATCCTCAGGAGAGCTTGCAGTCAAGGCAAAGTAGACTATTGACATGGAAAGAGTCAGCATTGCAGATGCGTAGTAAATCAACTCCCAACCTAAAGGAGTTGTGGAGAGGAAGGCATTGAACGGAAAGGATAGGATGATGCCTAGTTGTAGACCTGTTGAAAATTAAGAATTTAAAAGAAAATAATTCAGCTTTCGAACACAGCAGTTCTTATCCGTGCAAGAACGGAGAGAGAATACAATTTCCTGCTGCTGCCTGGGCTGCCTGTCGCAAGAGGTGACAATTCACCCTACAGCTAGCTGGTAGGGTATTTGGCCCTCTAGCTACCACCCGTCGTCTAGAGTATTTCGCCATAACAACCTTGAATTGTGTTCCGGCATTAGTAGCCAGATTCCAGTCTCCCTTTAAAGTGCGGAATCATATTGTTATCTAGCACCTTTGGTGTTACAAATGTTCGTAGTCGATGGTGACCGGTTTCCATCAGGGGGATATCTACCTGCTGAATTAATACAAGAAAACAAAGCTCCTAACATATTGCAAGATATGGGAAGAACAGATAAGAACAACACAGATAAATTTCGGATTATGCATATCTTTAACTATTTTATTATCTTAAAATAACTTGGTGGTATGTGTTATAATTTTTACCTCCAAAGATAATGCTACTAAAGAATTTCTTCTCACAAGGAGGCAGCCATTGTTGTAGTAGTGTTTGGTATACTGCTGCAAAGCAACCATGAGTCATCCCCATACACAAATAGGCGTTGCACATCGCTACCCATCCTCCCTAAAAGAGATTGGAAGAAATAAAGGTCAGTAGAACCACTCAGCAATCGACCAACACTAGATCTCTTGCAAGCTCAGCACTTGGAGGCACTGTCGGTCAGTGAATTGCGTTCTAAGATGGAGCACACCTACGTAGATAGTACCTATTCACACGAGTTGAAGATACCCGGGTTTGTACTTTTAGGGAAACAAGGACTTCAGGGAGTGTATTCCACAACTCTGCTGTACGTAGCAGCGTACGTAGCGTTTCCACTGTAA
This sequence comes from Dendrolimus pini, assembly GCA_949752895.1. Classification (NCBI taxonomy): domain Eukaryota; kingdom Metazoa; phylum Arthropoda; class Insecta; order Lepidoptera; family Lasiocampidae; genus Dendrolimus; species Dendrolimus pini. Next base: position 824,876 of record OX457138.1, on the reverse strand, counting down.
AATGATGGCGTACATCAGAGTGCCTTGAGGTCCAAAGATGGAATGATATAGGAGGCATCAGGTTGAATAGTTCAACCACACACTCTCCGAAATGAATTCTATAAAAAACCGATAGACTAGCAACCCGGCGTCGATGCTCTTTGAAGCCTTGTATGGACAATCTGGTTACTGCCAATCAACCTCTTGGCTCTTCTCTCAATTGACTCTAGCGCTTCAAGTTGATATTGAGCTGAGCCGTCTCAAAGGTGAGAAAAGTACTCCAAGCAAGATCTTACTTGCGTTTTCAATCTTATGTCTGCCACTTTAAATTCATCGTGCGTCTTACGACATGAAACTGCTGCACATGATAAAAGTATTAGGAATTGAAATTTTAAAACGCAAAATGAAGCTAACATTAGTGTTGGAATACCTTTCGAAGTTTAGGGGCAGATGTTTCAATCATCAGATAAAAGGTATTTTTGTAGGTTAAAATGAATAAATAAAAATTATAGATGCATGAATAAATCAGTTGAATTATGGCACTTTGATATTCAGTTAGGTTATAATTAATTCGTTGTTTAAATTTTAGTTGATGATTGAAAGATCGGTCGTTAATATGATGGTAGCTAAATGCTGTCTGTGGAGGAATAGAGAAAGAATACAAATTCCTTCGTCCGTGGCGGCTTGTCGTAAAAGCCGACCAGGTGGTAGGGTATTTACCCGTCTAAATAGCTACCACCCCTTGTTTAAGTTATGTCATTTTCATTTTTTCATTTTATTTCAGGAGTTCAGCAGACAGGCAGACGGCTGACTTGATAGAAAGCGGTTACCATCGCCTATGGACATTTGCAACACCAAAGGTGCTACAAATGCTGCTCTCTTAAGGGAGACTGGAACCTGGTCACTAATGCCGAAACACAACTCAAGGTTGCTATGGCGACATACTTTAGACTAGGGGTGGTAGCCATCCAGTCGGGCAAATGCCCTACCACCTGGCTGTGGGTTATTTTGTCGCCTCTTACGACAGGCCGCCCGGCCGCAGGAAATTGTATTCTTTCTCTGTTCCTGCACTGATAAAATGCCGTCATAACACCTTTGAGTTGTGTTCGTGCATTAGTGATCAGGTTCCAGTCTGCCTTTAGAGAGCGGCAGTACATTGATTGCACCTTTGGTGTTACAAATGTCCATAGGTGACGGTAACCGCTTTCCATCATGTAGGTCGTGTGTCTGTCTGTTGAACTCATGTACTAAAAACAAAGTTTTCTTATATTTATATAATTTCAGTAAACTTACTTTATTAGCAATAGTAGGCATAGCGACGCTTAGCGCTCCATTGATGAGCAGCATGGCAGTAAAAACCATTTTGCCACCAACCTTCCTGAGGAACTGATTAGCAGGAAGCAACATCACGGCATAACCGAAGAAAAACGAGGACAGAATGGCTCCTTGTACCCTTTTATCCCAGGTATGTATCTATGAAGGAAAGACTATACTAAGTACAAACAAAGAGATTAAGTGATTTTTTTTTATTAAAAAAACGGCTAAGTTCCTATCGTATATGCAGATGACAGTTCCGTAGATGTGACAAACGACCATTATTTGATTTTTTTTAGCTACGGAACCTTAAAATAATAATAATAATAAAACTATCTTCGGTGAACCTGCAGCCCACCTCTCCACACCCCTTAGCTCACACCCATGTTGACCCTGTCTTCTAAGGCATTTTTTGGGGCCCATGCAGGTAGTGGCGAGTCATCCTTTGCCCATTTTTCCATGTTCCCCGAATAATGCGACGGGCAGAAGCCATAGTCTCCATAATTCCTGAACCCTAGTTCCACTAACACTTCATCCGAATACACTCAATGTATAAAGAAATAAATAACTAAATAAAATTATTATATTATAAATAATAGCCCAGTATCTTTGGTTATTATTTTCTACAATAGTCCTATACTGGCCGGGGCTTGTCCTTGAGTGCATTTTTATATGTATATGTGTAGACACGGATAATCGCCGGTCAGTGTCACGCCATTACTAAATCAATTTTTCGAAGGGCCCTCTACGTGTTGGCCTTCCCATAGCACCTCACACGTCCTCTAAAACTCCGGGCCATTTTTATAGACTGTGGTCTCCAAAACTACTTTCTTAATTAATAGTGTGGCGATCGAGGGTACAACTTTCCGGCAGCGTAAACCAGTCGCAAGACTTTTGGAAAAAGGCAGAAGATTCAAGGACGGATATATTTCAGAAAGGGATGGACGATGAACGAATGTTCCAGAATAGAGAGTTCGGGAAGGAAAAGAAAGAGATAGATAGATGTTAGAAAGGGATAGGATGATAAACGAAAGTTCCTGACTAGAAGGTTCCGGAAGGAAAAGACAGAGATAGATAGATGTTTAGAAAGGGACAGTTAGTAAATAAAAGAATAACGAAATTATGGGTTCTAGAAAGATCTCCCGGGTATATAAGCAGCGTAAGGCGCGCCTACCGGGCAGTTTAGAGTTGAGTTCAGTCCGAGACACCGAAGCGACAAGTGCGATACGGAAGAGTTGGAATAGAGGTTTAATAGAAGACAGTGACGAGTAAAGTGGTGAATTTAGTGACAAGTTTAGTGGACAGTTACGTGAAGGAGGTGTGTAGCAACAAAGTTCGAGAGAAGAACCAGAAGCGAGCTACGGTAATATCGGAGGTGGTCTACGCAATATCAGCGACGGTATTGTGAGTGAGACACCTTATCGTCGGGACAGTGCGACGTTAGTCGTGCGTATAGGGGCAACCCTGTGGAGAGGTATTGCGTGCGGCTGAGTAAGTTAATAAAAGCGTTTAGTTAAAAACTGGTGTTTTCTTCCAAACCATAAGTGCGGTCCCCCGCTCGCACGTAACAATAGTATAAAAAGTAATACAAGTAAATAATACTTGTATTACTTTTTATACTATTATTTATAATAGAATAACAATAGTAAAATATTATTACTTTTTTATTATTGTGTGAGCTTTATCGCTTTGATTTTTTTTACAGACTTTTCTAATTTTTAAATTCTATCAATAATTAGAAAGAGACACACAATTTTACGAGCTTTAAAACCAATCCAACGATATCCCATACACCTATATATTATTGTTACAACTCACACAAACACAAAACCCACCTGCATATCTGAAATAAAGCACATTTATTACCCGTCGGCATTTGAACTAATAACATTGAGATTATTTTATGGGCGCCTTCTTTTGTTTACTTATTGGCATACGGCCTATTGTTGTGTTGTGATTATTAGCCAGGTGTTACGAATTTAAAGTACAAGCTGATTCTAGGAAATTCGGTCCACGCGGCCTGGCGGACATATTGCATCTGTGCAATATAAAGCAATGGCCCGATTGAGGGAGCAGTTAGTCGAGCGAGAACCACGAACGAAGCGAGACTTGTGTACTACAATCGGGAACCATAGTGACAAACTTTGCGCGTTTTATTCAATTACGACCTTCTTTCTGCACTACGTTTGCACTTGTTGTGTTCAGCTATATTTGTACCTGTGTTATACGTGTTTGTATAGTTCTAATAAACTCTAATGTAATGCTAACGGAATTCTAATTCAAGTCTTGCGACTTTTAACAATATTGTTACAAATAGTTAGTAACTTCAAATCTAATTTCAAGTACATGTGTGTACCTACTATTTTGCTTTAAAATACATTTACCTACCACAGAATCTTAATAGAGTTCAATGCTATTTGAAATTATAGTTTCAAAAGCAGTAATTCAATCGAGTGAAAAGCATTGTGTGGTTACGGGCACTAGTTATCTGCTTGGAATTTATTGCTAACCGCTGTAGTAGTTGCTTCAACAACACTGTAAAGTATTCATGTTTCTGAGATACCTTTAGTATTAAATTATGTTTCTTTATCAACAATTTAATGTTTTTTAAATGTTGTTTTATGGAAAATAATCATAGCTATCTCTTTTTACTTATTTTATATATAATAGTGGTCGCCCGTGGTCGAAATTCGACCATAATAATTGATTTAAATTATATGTTTGAACATAATTAAGGTTCTGCTGTCAAAGACGATACTTCTATAGTTACAGATTTCGCCAAGGCTCCACTGTTAATTTGACTTTAACAATAAACAAAAGAGTATAGTAGTAAATATGCGTGTGTGTGTGTCAAATACAGGGTAGTGTGTAGTGTTTTTTTAATTGATATATTGTATTTTTTACGCGTATATATATATATATATATATATATATATATATATATATATATGTCGGAGGGAAGCTATGACTATGACGACATGACGATGTATTGTTGACAGGATGTATAACGCACAATATCATTTGTTTACATTATAATCACTTCTAAAATTCTTAATGTAATTTAATTAGATTTGTTAATGTTTCTATAACTTCAAGATCGTTCTAACCTAATAAAAGTTATGAATATTGTAATTTAATAAACGACCAATGAGAGCAGAGCATGTCTAGAGCGGGGTCGGCGCCCTCTATACTTTGAGTAGTATCTGCTTGGGTGGACTGAGGAGTTTTTGTGGCGCATTCGGTTGGTGGCAGCAGGTCGAGTTGGACCTTAGAGTATTTTAAAGAAAGTGTTTTAAGTTAGAAGTATGAGCGGGTGCCCTGAACCCGCTGCTCGGTCTAAACTATGTCATAATGTTGATCAAATCTAAATTAAAAGTGTATAAACCGTGGCTATTGTGTTTTATGCTCGCATTTCATCCTGATGACGCCCACTAAACCTGAAATAACTAAAGATGTCGTGAGAACGAGGCCGTTCTGCGACATAAGAAGTGGGATCTCAGCCTGTGCCCACAATGAAAGCAATGACTGCGAAGCCTTGCCAGTATTGGAAGGCGTGCTGATGGATTGAAGGATGCCCACAGTGGAGGCAAAAGCATTTGAGGACGATTGATATGTCGGGGCCATCGGCGGCAATAGCGGCGACGTAGTGGTGACGTCCTGAATGTGCCTGTGGAGCGGCGGTGTGTCGGCCTATGCATGGTTTGGTCACCGTTGGGCTTACTATGTGCCGGCATGGTTCAAATTCACGTTAGTACAGCGAGTGGAAGTGCAATTTTATTGATCGTGCAGGGTAAGATAAAAATTACGTGCCTATTGTACCTGGCACAGGAGGTATGGTAATTTTTAAATTATTATTTTAGTGTGAATTCTGAAAATTAAGAATTTTAATGTAAAAAAATTATAGTTCATCGTTTGTGGTAGACAATTTTACTACCCTCATATTTGAGTGATATTTTTCGTGTACGAAAAATTACGATATGGTTGCCAAAAAATGGAAAACGAACAAATTACGTAGGTAGTTTACTTTTTCATCATTATTTTTGGGAGTTGGTTACTTACAAGAAATTTGTGTTCGTTATAAACGATATGCGTGTATTCATTGTCTTTTCAAGTCTACCTTCCAAGAGTTTTTATAATGTGAAAATCGGGTCGAGTTTTTTTTAATTATTTTACTTGGATTATGTATGGTAGAAAGTTGCCTTTAACATATTATTCATATGCGACGTTTTCCTTGGTTTTCTGATTAAGATAAGAAAACTACTGTATGTTATAAACGATGTGCATGAAATTCATTGTCTTTTCAAGTTTACCTTCCAATAATTTTTGTGTGAAAATCGGGTCTAATTTTTGAGTTTTTTTTTACTTAGATAACGTATAGTGGAAAGTGGTTATGATACATTATTGCTACGCTATGTTTTCCGTTGGTTTTATGATTAAGTTTAAAGGCGTTATATGAAAGACATTTTAGATTCAGATGATAATAATTTTACCGTGAAGAAAGTGTGGCTATGAAGAAGTTTGAAAGCCACTATAAGGTACACAGGGGGTATTTACGTTAGTAGACACTTTCGTGAGTTGATTTTTTTATTTAAGATTATTTTTGTGATAGTTTCGAATTCGAATTAGTGAATACCCTAGTTATTGAACGCATGGTAAATCGAAAAATTATTTTGAGTTTGTTTGTTCCTCTATTATTATGAGTTTTCATAAGTTGTCGACCCTGGAGCCCGTAGAGTGATAACCTTGGTTAGTCTGATTGTATATTCTGGTCAAAAAGTGTCATCCGAACCACGCTCAGCGGGGGTTGGTTGAGAGTACATCACTTATTTAGATGTATTGGTTTGATTGACTGATTGAGAAGTGTTGTTAGCGGATTGGATGACTGATGAGTTCACACGGTTTTTGTTTGAAGTTAAAATAATGGAATTTCAATAATTATTAAACGTGGTAAATGCAGTTGACTATTATAATAGGTAGTTTTTAAATTTAGAGGTACATATAGAGTGAAAGATTTTAGTCTGATAGTCAAAGATTGTGAATTTGTGATATTATTATTGAAATAATAGTCGTTGGAAATTTTGAAAGTTTATTTTGATTTGAATGTTGAATTATGAAGGTCTGGAGTAGCAGAGTGCTTGTTTGGGTTTATATAAGCTTTGTATCAGGCGAGGTGGCCAGTGAAACGGAGGCGAGGTGGCCAGTGAAATAGAGGCGAGGTGGCCATTACAAATTGAAATAAGAGGCGAGGTGGCTATTTGGGTGGTTTATTTAGGCTTTTTGATGGGCAAGATGGCCGTTGCAAAGTAGAATCGGTGGAATAAAAGGCGACGTAGCGATTGAAAAGTGGTATCGATAGAATGAGATGCTGGGTATTATTTGGAGATATTTTTGTTTGTTGTTTTGATTTGTGTTTTGACATTTGACCTAAAATACGTAGCTCGATGGCGACGAGGTGGCAGTTTCGATACTGCTGAATTGATTTGGTGTGTAGTCTGGAGTCTGTTAGGACTCAGATCTCAGAAAAAAAAATCCAGAATGAAAATGTACACGATGTCCTTGGTCAGGAGTGGCCGAACTATAATATCTCTTTCTTTTTGCAGATAATCCATAATGGGCGGCCTATTACACGAGGGCGTGTAATACGTCAGGAAGGCCGTGTCGGAGGGAAGCTATGACTATGACGACATGACGATGTATTGTTGACAGGATGTATAACGCACAATATCATTTGTTTACATTATAATCACTTCTAAAATTCTTAATGTAATTTAATTAGATTTGTTAATGTTTCTATAACTTCAAGATCGTTCTAACCTAATAAAAGTTATGAATATTGTAATTTAATAAACGACCAATGAGAGCAGAGCATGTCTAGAGCGGGGTCGGCGCCCTCTATACTTTGAGTAGTATCTGCTTGGGTGGACTGAAGAGTTTTTGTGGCGCATTCGGTTGGTGGCAGCAGGTCGAGTTGGACCTTAGAGTATTTTAAAGAAAGTGTTTTAAGTTAGAAGTATGAGCGGGTGCCCTGAACCCGCTGCTCGGTCTAAACTATGTCATAATGTTGATCAAATCTAAATTAAAAGTGTATAAACCGTGGCTATTGTGTTTTATGCTCGCATTTCATCCTGATGACGCCCACTAAACCTGAAATAACTAAAGATGTCGTGAGAACGAGGCCGTTCTGCGACATATATATATAAAAATATATAAATATATATATATATATATATATATATCAGTGCAACCTCCCTCCAGTTTGTGAGTGCTGTCCAGTTCAAGGTGCAGTTGATAGCATCAGGCACCTGTCGCCTGACATAAAATTTGCTGAACTGCACCTTTTTAGTACCATCGCGAGACTTTTATTTTTGGTGTTTTATCTCGCTTAAACGCCATGTGTCTCGCTATGTGAAGACCAAGTAAACGTTTTTTTCTGTCTTCTTTCTCTTTCTTACATAACAGCTACGGTCAGAAGGAGGATTAAAAATGTAATTACCTGAATATAGGTATCACCCAGCCGTCTTTCGTCCACCATGGCTAGAATTGCGATACCTGTGCTTCCTCTGACCATTCCCATCATAATGGAGCCGACCAGCATATACAGCATTTGAATATGACGAACACCAATAATGAACCCTGAAAATATATATTGTTACGAGTTACAGGACTCTAATTAAAAATGCCGTTGGAATTACTATTGAGTTTATTAGAACTGTACAAACACGTATAAAACAGGCACAAATATGACTGGATACTACCAGTAACACTGCACGATTCAATAACACGCGCAAAGTTCGACACTATATCGCTCTTTGAATGTACTACGCACGTCTTGCTAGTATCGTAATCGTCGCTTTATTACCCCACCCCTCCGTTCGGGCATTGTTTTATGCTAAACTGACCATGAATAATACCGACAAAAGACTGGCTCTGGATCTGGCAAGCTTCGACGCAATGCAATAACAACAAGGATTAGTTCGACACTAATGACGGCCATAAAATAAGTACGACAACAATAGGATGTTTTTAATTGCATTTTTTAAACACGAAGTAAACAAAAGAACTCCATTCGGAGTTCTTTTTTTTACTGCATTCGCAGGAAAGGTAATAAACTGCGTTTTACGACAGCCAGGTGTGCGCATTTCTTTGTCGGTATGTAACAATATGTAATAAAGGTTGCTAGGCTCTCCTATCGGATACATTTTGGGGAGTGCTCCTTAGAACTACAAGAGGTGGTTCCCTTATCCTTTTTTTTTAAAGGCGGGGGAAATGCTATTTACGCACAATACTGGGTCCTTTGCAAGGGATTAGACCGTTATCGCATGCGAGGGGATTACTCTATTTCTCGTCGTAATCCGCTCGCAATTGATCAGCTTGTGTGGAGATTCCGAGAACCTGTACGGGCAGCAACCAATACCCACTAAAACCACCTTCCTCCCATGTGCCCCGCGCTTTTGTGTAACGAAGCATATAGATATAGAGAAGGATGAAAGGAGATGAGATAATTTTCGATATAAAATTACGTGTATCTTCCGGGGCAAATCGCAGTAACATAAAAATTTTGATACAATGTACTTAACCTCTTTAAACTAGAGGCACACATTAGAGGTTGACCCGCTTTACTGTAAATAGTCAAAAATAATTCGGCTGGGTGTAACTATGTTCTATATCTCAGTCTTTCCATCACAAACAAAGCGCAGGGTCGACAGGGAGGAGGGGGTTTTTAATGGGTATTGGGGTTGCAGCTTCCTTTGAGTCTTTCCACACTAGCTGAGTCGATCGCGGACGGATCACTGTCAAGAGCATACTATTGCTGCAGTGTTATCGCCCCCGACCGACGTGTGTCGTTCCCTAGCAACGACCCAGTCTGTGCGTAAATCGGTAGCATTTTCCCTCGTCTCAGTACGTGTTGTTGTGCAATTAAGTGAATTTAGAGCGTTCAAATGTTGTTGAATACCGTTTCATTCTTTCGGTTTTGGGTCTTTCAACCAAATTTATTGATGATCACTTTCGTTGGTCTATCTAATATCAGTCTAACGGAATAAAAGGGTATAAAACAAAAGAGACACATCTCTCACCATGTTTAGTAATGACGCCATAATATCCATCTTCAAAACGATATCTCAGAAATTCGACATCCATGTTGGAAGGCAAAACACAATAATACCAGATGCTTTAGGAATATCTATGTAGTACGTGTCTCGTTTCAGGAAAAAAGAAACAAAATAACAAACGTACTAGATAATGAGAAGAAGATTTACACTCCACGATTCGATCATTGTTCACAACTCATACATGTAAGATTTTGGAGTGAAACTTCTTTAGACTCGTTGTGATTTGAGACTCGATGAAACGAAAAAGCGATAAACACATAAATCCTGCACAACAATAAACCTGCGAGAGAATGAGATACGAGTTATACATTGTGCAGCACAGATTAGAGAGTAAATAAGCTCGATGATTAAACATAGATCCAATTTATTACATTTTTTAATTAAATTAAAAATCAAATAAATTATTGCACATAAAACAGTTAATACGTAATTATATTAAATAAGTATATTAACACAAATAAAGTAAAGAAAATTTGCTTGTATATATTAATACGTGAAGCAAAAACTTTGTACCCTTTCTTACGAAAATTACGCGGACGGAGGAGTATGAAATTTCGCACACTTACAGGTTATATAGAGAGATGATGAGAGATGAGTGCACAATGCTATTTTTTTTGAAATTATGCATAAAAAATACATCTAATGAAAAAAAAACATTACACACACTACCATGTATTTGACACACACGCGCATATACCCCGATCTTTTCTGGTCTTCGACAGACGAAATGTTGTTGTATCTGTTGATAGAGTACCATATACGAACATACGGCTGACACCAAGCTTTTGTAGTGTCTGGAATATGACCGACGGCTCCACACCCACTTTGTGCAAGGCGATCACTGCAATCCTATTCTCTTTAACACCCCATTCCATATTGTAATTTGATAATGAACACGAAAAAAATTGTGAAATGGCGCAAAATCGAAAGAAGTATTTAAAATAATATACGTGTTCCATATTCAAAATAATTAAAAAGTTTAAAAAAAGATAAGTTTTTATGTAAATTTATGGCTAGACCAGTTATACTCTTTTGTTTATTGTTAAAGTCAAATCAACAGTGTAGCCTTGGCGATTTCTGTGATTATAGAAGTATAGTCTTTGATATTAATTGTTATAATAGCTAGATAATACTTATTGTACACCATTACAGAAAACTTACAAACTAGTAATAATCTAATTGGGTACAAAGGGCGGTCTTATCGCTAAAAAGCGATCTCTTGCAGACAACCCCCAGACAAGAATATTCTGATTAGGAGTGGCGATGGTGGTATACACAATTATTGTAGGATTACTTACATACATTTAATATGTATGTATGTATGTATAAACGTTTCTATGTTTCTTAGTTAAAATTGCGCAATCCAAAATTAATTGTGCGAATCTCATTGAGAAACTACATTTGTATGTTCCTCCTACTAATGTTCGCCCTAGGAAATTATTACACACACCATTGACGCGCACAGCTTACAGACGTAATTCGTTCTGTATCAGAACAGCAAACGAATTTAATAAGTAAGTTGGAAGATATAGACTTAGACTTATTTACTAATAGTGTAGCACTGTTTAGCGCAAAGTTGGTCAAATTCTATTCAAACTCGGGTTTATCACTTTAAGAACCTTGTATCTATGCACATTTTTATTAAATTTAAATTTGTATAATTTTCTTTTTTTTTCTCTTTTTAGTTTTACTGTTATCTATGGTGGCTTATTAATAGCTTCTCTAAATCTATCTTATTTTTAGTTATTATTAATGATAGCTGTTAGCCCCCCAAACAAAATAAAAATAAAATAATATCCTGATGGTAGTCACGACCCTTGAAGTGTAAACCGTCTTTTTGTAATACAATATCTCCATTTTGTTATCATACTTGACTGTATAACAAATAATTAATTAAATCTCTCTTCAAATAACGAATCTCTTCAGTAAACCTTAGACTGCGTTCTACGCTCCTACTAAAATATTTAATCAAATTCCATCGCTAATACTTCAACAGAAAGCTCAATTTGGTCTGTAGTTTTCGAGGTTTTTTATCAATGTTAAATCAAATTAAACTTTCAGATACATTGAGTGAAAACAAATATCTTTAGACAAATAAATCTAATAATGCTGTTTCTTATTCATTTATAAGATTTACTAAGAGGAATGTCTTTTAAGACAATGAGTTCATGCAAAGTAGCTTTGTTTGTTCAGCTTTAGTACAAATTTTGCAAGAAGAACGGTTGATTGGTACAAGCGCATGTAACGCTGGGTACAGACAGAGCGCAACATTGCGTCATTTTGGTCTACTCCTTAAGAATTTTCACATAACGCCCTCAGTATACTCATAAGGTGAAATTAATTAAAAAAATACTGTTACAACCTAGGTGGCGACAAAGGCTAATTCCACGTACAGACTGTAAATCACATTTTATTACCTCTCGGCATTTGAACTAATTGTAACCCTTCTATGATCGTTTTATTTTCATCACTTATTTATTGGTATACGTTTCTAATTATTGTGGAGAATAGCCAATTGTCCTATTGTACTCGCTCATTAGCAACATTAGTCAGGTGTTGCGGATTACGTCGATGAGCACAATTGTATTTGTGAGACATAAAACGACGGCCTGATGGAGAGAGATGGTAGTTCAGCGACAACTACGATCAAGGCGTGTGTAGAATCAGGAATTTAATAGTGACGGACTTTGCGTGTTTTATTGAATTACGACCTTCTGAATTACGTTAGGATTTGTTGTGTTCGGTTATATTTATACCTATGTTACACGTGTTTGTAAAGTTCTAATAAAGTCTATAATAATAATAATAATTCAGTATGGAATCGTCGTATCCGTGCAGATAACGGAAAAGAATACAATTTCCTTCAGCCAGGAGGTAGGGTATAGCTAACATCCCTGTATTCTGACATTACTGGCCAGGTTCAAGTCTCCTCTAAGAAAGCAGCAGCGTATTTGTAGCACCTTTGGTGTTGCGAATGTCCATGTCTAATGGGCCGTTTGCCTGTCTGCTGAACTCCTGCTGTACTAAGTATGTAAGGTTTTCCAAACCAAAACCAAAGCAAAACATAAAAATTACTATATTTTGAAAATTACTAAGCACCGACTTTAAGATGTTTTAGATAATATATATATTAATAATAATAGCTTTAGAAATAAGATATTTTATACATTTTATTTTTTTAGTTTTTGAAGTCGGTTTTTTTAAACAAAGTTTTTATTTTTTATCGGTAATAAAATCTGTGTCATTACAGCGCTCTGGGTTTGATATTTCTTACATTTTATCCTTCCCTCCTATACTAAAACCGTATACACACTAAAAAATTTTGATCCGGCTCGAAGAACCAAAAATAGCCTTACTTTTTTTAAACTGTTTTTAGGGTTCCAGAACAGATCGTTACGAAATCATGAAACATACTTTGGCCCAGTAGTTTTCATTCTATGAACATTTTTTATGAAAAAAAATCCATTCCGTTCCATATGTGCACCGATTACTCTGATATTTATGATCTGATTTACGTGATTCTTCTTTAGTTCGACGCGGAATAGTTGCCATTTGGTCCCCTAAAAATTTAACATAGTTTGGCCCAGTAGTATTCATTTTACGATTTTTTTTTGTTGCCGTTTCTTGGGACCTATATTTTTTAAGGCGCACGGCAAAGAAAGTTATTGTTTACTCCTTATGGTCCCAGATGGTAGAACAGCGCTAGTCCTTGTTGGCTAGCATTATTCTGAGACTGGGTTCAGTTAAGGACTTAGTTTGTTTCTATTGTCTTTTTATTTATATTTGTATTAACTTAGTTATTGTCCTAAATAAAATATTTTTCTTTCTTTCTTTCCTGCTTTCCTTAAATATACATCTACAAAAATGAAACTGCATGATATTTTTGTTTATATTTAATTCTATTGAAAATAAATGCATTACACAATTATTTACATACAAAAATCGTAACACTCCTTGCCAGCTAGGTAATTTATTCTAAGCTAATTATAAACTGCTACAATTTTAGGTTATATAATAAAATTTCTAATGTAATAACTGCAGATATTTTTGATAATAATTTCAACAATATTTATATAGAATTTGGCAGATTATTTGATATTTAGTGGTTTCTGGCTTCTTCTTCTTTCTCCATGGAGGCTTTAAGGCTCAAAATTTCATCTGTAATAAAAATACAGCATTATTCGTTTTATTAGTTTCTCCAAGTGGCTTCTGCTTTACAGGATTTAAATATGAAACCGCATATTTATTCGGAATGTATTCGGAATCCGTGCAGGGATGGAGAAAGAATACAATTTCCTGCGACCGATAAAACCAGATGGTAGGGTATTTGCCTGTCGGGATTGCTACCACCCCTAATCTAGAATATGTCGTCATTACATCCTTGAGTTATTTTCCGGCATTAGTAGCCAGGTTCCGTTCTACGTTTAGAGAGCAGCAGCACATGGCAGAACATTTGCTGTTACAAATGTCTATTTGCGATGGTGATCGCGCTATGCATCCCAGTTCTCCATCTTCCTCCTCTAAGGCCCACCGGTGACCTTATACAGGTCTAGCTGGAGAGCATTCAATACTACGCTTACCGAGACGCAGTTTCCACTCTTGCGATAGATATGACCGGCGCAACTCCACTTTTACTTGCTGACTTACTAGCTATATCGTCTACTTTGGTTCCCTCTCAAATATCCTCATTACTAATTGCACCTATAAGTACAATACAGTTCGCGTTGAGTGACTTGGAATTTGTGGATGAATCGTGTTCACGCCTCCGTCCTGTACATCAGGACACTTTATAAGACAACCTACCTAAGTTAGACTTCCTTCTATCTTTAAAATCATAATCATCCCAATCTTTGCGTTTGGAGCTCCCGAAGATCACGTATACTATATTTGTTGTAATGACTAATGCCGATGTAAGCAAGAACACCATGCGCCAGCGGCTTATATCAGACTGCAAGGAAAGAAGAAATAATATAATGTGTTATTTAGGATTCATGTAATCACGTTGCCAGGTGGTAGGGCATTTGCCCGACTGGATAGCTACCACCCCTTGTCTAGAGCATGTCGCCATAACAACCTTGAGTTGTGTCCCGGCATCGGTGACCAGGTTCCAGTCTCTCTTAAGTGAGTAGCAGCGCATGTAGCACCTTTGGTGTTGCAAATGTCTATAGGTGATGGTAACCGCTTTTCATCAAGTGGGCCGTTTGCCTGTCTGCTGAACTCCTGCAATAAAAAAAAACAAAAAAACAAAAGTTGAAATTAACTACAGGTTAAAAAGTATTACTCAATCGAATGATAACTGGTTTTGTGATTATATAGAAGGAACAAACATTCAACCTCATTTTTATGTTATTTATTTATTTGATACACGAAACAAGTTATAAGCCGCACACAGGTTTGCCGATGCCACCTTTCTGATGGAAGTTAATAAAATTCCGGTTCATTTAGCAACTGATTGAGCGGGAGTCATAATACTGGTCGGATTGCTATTGCACTCATATTCGAAATATTTGTACAAATTAAACTTCTTTAGTTTGGGAAGTCAAAGGCTTACTTGAACCAGTTTTCAATATCGGAACCATTTCAATTAACACCTTCAATATCAAATAACAACAATTCGCAGCAAGTAACACTGAACAATAAATAACAAGAAGGAACCACAAATAAAATCAGTTGATTAATTAATTATCAAACTAACGCCAAATAGTCAGACCTCACAACAATTAGCAAAGAAAATAATAATTATTGATTTGTCTTTCACCATCAACTTTTGATCGTAAACATCTTGTTTTCTTCAAAATGTAACGAACCTTTTTTGCTGATTGTACAAATCTACAAATACTATGAGCACTACAAACGCAAGAACTTCTCGAAGATTATTTACCTATACTCTTTTCTATCGATGATAAATCCCTTCGGGAACTTGTAACCACGGAATAAACACAATGGGGCATGTGAGATTCGCCACGTTGAGGTGGCACTAAGGGCCCTGCTCAAGTAGGTGCTATTAACACCCGATTCTGTGATGTCTGTTTTCGACTGTTGTTTATGTAATTGGACGGGGGTCCGAAAACAACGTTTTGTATCCGGTTTACCAATATCCGTGGTGAAGGGCCACTGTTACCGGGGGTATCGGTGGAATCACCTCTACTGTACGAAGTGGTACGGCCCTGCTTCCCGGGGTTTAGTACCAAATCGGCGCACTAGGATGTCAGAAGAGTTTAACTACGTTATACATCCCTGGCATTCTAGATATATGCTCTCATAGGGATCCAGGTAGGTTTAGTGGGTAGTTTGTTGGGCCTCCTCCTTTAACGGAGGAGATTCCATTTGGTGCAAGAATATCGCACGCATAAGAAGCGCGCGGCACTAGGCGGCGCTTTGGATCTCCCCCTGTATCGAAGACCCGTGTGTGTGTCACAAGAAAAGATAATCCCCTGAGTAACCAAAAAAAGGCGTCTTGTGTCTGAAGCAATACTAGTATGTACTCACCGGATCATTCTTAAGTATAAGACTAGTGGCAACCGGCATCAGCACAGAACCAACGCTGCCAGCGAAGTTTGTTAGAGAGAGCAATACGCCGGCAAATTGCGGCGACAAGTCCAAATGATTCACCTGAAAAAAAAGTTACTAGTGTGGTGACACAGGTCGTTCTGTCAGAACTTTTTGCGCTCGGAAACTACGACGCGCGTTCGACTATCTTAGCCTAATACTGCGACAGACCGGTCTTGTCTTGCGGAACACACCAGTCCACCAGTTCACACATTTTGAGTCAGCGTGTGTAGAATCTATAGTATTCTATAGTTAATATTATAAAGAGGTAAAGTTTGTGAGTTTGTGACGTTGTAGGGGGTAATCTCTGGATCTACTAAACCGATTTTAAAAATTCTTTTACTGTTCGAAAGCTACGTTAACAGGGAGTGATTTCTCTTATATCTCAAGAACACCTTCTGAAAATCAACCTCCTGATTACTGAAACCACAACTTCATACCACAGTAGTAACCCCCACAGGAGACACTTCATAACCCGCCTTGGATAAGCGTGGGGGGTATATTGTCCGTTCCCCATGATTGGAGGCCCGAGCCCAGCAGTGGAATCTTTATGGGCTGCTATAATTATAGTAGTTGTATACGGAAGTTGAATTCTATAGATATAAAAAAATGCTCATTGTAAAAATAAATTGCTATAATTTATTGGCCACAGAACACACGATTTTACCGTTATTAATATTTTTAAGGAAATTAAAATAATTATAAAAGATAATAGGCTATTGATAGACAGGTCTAAGGCGGAAGAAACTTACTATTAACTAGTATAGTACATCTTTACATATATATAAAAAAAATAATCTAATACTATAAAATAATACTTGTTTATATTGTATTCTACCCATAGTCCCTCAAGGTTATAAGTAGAATACAGAGCGTAGATCACCGTCTTCTATGGGTAAAGTGCCCAGAAGGCTGGCTACGTTTCCTCGCTGGATGGCCATACTGATCCGTTGCCCGAAGCCTTGTGATTACCCGAAGAATCAATGAGTAGTTTTATAAATTTTGGTAGAGGCTCATGACTTCAGAACCCCACGGTTCAAGCGCAACTCACTGAGGGTTATGTATTTGCGCCGCTTGAATGATTCAACTGTTTGACAAATGCTATGCGGCCAACGTGTCTACGCAGGTCGCGTCCCACACCAAAGGCTTGCCACGCCACCAGAGAACCAGAGTCATTCCGTAAGGATGCTTAACATCCTCATGTGCTATATCGTTCGGCTCCAAATAAGCCGACACGTAAGCGGTGGCGAGAAATACCGTAGAAGAATAATTACCATAAATCCAGCAGATGTGAATCCACTCAACGACAGAACAGCTACCAAGGTGACGATGGCGATATTTTTGTGGTCTGGACCGAGGAAAGCTAGGAGTATCATGCCCGCACCAGAACCAAACATCGCTGCAAAAACAGAAATAGGAGTTAGACGACCTGCAAGATAACGGCTGTGCCGACAACACTTTCTATTATATGTAATATATAACATTGTCGTGTCGCGGTGTTTGATACCAAACTCCTCCGAAACGGCTGAACCGATTTGTATGAAATTTTGTAGGCATATAGGGTAGGTTTGAGAATCGGCCAAAATCTATTTATAACATATTTTTTTATTCTAATTTTTTTTGTAATTTTTTTACATTGATTATTTTATAATTCGACATTAAAAAATACATACAACCTATAATTTTCAACCTCCTACCACTAAACACTATTTTTTAATAGCGATATTAGTATTTTTAATAATTTTCCACTGAGATAATTTAGATTAAAATTTGAACCAGGTAGATGGCGCTGCAATCGGGTACCAGAATTTAGGTGTTTTTTTTTGTTGAATGTGTTCGAGTTTTTCAGTGTTCTATTAGATGGCGTCGTGATATAGTAGGAGGCATCCGTATCAGCATCGAAGAGCACATGAAGTACCTGGATTGGTCCTCGATGGCCAGTGGAATTTTCGGCACATTTTCGGCAGTTGCTCCCCAGACTCAACGGGGCAGCGGGTGCGCTGTAGCGCTTGCTCCCCAACGTCGAGGGGCCGAATGCCATGTGCCAGAAACTCTTCGAAGGCATTGTACGGTCGATGGCCCTGTAGGGGCTCCAGTATGCGCGGACCGCCTGACAGCCCGAAACGCTGCGCTGCTTCGCCAGGCGCAGCGTGTATTGGCCGTCCGGGCTATAAAAGGATACCGTACGGTGTCCTTCGAAGCGGTCTCGCTACTCACCGGATCCCTCCCATGGGACCTGGAAGCCAGGTTCCGGGTGTCACTGTATACGTGACGCAAAGAGGCCCTGGCCAAGGGCTCCAGACCCGCGCCTCGCGAGATTGAGGTGTGCCGGTCGGAGCTCCGCTAGGTAGCCGTGGGAGTCTGGGAAGAACGTCTTAGACACTCCAGCGCGAGCTCCGCCACCATCGAGGCGGTGAGGACCGTCCTGCGTGAATGGCTGGACAGGAGACACGGCACCCTGACGTTCCGGCTGACACAGGTCCTCTCGGGGCATGGCTGTTTCGGGAGGAACCTGTGTCGCGTCGGCCAAGAGCCCACGTCTGGGTGCCACCATTGCAACAAAGGTGACGAGGATACGGCGCTGCACACACTCCAGCAGTGTCCAACATGGACGGAACAGCGCCGAGACCTCGTCGCCTCCACCGGCTTTGACACCTCACTCCCGGCCGTGGTTCGCACCATGGTCGGGAGGCAACCCGGACGGGACGTCTCCTCCTTCTGCAAGCAGGTCATGTTTGCGAAGGAAGAAGCGGAGCGGGAGCGTGAGCAGACGTCCTTGCTCCACTCCCACCAAAGGAGGACACGCCGACGCCGGAGGGCGAACTTCGACCTTCGGCCACCGTAAGCGGGCAGCGCGGGTGGGGCCCCTTGGGGTATAGGGGTTCTCACTCACCCGCACATGCCGTCGAGATGAGAGCGTGAGTGGTCCGCACGCGCTTTTTTCTCCTCCAGTGGGACGGGTTACAAACTGCCCCAAGCCAGATTAGACCATGATGTCGCCGAGGGCGTAGGCCCCCAGCATTGAAAGAGGCCTCGTGAGGGTGGCCCACGCCTGCCAGAGCACGTGAAGATGGGCAGCTCAATATCCGTAGCCCTGGCACAAGGCGCAGGACGGAACACCCAGGGTTTTTAGTGTGTATCCCTAACTGGGGAGTGGCAATAGCGTGGCACTAGTTCTGACTGGGCACGCTAGTGCCACCCCGATCTGGCGAATCCCAAACTCACACGGGTCGCAAACAACCCCCCAGGCTTCTGCGGCTGTCGCGGCTTAGTCCTCAAACGGATTTCCCCTGGCCAAAAAAAAGGCTGGCGCCGAGAAACTCCTGAACGCTGGGCCTGACTTTGATGAATTTTTGTTTGTTCAAGTGGATTTGATAATATTTTACATTAACAATTTGGTCTCGGTAGATGGCGCTGGATCGGGTTCTAGATTTTTATTTTTTAAAGACAGGACAACGTCTGCTGGGTACAGCTAGTTATTTTATATAAGTACAGAAATGTAAGACATGCGTGCAATGCTGATATTAAACGAGATTTATGATTGAATCAGTTTTATTACGACACTCAGAAGTAAAAAGTTGACATTCAATGACATTGAATCATTGTAGTGTCTCTAATATTATAAAAACTCAGAAACTGCCGATTTTGATGATTTTTTCATCTGCTGGATTTATTCCAACTCAGGACAGGATAGATTTCATTTTAATTTATAAAAAAAATGCTTTTTTTTTAACCGAACATATTTACCGACCTATGTATGAGTTCTGCTGTCAACTAGGTTACATAAGCATCAAATAGATGGCGCTATACTTCAAATCCCTCAATTTTTTGATTAATAGTCTGTGAACTTTAATTAATATATATCTAATATATATAAATACAAATAAATCGTAAACAACCATGGGCCAGTACTCCACTAAAACCACCCTCGTCCCATGTGTCCCGCGCTTATGGCAGGAAGAGCGTGAGACTTAGAACGTAGTTACGCCCACGCTGATACTGCGCATCAGTGCTTGAGAATGCCCCGGGAAGCATGTCAAACTCACTTCGTCAGCAGGGGTTGAATCCTCCGCTCCCGAGATGCTGGAGGACCCCTGTAGCGGAATTACTGGAGGAGATTTTGCGCACATCTGCATCTCCGAGGCCCGACTGATATCGTTACCCAGAGGGCGCATGCGCACCTCTTTTTCCCCTTTTTTTCTAGGAACCCAAGATTATTTATTAACTCATATGTAGATTACAATGAGTAACGCGTCGCGGGTTTGGGTGAAGGATGATAACTGCCACTCAGAGCGCGTCGCATGTCATTCGATGCAATTCGCTGAGTAGGCAGAGTCTCCCACATCACTTCCCCTTATACAAAAAAAGGCAATACAAATTTTCACAAAACAAAAACAAATATAAAAAAAAATACAATTCACAAAATAAAAAATATTAAACATAACTCTAAAAATTATTTCATAATCAAAACAAAGTGCAACAGTGGAATGCGCTGAGGTGCAACCTGATATCGGGTGGTATTTGTAGCAACAATGCGCGTGTCCACTGTATCATAAAATAATAATATATTTATTGACGCCAATTTTACATATAGAACTGACAAATACAAAATATAGATCTCTCCTTAATAAAAAGTTATATCGTTAACCTCTCTCCCGTGGTTTTTTACATTAGCATCAACTTCCAACAATGTTAATGAAATTATGTAGAGTTCTGTGTTACGCAGTGTCTTAGAGCTATTTATTATGGTGGCTTACCAATAGATGTGAATATTTTTCTACAAGCAGTGACAGATAACAGTCCCCTGTTGTAAATCTTTTCGCAGATAGTTGCCGATGAGACGGATCCCAACCACATCCCAACGAAGGGAATAGCAGACAACATGGCACTCTACAAATTATAAACTCAATCAATAGGTAAATTAACGTAAAAATTGTAAGAAATAAAATTACATACAACTAGGATATGCCCGCGACTTCATCCACGCTTGGCTTGATACCCACGGGATTCCCGGGATACAAAGTATTGCAAAAAAGAATGTAAGCTATCGTTTCAGTGGAAACTGTGCCGGAATAAGCTAATTTTTATGCATCCGAACAACTGCAAAGTTTTTCCGAGAAAATTCCCACGGGATTCCCGAAATAATAAGTACCACACATTTTATTACATAAAATTTCCTATCGATCAGTGAAAAAATCACATTGGAATTTTAAAAAATAATAATCTGGTAATTTTAAATAATTTTCAGTAAAAATCCAGAGAGATTCTTAGCATAAAAAGTAGTGCAGATTTTAAGTCTAAAAATTTGCTGTCGATCAACCATAACCACGTCGAAATCGGCCCAGTAGCTTTTACGTGAATCACAAAGAAAGAGACAAAGAAAAAGACAAACAGTCTCAAAACAATGCATCGCGTCCCCGTAATTTTAGGCTAATAAACATTATTTTATTCATGCAAGTATAATTTTCCTTATTAACACAGATGGATCACATGATGGAAATGTTTCCCATCGCCTATGGATATTTGTAACACCAAAAGTGCTACCAATATACTGCAGATCTCTAAAGGGATACTGGAACCTGGCTATTAATGCCGGAACACAACTGAAGGTTGGTACCTATAGTACATTTAAATAGGTAATAGAATATCTGTCTTTTATTGGTATGATATCTAGAAAACAGGTACAAACGTACGTTTTTCTTAAGAGAAATAATTGCAAAACCTAAGTAGTAATCGCTCCAGATGTTGTGATAAACTAATTAGAAGTATAGCATATACTATAAAACGAAGAAAAAAAATATAGTCAAATAATTCAAGTTGACTCCTGACTATGCTTTGAACCACAACCAGAAGCGAGAGGTGACGTCCAATAACGTAAATCCCAACCACGAAACTAAAACACATATTGTGAAGTAGCTGATCAGAATATTTACCAAATGGTTGTAAATTTGAAATTTACGTACATTTTTCAAGGAAATTTGCATTGCTCTCTCCAAATAAGTGGGTAGGTCCACGAAGAACAATGTGAAAGACACTGCTGATCCAACGTGGGCTGACACAATCGCCCATACCGGCATCGTCTTAAAAATTTCTTTCCACGGTATGGGACGCTTTATCTGGAACCAAGAAGAGAATCAATTGTTATTCATAAGCTAATACATTTACAAAATTAATAATATGGTTATTACTTCATGTTAGTTCCACTTCCATATGAGGGGTTAGTTTAAAATACCTACAGTAAATTTCATCAAATTATATTAATGAATCAGTGATTTTGAACTTTACCAGCCGTTATAAAACCATGTGCGCGCTGGTTACGTTTAGTAAAGTTTTGCTTTTACCCTTGATAACTCCACCTACTAGTCTCAGCTGGAAAAACACTACTGCTCCAAATTGGTCAACATTATTGCGAATCTAGGACCATTGTAGGACTTATTATTAATTTGGTTTAAAGACTGTCCTAATGACAACAGTCTTAAATAAAACATTTAATTCTATCGTTATTACCTCTCCACCTCCATTGATATGTAAACCCATTTCAATATAGAACTTTTCATCTTCCGACATCAAGAAGTGCTCCGCAGGACAGCTGGCAGCTAACCAATACCATAAAGCAGCTGTTGCGAACATTAATGCCGATATGCTGTAGAAGATCAGTTTCCAGCCAAGAACTGTTTCAGCTAATAAGCCTGATACAGGCATAGCTATGATGGTTCCTATTGTAGACCCTAGAAAATAAATAATTCTTAATATAGTTTCAGAAGTTAAGTGTAAACCTCGGAAAAGTAAGCAGGAAGGATTGCTTATGTTCAAATTTGTTATATCAAATTATATTTTAAAATAGAGTTGAATGATTTATTTTACAAAAGTATTTGGTCACAAGATGTTAGATGTATCTATCTATCTATACATATAACAACATTGTAGAGGTCGGATTTCTGTACAATAAAAAATATATGCTGAAAACCGAGTCAGGGGGATGTAAGAAGTGAAATAGAACTAATTTAGATTTTTTTCAATTTTGTTGTTTCTCTGTTTGTCTGTCTGTTTGTATCGGCTAATCTCCGAAACGACTGGACCGATTTAAATAAAATTTTGTATGGTGGTAGCTTATATCACTGGTCAACATATAGGATACTTTTAGTCCCGAAAAATTAAAGATTTCCCGTAGGATAGTTGAAAAACCGTATCACGCGGACGAAGTCGTAAATATTGTGTTAATATTTACAATACATCTTACGCATGCAAAGTTGTATTATAGTTTTCATTTTGAAATATTTTGTGATTAAATTACAAAATATTTTAGAATGTTAATTATATATTGCATTCAGATTTTGATGACCAGTTTTTAAATTATAAAATTGAATTTTCAGTTTCAATTTTATTTACTGATAATATTTCTTCTTTAATCTAATTTTCTTCAGTGATGTTTTAGACAATACTAGAGGCTTCTATCTTTACATTTTGGAAGGGTATGCTATGCAGTAAATCCTTTTGTACGTCATGGTTGTTTCTGAGAGGCAAATACAGAGTTTATGTTGACCCGTCTGCAACTAATTAGATTTCTATTACCACGCTTAAATTCACCCAGTTTGCTATGTAGCATGCTATGGTAGGTATTTTTCTTAAGCCTAGAACCAGAAATAAGAATATTCGCTAAAGAATCAAGGTAACCGACATAGGTCGTAACATTAATGAGCTGAATTGGGCCGGTCACGTCTGTCGAACGACCAATGGCTGATAGAGCAGAATAGTTACAGAGCCGAGACTACCTTTCAGCAAACATATTGTAAGACGCTCTCTGCTTCATTGGACTGACGAGCTGCCTAAGTACTCCGGTGGATGTTAAGGAAAGCGGAGGACCAGGATCGCATAAAACTCTGGAGGCTTACGTTCAGCAGCGGACATCGATTGGCTGAATAGAATGATACTTACCACTATATACTACTCCAGTAAAAGTAGTTCTTTCGTTAACCGGTAGCCACCTTCCTAGTAATGTGTGACTGGCGGGGAAAAGGCAAGCCTGAGTTAATCCCATTAATACGCGGCAAACGCAAACCATAATCCATCCACCCTGAAAATTTACATAAAAGAATAAATAAGATTTGTTTTATAGACTAAAGGCTGACGGCTCACCTCATGGAAAGTGGTTATGGTCGTCTATGAACGTTTGCAATACCAAATGAATATCTTTTTTCATTTCTTCGTCTTCATTTGCCTGATCAAAGGGATGAAAACAGTGCTTTTCGTCTCAAGGAAACGATTTTCCTGTTATCAAAAAACTTAAAACTATTCGAACCATAGACAATAAATGCGGCTCATGTCCGAACTTTGAACTTTTTTACAACCACTGTGAAATGGCGGCACAAATTGGGGAAAAAATCAACAATTTTGTAAAATCGTTTTATAATTATGAATTAATTTTCACTAAATTAATTTTTCATTTTGAGCTAAATATTTACTATCATCAGTAACATAAAATACTAGCTGGTAGTATCGTGTAGTATCATCTGCGCGTTTTATCCCGGTTGCGTTCGGAGCGTTCACTCCGACGCCCAGGGTTCGCTTTCCTACTTTCTTTCTTATGTGACGTATTAAATGAGTTAATCAGATTTAGATATGGATTAACGCCTGATTCAATTAGAGAAGTATTTGTTTGTTTAAGTAATCAGTTTTTATTGACTCTCCTTATATTCGAAATGAAAATCAGAGTGTTGACCTCGGATAAAAAGCCTATTTAGACACTCAAACTATTAGAGTGCATGCTAAGATCGATCGCCAAACCATATCATGCCTAAATAGGTCAATTTCACCTCTCGTGTAACAGTCTACTATTAAATGGTACTTACAAAATGAGCAACAGTCGGTAAAAGAACACAAAGCATGGCGTTTGTTAATAAAGCAACTAGTAGAATGGGTTTCCCTCCGTACTTCTTGGCCAGGATACCGGCTGGGATCTGCATAGTCATGTAGCCCCAGAAGAACGAGGACAGAATCAAACCTTGAGTTTTTTTGTCCCATTCGTAGATCTAGAAATATGTGAGATTTATGAAAAATAATTTAACCTTTTAATTAGGAAGCATCACAAATTTGTGGTCAAATATAGGTAATCGAAACGAAAAAGTTGAACTCATGCTTTCTCCCTATATATAATTTGTATTAGAGTAGAAAAGACGATATAATACTATTGGTTTTGGCGCGGCAAGTTTAATAGCAGCTGGCCGATTATGTATAAAATATTATTATTTTTGGACCCTTTTTAGGGTTAATCTATATATACTACAAATCTGTAAATGGTTCGAGTTTGTAAAATAGGTTAAAAATGTAAAAAAAAACATGGGGCTAGTTCTGAAAAAATATCTTTCTTATGATAGGTACCAATTTTTATTGGTTTACAGAATGGTGTAGTCGTCTATACTGACTCACCTGTTCTTATCAACTTGCCAGGTAGCTATGATGAGAAATAAGTAGGCAAGCCTATTACGGCATAATATTCTCCTTGTTATATAGTAGTAGAATACGCAGAGTGACGCGATACAACTTTTGACAATCAAATTCACAATGAAATTACACTGTTATCATAACGTCTCCTGATATGAGATATAAAATACGTGAGACAACAAAGACTTTATAATTATGTAAAAAATTTCCAATCAACTATTCTTAATCACATGACTCAAATTTATCTTAAACAAAGAAAAATAATTGCTTGTTATATCTTACGTAAACAAAGTGCTATAGTAAAGAAACCCATATCAAACGGTAAATTTCCAAGCATTCTGTAGGTTTTTGTAGAGGTGACGAACATCACACACATAAACACACTTTCACTGTCACAACATCATCACCAAAACACGCTGTCCCTCAAAACTATTAAACCATTTATATTTGCTTTAATTGATTGTTCCTGTGGTCTACATACCTCTCCATCCTATTCCATTACCCATCTCATCTCTTATGGCAGACGTCCTAAAATAATATCTCAAAATTTTCAGGGATTATCCACCGAACTGACCTCAAATTCAGTTTTTTGGTGCATAAATTCTCAAAATGTTGGATCGGTGTATGGACCAAAATGACCCCAAATTTAGATTCAATGCGTCGAAATACATAAGAATATAGTCAATAGTCAAAAGTATGGAACAATTATTATCTTTTGTGGGCCGCTGTTATTAAAAATAGGATGTGAAATTACATTATATGTTATATCCCTAACTAAGCCTAGCACGTGTGCTATTGCTAATACACATACAAGGATCAATGTAGAGCTAGTATTAAATACCCAAAACACAGAAAATATAGGAAAATTCATTTACAAAGTTAACCATGTCAGGTTAACCGAGCCCGGAGGTTCCGAACATTACGAGAAAATATCATGTCACTCCATCGTCTACTTTAGCGGACACAAAAATACAGAAACTGATAATAATAAAGGTTGTAACTTACTTCAACATTGGAGTCATTACGACGCGCGCTGTCTGTCATAGCCAAGATGGCAACACCCAGGCTACTCCGCGCGACGAATAGAGCGATCATGCAGAAACACATGCACAGCATCTGCACATGACGAACGCCCAAGCCGAAATCTGTAAGGCATCACACGTTAAACAAATAAAACATATAGACAAATGTATGCAAGCATGTGTTTAGAACCAACTACCTCCTGCGGTTACCCCAAAAGCGATACAATTTATTTCTCCTATTCGAAAAGTACGTAAACAAACATACTTCTATTTTATGTTGTTACATAACTAATGCTGACGTAAAAGATAGAAATATTATGTGAAAGAATGGTTAATTAAACGTATTGTAGGGAAGATGTTGCTTTAAACGCCAATGCCACAGGGTCTGCGGTCTGTCGGTCAGAATTCTTTCTTCTTCATCTTTTTTCTATATAATACTTTGCTAATTACATAGAGTTTACTAGAATACTCAATAGACATCCAAAAATAAATATAAATTTAATTTCCATTTTTCGTTATAATTTTGGATTTTCATATATTTCTCTAATGGCCGAACATACTAAAATTATCAATGCAGTATTGGACTAAGGCTAAGTTGACTCAAATGCAGAGGCCAGTGCTATGGCAACCCCATAAACAAAAGAGTAAAATAATAGGTCAAACAACTTTTAATAAAACGATCCTTCAAAATCTGCAAATTTGTCTCTTAGGATGCAAAAGCCAACAATCGTCGTTAGCGAGCTTATTAATTAAATACTTCAAAAAACTTCCTACTTTGAATATCTCAAAATCCAACTTCAGTCATCACTCAGATTATTCGAGTCTCAATAGAAATAAACTTTGGTTACGTAATCGGTCGACGAATTAAACTGAGAGGCGAAATTTTGAAACTATATCCAAACCAATTAAGAACTTTGATTGAAAGAAAATAGAATGAATTTAATACGATTAAATTTGGATAGACCCTTTATAATTTATCGCGGAGTAGTTCGGTCACGTCCCTAACTGATAAAGTCAGGGATACATTTAGGATGGGACTCTGGGTCTATTTACAAAGTCCACGTTTAGGCCTTCGATTTAAAGTCGTTTCTTTAAACCTAAGGTTTTAACTAAAATTATACTAAACTCTCTGGATTGTATAATAGAAAATGTATAGGAATGATATTGTTACCTACAAGCGGCGGTACGTACTTAGGATTGGAAGAAAACACCAGTTTTTATTAAGTAAACGCTTTCATTAACTTACACAGCCTGGACGATCGTCTGGAACCCATAATCTCGGTTTTGTTTAGTTATTCTTTTATTTACCATCTGTCCCTTTCTAAACATCTATCTATCTCTATATTTTCCTTCCCGACATTCTATTCTAGAACTTTCGTTTATCGTCTATCCTTTTCTAAAATCTATCCGTCCTAGTATTTTCCTTCAAAAATCTTCTACCTTTTTCTAAAAGTCTTGAGACCGGCTTACTCTGCCAGAAAGTTCTACACTCGGTTGCCACAACATATTGTTACGCTAAGTGTCTTGTTATTCCAATACATTTTCATTATATTCATAGCGCTAGTGCCATGTGTCCTAGGGGTCTAACCAGAAATACGTTCGTTATTTTCATTGATTATATCAGTGGGAGTTGCTTGGCCTTTGAACTGTAGCTTAAAATGGTTTTTTAATATATTTTTATACTCTTCAATAAATTTGACTAAACTAGTATTTTTTTTAATCAGTATGGTAATGGTATTAAAAGTATTCCTAATGTTATCTATAGTTTAGATAAAAATAAAATAATATCCAAAATATTTATAATTTTACTAATTGAACTATTATAAATATGGTAATAAAAGACATTAATTTTACTAGTGCACAACCCCGTGTTATTTTATTTGATAGTTGGTTGGACATAAACGTTGATTCAGCAACCTTTGAATGGAAATAAGAATTTTGCAATAAAAAAGGTAAACGCAATCGGCCGGTTTTTAACTTGTTCTCTTAATATTTCGTCTCGATTTTTATAAAATACCCCAGAAGATACACAAATTCCGAAGATGAAGATATGTAAAGAGATTGTAAATCAAGGCATTTTCTGCTAAACATTTGAAACCTTTATCGTAGGTAAGTTTTTCTTCGATGAATTCGCTAGATCAAGTAGAATACTTGCATTTTAGCTTAATATCATTTTTTAACCGACTTCGAAAAAAGGAGGAGGTTCTCAATTCGTCGGGATTTTTTTTTTTTGCTTTTTTTATGTATGTTCACCTATTACTCCGTCATTTATGATCCGATTTACGTGATTATTTTTTTGTTCGACGCGGAATAGCTTCCAATTGGTCTCCTAAAAATTTGACATAGTTTGGCCCAGTAGTTTTAATTTTACGAACATTTTTTTGTTCTCGGTTCTTGGGACCTATATTTTTTAAGAAGCGCGGCACCATTCGTAGGTCCACCCATACATAGCTAGATACTAAAAAGTAACAAATAAAAAATAAAAACTTCGTTTAAAAAAACCGACTTCAAAAACTAAAAACTAAAATGTATAAAATAACTTATTTCTAAAGCTATTATTATTAATATATATTATCAAAATCATCTTGAAGTCGGTGCTTAGTAATTTTCAATAAAAATAGTAATTTTTATGTTTTGCTTTAACGAAGTTTTTATTTTACTTCGATAGGATTTAAAAACGCTGAATACATGTCTGGCAGAAAAGATCTTTGAAGTATATTTTCTCTTTCATAAAATATGAAAACAATAATGCTTTCCTAAGGTTTTGTTTTAACCCATTCCTGTTTACATTTTATTGTAGTATTGGTATTGAGCTTTCATAGATTGATCCTACTGTTTATTTAGGCCTCCAGTTTTATTCTTATGGTACCATTCAATTCCAAAGCATGTTTGTTGTAAGCGCTAAATATAGGACTGTTATTGTAGAAATAATCGTAGAATTTGTAACTTCAATAGTTTGCATTAGAGTTAGGCCACGATCTTACTGTATGTAGTATTGTAGATTAATCTTGTTTATTGATCCTTTGGTTAGTTCTTGCATTTAGGAAGGCGGACTGGTTTTACTTGTGTGCGTGAGATCAAAAACAGATTGGGCTTGTTGGCACACGAGGAACTGAATGCGACAGTCACGTACACTTATAATGTGCAATGTACACGTTCAACTACAAATAAACTTACTAACTAAAACTAACTTTGCGGATTTGGTAGTCAAGGGACTGGACTATTTATTTGCCATGTTTTATAATGAAGAAAGAATACGTTTTCGTACGGCCGCCTGTTGAAGAAGCGATAAAACAACCCATCGCCCGGTGGTAGGATATTTGCCCGCTTTTCATCAGGTGGTGCTAATTCTATGGGGAAAATGTCCTGCCATACCGTCTCCGCCAGGTCCCAATCGAAGGGGAAGGCACCAGACATGCTAGCTTGACGACGTAAGAAGGAATAGCATGTCCAAAAAAATATCACAATTAGGGGTACCGAAGACCGCCCGAAGTGGAAAAGAAAAATGTAAGCAAGTGGGCTCCGGGCTTCGATTCCGACACTCCAACTACAACCGGCATTTCATACTAGGACGATGATGTCAGTGAGTGAAAATGTTGGTATCACCTAAAGTTTTCCGTGTGTGTTAAGCCTTATGATATTTCTTCTAAAGGGGTAACATTGAATAAGATGGGGTTAAGTGAAGGATGTTTTGTAGAACGAACCCTTTAAAGGGCAAATAACCCTTCTTTCGAGGATAGATATATAAAATAAAATCTTTTTGCAGGATGTTTCTTTGAAAGCTTTGAATTATTTAACATAATAAAATTGGCAAAACATGCCATGAAATACATAATAATAACCATAACAGATTAACAGGCAAATTCAAATTCAAAAGTATTTATTCGAAATAAGTTCCACTGAAGAACACTTTTTGAAGGTCATACATATAGGTTAAAATTTAATTTTACTTCCTAGTCTATGTAAACCGCTTCACAACGTTTTATTGCTGTTAAGGAGAAGAAGCGGCAAGAACCCAGCAACACGTCTAGCTAAAAATTGTTTTATACAGATGTATGTATGACACAGGCACGATGTATAACCGTCAAGCTGAGCAAAGTACGCTCCTATTTAATATGCCACGTGCCACTCCGAGGCCAACCCCCAAATATCCTGTATTGATCGTGTACTACCTATGATAAATTAATTTGCAGCTATGATTTGGAAATCACAGGTACCTCGGTGTCTGGTTTTAGGAATAAACTCAATAATCTATATTTTGAATTTTAGTGTGCAATGAACAGGTTATCTTAGAAAAAAATTTCATGTTTAAATTCCTTTTTTTCATTGTTTTTTGGTTCTCTGATCTCTTATTAAATATCTTAATTTATTTCTATCTGTGGTGACTTGTTAATAGCTCACTATCACTAATGTGTTATTATAATGTGAATAGCTGATAGTCATCCAAAAAATTTGTAAAAAAGAATCCAGACCATTGTAAATAATTAGGAGAGTAGGATAAGTTAGGCACCAAGTGCATATTTGTAATAGTGTAAACTTATATAAAAATAGAGACAGAAACTACTGTGCTAATATAAAATAGGAACTAACTACACATAGTACTTAAATTTAAAAAAAAAACAAAATTAACTAAAACTTACTGCAAAACAAGATAAAAGTGTTCTAGCAAGAGAGAAACCGACTTTATGAGTCATTAAAAAGCTTAAAAAAATATTTTCTACAACATCCAACATAGCGAAGCTGTACTGAATCTAACGAAAAAGAATTATAAAATCGGTTCGGAGATTTTTTTTTATAAGAAATAAAGAAAGAAAAATCTTTACATAAGACATTACTCATAAATAAATACATTATAAAATAAACAAATAAAAACTAAGAAGTTACACAATGACACTTCCACGAAATCTAGACCCTTGTTTGATGGTTTGGTTATAATCAAAACTACCTGCAACTTTAGTATTTATGCTTTCTATCGCGTTACAAATTACAACTTATTTTTCAAAACTTTTATAAATGTTCTCACAGTTAGAGTGACTTGTAAAGTTCTTTTATGAGAAATAAAATTCTTTATCCCGAAGACTTATTGTTTTTATTGCAGGAGTTCAGCAGACAGGCAGACGGTCCACTTGATGGAAAGCTACACCAAGGATGCTACAATTGCACTGCTGCTCTCTTAAGGGAGACTGGAACCTGGTCAGTAATATCCGGTATTAGTGACACAACTCAAGGTTGTTACGGTGGCATATTCTAAGCCAGGGGTGGTAGCCATCCAGTCGGGAAAATACCCTACCACCGGGCTGTGGGTTGTTTTGTCGCCTCTTACGGCAGGCCGCCCGGCCGCAGGAAATTGTATTCTTTCTCCGTTCCTGCACGGATAAAAATGACGTTTCACTAATTTCATATATTTACTCGTATATTGAAGTGAAACTTCTATATAGAGGGGGTCTTATGGAGTTTTGGCTCACGAAAAGATGTCACAGTCACGTGATCACCGTCACTAATTCTTACATTTTTAAACTCGTGATATCTGTCGAATGGAATGTCCGAATTGAATAATTCAAAAAGTTATATAAGGGTATTGAAGCAGTCTTGAATATGAAGTAATTTATTTTGATAAGGATTAATATCAAGATACAAATAAAAAGCCTTTTCTAGCGGCGGCATTTTAATTAATTTTTTATAATAAAAAACGCTTATTGTGGCATAACTATAATAGTTAGATATATGTTGTCGCGATACTTTTTGTAAATAATGATGTGTTCTATAAAGTCGTAGTACATTATTTTATTTTATCATCAATAGTTTTCGCAGCGCACGCGATTTTAGGTATTTTTTTAATACCTTGGATTAAATTATTGGAGTTTTAGTAATGATCCCTATTTTTTTTGTAAATATAATATACCCTATGTCACCCGGGGATAGCGTAGCTTGCCAACAGTGAAAGAATTTTTCAAATCGGTTCAGTAATTTATTTTATTTGTTATTTTATCATCAATAGTTTTCGCAGTGCTCGCGATTTTAGGTATTTTTTACACCTTGGGTTACGTTATTGGAGTTTTAGTAAGGATCCCAAATTTTTTTTGTAAACATAATATAGCCTATGTCACCTGGGGATTGTGAAGCTTGCCAACAGTGAAAGAATTTTTCAAATCGGTTAAGTAGTTTTGGAGCCTCTTCAATGCAAACAAAGAATTTAATCTTTTCTCTTTATAATATTAGTATAGATATTCATATATATTTATTATAGAATTAATTAGATATTTGCATATTATAAAAAGCGCAAGATTTTGCGCTGGAAGTTGTTTAATAAAATTGGGAGCTGGATTGCCCTAAAAAGCGCTACATCTAGCTCCTAAAGCGCTAAATTGGCAGCTCTGGTGGGCCGAGCGCCGGGGAAGTCTCGTAAACGAAAAAGTTAGCGAGAGAGCGAGCGAGGATATACCGCGTCCTCAGACTACCTCATCCCTCTAATACCTAAAATTGCGTTCTGCACATCGGAAAGTGCGGTGTTCCGAGCCGCTATTAATGGAGGCAAACTTAAGTTTGCATCGAACTATATCTCTGCTCTTCACGTGACAAGGCATCACTGCCTCTATTTGTGGTATGTGTAAAAAAATATAAATAAATAAATAGAGTTTGTTGGGGAAAAAAGAATAACAACAAGAAAACTTTGCCAACTATTCAGTTTTTCGAAAGTCATAACAAAAGTGAACGACAACGAACGACAAAAGTGTTGACGTAAAAAATGGTCGGTGCGTGGGTAGCGTATTACATACACCATTAAAATGCACTTAACCTAACCAAATCATAATTTGCAGTAAACCTGCGAAAAATCGAAATTCGATTTTTCGCATTCGATTCGTTTTTCCACTTGTCCGTTGAAGTTTCACTTCTAATATGTGTCCCAGCACACATTTCGATTTTTTTATATTGACTTTGATTTTATTTACATTATTATTTTGGTTTTTTTTAAATATAATAACTTTTATATTTAAAATGTATCACTATATTTTGTATGACATGATAATTATGACTTAGAATGATATAGATAAATGTACATATTGTATGTGCTCTTGTATTATTTAATCTAATTTTCCAATATTGTATCAGAAATATTATAATTTTCTTATATTTGTATGAGCCATATACGTAACATGAATTATTTTTTAGTGGAAACTTAGTTGATATGTGTATTAATTTATCTATTTTATTTTGTAAGCATGAACATTATTGTATGTTTCCCAAATAAATTAAATAAAGAAAGTATAACTTAAAAATTATCAAGGTTTTTTTTGTATGTTTGCTTATAGGCAAACTGACAGACGGGTCCACTTGATGGCAAGTGTCTACCGTCGCCGATTGACATCTGCAACACTAAGGGAGCTGATGCGTTGCCTACCTCGTTGAGACTTTAAAAATCTGTTTACGCCCTTTTTGAAGAGCCCCCTATTGTAGCGCTCTGGGAAAACCGCGAGAGGGAGCTCATTCCACAGCTTGCTTGCTCACGTATGGCATAAAAGAGCGAGCGCCACGTACCGTGGATAACTTCCAGGTGTCGAGGAAGTGTGGATGAACTCCCAAACGCCGACGAGCAGTGCGGTGGTAAAATGGCGAGGTTTTATGAATAGCGCTGTTATCTTAATATATATAAATCTCCTGTCACGATGTTTGTCCGCGATGGACTCCTAAACTACTGAACCGATTTTAATCAAATTTGCACACCGTGTGCAGTTTGATCCAACTTGAAAGATAGGATAGTTTTTATACCGTTGGAACCGGTAGGTGGCGCTAAGATCGGGTTCTAGAATCCTCTTAACAACGGGGAGCGATTTTGTTTTTGTGTGTTTGAGTGGGTACCCGGATGGTTTAAATCCACAATTGGAACCGGTAGGTGGCGCTGGGATCGGGTTCTAATTTTTTTTTTTCAAAGCAGGACAACGTCTGCTGGGGCCGCTAGTTTATTTATAAAATTCAAACTCCGAATCGAACTTCCAAATTATACATTTCAGTGATCCAGGCCGATAAAGGCTTAGCGGACAACCACAGAAGCCGTCTTGGGGCTAAAGATAATGAATACTCTACAATCTGGATTACATTAGTTTAGTAGTTAGTTAATCCTTATTAATGTTTAAACAGATACCCGATTAATCAACAATTTATAAAAGGAACAAGTAAAATAATAATGTTTATTTTCATATTTTCTTAAGAATTCGCGACTATAAGTAATAAAACTACTAATTTATTTGATTTTTATTATTTACACGTTTCGGCCACTTTACAGTAGTCATGACCACGGAAGACAAAGATGTCAAGTATCAATATACTCATTGATACTTGTTAAAGTTTTATTTCGCCTACCACCAACTTGTACATTTTAATTATTTGGTTTTAATTTTGTTTATGGTTATTATTTACTCTATGGGAGCCTAATTTAATTTACCATTGCTTCCCAATATGTTGTGGCTTGAAGAGAAGAAAACATACCGAACTCTAATAATATTATTATATAATATTAAAATGGGTGGAAGGAAAAATAAAGGAGAATATCAATCAAGTTGGTTGTGTTCCGGAGCACGCAGAAAGAGCTCAGGGTGTCTTGAGGTTTGACAGTTAGTTTTTGCTGAGTTTGGGTCTTTATAGTTTTGATGATCGGCTCCCGAACAAGTGGCACTTGCCAACCAATCTTCTCTTATGAAATTCGAGTATTTTTTTATTTCAACAATATTTATTTTTCTATATAGTACATATGTTATTACAATGATAGTCGAGGTTATTTCTACGACTTATTCCCAAAGTACTCAATTCTTTTGTTTCATGGCAGTTTTTTAATCATCAGATAAAAATTAGCAGTCGAATAAATTATAACCTGACTAAATACAAAAGTGCTACAATTCAATTGTTTTATTATTACTTTATTTCGGATATTAAGCCTTCCCAAGTTGGCACCACGCATGCCGCTTCTCCGCCTTTCTCATCCAGTGCCTACCGGTGACTTTACGCATTCGTCATCGGACTAGAGGACGTCCAGCGCATCTATGACTAGCTCATTGCCATTCTAACTTCAAAATTTTGCGATCTATTTCGATTACATTGGTTCTATCTCTGTAAACCTCAATTCTAATTATATCCGTAACAGAAACACCCAACGTAGATCGCTCCATAATCTGTTGAGCGTCTCGGAATTTGTAGTCTAGTGTTGGCGTCAACGTCTCGGTCCCGTAAGTGAGGACGGAGAGGACACACTGCTAAAAGACTTTCGTTTTCAAGCATTGCGGGATTCTTGACAATTATCGCTTAGCTTTACTTGAACAAAAAATACTTACGTTTCGAAGAAACACTTTCTCGGCCCAACTCCTTTGCATAAAATTTTGAAGCTTTACTTTCTCCGACCATGATTGTTTTTAAAATTTCCGACTATTTTTCACTGCTTGCCATTCCTTCCTGCGGAGCAATGAAGGAATTTTTGCAAGTTCTCTATTTATATTATAACAACTGTTAATTAAACAGATTGAAACTATTTTAAACTTAATGCTTGCAATATTTAAGGTTGAATTTCGTGTAACAATACAAAGATCTTTAAACAGTAGTATACAATTAAGTGACAGCATAAGATATTTCATCTAAGTGTAAATAAAGTTATGCATGATTACAATATAGTTTCGCCTGAAATAGATTTGTTTGTTTTGAGTAATTGTCTTGAACCTGGAATTACTTGTAAATTTAGCTCAACTAATTACAAGACAGAAACTAAAGGTTAACTCAGTGAAATAGAAATGTAAAATAGATATAAAGAATGTAAAATTAAAACATGAAGAAAACTGTATTAGTACTTAAGAATTTGTAAAAAGAAATTTTGGAAAAATGAGAAATAAAGAAAGGAACAAAAAAGATATAAAAATAGAGAGAAAAGAATAAAAAGTCCCTAAAGTTCTAAGTTAAAATAAAATCTAATCTAATCTAAATCTAAGTTCTAAGCCCAAGTGATTTCTTTCGTTCGGAAAGAGAGAAAGAAACGTGTGCGTCTCGGGACGCCCGACAGAAGTGATAAATTAAACTAATCTAAGTTGAACTATTTAATATTGAATTTGTTTAATTTGAGTAAAGCTTCGGTTATTCCTTAAATTTTATGTATATAGCGCGTGGGTTAGAGTATGAGAGGAGGAGCTTGTCTAACGCTGCCGTATGTGTGAGAGAAAGGGAAGCCAGACAGACTGGCGCCGTACCGCGTTACGTAACGAAGCGGTTTACCCTCCCATAAGAAGTTATCACTTTAATATAAATAAGAACTAAAGGCAAGTCAATTTTAGAATGTAATTACGGTCTCTGTAGTCACGAAGGTACTATGAAGGTTCTCGAAATTCAATAGTATTGATTTAAAGTTCACGGTAGGCCAGTATAAATTGAAAATAAGGTTTCAAAAAATCAATCTCAATTAAGTCAATTGCCAATACGTGCACTACAATGTGTTGGTGCTGATAGAGAATAAATGGCTAAATTAAAATCTCTAATATTTGCTCTGGTCTGGTTGGTATTGGAATGAGTCGCTACCTGACCTGACCTGACGTGAATGTTTATACATATTTTTTTCTATTGATAGAAGTTTTAGCTACACGTGTTGCTGGAGGATATCTTACCGTTTCTTCTCTTTAGCGGTATCACGTTCCAAAGCTGTTTACATGGAATAGAAAATAAAAAATAAAAAACATATTTGAAGAAATAGCGACGTGCTTATATTGCTAATATGTATAGATAGATAAATCTTCATTGCTCACATAAATAAAAAAATACTAAGACGCCTCGCAAAGGCGGCCTTATTTCTAAAAGATAGATCTCTTCCAGACGACCTATCTTAAAAGACTTTGATAAGCGTGGCCGTCTTTTTGAGATGTCGTGCTACCATTGATGTTACACCTGGAAATATGTCTTGTAGCAACGAAAATCTCTCGAATTTATTCATCTCGTCTTCTTACTTACACAACAAACGTACAAACATATATTACTATGTATTTTTAGAGATTCTACAAACCTACATATTCCTGAATATCTAGTTGCTCGTGCTAGTCTTATTATAGACAAACAGACACCAAATATAAAGTAAATGTTTATTTTAACATCACATTCACAGCATCATAGGTTTATTTATTTAGAAATAATTACAATAATCTTTGGTTATTTAACGTCTAGATATGAAGTCTGCGCACATTAGTGGTACGTATCGATGGCTCCTACGAACAGTGAGTTAAGTGCAAAAATCTAATTTTACAGGAAAGCATATTGTATATTCAAAAAAGAACGAAGGAAAGGTTTTAATAACTTCCTCCAAAGGACAGCTCAAAAGAGGTCACTCCATATTTTTTGTGATTTCCATATCCACCAAAAAGTATTTTTGTTTTTTTTTCATTCCGATATATAATTTCTTAAACCAAAAAGTAATAAGTTTCTCAAAGTTTCAGTTTAAAACTTGAATTTTAAAAGTCGCTCATAAGTTTTTAATGTTCCTAGTGCATTCATTACTTTAGATTTTTTTCGACTGATATAGAAATGAATGAAATAAATAAATATGTCGGAGAAGGGCTCGTTCTCGTGATATGTTCTTTATACATTGCAGGTTTAGTGGGCGTCATCAGGATAAAATGCGAGCATAAAACACAATGGCCACGGTTTATACATTTTTAATTTAGATTCTATCAACATTTTGACATAGTTTAGACCGAGCAGCGGGTTCAGGGCACCGCTCATACTTCTAACTTAATACTTTCTTTAAAATTCTCAATGGTCCAACTCGACCTATTGCCATCAACCGAATGTGCCACAAAAACCCCTCCGTCTACCGAAGTAGATACTACTAAAGTATAGAGGTCGTCTTGACCCCGCTCAAGACATGCTCTGCTCTCATTGGTCGTTTATTAAATAACAATATTCATAACTTTTTATACTAACTTAACTATTACGTTAGAACGATCTTTAAGTTATAGAAACATTTAACAAATCAAATAAAATTGAATTAAGAATTCTAAAAGTAGTTAAAATGTAAACAAATAATATGCGTTATACATCCAAACAATCAATCGATCCGATTTATAGCTTCCCTCCGACAAATATACAAATATATATATATACTTTGATAAATTTGTAAATGGTTTGAGTTTGTATATTGCTTGTAAAAATGTTTAAACAAATCAGGGGAGATAATACGGCCAAGGAGATTCAGAAAATGCAAAATTTAGAATTTTCTTGCCTCTTAAAATATCACTAAATAACTAGTCTATTCCAATTGCTTTTTTTTAATAGCTTCAATGTATGTACAGATACGGCATGTTAAGAATTTTGTAATACTAAAGATAGATACGTAGATAACATGATAAAAAATTAAAACAATTTTGTATATTTTGAAGACCCTATTTATTCAGTAACACACACTTTATAAGTACATTAATAAATTAAAATAGATATGTTGTTAAACTATACTATAAACACGATTTTGACATCACATCAACTTAATTTAACTTAAGCTGAATTCAGTTTTACTAACCTATTTATAATTATATTTACAAAGTATCAAAAGCATGCAAGTTTTAAGTGATAACGTCTTATGGGAGGCTAAACCGCTTCGTTACGTAACGCGTTACGGTGTCAGTCTGGCTTGCCTTTCTCTCACGCATACGGCAGCGGTAGGCAGGCTCCTCCTATCTCACTCTAACCCACAGCGCTAGTCATATTTCGGCAATTAAATTAAATAATGATACTAATAATGTACATACATAAAATTCTAATTTACTTATTCAAGAATTGTAATTAGGAATAAAATATATTTTATAATTAATAAAAGATTTTATTAATTAACCTTTCCTTACATTATCATATTAATATACATTTTTTTTAGAATACAATTTGTAATGCAAAAAAATTAAATTACTTTTGACCTTATTTGATTAAAATAATGTATTGACTATTTACATTTCCTAATAGGAGTATATTAGTATTAAATCGAACTACTATTAAATATTATAATAGAATTAGTGGATCATATATAGACAAAAAATACTAGAAGGCCTGTCAGATGTTCTCCTACCGTCAAAATATAAAAATCTAGAATCCTATTGCAAGGACATCTACCGGGTCTAATTGTGAACCGAAACCATCTAGGGATCCTTTCAAACTCACGCGCACTCACAATACTGAAACGCCATTCTAATGCCACCTATCGGATCAAATTGTGAATCTAAATCATCCCAGGACCCACACAAACATACATAAAAATCACCAAAATAGTTCCCGTAGTTTAAGAGTAGTTAAATGACATAAACACCTAAAAAGATGTCTACATTTGTAAATATTTAAGCGTATGAAACAGAATACAAAATAAATTAGCTACAATAAAATCAACCGAGCCTTTGCCAGCTTGCATCACTACAACGCAGAGGTTCCAGGTTCGATTACTAGCATGGTGAATTTCGTAAACGAGCCTTCCGTTATGTACTATGGTCTGGGTGTCTGGTATTGATCCCAGAGTGGTGCATTATATATTACCTAAAATACAAGCGTAACTTACTTAACGTGGTGATATACAATGTGTGTTGTGTGTTGGTCTGCCGATTTTATAAGTAAAAGAAATTTGAAAGTAGAAGTGAAATTTTTACGTGTTTCTTTCTTTTTAGTGTCGCTCTTTCGTTTCATCGATTTTCAAATCACAACGATTCCAAAGAAGGTTTACATCAAAAATCAAGTTACAGAATACCGGAAGCCGCTTCCATGCGCACACACACAAACACACGCTCATTCTTATTTTATTTTATTATTTCTCATTATTATTATCTACGTTCTGTACTTAAAAAAAATTAAGTATGTGTTCATGTACTTAATTTTTATCAAGTAAATAATTATTATAAGTATAGAAATATTTTAAAGCTAAGTACTTTTAACTTTACATTATGGAAGGGCGGGATCTTCTGATACAAGTAAAATTTGCGTTAGATCTCTAAAACAGACTACAAATTATTATTGTATACATGTTTTCAATATGCATACAAACAATTTTAATATATTTCGCCTACAAAGATGTTTTGATATACTTTTCATCCTCGATCACAATATTTGGTCTGGGTGTTCCTTTTGGTTTTTCTGGTTTCTTGCCACCTATAAAAACAAATAATTATAACATTAAAATACAATGTACTTCTGTAGAGTAGAGTAGATAACACTTTATTGCTCACCAAATAAACAATTATAAAAAATACAATAATAAAACTACGTTTTAACGGTTTTAAGCGTGGTAATTTATTTGATTTTTATCATTCCGAAGTTTTTTATTTGTTCGGTATTCTATTTTTCCGTCAATTGTGAACCAATTTTCAATTTTTTTTTCTTTTAATGGTAAGGCTGTACTCACGAATTGGTCCCATTGTCACCATATTAGGACCTGATAAGTGGTCCAAAGAAGTTAAAGAAACATACGAAAATTGATAACAGATTTCTTCGAAACACAATACCTCCGTTAATTCTAAACCGATTTTCAAATCGTTTTTTTTACTCGTAAGTTTATACTCTCAAGGTGATGCCATAGTTACCAAATCAGAATCAAATGAGTGGATCGGATCCCAGGGATATCGAGCATAACCCTTATCTTATCAAAAAAGCCGAGTGCCTATTTTTTTTTCAAAAAGCTTGTATACACGTGCGTGCGTATTTCACTTTATACAGGCGTTTTTATGTACGCATGTTACGCGATTTCTTCATCGACCGATTTTTAAATAGTAATTTTAACTCGCGAGATGGTCCAATAATCACCAAGTCAGGATCTAATTTATGGATCGCAAGGAAATCGAGAACAACCATTATTGAAGAGCATATACACTGAAGAGCCAGAAGTTAAATTTGTATATGCGTGCCAGTTGTATAATTTATACAGTTGCCTAATAACGAACATGATAATGCGAGCTGCATACGTCTTGTCGTCACAGCGGGCAACGCACTACTGGCTAGCGCAACGCGGGAGCGCACATATTAATAGTTGCTCTATCTCGCTCGCGCATTCTCCGTCTCGCTCACACAATATCTATGTGTAATATGACTTGTTAATATTTGTACTTAAGTTTACCGTTTCCAAAATAAATGAGTTCACTTCACTACTCATCAGCACTCAACAGTGAACACTACTTGAAGCCATCTGAAGTATCATTTAACTTCTACCTCTCGCTGCTACATTTTTGACAAACTAATTGCATAAACATACAAGAGTAAATTTTATTTAATTCATTACCTCCAAGCAGTAACTTCTGCAATGTTGAGAAAGGTGCGTCAATGCATATACTTAAGATAAATGCGGCTACTATTGTAATTGAGATGTCGCTCATAAAGCGGTAGATCTGAAAAATGACGAGTTATTTTTATTATTAATTACATTCTTCGCCATCTTGATATTACACTGCATTGCGTCTTTGAAGCTGATCTAGGTGTACCCTTTGTTAGCACCATCACTATTTTAGACAATATTGGTATTACAATAACAGTAAATATTTCGCCAAACTCGTCACACTTAAAATAAGATTTGAGACCGCCTTCCGAAAGTCCCGATCTGTATCCTGAAAAAACCATCCCATATTTTGGGATAGAAAGTATACTGGGTCCATTCTCAATATTGAGACTACATATGTATCTAATTTCATAAAAAAGAGTAAGTTGTTTTTGCTTGAAAGCGTCATAATCAGACGGAAACAGTTGTTTGAATACGCAACTGAAAGGTCCAGAAGTGAAGCGCAGCATTTCAATCCATAAATCACTGATATTATTATTCTTTCAATTTACACAGAACACTTGCACAGAACGTATTGTCCTCGCACTTGACTGTCAAAGAATTACACTGAGCTCTGAGGGCAACTCTCGCCAGGTTTTATACTACAAAATCGAAAAAAGTCAAGTTTATGAAGGTAGTTGAGCGAAAATGTGGCACACGTTAGTATTTCATTCATTAAATTATTTACACTACTTGTAAAAATAACACAATATTATCAATTACATTTGTAACAACAGTAACTCTGTGCAGGAATGGAGGAAGTATGCTAATTCCTGCGTTGGGGCGGCCTGTCGTAATAGGCGACAAAACAATCCACAGCCAGGTGGTAGAGCAATTCTCGACTGGATGGCTACCACCCCTGGTTTAGAGTAGGTATGTCGCTATAGCAACTTTAAGTTGTTTTCTGGAATCAGTGGCCAGGTTCTAGTTTCTCTTTCCAGGCCAGCAGCACATTGGCAGTACCTCTGGTAAAAAACATACATGCATACATACATATATATATTATAACGCATGGAGGTAGGAAGAGACTCTAGATCTCCATTTGAGACGATCCTGACAAACAACTTTCGATTCATCTACTTTCATGAACCTCTTCATACATACACTTTTATTTAATATGCTTTTTATCTGACTTCGTTTCAACATTTCTGTTATTTCATCATGGTGTGTATGTCGTGGTCTACCGGTACCAGCTCTAAAATTCACAGTACTGTCATATATTTGTTTTGTGATGCTATTTTCATCCATCCTCTCTACATACCCAAACCATCCTAACATCCCTTTTTAAACTATTATATCTTCTTTCAATCCACAACGTTTCCTTATTACACTATTCCGTATCATATCATTCATGCTTACCTGACATACACTTCTCAAAGCTCTCATTTCAACTGCATCTATTCTACTTTCATGCTTCTTTTGCAACACCCAACTTTTACTGCCGAACGTTAGTGTTGGTACCAAGACCCCTGAGAAGAGAAGATGGATTGCCAAGCGTGCCTTTACATATACTTTTTGGCTTTTCCTCTACTTTTGTGACTCTTCTGTAGACCTAATTATTAAGTCTTTAATTGATATATATCTATATTCAAAGCATTGGTTAGTGAATAGTTGTTACACAATGGCATGGGGTATCGCAGTATCACCTAGCACAAACCAAAATACTCACATTTGCCCCATCAGAGAAGTAATAAGTTTTCAGCCAGGTACCATTAGCGCTTAACATTATTGGGACATGAATCAGATACATTGCGTAAGAGAGACGCGCTGGCAGCTTCCACATTTTTAGTGACAGAAACCAATTAATTGGGCCTGGAATCAAACAGGAGTATAAACTAAAGAAGTTAAGCAGGGGCCGTATGTCATCTGTTGAACTCATGCAATGAAAAAATAATTATGAGGTAGTAACCAAAATTGGCAAAACAATGGACTTTGAGCCCCTCCTGTTAATTTTGTGCGGATTGAATGATGAGTGAATGATTATTTAAGAAACACATTGCAATTGAATTGAAAATATTGTTACGAGTTACGGGACTCGAATTAAAATGCCGTTGGAATTACTATAGAATTTATTAGAACTATACAAACACGTATAACACAGGCACAAATATAACCGGACGCAATAATGCCAAACGTAATGCACAATTAAATAACACCCGCAAAGTCCGTCGCTAAATGTACACATGTCTTGCCTCGCTCGTGTTATCGCTTTGTCAGCCACACCCTTCCGTTCGGGCATTGTTTTATATTGAACTATACAATATGTCTCGACACAATACTCGACCGCGTAAACAATAGATTTTAAGAAACACACCTGGCTCAAGACTACCATAAAATATTACAATACACAATAGGCTGTTTTTCTAATTACAAATTTTAAACACAAAGT
The DNA here is from genome assembly GCA_949752895.1 of Dendrolimus pini. Classification (NCBI taxonomy): domain Eukaryota; kingdom Metazoa; phylum Arthropoda; class Insecta; order Lepidoptera; family Lasiocampidae; genus Dendrolimus; species Dendrolimus pini. The sequence continues at coordinate 780,779 of OX457138.1, read as the reverse complement.
AAACAAAAGAAGTCCAAATGCCGAAAAGGTAATAAACTGCAGGTGTGAATTGTTCTTTGTCGGTCCTAACAATATAATACTTAGCATAGTAATACATTTATCGATAACTTACCCCCGTATCCATGAACGCATGCAAAGATGAGCCAGCCCAAGGTAGCAGCCCACATAGCTCTCATATATGCATTGAGTAAGTTATCAAAGATTTGAGCATCATGGTCTACTTGCATCACGATGTACATGGAGAAAATGCAGAAACCCATTATAAGGACTGATGATATCCAAAGAATTGTTACGTATAACTAAAATCAGATAAAGAAGAATTAACAATTTAGACAAAGAACTCACACTTTAAAACATTTCCAACTCTATAGATAGATAACACTTTGTTGTTTACGAACTAGTATTAATCTAATTGTGTACAAAAAGGCGGTCTTATCGCAAAAAAGCGATCTCCTCCATACACTCCGTGGCAAGAAAGAAAGAAAGAAAATAATTTTATTCAGGCCAAATTACATTGTTGTAGTGTAGGTACAATTGTTTAAAAAAAATATAATTCAAACTAACAACATAATATTGTCCTGAAAGGGGCATCAGACCCAGCATAATGCTGGTCTTTTAAAACCAGCGCTGATCTTCCGCTGAGCCCATAAGGTACTGTCACGGCAGACATTACATCATTGCAAAGCATCGCATCTTAAATATATATATATATATATATACGCGTGTTGTATTCTGTATATATATATATATATATATATATACTACTGCTTTGTTTGTAAACGGGAACAAAAAAATGTTTGTAAAATGAAAGCTACTGGGCCAAACTACGTAAAATTTTTAGGGGACCAATTGGAAGCTATTCCGCGTCGAAAAATCACGTAAATCGGATCATAAATCACGGAGTAATCGGCGAACATACATAAAAAAAAGCTACAAAAAAAAAGATCCCGACGAATTGAGAACCTCCTCCTTTTTTCGAAGTTGGTTAAAGATTACTATATTTTGAAAATTACTAAGCACCGACTTTAAGATGTTTTAGATACCTATATATTAATAATAATAGCTTTAGAAATAAGTTATTTTATATATTTTAGTTTTTTAGTTTTTGAAGACGGTTTTTTTTTAAACGAAGTTTTTATTATGGTAGTCATTAGCCAGGTGTGAGTCTAAGAAATCCAGTCCACGCGGCCGAGAAGACATATAGTATTTGTACACTATCAAGCAATGCCCAAGCCACAAGCCACAAGCGAAGCAAGACGTTAGTGACGGAATTCCCGCGTGTGATTGTATCGTACATTACGTTTGGACTAATTGTGTACAGTTATATTTGTACCTGTGTTATACTTGTTTGTATAATACTAAATAATTATATTCTATATAGTCTATCTGATTTTCTCACAGGCTTTTAGTCCTATAGATTTATGTGTTTATCAACGATTCCAAAGAAGTTTCACTTCAAATGAACACATTACCTTTGATATTCTAATCTTTCTGTTCCGGCACAAATGTAGAATGTAACCGCAAACCATTCCAACGCAGAATGGTGCAGCTCGAGTCAGTGTGTTGATGTAATAAATCTCTACGTAATCAGCAAACTCACTTATACGCCTGTAACATAAGAACTTTATAATAAAGAACCATAAAATGTAAGAAACAGGAAGTAAGATAAACAAATATAGTAGATATAACGCAAACAAATATAAAATAGAAATATAAACAGAATTGTGTAACCGTACCAGTAAGATACTCTAGCATATATAATATATTTATGTTTTATGATGTTTGTAATCTATATATATAATATAAAAGAAAGTCGTGTTAGTTACACTATTTATAACTCAAGAACGACTGCACCGATTTGGCTGAAAATTGGCGGGGAGGTAGCTTAGAACCAGGAGACGGATATAGGATATTATTTTTAATCCCGTTGGAACCGGTAGGTGGTGCTGAGATCGGGTCCTGGAATCCTCCTAATCACCTGGAGTGATTTTGTTTTTGTGTGTTTGAGTGGGTTCCCGGATGGTTTAGATTCGCAGTTACAACCGGTTGGTGGCGCTGGGATTGGGTCCTAGATTTTTATTTTTTCAGAGCAGGTACTAATAACTGCAAATGATACTAACTTCAGCTGCAAATCAGTCGTATCCAATCCCTACTGTGTGGTTTTTGGAGTTATATACATCAGTAAAGCTACAGTCAGTGTTAAAAAATACTTACGAAGGATTGGCCAACGCAGCAGAGAAATTGTAAATAAAACTGTACGCGGTGCTGGCAGATAGTGCCGCAAGTACGAAACAACTGAGGGCACCCCACGCCAAGATCTGGCTTCCGAATAGAAACACCATGATTAAGGGGCTTACTATATACATTTGGATATCTACAGAGAGATACCATGTTTGGGCCATGCACTGAAAAAAAAGAATGGTGAATGCTATAGAATTCTATATAGATCTTAAAGTATAAATTTGAAAATGTAGAAAAATATAATTAACTAAATATTTCTGCCATTTTGTCTACGCTTGTCTTGCAATTCCCGCAGGATTCTTGGGTCCCAAAGTACCGAGTCATTTAAAACGGACAAGTGGAAAAACGAATCGCAACGGACAAGTGGAGAAACGAATCGCAACGGACAAGTGGAAAAACGAATCGCAACGGACAAGTGGAAAAACGAATCACAACGGACAAGTGGAAAATCTTCAACTGATAAGTGACAAAATGAATCGCAACAAAATTTTAACTTGAAGTGTTACGGGCAGATTGTTAATGTACTTGTCCAATTTGAAAACCTGCCCGTAAAACTACAAGTTAAAATTTTGTTGCGATTAATTTTGTCACTTATCAGTTGAAGATTTTCCACTTGTCCGTTGTGATTCGTTTTTCCACTTGTCCGTTGCGATTCGTTTTTCCACTTGTCCGTTGCGATTCGTTTTTCCACATGTCCGTTGAAGTTTCACTTCTAATATGTGTCCCAGAACACATTTCGATTTTTCGCAGGTTTACTGCAGATTATGATTTGGTTAGGTTAGGTACATTTTATGGTGTAATACGCTACACACGCACCGACTTACTTTTAACGTCAACAGTTTTGCCGTTCGTTCTCGTTCACTTTTGTTGTGACTTTCGAAAAACTGAACCGTTGGCAAAGTTTTCTTGTTGTTAATTTGTTTCCTAAAAAAACTCTCTATTTTTTTATTTTTTTTTACATAGACCACAAATAGTGGCAGTGGTAACCAGTCACGTGGAGAGCAGAGGTATAGATAATAAAACTACGTTTTAACGGTTTTAAGCGCGGTAATAAACGTAGTTTTATTATGTATACGAGTACAAGGCGCATAAAGTTAAGAAAATATTAGCGGAGGTATATTTCGATGCAAACTTAAGTTTGCCTCCATTAATGTCGGCTCGGAACATCGCACATTCCGACGCGCTGAACGCGATTTTAGGTATTAGAGGGACGAGGTATATCCTCGCTTGCTCTCTCGCTCGCTTTCTCGTTTACGGGATTTCCCGGGCGCTCGGCTCACTGGGGCTTCAATAGCGCTTTCGGAGATAGATAAAGCGCTTTTTAGGGCAACCCAGCTCCCAATTCTATTAAACAACTTCTGGCGCAAAATCTTATGCTTTTTGTAATATGCACACATCGAATTAATTTTAAAATAAATATATGAATATCTGGACCAATATTATTAAGAGGAAAGATTAGATTGTTTGTTTGCATTGAAGAAGCTCTGAAACTACTGAACCGATTTGAAAAATTCTTTCACTGTTGGCAAGCTACACTATCCCCGGGTGACAAAGGCTATATTATATTTACAAAAAAATTAGGGATCCTTACTAAAACTCCAATAATGTAACGCAAGGTGTAAAAAATACCTAAAATCGCGTGCACTGCGAAAACTATTGATGATAGAATGAAATAATGTACTACGACTTTGCAGAACACATCATTATCTACAAAAAGTGTCGGGACAGCATATGTCTAACTATTATAGTTATGCCACAATAAGTGTTCTTTTATATTAAAAATTTAATTAAAATGCCGTCGCTAGAAAAGGCTCTTTATTTGTATTTTGGTATTAATCCTTATCAAAATAAATTACTTCATATTCAAGACTGCTTCAACACCTTTATATAACTTTTTGAATTATTCAATTTGGACATTTCATTCGAAAGATATCACGAGGTTAAAAATGTCAGTATTAGACACGTGGTCTGTGTGACACTACCGTCTATATGGAAGTTTCACTTCAAAAATAATGTAAACGATTTTGTTGTGAAAACTGTGTCGGAATAAGCTTATTGTCTCTTCGAGTCTCAGGCTTCAAGCATGTTGCAAAGCGGTGGTAAATTAGATTATGCTCCCATAGAGAAAATAATATCCATAAACAAAATTAAAAGTAAGTCATTAAAATGAACAAGTGGATGGCTAAATAAAACTTTTACATTGACACTTGATTGGCCTTCCGTAGTCACGGCTTCTAAAAAGTGGCCCAAATGTCGGAATAATAAAAAAAATATCAAAAATTAATTACCGCGTTTAAATCCCTAAAAACGTAGTTTTATTATTAAGTTTTTTGCTCTCGAACAACTACAAATCGCTCTTGTAAAAAATCCCGCGGGGTTCTCGGGATTAAAAAAATACTCTCATTTTATTAAATAAAAATTTTCTATTCTCAGTGAAAAAAAACACTTTGGAATTAGTTTTTTTTTATCTGGCATATTATTTAATTAATTTTTTCAAAAATTCCCGTAGGATTCCTAAGATACAATGGAGCGTAGATGTTAAATTTAATAATTTACTGTCGACCAGCGCAAAACGTATCGAAATCGGCCCCGTAGTTTTTATCAAAATCCCGGACAAACAGACACGGAATCTATAAAAATTGCATCATGTTCTCCATTAATTATGTAATGTATTCCAGTTTTTTTTTAATAGCTTATCCCACCTGATTTTTTCCACATTTTTACAGACGACTAATGACAGTACATAAAACTATACTCTATATCTAATTATACTTACTATTCCAACTGGGTTGATATAGTTCTGTATAAAGAGTAAGCTCGACCACCAGTAAGTTCTGCAATTCTCAGCGGCATTAGCCACATTCTGCCAGAAGGGTCCGTCGGAGATGTGATTGAATACCGAGACTTGTAATAAGATTACTGTTGCAAGAAGAGGCACCGTCCTGAAGAGACGATTTAGGTAGTAGAGATGAATGGTTTTGATGAACCGAGCTGTGGAGAACGAAAAGTTATATTTAATTTATTTATTTCAAGGAACAACAAACAGCAGCATAACATATGAAATAAAAAGTTACAATAAAATCAAATAATGATATTGAACGATGTTGTCGACATGAAAACGTTTACAAGATTAATAAAAATACAAGAGGTACAAACGTATTAACAATAAGTAAAAATAAGGATACAAGATTAATTCACAACCATATTACAGAAAAAGGATAAATATAAATTACGAGTGGTTTGTTTAACTAATCAATTTGTAACTCTTCGTGCAGGAACGGAGAAAGAATACAATTTCCTGCGGCACATGACACGACATCTTATAGACCAATTTCTCTCTGACCAATAATGTCTAAACTATTTGAAAAACTCTTATTGCGCCGCCTAAAACTAACAATAGAAGATAGAAAACTAATCCCCGATTATCAATTTGGATTTAGAGAGAAACATTCAACCTTAGACCAAGTGCATAGAATCACAAACATCATTAAGAGAACATTAGAAGAAAAGAAAGTTTGTTCCACAGTATTTTTAGACGTGGCACAAGCATTTGACAAGGTCTGGCATGTAGATCTTAATTTCAAGTTAAGAAAAATGCTACCTAAACAGTATACAGATTTGTTAGCCTCATAATAATATATCTCAAACAGAATATTCAGGATCCGATAATAAGACTGTTTTTTGGATCTTAGAGAAATTAAAGCTGAAGTACCACAAGTTAATGTGTTAGGCCCGGTCCTGTACCTAATATACACAAGTGATATTCCACAACTAGAAAATAATACCATAGCTACCTTCGCGAATGACACAGCTATCATGGTTACAGGAGTTACCCACTAATAAGCTGTGGAAAATGTCCAAAAAGTAGTTAATACCATCTACAACTGGACAAAAAAATGGCCTATTAAGCTCAATGAAGCCAAGTCGATCCACATTGACTTTATTAACAAAATGGCAAATTATCAGCCGATATACGTAAATAAATCCGTAGTACCGTATGAAAATACGGTAAAGTACTTAGGTATGACACTTGACGCTAAACTCCGCTGGATAGCTCACGTCAAAAAGAAACGCGAGGAACAGGAGGCTCGCTACAGAATGATGCCAGTCTGGACCTACGGTGTACAGTTGTGGAACTGTACTAAACCGAGTAATGTAGAAATCATACAACGCTTCCAAAATAAAGTACTAGCAGGAATTGTAAACGCGCCATGGTACGTTACATCGAGCGACCTCCATCGGGACCTGAAAGTGGAGTTTGTCAACCGAATTATTAGGAAGTACGCGGAAGCCCACGAGCATTGGCTTCATCATCACGTGAATGGCGAGGCGATCCAGCTCCTCAACAACACGAACATAACGAGAAGGCTGAAAAAGACAAAACCATTTGAACTAGTGCTATAAACAAAACAAAAATTCTAGTGTAATGTGCTAGCTATTAATAAAGAACACATAAACGAATGGTCTTCGCCTTAATAGAGACAATAAAAAAGTGTTAATGGACATTTTCTTAATAAGAATACTTTTAGTTAATTTAGGTTATATTTAAATTACTTATTAATCTTCTTAGATAAGATGGTAATATTGATAGGTATTTATTTCTAAATACCTTATTTATGAAAAAAAATTCCTGCGGCCGGTCGGTCTGTCGTAAGAGGCGACAAAACAACCCACAGCCAGGTGGTAGGGCATTTGCCCGACTGGATGGCTACCACCCCTGGTCTAAAGTAAAAAAAAACCTTGAGTTGTGTTCTGGCATTGGTGACCAGGTTTCAGTCTCCCTTAAGAGAGCAGCAGCGCATTTGTTACGCCTTTAGTGTTGCAAATGTCTATAGGCAATTGTAACTGTTTTCCATCAAGTGGGTCGGCTGCCTGTCTGCTGATCTCCTGCAATAAAAAAAAATTCTTTCCACATATTCGAAAACAAAAGCAGAGTGTTAACTTCGGGTGAAAGGCCTATTGAGGCACTCGAATTATTAGCAACCAAACCATCTAGTGCTTCAACAAGCAAGATAAGACTTTAATAAACGCCGACTCGCACACATACGTACCTTTATTAAAAGTGGAACTCATAAAAGGAACACCGACAGTGTATTTTGTATTATTATTATCAGATTATCACAACGTAATAATCAGTAAAGTTTGTCATATTTACGCATTTTATATATTACAAACAATAATTGATTGTTGAGGGATTATGATTAAGCGATTTGTAAATCAGTGATATTGGATAGTTATTCTTGATAGTACATAATTAGGTAACGTTGTATTAGGGACTCGCTACGACCACGTTGACGACCGCGATTTCTAACCGACTTCGAAAAAAGGAGGAGGTTCTCAATTCGTCGGGATCTTTTTTTTCTTATTTTTTTTTTTGCTTTTTTTTTATGTATGTTCACCGATTACTCCGTGATTTATGATCCGATTTACGTGATTCTTTTTTTGTTCGACGCGGAATAGCTGCCATGTGGTCCCCTAAAAATTTGACATAGTTTGGCCCAGTAGTTTTCATTTTACGATCATTTTTTTGTTTCCGGTTCTTGGGACCTATATTTTTTAAGAAGCGCGGCACCATTCGTAAGTCCACCCATACATAGCTTAGACACGAACAATTAACAAATAAAAAATAAAAACTTGCTTAGTAATTTTCAAAATATAGTAATTTTTATGTTTTGCTTTGCACCGACTTCAAGATGTTTTAGATAATATATATTAATAATAATAGCTTTAGAAATAAGTTATTTTATACATTTTAGTTTTTTAATTTTTGAAGTCGGTTTTTTTAAACGAAGTTTTTATTTTTTATACCCATGTCCACTAGCTTGCCGGCGATACAATCGTAAACCCAAGTTGAACGGTTATTCGAGCCACTTTTTTACATGAGTTGTTGTGAGCGTTGAGTGATGGAAAATGATTACAACTGTAGTGACGTTTTTCGCCACGACCACAACGACCGCGTTCGCCTTGTGGAACGGCTAATGGAGAGTTTTTAGCTACTAATGGAACGCCCTGTTAGTAACGTCAATTCCTTAGCTCATATCAACCTCAATGGTCAAATCACAGATCAAATTTAACAAACGAGTGTAATTGAACTTTTACTTCTTTGGACCTGTTATTAAATTTGTTTTTGTCTACTATATTATTACGTCAATTTGTATATGGTCGCGTGTCATGATTTTTATTTCCTAATGTCAAAGCCAAATAGTTATCTTGTTTTTATGTTCCACCTGATGGAAAGCGGTTACCATTGCCTATGGACAATTGTAACACCAAAAGTTGGACAAATGCACTGTCGCTCTCTAAAGGGAGATTGGAACCGGGCCAGTATTGCCGGAACACGACTCAAAGTTGATATGGCAGCATACTCTATACCAGGAGTGGTAGCCATCCGGACGAAAAAATACTATACCACCTGGCTATGTATTGTTGATCTCTTACGGCAGGCCGTTTCTCGTTTCTCCGTTCCTCTAGGGATAGTATTTAACTACATATTGTTGCAAATGTTCGCGTAAGATTTTCAATAAAAATAGCATGATTATGTAATTTAACAGTAATTGAATTAATGATGATTAATGCAATTATTTCATTAACTATAATTTATTCAATTATTCAATTATTGTACCAGTTATACTAATGTACCAATTATATAAGTGAACGACGTTTTAATTTATTTAGCTTTAGGTCATCATCATTTCTGATCCAAATTCCAATCACAACATTATCAATTTATATCAGAAGTCACGTGCTTTAGATAAATATTATTACTTCCATGATGACAACACGTTTTACACATTACTCATACAATTAATTTTCAAAATATAATCGGACATTGAAATCTAAATTCCTATTAATTATGATAACTTTTAAATGTAAAGGAAATTTTTGTCTACTAGAAATAGCTACTAGGCAACGTTTCATTTCATTACACTTTACATTTTAGAAATATTATAATTGAGAATTGAAGATTGTAATAGTTCTTATCTTCATAGATAAACTATATGTAACTCTTAATAACAATACAGGGAAATATCTCTTAAATAAACTCTTGACATTTCTAAGACTGAAACAAGACCAAACAAACCAATTCAGTTTTGTATCTCTTCCGTTACTATAAGTTCCTAGTGAAAATAATAGTACATACATGCATAACTTTACGCTAGGTCCCTTGCGGGGTAGGTACGAACAACAGAGCGCCATTCAGGCTTATTCTTACACACCTCACTTGCTTCTTTGACATTCATAGCTCTTGTCGTGCACGCTCGTCTATTCTCAAGGCTCCTGACATCACCTTCTGCTAGTAGACGATCAATTTGATCATGGAAGGTGTGTCGTGGCCTTCCGCGACTTCTGCATCCATCCACTTTTGCATTGAGTATCTGTTTAGTCATTCTTTCATCATACATTCTAAATAATAGTATCCGTAATTTATTATTAAAACTTACAATACCAACTATATCCACAAATATATATAATTTATTATTAACTATAAGAGATTTGGATTTTATCTATAATCAGAATATGCTTACTTTTACTAATTTTCCCAACTGTCGTGTACACTGCAAGTATTCCACTGAGTGTGAAGAAAGTGTCCACTGTAATAGGTGCCGCCGTAATCCATGTGCTTGAAAACTTTCCCATCCACTGCAAATTTAGTTATAGTACAATATAATATAATTTATATTCGTAAGTAATTTTGTAACATATTTCTGTATAAAACATATATAAAAAAGAACTTGAGATATACATAGAATAAGAAAACAATTTTAGCTAAACGTGTTGCTGGGGAGTGTTTTGCCGTTTCTTCTCCTTAACAGCAATAAAACGTTGCGAGGCGGTGTATATAAAATAGGAAATAAAATTTTAACTTATATGTATGACTTTAAAAGAGTGTTCTCCAGTGGAACTTTTGAATTTGAATTTAGGAAACTATACTTAACCATCTCATAACAATTATGAGATATCAATTGATTGAAGTAGAAGATATGTTTTCTACTTTATTGTACAATCTAAGTATATACTCACTTCAAGGGTTTCTCCCAAATTATGGATAAAGCCGACTAGAGTGAAGCAGTAAGTATGGCCGATTATGACCCAGAACATGGAGATTGCTCTGATGCCGTCCACACATTCCAATGCTCCTGGTGGAGAGTTGAATGTAAGAAACCTTTTCGTGTTTGTGTAAACCGAAAAACTGGTATACAGGGCATTCACTCTCGATTTGCCTGCAAGAAAAAATACAACCTTTAAGTTTTTCTATACTCATATGTAAATCAGGCATGTCCGTTAATATATCTGAGTGCAGGTTAAAAGTGAGATAAAATGCAAAAGGATTTTAAAACGTATCTGTTCTTGTCTTTTTCTTCTGGAATCTTCTATATTTTTGTAATACGCTTTAAGCCAACTAGATCGTTCCGCCATCGCTCGTCACTATACTATACATAGATATATTCGCATCAATGTAGAGAATGAAAACGTAATCGATATACCCGTAATTTGGATTGGATTCCAAATATTTGCCATACAGTTGTTTGTTACAAGATAAACACAGTCAGTGACTTTGATCCTATTGAGATTGATGTATTGGGATCGGCAGCAAACAATGTTTGTTTATCTAAGAATAACTTTGAATGTTCAATAATATAAATAGAGGTAAACGATCAAATACAAATCTAGAATAACAATTTTATCAGTGATTAATATTTCTGTATCAATTCTGCTAGCTAAGATAAAATCTTATCCAAATCTGTATTTATGTGTTATTATAGAAATAAATATTTTTGTATGAAACAATTTTTATGTATTACGTAATACGAGGAGGTTTTCGAAAGTTGCCACTGGCGAACACTATTTGAAGGTCATGCATATAAATTAAAATTTAGTTCTACTTCCTACCTCAATTTGTCTAAGTTTTTGTACGTGTGTTACTCGATTGTTCTGTCAATCGAGGAAAGATTTTATTTAAAAAAGCCGAACGCCTACATTTTTCGAAAAAAAGCTTGTGTACGTGTATACAGTATTAAAATTTCTATAGGCATTTAATTTTTTTGTATCCATGTTCGCGTTTTCTCTGTCAATTGTGGACCGATCATCAAATTGTTTCTTTTTTATTGAAAGAGTACACTCCCGAGGTGGTCCCATAAAATATAGTGAGTTGACTCACTATATTTTACACTTCAAGATGATGTTGTAGACAGAAGTCGGTTCAATATTTATTTTTTGTTTTTTAGTTTGAAATCGGTTTTGTTTTTGTTAAAAAATTGTAATGATGTAATTCCATTAATATGATGAAATGTATCGTAAACTTTGTACCATAACGCGCTGTGCCTAAGCTAGAACCTGTAACGTTTTTTTTAATAATTATATAAAAGGGTATAAGATATTATCGTCTAGCACATATATCAATATGAAACACTTTATGATTCACATACCTTTAAAAACGAATTTGTAACCCAAATCATAGCAAGTGCTGAAAATTATGATAACAGCTAACAATCCAAAGATGACTCTGTAAAGAGATAAGATGAGTATAAACTTATATACGACTCTATAAAACATGATCCGTTTTTAATAAACATAAGCATATTCAGAATTAATGGATTAAGACTAAATTGAGTAGGAATATAGATTTTAGGTAATGGATATAATAATTATACGGTAGAACAGCGAAAACCTCTCCATCAATCGGCATTAAATTTCCTTTTCACTACTTCAATTCTATTCTTCTCAATTTAGTCCACTCTAACGATTTTCTATAATTACTTCTTCCATTGGTTCGCATGTTCTACTTCTCGATTTCAATTTATTACCTCGATTTACCATGAGGCATTTTCTACCAACGTAGTTCCAATCCCTACAATACTTAGTTCAGTGGTTGTTTACGACAAGTACATAAAGGACCTATAATAAATAAAAAGATGGATGAACTGAAGGATGAAAATCACAACTTACGTGGCGGTAATATCAGCAGCGGAGTAAGGTTTGTCATTAGGCAGTCTGCAGAAGTATTCATTGAAAGACACGTTCAAGAATGGGATCTCTTCTTGGATGAACTCAACTGCTTGATTCACTGTGCATGGCTTTGGTATGCATATCGCGAAAGTTGCGCCAGCAGTAGCCGTGATTGCCATTGGAAAAATTCTGAAAAGATTAAAAGCTTGAATGTAGAAAATGATTCCCCTTCCAGATTCATCTTAATCACAGTAATTATACGACTTCATTCGTTTTATAAATTGCTGGAACACCATTTTGTTTCGACTTTAATTAATGTCTACTCTATTTAGTTACTGTGTACATAACAGTAAATTTAAAAACCAAAATAGTTTCCGTGATTTAACGATTTCTGTTTAATGGAAATTGGTCTATTGGGGTAACAAAGTCTGAACTTATCACCTCCAATCCAAAACATGCTTGTCTTAACGTTGTCATGTATAACCTGCGTACCAACAGTGTCGCAAGAAGATGACTGAGGCCACGCGAAGTGAAGAAGAGAAAGTAGATAAGCCGACTATATAGGTTACGAAGTAAACTCTCTGAATGATATTGGCATTTAACCTTCGAATGATGATGATGAATAAACGTGGTATAAGGGTCCAAAATTCAAAGTAACAAAAATGGGTACGAAACAAGGAAACTGTTAAAAGAAAAAACAATTAAAAAGTATTAAAGAAACAGGTGTTTTATAGATAAGTAATACGATAAACTTGTTTAATACTCACCAGATATGTTAATCATAATTTATAGATACAACATTATAAAATTCTAAAAATGCTGTCTGTACATTGAAGCTATTTTAAATATAAACGGTGGAGAAAACGATGAAATGTGTTTTAGATTTCCTTTCTGTTTGTTCGGGATTCACATAAAAACTACGGGGCCTATCGCTGTCCGATAGCGAATTCTTATATTTAAAATCTTAAAAATTTCCCTGGGAACGATTCAAAATTGACAGAAAATGCATCGAATTCTAATGAGATTTTATCACTGTAGGATATAAAATATGTGCCATTTTTTATCCCGGGACCGGTTTGAAGTTGTTCGGGAGCATAAAGAGTAGCTAATTCCGATACCGAGATTTTTAAATGCTGCGGTACTTTTTGTCCCGGGAGTTCCTTTGGAATTTCAAGTCAAGCGTGAACGAAGTCGCGAAGATTATCCTAGTTATAGAACATTATTAAAGCCATAAAAATATCAAATACTACTTATTAACAACCATAAACAACATTTAGATTTTTTTATTATTAGAGATGAACATTGTATTGCTATTGTACTTGAGAAAATTTCAATTCCTTATTCCACGGAAAGTGGCCAATATTTTGCTAATATAATTACAATGAACATACATGTTTGTGTGCTGGCTGTTTGTCTTTGAGACTCTTTACCCGTAGATGTCAGACAAGCTAAATCACTTGCCATATTTAAAACATCTGTCAAAATCTATTACCTTAGTTTTAAATAAAATATTATTATTCTATTCTTTTTAACTTTGCTGTCTACTGTCTATAATATTGTACTGTTCTTCCTTTTTATTTTACTTGTTTTTAATTTAACCTAGACATAAGTTGGTAAAAGTATCCTCCCAGTCAGGTTGCCTGGTAGATCGCTTTAAGCGATAAGGCCGCCTATTGTTTTGTTGGAGCGCAAATTGAGGGTATGTGAAGTATAAAGGAAGTTGAAGTATTCCTTAAGGTACGGAGAGGTTCTAAGATATGAATAAAATGCGATATCCGGTAGACAACCACTTAAGCTTTTTGCGGTATTTAGAAACGAGATCATATTTTTTTAAACCAATATGAATTAATTGAAGATGCCCAAGTTTAAAATTAGTTTAGTGAAGAGGGTAGTTGAAGTATAACATATTTTTGTGCTTTGTTCTATAATATCTTGGGAAGCACTTGCTAGGCTTTGAAATTGTACAGCTGTACTGTCGTTACTCACCTACTATCTACAGGTTCTCCTAATCCAGCTATTGCATGAGCATTATGCCTTAAAGCAGCAAACCTTTCCACTATCTGTACAGTCTCATTGTCTGGTTGTGGCCATATTATGTCTGGCAATTCGGGCCACTCCGGCCATTCAGGCCACGTCGGAAGACTCGGTAGTTCCTGGTCCAATGGCAAGAAGATAGTACAGTATTTGCCTTGGATATCCATGTTGTTGATGTGATGACTGATATCAAGGCATTGGTAATAGTCACCGAAATCATTCACGTTGCCTTTTAAGATGCCGCTTGGTAATTTGCCACTTGCATCCATAACTGAAAAGGCAAGAATAAAAATATTATTGAGCCTTTAAGAAGGGCGTTATAAAATTTCTTAGAGGTCGGCAACACCAGGGGTGTCGCCAACGTCCATAGGCAACGGTAACCACTTTCCATCAGGTGGGCCATCTGCCTGTTTGCCTGCTTCAGGCTATAAAAAAAGTCAATATGGACGTTTGCAACACCAGAACTATTGAAGAAATTTTATGACACCCTTTTGAAAACCTCCACATCGTAGTGCTGTAGGCAAACCTCAGCTCAGTACGCAAGAAAACGTTCTGAAGAACAATATGTACATGAGTGATACGGCTCGAGGAAGTAGAGTTGAACGCCCCGCCAATGGCGAGCGGTGCGATAGTTGAAAGAAAAACACGGCATCATTCTAAGCAATTCTTTCTTCGGAACACTCCCCATTATACAGTCCGTACTTTACGCAGAAGATGCGAAGTCTCTCCGAAGGCCAAACATATCTAGACAGTCTGTGAGTAGTGAGCTTTTTGTCCTCCTAACGCCTAGCTTTTGCAACGCTTTTTTGAAAACGCCCAAAGTCCTTTAAAAAGGTTTCCATGGCGAAAATACAAGATAAAGTCTTGTATTTTAAAAATTGTGCCTTAGAATAAGAAACTACACAAGTATGATTTTTCTTGTCTCAGGTGAATGAGAACAAAAAAAAAGGACGAAATTAGGTAACTTTTTTTGCAGGCCTTTGGGTTAAAAGCACTAGACTTAAAACAACATACTTCTTACAACATTTTTTTTTCAGCTACTTTCAGAATATTAAACATTAAATTTAACTTAGAAACCAATTTAATATAGTCCTTATTAACCCAAAGGTCTACTAAAAGGTCTTAAATTTTAAGTTATGATAGATTTTACTGTCTCAGATCCATATAAAGGTTTTATGTGAACAGAAAATATAAAATATAAGCACCTATTTTTAATAAGCATATTAACACAAATCGTAAATATTTCATAAATAAATTAAAATTAATTTTCACACTCGACGATCTTGTTCCGATGTTAAGTCAAGAAAGACAAATTTTCGTTTTTGTTGGCACTATTGTTTGGTTTATAGAAAGGCGATACATTGAAACTAGCAGCATTGCTTAAAGTTGAGGTACTTAAAATAGTACCCTGGGCGTTTATTTGATGACATTGGATTTGGTGCTGGGCTTTATACATTATTTCATTGAAGTACTTTTTTAAGGACCGTGTAAGACACACTGTGACTTTAAATTTTGGGTACTTATGTTTCTCTTAAAATACCTGCACTTGATTTATTAAGAAGTGTGTTTTAGCTTAATGAAAACTCATTTATATTAAGGTTATTTGATGATTTTTAAGGATTTTTAATATACTTTGTAATAAGTTTTAGATTACAAAATTGATAAAATTTGAACACTGTGTTGTTGGTTGGACAATATAAAAGTGAGTGAAATTGTCTAGTACGGGACATTCTACGTTTACTACTGTTGTTACTTGTACTGTTCAATAAAATCAAGCGGTAATTACACAGAGGTTATGTATGTAAGATTCTTGTTATGTTATTATTAGCGTAGACAGTTTTTATGATCTACGAAATAAATAACGTAATTACTATCTTTTTAATTTAATAGATAATTAGATAACACTTCACTTTACCAATACAAAAATGAACTTAAACACTAAAACTATATCTGGTTTTTTACAAAGGGCGGTCTTATCGCTAAAAAGCGATCTCTTTCAGACAACCCCAGGAATGAATTGAGATGATAAAAGCGATGGCGGTATACATAACAAATAGTACGAACTACTTACATTTTATTAATAAATATATAAAAGTATATATGTATATGCAGAAATTTTATATATACTTACAATACAATACTCTTTATTGTATTGTATTGTATTGTATATTAAATGGAAAACAATAATACAAATACACAAAAAAACTTACTTACTAAAAGGTTGTACAATGGGCGGCCTTATTGCTAAAAGCAATCTCTTCCAGGCACATTAATATACACACAATACAAATACATAGTTACAAAATATATATATGTTATTAGATGAATTTAAATATCATATTCCAACGACAGGTAGTATTTTTTGATCATAGTTTTAAATATCGGTAGTTATTTAGCTGATCTGATAGTAACAGGAAGCGCGTTCCAAAGTTGTATAGCCTTAACAGTAAAAGAATTGTTGTAGAAAGTTGAGTTATGCGCAGGAGTGTTCAGTTTAGTAGAGGAATCTATCGCGTCTGACAACATGAAAACAAAATGTAGTGAATACCGTCTATACACAATTGAGAGACTTTCAATTATAATCTGTATACAGTCACTACATTATAAATAATAAATATTGTATCAAAATTATTCTTAATTATAGACAAAACAGGCGTCAATCACAGAACTAATAAAAATACAACGTTATATTCGATTAAGGAAACGGTCGATTGTATCGTTTAGAAATGAGAGGGTACATAAGAAAATTAATTATTAACTCTAAAAAGAAACATGACAAGAACAACTATGCTACTAAATAACTGTAATACTTGTCTGCTGTACTCTAGATATAAGAAAAAGGTAAGTGAAAAATTTGCTCTTATACGTAATTTAAATTTACTCACACTGTAATGCTAGCGAGTGGTTAGCAAGGAATGTCAACTGCTCCCTACACAGCGCCGCATCTATAGCTCCTTCATACAAATCCTGGTCAAAAGCACTTCTAAAATCAACCGTATAACCATCTTTCAATTTACAAGACACTCCTCCAAAAATACTTAAAAAAGCAACCAACAATATTTTTTTTATTCTCATCATGCTGTTTCTCACAAACTACTACAATCATGGAATTTCAAACCCAGAATATTACATTAAAAGTTTAGTTATAGACTTAAATAATTTATTATTAATGATAAGAATTAATTTTTAATACTTAGAGATAAGTTATCATATTGATATTAATAGTTGATGTCGCGAATCGATTTGATTTTCAGTAATTTAATTACTGTTATTGGATCAAAGTCTATTTAAAACAATGCACTGCTTTTTAACCAACTTCTAAAAGGAGGTTCTTAACCCCTTCCAGGAGCCAAATTTAATATTATTTTTGTCCACAATCTGCCGGTTGCCATCAAAATTGCCGCGCCAAAAGCAAGAGAATTATACCGTGTCTTTTATTCTAATTTAAATTATATGTAGTTAGAGGGAGAAAGCATCAGTTCAACGTTCGTTTCAATTATTTGTATTTGATCACAAATTTGTGGTACTTCCCAATGAGGTGTGTGTTCGTTCGGCAACTTTGTGCTGTGGTTCTGTCATCCAGCGAGGAAGCGTAGCCAGCTTTCTAGGCACCTTACCCATAGAAGACGGTGATCTGGGCTCAGTAGTCTTCTTTATAATATTGAGGGACTATGTTTTTTTTATTTTTTATTGCAGGAGTTCAGCAGACAGGCAGATGGCCCACTTGATGGAAAGCGGTTACCATCGCCTATGAACATTTGCAACATAAAAGGTGCTACGAATGCGCTGCTGCTCTCTTAAGGGAGACTGGAACCTGGTCACTAATGCCGAAACACAACTCAAGGTTGCTATGGCGACATACTTTAGGCCAGGGGTGGTAGCCATCCAGTCGGGCAAATACCCTACCACCTGGCTGTGGGTTATTATGTCGCCTCTTACGACAGGCCGCCCGGCCGCAGAAAATTGTATTCTTTCTCCGTTCCTGCACGGATAAAATAGAATACAATATGTATGTGTAGAATACAAAATAAATAAATTAAGTTTTCTTTCCTTTAATTAGAATATTATTGTGTCTTTAAAAAGAAAGTTTTTTGTATGTTTGTTACGCGATTTCAACGTCAACTGTGGACTGATAAAAAAAAAATGCATTAGCGTACTCCTAAAGTGTTCCCTTTGTCACCAAGTCAAGACCTGATGATCTGATGGTGCATCATAGAGAAGTCGAGAGCAGTCTTCGTTAAAGAGCGCTGAAAGCCTACACTGCTCCAATAATAAAACTGAAACTTTGAGCAACTAAAAAGTAGATTTTTTTTTAACAATACAAAATCAACGCCAAAGAAGAAAAAAAACTACTACATCTTGAAGTCGGTGCCAAGTAAATAATAAAAAACGACAAAATTGCAAAATTCACCGACTTCAAGATGCTGTAATAATATAAAATATTAGAATTGGCTGAAATTGATGGCAGGCTTGTGGTGAAATATCATTATGAAAACGAAGAGAGTGCTATGATGCTGTTTGTGATGTAGGGCACTTGAATAAGCATAACTCCGATCTTAAAACGTGACTTTTATTTTAAATTTAGTAATTATGTTTCAGTAGTACAAAAGTCTCCCGTAATGGACCCGTGGTAACCCGTGTCCACAGAGTACATTAAATATGCCCGTGTCATTTTTACATTTTGAATTCCAGCCAATGGGGGCGAGTTTTATACACAGCTTTCATTGGTTACTCGTATCCTTACGTCCTGGCTAGCACATCTATATAGACATTGATTAACGATAGCAAATGTGGATCATTCAGTATTTGACAAATAAATAAGGAATTTAATGCTTAGTATAATATTTAATTTATTTTATGATTAGAAATTACATATGAATAATAAATATAGCATAGATCAAAAGATATTTTTGCTGTCGCTATGAAAGTAGCACTTGTCAAACGTCAAAAGTCAAATGCCAAAAGATTGACCTTGGACTTGGTCTGCTTTTGTTTATGAGAGAATTACATAAATTAACTAGTTTTATTGCGAAAGTTTGTAGTGAACATGTATAAGCGAATAATTGATTTGGGAACCCGAACGCGTGGTAAACAGGATTATGGTACATTAAGCAAAGTAAAGAATACAAAACTTCACAACTACAAACGTGGTAAGTGTATCTACTACAGAAGCTACACTAGCAGGTAACAATCATCAAAAGTGATACCCATCACTGAATTTCTGTGCAGAATTTGGCATATTATATTCACCCTCAATATCACAAATATGAAGCCCAACTACATTATTTACAAAATGAAAGTAGTGACAATACCCAAAGTTCATAATCCAGCATAGTGGGTCCGTAATATACTGTGGCAAGTGATGATGGTGGAATGATCTAGTTGGTTTAAGAAGTTTCCGAAAAATGTAGAAGTCTCTGAAAGTAAAGACAAGGACAGGTCCAAGAAGAAAAAGATATGGACAAAGAAATAATAAAAGAAAAAGAATAACGAAAAGAAGATCGAAATTATGGGTTCCAGAAGATTCTTCCGGGTATATAAGCAGCGTAAGGCTCGCTTACCGGAGAGTTCAGTTCAAGGCAGCGAAGAGACAAGTGCGATACGAAAGAGTTGGAAGAGAAGTTTAATAGAAGACAATAACGACTTTAGTGAAGAGTTTAGTGGGCTGTTTAGTGTAGTTGGAGAAGGGATCCAGGAGTGAGCTACGTGCAGTAAATTCGGAGGCGAGCACCGCAGTAGCAGGAAGTCGTCTACGCAACATCGACGACAGTATTGTGAGTAAAGATCTCATCCTCGACGATGAGATCTTTACTCACAATACTGTACAGTACAGTGCGTCTTTAGTTGTGCCGGTACGTGTAGGGGCAACCCTGCAGGGAAGAATCACGTACGGCTATGAAGTCAATAAAAGCGTTTAATTGAAAAAAACTGGTGTTTTCTTCACGTAACAGTACCATAGTATATTGCAAAGAATACCTATTTTCATGCCTAAATCTCAATTATTCATTTGCATCAATCACAGCTAGCTAATAAAATTATTATTTTTAAAAATAGCGTCCATTAAAACTAACATCATCAGAGCGTAATAAGTAGCCTCTTGAAATATTTCTCAATGGCTTTAAGTGCCCCAGCGTATTCTAATATGAGTCATTGACATTTCTGAATAATTTGACTTATACATAATTCTTAGTTGGACTATCTTTATGATAAACCTGTCATTGACTTAACAGCTCTGTCATTATAAAACAGAAATTATTCATTCCATTTGTCTAGTCAAAAATTGTTTTTCTTTATATTACTTATTCTGTTTATATCTCAAGTTCTTTTTTATGACTTGTATACAGAAGTATGTTACAGAATGACTTTTGAAGAATTAATGCAGTTGTAGCAAACTGCATTCTCAGTAAGACAAAGACGCAATAAAAGGAAACAAAATGTTCTTATACTTACAACAATTACATGACATACCTACTAAAATTTTATGCTGCAACTGATATCTCCATAAACTCCTTATATGCTTGGCAAGATATAATGTTATACAAGATATGGCATAGGAGATTGGAATAAGATGCTATGTAAATGAACTTTTGTCATTTAAGTATTCTTTAGTAATGTAGTATATCTTTTTTAGCAAGATGCTATAGATAGCCATCCTTAAAACTTTGTCCAAATGCTAGCTCCAAAGTGGAATTTATTGCCGTGTGCTGTTACATTGTGCAAGCTGAACCGAGCCTGGATTGAAAGGATCCCAAGGTTGCTGGAGCTTCTAGTTTCCTAGTGCAAGGATCTAGGTCATATATCTCTCAGTCCATCACAAATTGGGCCAGGTTATTATGCGTGGGCTACAGCGCCCCACATATACATTTCTGAGAATCATTTGGACTTCTTTTGTTTACTTTGTGTTTAAAATTTGTAATTGAGAAAAACACTCTATTGTTATTGTACTTGTTTATGGCCGCAGGTGTGCAGATTACGGTTTCTCGGAAGCTTCAGTCCTGTGTTATTCGTGTTTGTACAGTTCTAATAAATTCTATAGTAATTGCAACGGTATTTTAATTCGAATCCTGTAGCTCGTAACAATATCAACATATTTCATTCCTGCTGTTCGCTACCACAATCGAAATTGATTGTAATAGTAAAAGTTGGGCGTCTCGTCATAATCAGTAGCGAAAATGGATGTTTTTTTTATTTTTTATTGCAGGAGTTCAGCAGACAGGCAGACGGCCCACTTGATAGACAGCGGTACCATTGCCTATGGACATTTGCAACACCAAAGGTGCTACAGATGTGCTGCTGCTCTCTTAAGGGAGACTGGAAACTGGCCACTAATGCCGGAACACAACTCAAGGTTGTTATGGCGACATACTTTAGACCAGGAGTGGTAGCCATCCACTCGAGCAGATGCCTTACCACCTGGCTGTGGGTTGTTTTGTCGCCTCTTACGACAGGCCGCCCGGCCGCAGGAAATTGTATTATTTCTCCGTTCCTGCACGGTGTATACTTTTCCAGCATCAATGGCCAGTTTTCAGTATCACTTTGAGGTCGACAGTACGTTGGTAGAACTTCTAATGTTGTGATTGTCCATAGGCGGCAGTAACTACTTTCTATGAAGTCCATCTGTCTATTTACTCGCTGTATACAATGAAAGACTGACTTCACTCACGCATGCCTGCCAGCCAGGATTGCTTTTTAGTGGTCTTCTTCCTTTATATCCATTTGAGGCGGCGAGAAGGTTGGGGCCTCGACGAAAACCTCTTTGCCCCGGCTTCTACTCGACGGACAACTATCCGTCGGTGGCGGGGCTTGCAGCCATTGGAGCCTTCCTGACGGCGGTCTCTCAAGGGCTCTCATTGGCCAGTCTACGGCATCCGATGACCTTCGCGGGCTTTGCGTTGGCTTCGTCTGCGGCTTAGTTGGCCATTCGTTGGCGTTCGGAGGCCATCTCGGGCTTTGGATGGCTATCTGTGGCTTCTGGTGGCCTGTCAGCGGCTTTGTGATCTTCGAGACCTCGTAGCCCCATCCTGATCAAGTGAGCGTATGAGATCTAGCCAGGATTGAAGCAAATGTCATTGCCATTTTTACCTTTTATCTATCTATCTATATATATAAAAGAAAGTTGTGTTAGTTACACTATTTATAACTCAAGAATGGCTGTACCGATTTGGCTGAAAATTGCTTAGAACCAGGAGACGGACATAGGATGCTTTTTATCTCGTTGGAACCGGTAAGTGACGCTGGGATCGGGTCCTAGATTTTTATTTTTTCAGAGCAGGACAACGTCTGCCGGGGCCGTTAGTAATATTATAAAACTCTATACGTGTTGTGTCTGTGAATTGAAGCTATTAAAAAAAAAACAAATGGAATAGACTATATAAAAACTTCCAGTTTTTAACACGATGAATTTGTTTTAGATTTCTTGTCTGTTTATTGGAGATTCACGTTAATACTACTGGACCGATTTTGATATAGTTTTCGCTGATTGACAGCAAATTCTTATACTTAAAATCAGCGCTACTTTTTGTCCTGGGAATCCCATGAGAATGGTCCTGGGAATTATTTTAAATGGCCATTAAAAAAAACGTGATGTGTCTAATTTTTTTTTGTGTGATATTTTTATCCCAGGAATCCCACGGGAATTTTCCTGGGAGCCATTTTTAGATATTCGGATGCATAACAATTCGCATATATCGACACAGTTTTCACGAAAAGACTTTTTTTTTGAATGCTGCAGTGCTTTGTGTTCCGGGAATATGAAAGTGTATAATATACATCTATATAATATTAAAAAAAAACTTTTTATATACAAATATCCAAGCAAGGTAAGAGTATCGCTATTTCTTCAAATAAAGTATTGTTCTTTCTTTCTTCCATTGAAATGAAAGGCGGGGATTAGCTACCAAGACATCGTAAATCAATGAGTTATATAAACGACATAAAACAATGAAAACTGTTATCTCCAGACAGTAATACATCTAACTAATCGATAAACAATTAAACAATTTCAATTTAAAAATATTTTCATTATCCAAAATTATTATCAGATTATTGTTGCATTACTCATACTTTGAATCCATTTCCATGATACTTTTTTTAATAACCCTATTATAATATTATAAATGCGAAAATAACGCTGTCTGTCTGTCTAGATGTGTATGTATGGTTTGGATATAGGATACTTATTATTCCGAAAAATGGGATAGTATCCGGGATAAAAGTTTATTTTGCTGTTTTTCTATGATGCTTTCACGGAAAAATTATTCGAGAGACTTGCCTGTAACTCAACATATATGTAAGTTCAATATCTAGGATAGACATAGGATACTTTTCATCCCGGAAGATTTATGAAAAGGTTATCCAAGAACGTAGGATGGGTTTTTTGGTAATTTGTCATTTTGGTCGCTTAGGTCACTCGTCATATCGACGCCCCCGGGGAATAAAATCGTAATAGACAAAAGTAAATATTACAGGACGAGCAAAAAACTGTTTTTCTGTTTTAGCTCATAAAGTAACTGGCCTACATTATCATATGATATACCATTTTATTCAATATTTATTTCTTAATAAGTGGCTATAGAATAAAATAAAATATGATGTATACTTTTGAAGTTATTACGAAAAACATGTAATACTGATTTTATATTTAGGTGTATCCTAAGTAACGGCGTATAACCATTTTATTCTCGTAAAGTTGTAATATAATGAAAACCATAACCGTATATTACGATGTTTTTCTACAGTACTTTCATGAATGAAGTGTAATTGCAGTAAACCAATACGATTTTATTGTTGTAAAAGTTACCACTGTCTTTTTTCGTATAGCTATATAATAACTTTGTTTTTATATAAATGCATTCAACGTTAACATCGTAATATGCAGTAATGTTTATGAATTTTGATTATAAATTACTGTAACTGTTTAAACACAGTAATATATGATTACCGTTCAAAACTTGCCGAACTAATTTAGGTAAAGTGTGTTATTGAAAGGAGTTATCAGTTTATTTACGTGAGTAAAATGGTATAACGCCTTACCCATTTTTCGAGACATATGTTCGTTCTGTAATGAACGACTACGATGTTTTTATGGGTTAAATTTGTTACATGATTTCCGGAGAATAAAAATAAAAACTGTTATACTGGACAAGTTTTTTTCCGAAAAAAGTAATTTAATATAATCATTAGGTGTATTCGATATACACGCATATGCCGAAAATACAAAAACATTAAAAAAGTGGTAATAGCACATTACCATTTTATTCTCCGGGGGCATCGATATTTGTTTTTGTCAAATTATCGTCTAGATAATTTAGTGCATCAGTAAGTAATTGTTATAATTATTATTATTATCCTGGCAACACTATGATGTAATCGCTATTTTTAGCATTGATGCAATGTTATTGTTTTGTAGTTGGTATCATTTTTTGTATAAAAAGGTGTTGTAGCGTGTAAATAGGGTTAATTGCTTACTAAAAAAATTATTAATTATATTGTGAATAGTTTCATCAAAGGCTGAACAATAAAATAGGGGGAATCCTGCCCAAATAATTAATATTTGGAACTTTCTTACTCAAATCTCTTCTTGCTGTTACACTGGCAAACCTTTTCAAGCCAGACTGTACAAAAAGAAACTAAGTAGGTAGCTATAAAAACACAAAACCAGAACTTATCTCTGTAATGGCAATATTCAAATTATTCTTCCCTGAAAAGCGTATTGAAAGAATAACCTGAAGTATTATCCCTATGATCCTGACCTCTGTCACGTTATATTAAGGGAAACGCCATTTTTGGGGAACCGAAAGGAATCCCTTTAAGAGGATACTGCCGTCGAAACGGAATGCGTGCGCCTTTTGTGTTGCCACCAGACAGCGATTTCGAGAAAAGTTCAAATTGTCTAACTATTTATTCCTAATATTACTTAAAAGTATCTGCAATTTGTTTAGTTTTGAAGTAGCGAGAGGTAGAAGGTTAAATAATACCTCAGATGGCAGAGAATAGTCTTCACTTTTGAGTGCTGATGTGAACTGAAGTCAATTGATTTATTTCGGAAACGGTAACCTTAAATACAAATGTTAACAAGTCGTACTGCTAGTACAATGCATAGCACAATGTGTGAGCGGGACGGATGATGTGCGAGCGAGATAGAGCAACTATTAATATGTGCGCTCCCGCGCTGCACTAGTCAGTAGTTCGTAGACCGGTGCGATGACTAGACGTGTGCAGCTCCCGTAGTTTTTAAGTGTTAATGCCGACCTATTTGGTCACCGCCTTTTTGTTTCCTTTTCTTTTTCGCTGCATCTGTCACTATGTAATGTGACATTGTCTACGTCCGACAGCTGAACGCGCCACTGCTTCCAGGCAAACCCCGCCGCGTTTTGTGTTGTGCCCCATTTTTCACCCGCTTATATCAACCCGCGTGCTGGAAGGTGGCCGCTGTGCCGTACCCAGCTAGTCCACTCGTCGAAGGACCCATAAGACTTGAAGAAAGGATCACGAGCAAGAAGTGCCTGACGCTACGAAGCCCGCATCGTTTTTGGTGCGGTGACCTATCCTTTATTTTATCCCTGCTCCCGCCCGCGCCAATAATCAGTTACTCCGGATTTTTTGGCTAGAGAGCGTTAAATTGGCAGTGTATAAAAACACAAATAACTACAATTTTATAGCGCACTACCCTTCAACAACTCTCCATACATCGCGTGTATAATGTTAGTTACATGAATTATTTATTAATTGTTTGTTACTATAATTAATAATACAGATAATGTAATACTAATATACAATTATGTTTTTATCTTGGTAAAATAATAACCATTGCAGCGATTAACATAAAAGTTAGCACATTTAAGTGGTCTTTTATAAAGTAAATTCTTGTACTGTTAATTTAATTTAATATAAGATTTGGTATTCTTGATACAATGTTTATTACTTAAAATTTAGAGAGCGGCGTATTGTTAGCACCTATGTAATTACAAAGATACATAGACGATGGTTACAGTTTTTTATCAGGTGGACCGTCTGCGTGTCTGCTGAAATCTATACTAATATTATCAAGCTGAAGAGTTTGTTTGTTTAAACGCGCTAATCTCAGGAACCGCTGGTCTGATTTGAAAAATTCTTTCAGTGTTGGATAGTACATTTATCGAGGAAGGCTATAGGCTAAATTATATTTTCAAAAAATTTGGGATCCTTACTAAAAGTCTAATAATGTAACCCAAGGTGTAAAAAAATGACCCGAAAAAATCCTTACACGGCGTGCGCTGCCAAAACTATTGATTATAGAACAAAACAATGTAGTACCACTTTTCAGAACATATAATTGTCTACAAAAAATATCGCGTAACTATATGTCTATTTGTAAAACCAAACTCTAATTTCGCTATTTTTAAGTCTCATGTTGTTATATGCATTATACATTCAATACTAGGATTATCCCGGGGCTTTGTCCACGCTAGACTTGCAATTCCCGTAAGATTCCCGGGGTACAAAGTAAAGCAGTATTTAAAAAAACATGTAAGTAATGCTATCGTTTTAATGAAAACTGTGTCGGAATAAGCTGAGTTTTATGCATTCGAACAAATAAATACCACTCTCGGGAAAATTCCCGCGGGATTCCCAGGAGAAATACACACACACACACACACATGCATGCACGCACATACACACACACACACACATATATATATATATTCTACCTTCAATTAAGAATAGTAGAAGATTTATATATTTAGTGATTGGGCAACGAAAGGTATATATAAAAGTCGAATCAAACTGTATGAATTATACAGTGAAAAACAATTTAATCAAAATCCAGATATTCTACACTATATTAAAAAGTACTCTAAGACCTTTAAAAGAGTGTGCATCGCTGCCAAATCTCTACATTATAGTAACAGAATTAAAAAATCTTCAAATATCATTAAGACAACTTGGAGTGTCATAAATGATGCTTCCGGCAAGAGTTCACGTCGAGATGATGCAATTAAACTTGTAATCAACAATAACACCATTACTAATAACTTTGAAATCGCACAAACATTTAATGAATACTTTAGGGATATACCAACTTTAATAACTAGCTCTTTGGCATCATCACCACTGGAAGCTGAGCTGCTGATGACACAGTGCGTTGATCGATGTAATATCTCATTCAAATTTAATCATATAGATACAGATGATATTGTAAAAACGTTTAAATCACTAAATATTAAAAACACTGCTGACTTTTGGGGTATATCCTTAAAAGTATTAAATGACTTAATATGCACTATTGCTCTACCACTAGTACAAATATTTAATCGATGTATAGATAAAGGAGTATTTCCTGACTTAATGAAAGTTAGCAAAGTTATTCCTATATTTAAAAGTGGAAACAAAAACGACCCCTCCAACTTTAGGCCAATTTCTATTTAACCAACCTTAAGCAAGGTTTTTGAAAAAATAATTTTAAATCAATTGCTCTCACATTTTAATATGAATAAATTAATTCATACTAAACAGTTCGGGTTCACCAAAGGTCGTTCCACTACCGATGCAGGTGATGAGCTTCTTAAGCACATTTATGGTGCTTGGGAAGGGTCACAGAATGCCATTGGTGTATTCTGTGATCTGTCCAAGGCGTTGAATTGATTGCGTTGAACACGTGACCCTCCTAAAAAAGCTCAATTATTACGGTATTTATGGCGATGGCTCTTAACCTATTATCGTCTTACTTAAGTAATAGATCCCAAAGCGTTGAAATTAACAATATCAAATCTCGTGAGACTGGCATATCTATGGGTGTGCCCCAGGGCTCTATTCTAGGTCCCTTCTTGTTTTTGATATATATTAATGATTTGCCATATTTTATTAATGATATGTGTGAGGTAGTGTTGTTTGCTAATGACACGTCACTTATATTTAAAGTTGACAGAAATAAACAGAACTTTGACGACGTAAACAACGCCTTAACCCAAATACACTTATCACTCAATCCGAATAAAACTAAATGTGTTAAGTTTGTTATGCCCAATGTAAAAGAATACGATGTTAATATTTCTCTTAATGACACTAGACTTAACCTAGTAGATTCAACTGTATTCTTAGGCATTAACCTAGATCAGAAACTCCAGTGGGGCGCTCATGTATCTAGTCTCTCAGGAAAGCTTAGTTCTGCTGCATATGCGGTCAGAAGAGTTAGGCAGTTCACTGACGAAGAGACTGCTAGACTAGTTTATTTTAGTTATTTTCATAGTGTCATGTCCTATGGTAGGATTTTACTTTATGGAGGTATTTTACTTTGGGGCAACGCTGTTGACTTAGAGAGTGAGACTATATTTGTTTTACAAAAAAGAGCCGTAAGGTCAATTTACAACCTCGGCCCTCGGGTGTCTCTTAGGGAACGCTTTAAGGAAATCGGTATTATGACGGTCGCCTGCCAATATATTTTCAATAATATAATTTATATTCGTAATAATTTGAGTGCCTACAAGCAGTATAAGGATGTTCACAATTTCAACATCAGGCATTGTAATAAACTGATATTGCCATCTTTTAGGTTACAAAAAGTATTGTCTTCTTTCTTGGGGGTTGGTATACGCTTCTTCAATAAGATTCCGAGTGAAATGTTAGATCTGCCCTTCACTAAATTCAAAACCAAATTAAAAAGTATCTTGCTTAAAAAGGGATACTACACTATTGAAGAATATTTAAATGACAAAACTTCATTTACATAGCAGCTCGCTCCAACCTCTTATACTGTGTTTTGTACGAGTGTAACGTTTTTGTCTTGCCGTATTTGTAAGGAATATATGGAGATATGTTGCAAAAAAAAATTTAGTACGTTATGTCTTTATATTTATAACTATAATAATATTTTCTATCCTTTTATTGCGTTCAGTCTTATTGAATATGCACTGTTTGCTACAACTCCATTAATTCTTCAAAAGTCATTCTGTAACACAATTCTGTATAAAACTTTAAAAAAAGAACTTAAATATAAATAGAACAACAAATATAAAGAAAAACAATTTTTAGCTAGACGTGTTGCTGGGGAGTTTCTTGCCGCTTCTTCTCCTTAACAGCAATAACACGTTGCGAAGCGGTGTACATAGACTAGGAAGTAAAATTAAATTTTAACCTATATGTATGACCTTCAAAAAGTGTTCTCCAGTGGAACTTATTTTGAATAAACTCTTTTGAATTTGAATTTGAATATAGTCTAATTTTTTATACATACTACAACATCAGCCTATGCGGCAACTGTTAATTTCGAAAAATGAATATTTTATAACCCAAACTGTTTTAGAGCAATAAGCTGCTATGTTATTCATAAAACGAAAGAAGATTATACCGTTCTTAGATAAGAAAAACACAAGACTCTATCTAACGTACAAAGGTGAAAAGTTTAGTCGCCAGAAAATTAATTTTCGCATCAACGGTCGTGAATATAGACTTCTGCTATATGAAGATACGAGTATGATAACTATAATATTATAAATATGATATTTTCTTAAGGTTTCGCGACTAGTGTATGTAATACTTGTTTAAGTTAACAATATCCATTGATACCTGACATCTTTGTCTTCGTGATCACGGCTTCTGAAAAGTGGCCGAAATG
Source organism: Dendrolimus pini (assembly GCA_949752895.1). Taxonomy (NCBI): domain Eukaryota; kingdom Metazoa; phylum Arthropoda; class Insecta; order Lepidoptera; family Lasiocampidae; genus Dendrolimus; species Dendrolimus pini. The sequence goes on along the minus strand of OX457138.1, from coordinate 750,964 downwards.
TCGGAATAACAAAAATCAAATAAATTACCGCGCTTAAATCCGTGAAAACGTAGATTTATTATTATTATTAAATATGTAGCTTGTGTCATATTATCCTCAATCTTGCTTCGGTCTTTTTACTTTTACATTGTCTTTTTTTCTGTCAGGTTTTTTTTATTGTAACGATTGTTATGTAATTTTAAGCATTATTTTATTCATTATTAGCTGACCCGGAAAACTTCATATCGCCTCGGAATCAATAAATAAAAACGTTGATTTCTGAACGATGGGACGAACATAAAATATTTGACATTCAAAACCAAAAAGAAATAACTTCACTTTTAAATTTAATTGGATTTCTAAAAAACTTTCAAAATTAACTGCTTTATAAACACTGAAGTATGAAAATGTCAATGTTTCTAAAGGACGGGACGCACATCAAATGTTTGACAGGTAGGAATGGTTTCTAACGGAAAGGGAATTGTTGTTTTTCTATATCTCAAGCATTTTTTTTCATATTTATTCACTTTTTAAACCTTCCCTGGACTTGCACAAATAATTCAAAACCAAAATTAGCCAAATCAGTCCAGCCGTTCTCGAGTCTTAGCGAGACTAACGAGTAACAACTGATTTTTATATGTATAGATATTTATAATTTATTTGTTTGACTAATTAAATATTACGCAAGTGGAACTAGTTTTATTAATTATTATTTAAAAATTGGGTCGTTTTGGTTTTACGTCAAAAGGAAGGTTTGCACTGGAAATCAGCGTTGTGATATAATTCCGGCACAGCAATGTCCTGAGTGCAGACCTTGTTTCATGAAAATGTGGCGTACAAAATGTCAAAATATGCTCTGTGTTCGCGCCGCTTATTTAAAATCCTCTCCCATCCAATTATTTTCACAACTACCCGCTTTCCTAACCGCGTTATCCAATCACCTTTTCCCAGCCGCCATCTTCCCTTCCATACGACTTTCCTTGTCTTACTTACCGCTGCTACTAATACTGCCCGTCTTTACGAGTCAGTCTGCTGTTGACCCTCGTCAAACGTAGGCTGCTGTCGCGTCTCATACGACAACCCGCACCTCCTTTCCGCTACAACTTGCATATGCAGTTATACCGCGCCGCGTGTGTACATTTTATCGAAGGCCACAAGAAGGAGACAAGCCAGAAGATTAGCTGCAAGGCTCACAACTTGGTGATCAGCACGCGTAGTTAGTGCAGCCCAGAGGCATGCAGGTTAGTCTCCTTTCTCATCCATACCAGCATTCCTACCACCGCCATTTTGGATACGCGTTCAGCACCTATTACTGGGCTGCCGCGTTGACACTCTATGTATAATAATGGTAGGTAGGTAAGAGAAGAAGAAGATAAGGAATGTAACTACGCCGCTATTTCTTCAAATAAAGTATTTCTATCAAACACCTGTCTAAGATCACTGGGGTTTTTAAAACGGTATAACGATACCTTGACTGACGAAGTCCAGCAAGCCGTCTGAAAGACATGAGGTACTAAAGAAATTTACAAGCAAACAATATACTCGCGAAAAACATAACCCTTCCTTGGCAGTCGGGTAAAAATATACCTATCATAAGACATGTATTCACATATGTATACTCAGATTCATGTAGTACATTTGTACATGTTGTTACACGCCGACAAGAGTGAATGCACATATAACACACACTTTATTAACCTTCCGCATTTGGACTTCTTTTGTTTACTTTGTATTTAAAAATTGTAATTAGAAATAGCCCATTGTGTATTGTAATCTCTTAGGGTCTATTGTTGTATTGTGATCACTGCCAGGTGTCTCGTATTTAAAATACAAGCTGGTTCTAAGAAATGCTCCAAGCGGTCGAGTATTGTGTCGAAACATACTTGACAGTATAAAGCAATGCTGCAACGGAGGGGTGCGGCAGTCAAGCTGTTTATTATTTAAGCGGAAATTTTAAACATGGTTGCCAGCCTTACAGTTTCATACATTACATAGTATACTCTTCTCTCTCTACTATACTAATGTGTATATATGTCTATCTCTATATTATTCTGAAATCCGGGCACATACACCAGCGATAGGCACAAGCGGGACAAGACGTGTGTCCATTCGATAATCTATATAGTGACGGACTTTGCGCGTGTTATTGAATCGTGCATCACGTTTGTACTGGTTGTGTTCAGTAATATTTGTACCTGTGTTATACGTATTTGTATAGTTGTAATAAATTCTATAGGAATTCCAACGGCATTTTTAATTCGAGTCCTGTTACTCGCAACAATATATACCCAAACTTACTTAGGTACGCTATTGTGTATTGTGCAGCAATGTCTAATGAAGGTACGGTTACAATCTGTTTCAAATGGGACGGTCTGTGAGAAATTATGTACATAGACAAATAAACATCTTAAATGTTAGTGTAAGAGTATTATTAACAATGGACGGATTAAATATCTATAATTGTTTGGTCTATGTACATACACGTATGTCATTTCACATTAAAACAGTTGCAAAGAAACCATTAAGTAAATCACATGTATTTTAATTTCTCAAAATTCCTTGCATACAAAGGTTCACCTTCGCACTTCAGCAATCTTCTTCTTTCTTCTTCTTATATATAAAAATGAATGTTTGTCTGTATGTCCTTTATAGAATCGTAAAATATACATTTGATCATGTGATGATCTTTGGTAAAGTTGTTGTGCATGAGCCAGAGAAGGTTTCTGAGTTGGTTCACAATTGGACCCGAAAGGTGGCGCTGCTGTCGGCATATCGATTGAAGCTTTTCCGGGCAGTACGACGTCTGCCGGGACAACTAGTAATATTATAAAATTTTAAAAGATTTCTACATTTCTTGTATGTTTGTTTGTCGGTTTTCCTATGTTTTCGGGATTCACATAAAAACTACTAGGCCGATTTCGATGTGGTTTTCTATGATGGAGAGCAAACTCTTAGACTTGAAATATGCGTTACTTTTTATTTGCAACTACCGACTTTTGTTGTAATTCCTATACTCCATCCGAAGGTTGCCCGGAATTAATCGCTATGGGCGATAAGACCGCCGATTGTACTTGCATATTAATGTCCTTGATTTTATGTAAATATAATATAGTATAATATAATATATAGAATATACTTTCTATTCTATTGTATTTTATTCTATGTGACGCTATTTTTACTTATCACTAGATTCAATCCAGTTATGTTAAATCGATCAATTGTCTGACATTGATGACACGAACATACACCTGATCAAACTTGTAACGTAAACTGGGTGAAATTAATTTATAACTCATCCAAAACTCTGCTATCGTTTCGTGGAATCATAATTTCCGCCTGGAATATTTTAGTCATTGCAGATTTCAGCTGCCAAAATTACTAGACCTTGTTTACTGCGATCGCAGAACGTGCTTAATCTAGATATTCATGTAATATTCTCGAGCAGGATGCACATTGTGCACAATTCCTGCAAAATGATTTTAGGGTAGGTCCTGATTATTTTTTTAATAACTGTATTAAAAAAAAAACATATTAATACTACATTCCGATAAAGGTGAATGCACACCTGCCTGCCATAAACCTGGTTTATTACCTTTCCCGTATTTGGACTTCTTTTGTTTACTTTGTGTTTAAAATTTGAAATTAAGAAAAACATTCTATTGTTATTGTACTTGTTTTATGCCAGTCATTAGGCAGGTGTGGCGAACTGATTCTAAGAAATCCGATCCCTGCGGCCTGGCAGCCATATTGTATCGGTGCAGCGATGGCCCCATGGAGAGATCGGCAGTCAAGCGAGGTTTACGATACGAGCAAGTCGTACATTTGATAAGCTATATAGTAATGGACTTTGCGCGTGTTATTGAATCGTGCAGTTTGTACTGGTTGTATCTAGTTATATTTGTACCATTGTTATACGTGTTAGTATAGTTCTAATAAATTCTATAGTAATTCCAACGGCATTTTAATTCTAGTCCCACACTCGTAACAATATTAATATTACCATCTAATCTAAAACCGCTGAAAAGTAATTTAAATATAACCTAAATTAACTAAAATTATTTGGACTAAGAAAATGTACATTGGCACTTTTCTTATTGTCTCTATTAAGGGGAAGACACTTTATTCATAGTTCTTTATTAAGCTAGCACCATACTAGATTGTTTTTTTATTTCTTTTTTATTATTATTACAGGAGTTCAGCAGACAGACGGCCCACTTGATGGAAAGCGGTTACCATCGCCTATGGACATTTGCAACACCAAAGGTGCTACAAATGCGCTGCTGCTCTCTTAAGGGAGACTGGAACCTGGCCACTAATGGCGGAACACAACTCCACGTTGTTATGGCGGCATACTCTAGACCAGGGATGGTAGCCATCCAGTCGAGCAAATTCCATAGCACTTGGCTGTGGGTTGTTTTGTCGCCTCTTACGACAGGTCGCCTCAACGCAGGAAATTGTATTCTTTCTCCGTTCCTGCACTGTTAATGTACGTGTCCAATTTGAAAATCTGCCCGTAAAATTTCAAGTTAAAATTTTGTTGCGATTCGTTTTTCCACTTGTCCGGTTAAGTATCACATCTACAATGTGGCCCAGCACATATTTCGTTTTTATTTACGCCATAAAGCATCAAAGCCCATAAATCTGTGCTTCGGCGAAGAAAGATTAAAACCGGTTAATTTTAAATCAGTCAAAAGTTATCTTTATTAAATCCACTGTTAGACTTAGTTTACCTTAATACGTCCCAAGATTTCTAGCAAGTTCCAATTAAACACCAAAAAAGGCGATACGCCATTATTTTACACAAACATCAAAGGCATTAAAAAAATATTTTACACGTTACACCAAAAGATTATTTCACCTTCATACAAACATAATGAGGTTATTGAAAAACTTGGTCATTTGACAGAAGCTTGTAAATATGGCGAGAAAAGGTTCCGGAGGTACTAAAGAAGCACTCTCTTGGAGTCTGTCGTTAATTGAAGAAAAAATCAAAGCAGTATTCAAGAAGTAAACCACCATTGTCTCATTTAAACAAGATGAAGTATGAATGAATGAAATGAGAAATAATATAATATAGTAGACATATATACTGTCCATATCCCTGAAATAAGGTGACCTGAAGCAGTGGCTAACATTATAGAGTAGTTGTGCCCGAGACTTCGTCTTCGTAGATCTTTTTTTCGCGGTTCCCTAATTTAAAGAGTAGCCTAAGCTAATCCTTTTATCATAAGCTCTCTGCCAGTGAAAGTTTCGTCATAATCGGCCCAGCCGTTTCTGATATTAGCTGGAACAAATGGTTTTAATTTTTATCGCGAAACCCTAAAGAAAGTAGCCAAGTAAGGCAAGTCCTACTGAAAATCGATGCTGAAAATCGCGCAAAGTGGATCTGTTCCACTTTCTGCGATCTTCGAGTAGTAGGAAAGCGGACCCTGGGCGTCGAAGTGATCCCTCCGAACGCAACCGGGATTTAACGCTCGGATGATGATGATGACATTTAGTAAAAAGCTACTTGACTTGACATTACAAAAAGACACTTCAATTTTATTTATCTGTATAGATGTATTTTCTAAAGTCTTCAATTAATGGAAAAGCTGTAGACATAAGCTTTATTATATTGACCGGAAAAATAACTTCCTTTCAGCCTGATTGTTACGAGGCTCCAATTTTTCTTTGCTGAGAAACGTCTCGAAGACAAAAGATTGCTTTCCCTTTATCGTTGGCAATTTTATCACTTTGTCTTTTGATACTCGTGGTAAATAGCATACATAGTTGTGGATTATGCAGTAAGTTCATCTTATCTTTCTGATGACATAGCCTAGCATATATATAGCATAACCAGCGACGATCATTGGCAGAGAGCGTCCATATTCTCTGAGGAATGTCTCAAAAGAAGTCCGACCCAACGTCAATCGGGGCCCCGAAGTCGCAGATAAACGCAAGTTCTCCTCCCGTAATTGCGCTACAGGGGTCCTCCAGCATCTGGGGAGCGATAGATCAAACCCCTGTTGACGAAGTGAGTTTGCCTCTCGCAGGGCGTTTTCGGCACTGATTAGCCACCCAGGATTAGTGTGGGCGTAACTACGTTCTAAGGCTCGCATTATTCTTACCATGAGCGCGGGGCACACGGGGATAACTCTCATTGCTTTGGGCTAATCCCAGTAAAGGACCCGGTAGTGTACGAAATGTATTTCCTCCTGCCTCAAAAAAAGAGTCATCTCCTCCTCTTTGGCCACAGAATAGGTTTTGATGGATCAATGAATTGTACAAGATATGAAGTGTATATATATTCAATCTGTTTCTATAACAACTGGTAGATTTGGTAAAAGGGGTACAGAGGCCAGAAAAAAAAATCGTAATTGATCCACAATTGACAGAGAAATCGCGTAACAAGCACATAAAAAAATTAAACGCCTGTAGAAAATCGTTATACTTACAAGCTTATACAAGCATTTATCCAAGAATTTAGGCAAACGGCGTTCTTTAATATGTAATGGCTACTCTCGATTTCCCTGGAATACGGTTATCAGATCCTGATTTGGTAACTATGGGACTACCCCTGTAGTATATACTTACGAATAAAGAAAACAATTCGAAAATCGGTTTACAATTGAAGGAGATATCGTGTAATGAAGAAATTGGTTAACAATTTGCGTGAGTTTCTTTAATTCCTTAAATCCACTTATCAGATACTGACATTGTGACCATGGAACCAATTCGGGAGTATAACCTTTCGATCAATAGAAAGATTTTGAAAATCGATTGAGAAATTGAGTAAGGATCATACAAAAAAGTGCAGACGAATTTTTTGAAGTCGGTTGAAGAGATAAACCAACAAACGGAGGAGGAATATCACTAAGTTATTTTATATTTATCACATGAGTTCAGCAGACAGGCAGACGGCCCACCTGATGGAAAGCGACTTCTAACATCTATGGACATTCGTAACACCTCTGGTGTTAATAATGTGCTGTCGTTCTCTATATGGAGACTGGAACATGGCCACTAATGCTGGAGCACAACTCAAAGTTGTTATGGCGGCATAATCTAGGCTAGAGGCGGTAGCCATCCAGCCAGCCACCTCACCACCTGGGTGTTGGTCATTTTGTTTTTGTCGCCTCTTATTACAGGCCGCCCGGTCGCAAAAAATTGTTTTCTTTCGTTGTTCCTGCATGGATATAAAATATATAATAGTATTAACATTTTTATTGCAAATTGGAACAAAAAGAGCAAAACACAATCAAAAGAAAGGCATAAAGGGGGAGGGGGTTTCGTCTGTACTAGGAAACCAGAAAAAACTAGGTTTGTAGTGGCGATATCCATTGCTTGAATAGATAGTTAGGTAGGTGTCTAGGGCTTGATTTACTGTCATGTCCTTTCACCGTGTAAGATTCAGCCGCTACTGATAACGCTTTATAGCTTTGTAATGCGTTCTCAGTACGTATTTCTGGCCTACTTCGGCGTACCGATAGATATTTAATGCCGTCTTAAATCACAGTTTGGGCATCAATTGTCCTAGATTTGGTCGTTACTAAACCAGGAAAGTTACGTTTGTCCAAATCCGCTCTTTACTTTATTTTTTGAAGTGAAACTTCTATATAGAGGGGGTCTTATGGAGTTTTGGCTCACGAAAAGATGTCACAGTCACGTGATCACCGTCACTAATTCTTACATTTTTAAACTCGTGATATCTGTCGAATGGAATGTCCGAATTGAATAATTCAAAAAGTTATATAAGGGTATTGAAGCAGTCTTGAATATGAAGTAATTTATTTTGATAAGGATTAATATCAAGATACAAATAAAAAGCCTTTTCTAGCGGCGGCATTTTAATTATTTTTTTATAATAAAAAACGCTTATTGTGGCATAACTATAATAGTTAGATATATGTTGTCGCGATACTTTTCGTAAATAATGATGTGTTCTACAAAGTCGTAGTACATTATTTTATTTTATCATCAATAGTTTTCGCAGCGCACGCGATTTTAGGTATTTTTTTTATACCTTGGATTAAATTATTGGAGTTTTAGTAATGATCCCTAATTTTTTTGTAAATATAATATACCCTATGTCACCCGGGGATAGCGTAGCTTGCCAACAGTGAAAGAATTTTTCAAATCGGTTCAGTAATTTATTTTATTTGTTATTTTATCATCAATAGTTTTCGCAGTGCTCGCGATTTTAGGTATTTTTTACACCTTGGGTTACGTTATTGGAGTTTTGGTAAGGATCCCTATTTTTTTTTGTAAACATAATATAGCCTATGTCACCCGGCGATTGTGAAGCTTGCCAACAGTGAAAGAATTTTTCAAATCGGTTAAGTAGTTTTGGAGCCTCTTCAATGCAAACAAAGAATTTAATCTTTTCTCTTTATAATATTAGTATAGATATTCATATATATTTATTATAGAATTAATTAGATATTTGCATATTATAAAAAGCGCAAGATTTTGCGCTGGAAGTTGTTTAATAAAATTGGGAGCTGGATTGCCCTAAAAAGCGCTATATCTAGCTCCTAAAGCGCTAAATTGGCAGCTCTGGTGAGCCGAGCGCCGGGGAAGTCTCGTAAACGAGAAAGTTAGCGAGAGAGCGAGCGAGGATATACCGCGTCCTCAGACTACCTCATCCCTCTAATACCTAAAATTGCGCATCGGAAAGTGCGGTGTTCCGAGCCGCTATTAATGGAGCCAAACTTAAGTTTGCATCGAACTATAGCTCTGCTCTCCACGTGACAAGGCATCACTGCCTCTATTTGTGGTATGTGTAAAAAAATATAAATAAATAAATAGAGTTTGTTGGGGAAAAAAGAATAACAACAAGAAAACTTTGCCAACTGTTCAGTTTTTCGAAAGTCATAACAAAAGTGAACGACAACGAACGACAAAAGTGTTGACGTAAAAAATGGTCGGTGCGTGGGTAGCGTATTACATACACCATTAAAATGTACTTAACCTAACCAAATCATAATTTGCAGTAAACCTGCGAAAAATCGAAATGTGTGCTGGGACACATATTAGAAGTGAAACTTCAACGGACAAGTGGAAAAACGAATCGCAACGGCCAAGTGGAAAAACGAATAGCAACGGATAAGTGGCAAAACGAATCGCAACGGACAAGTGGAAAAACGAATGGCAACGAATAAGTGGAAAAACGAATCGCAACGGACAAGTGGAAAAACGAATCGCAACGTACAAGTGGAAAACGAATCGCAACGGACAAGTGGAAAATCTTCAACTGACAAGTGATAAAATGAATCGCAACAAAATTTTAATTTGAAGTTTTACGGGCAGGTTTTCAAATTGGACAAGTACATTAACAATCGCGCACGCAAAATGCGCGACGCTTCCCGTCGAAGTGACTGATAGTGACTAAACCTCCATGAGCCCGCCTACCCAAAGATGCAGGTTCCCCCCGCCCGCGCACTTTCTACCCTGCGAAAAAAGATGATGCAATATGCACGTTCTATTGCACCACCCTGTATAATATCCATTTTGTTACTTGGAAACAAAGTTCTCGAAAATCCAAGTTAGCAATTCCCTCCATACTAACTATTAATGCGAACCCAATATCAATAAGAACCAAGAATAGAGGTGACCAACCAAAAATCCGTTAAAACAACCCTCGGAATATCCGAAACCCAGCGTCGCAGGTGCGTGTAATATGCGAATATCCGCGTGCGACACATCAGTTACACCCGACGGATATTGTCCGAGAGATTTATGCTGAGGGTCGGTCTAGTCCCTGCCATATAATCGGAAATGGGTTTATTACGGGACACAAGGAACTTTAATCTTCGACTAATCGTTTGTAGTAAGCGTTTTTAAATTGTAGACCCTTGTACTAAGAGGCCAGAAGTATTTATTGATCAGTTTCTACGAGTATAATCTTGGACTTGTACCATTTTAGAATTTGCTCTTTAATAGTGATGAGTCTACACGTTCAGGCAGTATATTTGTTCCGTACAAAATAGATATGTACTAGTTAAAATTTTGTCCCACTACTACTCACGCGTCAAATGTAAGAAGAAGGACGGAACGAGGACAACACAATGACGCCTCTACGGATATTCATATAACAAAGACGGAAAACATGACATGTACGACTGCTAGTAAAATGACCGAGGTCGATCACTTCCGATTCTTAACGAACATTTCCGAACCAGAAGTTTTGTACTGGACAAATGAGGGGATGGCGCTCACTGCCTCACCGGCCTCATCGCTTCAAATGTGCTGCCGCGGTACAAACCATACAAATCTCCTCGCCTCATTTGAAGTGGTACAAAATGTCACGTTACTGTTACAAACTCATTTTAAAATCATGTCCTATCCAACTCAGTAGTGTAAGAGTACTTTAAGAATCGATTTCATATAAGACCCCCAGTTTGGAAATTTTACAAGGAGATAGATAGATAGATAGATAGATAGATAGATAACACTTTATTGCACACCAAAATATACAATTACAAAAACAGACCATGTTTACAATATTTTCTAGGCAATACAACAGGCGGCCTTATCGCTCAAAGCGATCTCTTCCAGGCAACCTAAATAACAGAGATTGAATCAGGCGAAATAGGTGGTGCAGGAAAAAGGCAATAGATACACAATACAAAAATACTCAAATAATTTAAGAAATAAATATACAAATACATACATACATATATACATAGTCATATATATACAATAACACATAAGTTATTATAATAAATAAATGTCTTAGCATGATTATATTAGTAAATCAGAAATAGCTATTTGTGGACAAATAGTGTTTTCTGAGTAAATTTCTAAATGTTGGTAAGGATTTGGCCTCTCTGACAGTAAGAGGCAGCATATTCCAAAGTTTGACAGACAACCTGCACCGTAAAAGAATTATCATAATAGGATGAAGTGTGTGCAGGCGTCAAGAGTTTTCGATACGTATCATGGCGCAAATTGTGGGCAGTGGATAGGAGTGTTTTTTTTATTTCACAAGTTCAGCAGACAGGCACACGGTCCACTTGATGGAAAGCGGTTACCATCGTCTATTGACATTTTCAACACCAAAGGTGCTATGCGCTGCTGATCTCTTAAGGGAGACTGGAACCTGTTCACTATTGCCGGAACACAAATTAAGGTATTTATGGCAACAGTCGGGCAAATACTCTGTGTGTTGTTTTGTCACCTCTTACGACAGGCCGCCCGGTCGCACGAAATTGTATTCTTCCTCCGTTCCTGCACGGGTAAAGATGTAACCTGGATTAGTGGGCCCTTTATATGTGAGAAATCTTTGTTATTGATAATTACAATGAGGTCCCGGCACTTTTGCGTTGAAATATCTATATTACTGGGAATCTTAAACCTTTTGAAGTGAAACTTCTTTAGAATCGTTGTGATTTGAAACTAGATGAACCGAACGAAATTCAACCTTCAACAAAATTGATAAGGTAAGATATTTTGATTAATAGTTCCATAGTTGACAAACTGGCAAAATTTTATTATTTTTCATCTGCCTTTTCATTGTCAAACTTTGATATTGGCAAAATCAATGCTGTGTGCGTTGGTGTCATTAAAAAAAATGTGATCTCGTATCATTTGCTATAACAATATCTTAGTACTGTAAACAAAGATTTAAAATTATTTATTCGTTCATAGAATACAAATTGAATCCAAATTTTCCATCACTAACACTGGTCTGCAATTAAATCCTCCTTAAATTTTTGTTGTCATAAATATGACGATATATATGTTCTGAATCTATCCCCGTTGGCCGATTTTTTCCATCACTTCTAGATTTTTTGATATGATTTTTTTTAATTTCAAAAATTTGGGTTTAAAAAAAAATGCGCGTCAATGTTACAAACAGTGTATGTACGACGTGATGGAAAAAATCGGCCAACGGGAATAGATTCAGAACATATGAAGGGTCATATTTATGACAAAAAAAATTAAACGAGGATTTCATTGCAGACCAGTGTATTCGACCACTAATAAATATAAAACCTAAAATCTTACAATCTACGAAGAAAAGAAATCGCCAAAACACACGAGAATATAGATTAAATGTTCCCAATACTTTCGAGTACCATACACCAAATCGGATTTCTATTACCAACGCTCCACTATAGAATTGGAAAATGATGTTTTGATCGTAATTCGTTTGAAGATTGTGAGTGCGGAAGGCGTAATGGGAAAGGCTTAAGAGTTTCCAGGGTAGAGGAAGTATTTGCTGTTTTGTAGCAAGACGGAAACTTTGTTGCTGAATTACTCGTAATGTGTATTATTCATTGCGTAGCTGTGCTCATATAAGATCTTGCATGGAATACTGTTCTCACCTTTGGGATAGGCTAAATACTTCTGATGCGCTAGAGTCAATAGAGAGAAGATCCAAGAGTTTGACTGGTAGCGACCAGCTTGTCAATACAAGGCTTCAAAGCCTAGAGCTTCAAGGCCGGGTTGGTAATCTATTAGTTTTTTTAGCATTGTATGAATGAATGAATGAACAACTTTATTGTACATAAAATTACAGTACAATGAGCGGTCTTGTCGCCAAAGGCGATCTACCCTATACAATTAGAATCCGACTACATTATTAATCGACTTAGTAATTATTAAATGGAAGATTACACTGTGTATTTATTTGTATCGTCATAGTTATATAATTAAAGTTATTATTATTGTCGTCTTCATTTATTTATTATTATTACAACAGTAAATTATTAATTTTTATATATGTCACTCATCTGCATTACTACATTTAATTTATGCGGCTGAAATGTTTGACCTGATTACACCATTCCATCTTCGGATCATAAGGCGCTCTGGTCCAGTCCATTAAACGTTTCGCCTCCACGTTCCTTCTACGTACGACAGAATTGTGGAATGCACTGCCAGAAACTACAATTCGAGTACGTGGGGTACTATCTAGGTAAGCGTGCTCCATCTTCCACCACATCATCGTACAGCACTGATCGTGATCGTGGTCAAACGCAACCCTATTTAAAATATAAAATTATTTACTATGGTCTGAGTGTCTGGGATCAGCCCCAGAGTAGTCAGTTGTATATTATCCGTAACACAAGCGTTAATTTGTGGATATACATATGGTGGTGCAGCAGGTATCCACCATTTAATCATGATCATAGCATATCATTCCCCCCCCATAGCAACAAACCGAAGGCAGCCTTGTGGCGAGTACGGTCCTGTGAAACGATGACTCAACTCCCCTTGCCACCTGCTTCGTCAATAACAAGCTTAGCAATATATAAGTGCATCCGCGCCATGCAGGAAGAGACGCAGCAAAACACCATCGGGGGCCACAAGCTACTCAGTATTCGCGAAATCCAACGACTGCACTCTGCCCGTTGAGGTTCTTGAATTAAAAGCCATTCTTTATTTTAAACGGCATCCCTTGGGGTATTTTAAACATCGGTGATAAATACTGTATTTAATTAATCCACGTATATGATTGAACCTGGTACTGTTGAATAAGAAGACGCTTCTTACAACCACTATACAGCTATGTATATCATCACGCCGACAGAAATACATGCGCATCACTAGTATGGTGAAATAATATAAAAAAATATCAAAGATGTTTAGAGAATTCACGTCACTAGAGAACCTCTTAATTCCAGTGAACCAAATTAACTAACACAGTTAAGCCAAAAGTGGAAACAGTATTAGTGAAAATGTTAGCAACAAAAATATGTAATCTAAAGGATAGAAACAATAGAAATATTACTGGCGTTGAAAATGCGCATTGCGGTATATTATCACAGTAGGACGCAAATTGATAATTACATTATTTAAGAATAGCGGTCCGCCGTGGCTTCGCAGGGGTAACCAAAAATAACTTTTTTGCTGAGTTTAATTAGCTACTAGGCGAATTCAAAATATTCCCCTCCTTTATGGCTCGTTCCCCAGCGACGCATACATCGCTTAAGGTGATGCCTAGCTAGTCGTGCAGGGAGGGTGGCGACCACGCAATTTTTTTCTTATACTTACATTTTTAAACTCGTGATATATTTCGAATGGAACGTCCGAATTGTATAATTCAAACAGTTATATAAAGTTACTGAAGCAGACGCAGTCGCAACACTTTTTGTAAATAATGATAAGTTCAGCGAAGTCGTAGTACATTGTTTTATTCTATCATCAATAGTTTTCGCAGTGCACGCGATTTTAGGTATTTTTTTACACCTTGGGTTACATTATTAGAGTTCTAGTAAGGATCCCTAATTTGTTTGTAAATATAATATAGCCTATGTCACTCGGGGATAGTGTAGTTTGCCAACAGTACCCTTCCGGAACAGGGCCCTTCAGCATCTAGGAAGCGGAGGAGTCATCCCCCTGTTGACAAAGTGAGTTTGCACTCCTTCCCGGGGCATTCTCAAGCACTGATGCGCAGTATCAGCGTGGGCGAAACTACGTTCTAAGTCTCACGCTCTTCCTGCCATAAGCGCGTTGCACATGGAGAAGGGTGGTTTTAGTGGAGTAATTTTTTCTTCTCCTCCTCAATCCAGACAAACAAGACCTGTCAGGGTTTTTGTGTTCTTATTTTTATATAATTTATCTTTTTTTGCTTTTTTCTTTTCTTTGTTCTTTTTTATGCTTTTCTCTTTATTTACAACTTATAACTGTTACATTTTTACTTATATTCTATTACATATGTTCTTTCTTACTTAGTGAAGTATTATCTATGGGTTACCTCTCCACATAGAGGGAGGTACCTTGCTGAGTCTCCCAGGCATGTCAGCGAGTGACTCTTGTGGCTGCGCTATCTTCAGTGGCTTCACCTCCCATCGCTTTGATCTAATCCCTAGTAAACGACCCGGTAATGTGCGAAATGTATTTCCTTCGCCTCAATAAAAAAAAGCTTGCCAACAGTGAAATAATTTTCAGTTTTGGAGCCTATTCAATGCAAACAAACAAACAATCAAATCTTTCCTCTATGTAATATTAGTAAAGACAACACGACCCTCTAGTAACTTCGTTACTTTTAAAACGCATTAGGATGCGACCATAACAACGCACTTTAGCATAAGAATCCCCAGCAGAGATGTCTCTCGTCCTTACTTCTAACATCCTTCTAAATATTTATGCTGGCAATGTCGTTATCATTTTAAAAAGCTATTTCTAAAGATATGGGTGTGTGAGCATATGTTTGGTTGAGATTATATCAGTAAGTCAACGTTTATTGCAATATCTTTTTTAATTCGTTAAATGTTCAGAAATATACATTTCTATTTACTTAAAGAATTCGTATGTCGGAGGCAGCTATGAGTCGGGTTGATTGTTTGGATGTATAACGCACAATATTATTTGTTTACATTTTAATTACTTTTAAAATTCTTAATTTAATTTAATTTGTTAAATCTTTCTATAACTTAAAAACCTAACCTAACCTAATAAAAGTTATGAGTATTGTAATTTAATAAGCGACCAATCAGAGCAGAGCATGTGCCTCGAGCGGGGTCGTGGCGCCATTTGTACTTTAGGTAGACGGGTGAGTTGTGTGATACATTGGAGCGATAGCAACGGATCGAATTGGATGGTTGAAAATTTAAAAGAAAGGGTTGAAGTAAGTCGGTGCCCTGAATCCGCTGCTCGGTCTAAACTGTGACAAAATATTGTTTAAATCTAAATTAAAAGTGTATAAACCGTGGCTAATGTGTTTTATGCTCGCATTTCACCCTGATGATGCCCACTAAACTCGCAACCACTAAAGACGATGTCACCGAGAATGATGCATCTCCGACAGGTATATAATGACAGTCAATAACGTGCCACTACTGGGCTTGGGCCTCTAACTATGGAAGGAACGGACAGAATATACCCGCCACGCTTGTGCAAGGCGGCTTGGCCGATTAGACACATCAATAATCTCGATGTGCAGGTTGTATCACGATGTTTTCCTACATCGTTTTTGCACGTAGTAATTGTAACCATATGCACTCAGAAAACTGCCTCAGTGGTGCATGCGTTCCGGCCAGGATTCAAACCCGCACCTATAGAGGTTGGGACACGCACGTTAGTCAATACAATTCCATGATTTCAGAGAATGAATATGTTATTAATAAATAATATTCGGTTTGTTGATTCCCATTCAGAGTTGTGAAAAGTATACCCTTAGTACGTAACTTTAAAACGTTAAGTAAATAATAAAAAATATATAAAAATTACGTAATTAAATAGAAAAACATCGTGAATTTAATTATATAGTCACTTTTAAATAGTGAGGAGTTTTAATGTATTTATATATAATTAAAGTTGGTATCTAATATAATTCACATGACAAATATACGATATTACGTTCGGGACGTGTCAGCCATACCATCGTATTTATAAGCAAAAATTAGCAAAATTTATAGACTTGACTATGTATATTAATTGAAGTAGTTTTAAGTATGTACGTATGACCAGCAAAGACATGTGTAATCCTACGAGCAACATAGCAAAGTAATTATTGATTGATTGATATTTGAGTTAGAAAATAGGTATTAAAACAGAACCCATAGTCAAAATTCCAATAACAAGATGTTTTTTGAGCATTATCAAAAAATACGACTACGCTTAAGTAAGGGACTAAAATGCGTAAAAAATAAATTAAAAACCTCTTAATAATCGCAAAAAACTTAACTAATATGATCATTAAAATAATTTATAAATTGTTCATTTTAATGTTACAAATCATCGTAACTATAGGAAGGAGTATTGCGTAGACTTGATATATTGCAGTGCTCTTACCATATAACACAATGTTTTTGTATGAAAATGTCAAGTCGCTCTCCTTGATATTATAAAAACAGACTTTCATGTCTCAACTAAAGTGAGCATCTCAAAGGCACCGTTTCTTTATATTTTAAAGAGGAAAAATCTGAAAGGTTTGCTTAATACATTTTTAAAATGTTTACATATTTGTATTTTATAAAGTGCACTTTCAGATTACAGCGACACAGAAGGTATATTACCAAACTGATTATAACACACACACACACACAGTCGGCGCTCATAGTTTTAGGTCAATTAATGAACAAATCCGGTATATTTACGTTCCTGTAATAAAATTGTGTTGGGTGCCGCGATACAGACCTAGAGTCTAATGCAGCAACCGCCGCCAAAAAAATTGTAGACTTAATTTTAATTAAAAATGTGTTATTACTATAAGTTTTAGATATAATTATATTCTAAGGCCTAGAAATAAGTTATTATTCATTTCTTTACATGAATTTGAATTTGTAAAGATAGCAGGATCTTAGCGCGTGTGGACAATATGCGCAAAACTTAAATGCGCTTCGAATAAAGTTTGTGCAGGTCCAGTCAAATGTTAACGTTTATTACACTTCACGGTATGTTGTGCGAAAGAGATGGCATGCGAGTACCGATAGCGACCGAGCGGGAGCGCTACACTCTCTCAGCTCTGTCTGTAAACTCTATTCTTGTTGTGTTCTGCGCGATAACGTGTAGAAACTTCAAGGACGCATTTAAGATTTGCTTATACCGTATACAATACTGCCATCGCACCGCCATTTTTGATGTTGAGCGCCGTCTACAGTAGGCGACGGTATGGGTGGGCGGATGACGTGTACTCATACATTGCAATTCACCAAACGGCCGCGCAACAGCGGCGCGGTGGCGGCGTGGTGGCGATGTGTAGATGGCGCCATCTAAAGTCATGCTTAAAAATCACCAATCTTCGCATGATAAAGCTATTTACTATAAGGATTGGATGACAAGTTACTGCTATTGCTAATTAGTTGATTTCAACTTTTAAATACTATTTGTATGCCTGAAAGGGCAAAAACATGTGAAACAAAAATTACTTTCATCTAAATTTCACCATCTAATTTAAAGGTAAATACACTTCGCCTTTGTAATAAACGGTTATCTTAAAGTGTTTGTTATATATGTTTTACTAGCATTTGCCCGCGACATTGTTCACGTTGGGCAGATAGTAAAGATCACAATTATTTTGTTAAATATAAAATCAAAGGTTATTTTCAGTAGGGTAATTAATAGATTTTTAGTATGAAAATACATGAATCCTGGAAATTCCTGTAAAAACTCGGGATGAGTAACGTTACTAAAGGCATACACAACTACAACTGTTTTACTTAAGATTTTATCGATAAGTAAAAAATTCACATCGGAATCTATTTTTTTCGACCTAGCCACTTTAAACCTCTCCCAATAAAATTCCCTTAGAATTCTCGGGTTATAATATAACGCAGATTTCAAGTTCGGGAATTTACTATCGATCAGCGAAAGCCGCATAGAAATCGTTCCAATAGTTTTTACGTGAACCCCGAACAAACAGACAAGAAAATGTAAAAAACAAAGACTACTCTATTACAATTTTATAATACTATACATTACTAGCTGTTACGTGACGTTATCGCGCCTTGAAGAGATAAAATTTAGATCCCGATTGCAGTGCTACCGACCGAGATAGCGATGCAATCCCGTCGGTGAAATCCACTGAACACAAAAAAAAATTCATCAAAATCGGTCCAGCCGTTTAGGAGGAGTTCAGTCATACACACAAACAGAAGAATTTTATAGATATACAAAGTTCTGGGATGAATCACCGCAGCTAGCATTACTACAGTGGTTTTGTTGCATAGTCCACAATATAAGCAAGAAAATATTTTTAAACTATGTAAAATAGTAACTACGAAGGCACTACAGCTGACAGCTGAAACTAATGGTGCTCGCAAGATTATTATGGTATAATACACGAGATGCAGCGTTTCAAATTTTTCAATTGCAGATAATTTTTTTCTTTAGTTTACTTCGAACGGAATCAATGAGCAATTCTAAAGCTTAGCAACTGATATGTTTAACCAACTTTAATAAATGAAGTGCTTCTCAATTCGTTGTGTGAATATATTTTATATGTTCAGCCTTAACTTGTTTGTTTAAGAAACGATTTTAACGATTCTTTTTAAGTAGGGCTGAGTAAATTTCAAAATGGTCCCACATACATTTGATTACTATTAGATAGCACCTACGTAAATTAAATATGTTCGTTTTTGCTTTTTAGTTATTCTTGAAGAGGTTTTTTTTAAAATTTAATGAGTGTTTGTGGATCGATTGTTCTGCGTCTTGCTCATTGAGCGGATGTAAATATCGTACGTCTAAAAATGTAGAAACGGTATCAAAATATGTATTGCCATGGAGAAAAAATACTAAAAATGACAATCACCCAGTTAAAAATGTAACTGGTAACCCACTCTCCAATCACAGTTGGTTTCAAGATGCCGTTCATGATTTTATTATTAAAAAATCCTAAAAATTTTCAATCAAGGCCTCATTGTTGTTGTGCTGATACTTGATTATTGCTCGTTTGTCAATTTTCAGCTACGAGTTTAGTTTTTTTTCAAAATATTAAAACATTGTTCATTGGGCTCACTTTTAGATAAGATCGTCTGATTTTAGGCAGGTTTTGTCAGCCGAAGTCAGGACGTATGGAACTAATATCGTGGTTGGGTACTTAGTAGGTGCCATCCATCTTTTGCACTGTGACTTTTCCTGTTTTCGTTAGGGATTAGCTTAGGGTTTTGTTTGGAGAAAATTTACCTCATTTCCTCGCTACGAAAATTTTCTCGGAGCCCCGAGAGATGTAACTACTACCTTCTTTTGTGTAAAAATAATTTAATAAAAAAAAGCCATGAACATTTTTCGATTAAGCTATTATAGGCGTAATCATAAATCAATATCGGTCTTCATTGTAGTCTCTACTAAAAGTGAAACGCCACGTTCCTCTGTTTTGCTCATTGTCTTATTAATTATAAGCTTAAATCTTGGTAAGGTCAACACCCTATCTCTACCCTTCCAGCCATAGTTAGGCCAACTGCTATTGCTGTTTCATATAATTACAAATTTTAAAAGAGAACCATATACTAGAATGATGATAATAATTTCTCGCTTCTGCTCCTATTTATGACATAACAATATTGTGTACACGATTCTCTGCGGCACGAATAAACCCATGAGGTTTTGTGCTACAGTCATGTGTTAAATTAAAAAAAAAAACGCTAGTATCTTATGACTTGAGTTTGGTGCGAGACACAATCTACTTTCATTTCATTTGAGCGGGGCACAGCAGTGCAGTAATACTCAGCGAACAGTAAATATGTCGACTTGTCCCTTACTGGCTAACGTATAAACGTCGTAAATACAGTACCCTCTGCCACTTCCTCTCTTATTGGATGATAAAATGAGCTAAAATACCTTAGACTACGGATCCACTCTAAATTCCTTCGAAGCGATATAGCCCTTTGTATTATTACATATTGATTCTATATTTTTCCTAAGGACCATTGTTTAACTCATGTGAAATAGGATAAAATGATTCTTGTTCGTGTAGGAACAGAGAAAGAATACAATTTTTTGCGGCCAGGCGGCCTTTTGTAAGAGGCGACAAAACAACCCACAGCCAGGTGGTAGGGCGTTTGCCCGACTGGATGGCTATGATCCCTGGTCTAAGGTATGCCGCCATAACAATCTTGAATTGTGTTCCGGACTTGGTGGCCAAGGTTCCAGTCTCGATTTAGAGAACGGTATTGGTAGCACTTTTGCTGTTACAAATGTCCATAGGCGATGGTAACCGCTTTCCGTCAGGTGGGACGTCGGCCTGTTTGATGATCTTACGCAATATGAAATTTAAAAAAAGTTTGTCGGTATGTGGTCAATGATCTTCGTAGGTGTCTATAGTAACGAATTGCTTTGCAAGCGTTAAGGATTTATGACTTCCAATAAGTACCCTGAAAGATTTTGTTTTAAAATAAACAAATTCATCTTCAATACATTTTGAAACGGTGTCACTTAAAGTTGAAGATTAACTTTCAGAACCAGTCAGTTAGAGTACGGTGAGACAATTTTTATTTCCTTTGGAAGTGAATATTTCGACACTTATTTAAAAAAAACTGACTTGTTGTCATAAGGGTTGACGAGTGCCAAAAAGTTGTCAATAGTCTCACGTTATGTAACGCCGAGGTCGCACGCTTCACCACGGTCTTTTCCATCACCATAAGTACACGTGGGAATTGTAACAATATCAGACAATATGCACATTAGCTCAGAAAACTGCCTAAGTACTGCATGCCTTCCGTCCAAGATTCGACCCCGCATCCTTTGCGTTTGGGATTCTATTGCGCTAATCACTAAGCTTCCACCACGACTTCTAAACGTAACAACTTCTCAAATCTTTAATATTTATCAACATTCGTTACATTTAATGCCTAAATTTAAATTTCTAAAAAAGTGCCAAATAAAGTATTTCAAGATACCATAAAAACACAAAACAGCATTTCCTTTTGCACATAAACTAGGATCAGTTCATTTCGACCCAACTACTCTAGATTTGTAGCCAATACGTGATCCTATCATACGTAATACGTCTGTTAGAATACAAAATAAAGTTGCAAAAATAAATCACAACATTTTGCATATGAACTCGCAAGGTTATGTGCGAAACTTGTTTCATTTTACTACGACTCAATCTGAATGTGGAAAGAATGTCAGAGAATGAAAGATTCAAGATTTGCTATCTCTTTCTTTGAAGTATGTTTGGTGAGAGAGAATTGATGAGTTCATTGCAAGAAATGTTCTCAAATTGGTGATAAGTATGATATTGTTACGAGTTAAGAGACTCTAATTAAAAAGCCGTTGGAATTATTATAGAGTTTATTAGAACTGTACAAACACGTATAACACAGCTACAAATATAACCGATCACAACAAATCCAAACGTAATTCAGTCGTAATTCAATAAAACGCGCAAAGTCCATCACTATTAGGTTCCCGATTGTACATACGTCACGCCTTGATCGTAGTTGTCGCTGAACTACCGTCTCTTTACATCGGGCCGTCGTTTTATACCTCACAGATACAAATATGCCCGTATCGTAGTCGACTTAATCCGCAACACCTGGCTAATGAGTCGGCCGCAAGTGGCTATAAACGAGTACAGTAAAACAATGGGCTGTTCTCTAGAAACGTATGCCAATCAATAAGTAAACAAAAAAAGACGATCATAAAAGAATTACAATTAGTTCAAATGCCGACGGGTATATATATATATATATATATATATATAATAAATGTGCTTCTACAAATCTGTACATAGAATTTCTCGTTGAGGGTCCCGGGATGGTTTGGATAAAATGGTTCAACTACGTTCATCGAACTTTCGTCGCGTAACACGTCCAACGATATGTTGATTCCAGTTCAGAATACATTGAATTTGCTCTCACGGGAACAGCTGCTCGACGAAAGGTTCGGCATTACATGGAACGCTACGTGATTTGGGCTGGTGTGTTAGAGGTTACTTTGAACGTATGTAACCGAATTCTCAAGGCCGCACTTGCAGCAAGATTGTCGTTAGTCTTAGCCCACTCACCCACATAATCCGTCATTATTACAATCTTCTTATATATAAAAATGAATGTTTGTCTGTATGTCCTTTATAGAATCGTAAACTATACATTTGATCATGTGATGATCTTTAGCAAAGTTGTTGTGCATGAGCCAGAGAACGTTTCTGAGTTGGTTCACAATTGGACCCGGTAGGTGGCGCTGCTGTTGGCATATCAATTGAAGTTTTTCCGGGTAGGACGACGTCTGCCGGGACAGCTAGTGATAAATAAATGAATGGGTTTCAATATGTATTTTATGTAAGTAGTTATCTGTTTAGTGAATTATAAATTCTTTCAAGAAATAAATTACTTAACCGTGTTTTTATTATTTAAAAACATTTATTTATAATACTGCCCAAATAACCGTGGTTTAATTACATAGTAATAGAGTTAGCACTACTCTCTTACTATAAAATAAAATAAAATATAAATATAATAAAATTCCAAACATACCGTGTTACCGCAATAAAAAAACAAACAACTGGAATAGAATATATAAACGATGAAGAACACAATGGATGCGGTTTTCGCTAATAGACAGTGTGGGTTGATTAAGTTGAGTGGTGCATCGATAATGGTTATCCCGTTGGATAGGGTGATGCACTACTGGCGAGAGCCCATGGCACAATCGCCCAAGAAGGGAATACAAAATAAGACGAATTGTTGTACTCTTGCAGTATATTAATTTCTTCATTGTTCTTAATTTAACTAAGACTATACAGAAACCTTATCGTTTACGTGATGTTCACACCAGTATTCTAATCAATATTAAATATTATATTTACACGTTTATGAGATTGGACATTTTTGATGATTTAGATAAATGCCCAATATTATCGGCAGCTCTAACACCGAGATCATCCATCTGTATTTACATAGCATCACGTTCATGTATTTACTAACCATAATCTTTAACTGTGCTAAATTATACATCAATAAATTGGTTGATGAAATGTGACCCAACAGACGCTTTCTTCTGAAATGATTTAAAATTGCCAGATTAAAAAAATCTTATTCTAATGCGGTTTTTTATATTTAGTAAGATGTATTATATTTTCTATCCCAGAAATCCCGCGGGAAATAGTCCAGAAGCGGTCTGTAGCTGTACAGGTTCTTGTGCATTATTTTTTAAACGCTGCGGTACATTGTCTCCAGGGAATCCCGCAGGAATTTCAAATCAAGCGGGGATGAAGTCACGTGCATATCCTAGTTCATAATATAAAGGGTCATAAAAATATATATTCAGATTTATGTTAAGGAAAAACCTCAAGAAAATTGGTATATTTTTATCAATCGTCGAATTCACGGAACATTACACTCGAGAAGTGAAGTCAATGTGTCATACTCACAACATTAGTCCATTGCTAGGGATGGGGATAGCAACCGCGACTGATGCCGAAATATTCGTCTGCAGTTATCTCTCCATTTATTTGATTCTTACTGTACAAAGTATGTACAATAGTCAGCATTTTACAATGAAACAACTGCAGCCTAATTGTAACGTTGCACTTGCATCATTAAAAAAAACAGACATAGCCAATGACAGTACCAATGTCAATATATGTCACTGTCAAGAGAGTGACAAATAAAAAAAACTGTGACGGCGGTTAATTTAAAACTCGCTCGAACTTCAAATATAGCAACTGCTACGAATTTATTATAAATATTCCTCCACACTGTTAAACTTCTTTTAAAGTTAATTAAATAACTACGTGTTCCCGCTGGGGTGAGTTCTTATTCATATAGCTAAAATGTAACTGTTCTGCTACTTAAAACTAAATATAATTGAGCTGATTAGTTTCTAACGGAGGACATTGTGTCAAACCCTAATGCCTATTATTCATCATCTAATTCCAGGACCGAAGTTACCCTTACCTATCTAGGGAAACCCTAAAAACCAAGTCAACACATACCCGACGTGGACAATTACCAGTCGAGCTAAAACAAGAGCGGTGGAACATCTGGACTTGAAGAGCAATAAAGGCTTCGACAGGCCAGTGTACCTTTTGTGTAAGGAAGTCCACCGGCTGTTACGGAACCGATTAAATAATAATTGTCTAATAGTGTTCATTGACCCACCTAAACTTATTCTGTGGCTAAGGAGGAAGACCTGACGATTTCCCTTACGTCACATAATGCTTAACAATATTATATTATATTCGTATTTTTTCAGTAATAAAGTCAGAGTCATTACAGCACTCATTAGATTTGGTATTTTTTACATTTTACCTTTCCCTCCTAAACTAAAACTGTAGGTATACACATTGCAGTTTTTTGGTCCATCCATAGGTCGCTGATTCAAATCCGGCTCGAAGGACCGTATACAGTTTTAGTTTAGGAGGGAAGAGTAAAATGTAAGAAAACCAAACCCAACGAGCGCTGTAAATAACACAGTTATTACTGAAAATATACGAAATTAAATGAGTTGTTAAGCATTAGGCCGTAGTTCTTCGTTTGTAAAATGCTGGCTATTATACATACTTTGCACACTTATTTCGACAATTCGGCCAGTTTTTAGTAGTCGTGATCACGGAAGAATCGTCTCCACTTAGCTAAGATGGGAATATTGAGATGGATGTTTGAATTTATAAGAATGGAAACGATGAGAAATTAGCTGTGAATGAAAAATGTAGATAAAGAAAGTTGATGTCTTACGAGATTGTACAATAAGGAGGAATATCGTAAAATAAAATAAAAAATGAATACGAAATATTAGTTTATACTAGCTACTTATAAAACCTCTTTACTTACCTCTTTTACCTATTCGCCTTATTTCTATATAAATAGAAAGACAGAAATAAATACGTGTAATTTCGGCTACAGATAATTCTTTCTACCAATTCAATTGAATGGTTAGGAGGATAACCGGTTATAAATAATATATTCGTTTTACGAAAAAGGATATCAAGTGGGCAACCCTACTTCAGGTTTCATTAAACGGAAAAAGTGATTTCGATTGAAACCATTCTTACAGACGATTTGTTACTTCATGCGTCATTCGTATAAGACATCCTAAGTCCGACCATCCCTACCTACCTCTATAATTATTATAAATGCCAAAGTAACTCTGTCTGTTCCATTTTCATGGAAAAACTAAGGGACCTATTTGGTTGAACCTCAGTATTTATATACTTTTGAAGCCGAGGATGAACATAGGCTACTTTTTATTCCGAAAAGAGGGATAGTTTCCGAAATGAAAATATATTTGTCTCTCTATTTGTTATGCTTTTACGGAAAAGCTATTAGGAGTACCGGATCGGCTTTGCTGTTACTTTGTTTTAAATGTAATTTAATACCGAAAATGGACATATATATTGTTTTCATCCCGGGAAATGGAATATATTTTTTGTTTGCGATATAAAATGAAGTGAATAGTCCGGGGGCAAATACATAAAAATGTACTGCAATGTAGTCTGTATTAATGCCTGATCATTGAACAAGAAGTACACACTAGAGTTTGACCCGCGGCCCAGTGCGGGGTAAACTGTAGTACACTGTTGTGCTCTTATAAATATATTAGGGAGGGGGGCGGGGTATTAGACAGTCGATGAAATCGACGATTACGACTTTGGAAGAGCAGAAGTAATGTACGACTGTAGAAGTGTAGTAGTGATGGTTGTATATGATGAAAATAAAAGTAACGATAATGACTTTAGAAATGAGGATTAGGTATTGGAAGTGCAAAAGTAATGGATCTGTCAGGTGTGGGGGCAGGTATTGCCCTAAATGAAAACACCTCTGAGCAAGTTGACTGTATTTATTTGTATATAGGCGCCGCAAACAGCAACAGGTACATTCAGGCACAATGATTAAATACAAGCGGCACTGGTCACGATGTACTGGTGGTTCACAAGATCCACGTAGTCACGTTGGCTGAAGTCTTCTGAATGCTTGTTGATTTTCTTAGTCTTCCTTGTATTGCTTCTTCTTGTGTTTGTATATATTCGACTGACGAACGCATGCCGTAGGCTCGCTCCGCGCTTACTAAAGTACTACAAAAATGCAGACGCTTAGCAGCTAAAGGAGCGAGCTACGTTTCCGCGGTAGGCAGGGTGTGGGCGCACGGGTTTTACGGGGGTGAGGTCAGCGGGGTGATTCTGTCCACAACAGGATCTATATGTCAACTGTAGAGGAACGATGACGACTGTAGAAGTGTAGTAATAAAGAATATATATGATGGAAAAAAAAGTGACGGTAGCGAATGTGAACTGTAGAAGTAATGGATGTATATGACGACTGTAGAAGAGACGATATTGACTTTAGAAGGGACCATAACTAATACTATTTTAACCAAATTGTTACTTACTGAAATCTAAAAAGTACTTTCATAGTCGAAATAGTCTGTCGAGTCATTAAAATCCTTAATTACACATTATCTACTTAATGTGTATGAAATATAAGTGACTCAGTTTAATATACAGTTAAAATAACCACAGTCATCATTAAATTTATAATAAATTTATCGTTAACACCTAAAGACGTGATGTAAAGGTCTATTGCTGTAATCAAAAGCTTTTGTTAAACAGTTTAACTACGTCATTCTGGAAAATAGACTATTAAACCGTTATCCGAGTCATTGAGCTCTAAATAATTTTAAATGGAAACGATAATGTTATGAATGCTAAAGAATATTCACGTGCTGCTATTTAACTTAGGTAAAAATATGACGCAATTTCTTTTTATTGTCTGAAACGGATATACCGATAGATGACCCACCTGATGGAAAGTGGTTACCTGTGTACATTCGAAACATCGTGGGTGACCCTAATACATTGCCAGTTTTGAGGTAGAAAAGATAATCGGCAGACAACGAACATATTGTATATCCCCAAATCATTACGTTTGTGTTATATATACTACTCTGAGGCCGATCCCAGACACCCAGACCGTAGTAAATAATTGAGAATATTCGTTTCTGAAATTGACCATGTCAGAAATCAAACCCGAAGCGTCTGCGTTGCCGTAAGGTAAGCAGTCAAAGGCTTAGCCCGCTCAACCACAGAGGCCGTCAAGATAGCATAACAAGTAGGTGGTAAAAGATTGGTGGGATGGGATACGAGCTATGGAGTGAGAAACAGGACATGGAGTAAGTCGAAATAATTAGTAAGTACTGAGTTTGCTTACAGCGATAAGCTTTAGTACTTATTTTCTCAAGATAACTCGAAAAAATAAATGAGACATTGGACAATTTTAAAACCTTTACAACTTGATTATTTGAAAACATTTTTAAGAATATGCCGATAATGTACGAGTACATCATTGTTTCTTGTAAATTAATTGGCGTTTTTTTAAATCTGTAACTCAAAATCAGATGGAATCAATCTTAACTTCAACGAGTCGTTTTTTTCCTTACAAAATTCGCCTTAAGTCGAAGTCCTCCATAAGTCGAAAACTATAACTCCAGTTATTCTCCCTTCAATTTCGACTTACAGAGGGTCATTCGGACTCGAATTAAAATGCCGTTGTAATTACTATATAATTTATTAGAACTATACAGACACGTATAACACAGGTACAAATATAACTGGACGCAACCAGTACAAACATAATGCACGATTCAATAACACGCGCAAAGTCCGTCACTATGCACATTACCGAATGTACACACGTTTGTGACTATCGCTAGACTGCCTCACCCCTCCGTTCGGGCATTCTTTTATACTAAGCTTTACAATATCTTTCGACACAACACTCGACTGCGTAACAATAATTTCCAAGAATCACACCTGGCTAATGACTACCATAAAGGATCACAATATACAATAGGCGGTTTTCCTAAATACAAATTTTAAACCCAAAGTAAACAAAAGAAGTCCAAATGCCGAAAAGGTAATGAACTGCAGGTGTGAAATAGGTCTTTGTCGGTCGTAACAGTATTATAAAGTAAGAAACATGAGAAATGGAGTAATTACTTATAGCTGTACACTACATGATTTCATTATATGCAGTACTTGAACAATATGTAGATCCTAAAAATATTTCCCTTAATACTATTTCCAGAAGTTATTAGATATGAATATTATATAAATTTTGGATATACGAGTATGTATGTAAAATTTGAATTTCTACGTTAACTAACAAGCAAGATTTATACCCGGAACTCAATGTTATCTATACATTTCATTTATGATAAAAATGATAAAGACGTACCAAATCGTTACCAATTCTTTGTTAGGAATTAACAATATCACGCCTTTACATTGATTCACTATTAGCCATACTTAGAATATTGATTTCGTGATTATCACATCCGTGTGAACGCTAAAATACATTGTCGCTGTTTTTTTTTTAAATATGGCTGTTGAATATAAGAGAGGCTAGCCTAATGCAAAGTGTTTACTGTATCTACACGTGTAAACATTTGTAATACAACTTTTATAAAATATGTTTCAAAAAAATCAATATTAGTTAGTTTTTCATTATTAAACATTATTTTATAATTAAATGCAAAATAATAAAAATAAACTAAATTGTAAATAAGTATAAAATGTAGTTAGTGCCAGACCGCTGTCAGATGGAAGCGTGCCCAAAAGACTGGCCACATTACCTCGCTGAATAACAACGCTGTTGTGTTGTCCGAGGTGCAGACCAGTCTTTTGATGGCCAAAAGACTGGTCTGCAGAGGTGAGACGTCCACGCGGTTCGCTATGTCTCGATAAAGCTTGTGCGCCTCAGGCCTCCATGGTCCCAGGGTCTCGACCCTAAAAGCCGCAAATATGTAACCATTTCCATTAGTTATAAAACAATAATGTAGCATTTATTGATGTATAATTTAACACAGGTAAAGATTATGGTTAATACATGAACGTGATGCTATGTAAATACAGATGGATGATCTCGGTGTTAGAGCTGCCGATAATATTGGGCATTTGTCTAAAACATCAAAAATTCCCAATCTCATAAACGTGTAAATATAATGTTTAATATTGATTAGAATAATAGTGTGTACATCACGTAAACGATAAGGTTTCTGTCTATATAGTCTAAGTTAAATTAGGAACAATGAAGAAATTAATATAGTACAAGAGTTACAACAACTCGTCGTCTTATTTTGTACTCCCTTCTTGGGCGATTGTGCCATGGGCTCTCGCCAGTGGTGCATTACCCTATCCAACGGGGTAACCATCATCGACGCACCACTCAACTTAATCAACCCCCACAAATAATATATATATATATATATATATATATATATATATAATACTAGCGGCCCCGGCAGACGGTGTCCTGCTCTGAAAAAATAAAATCTAGGACTCGATCCTAGCGCTATCTACGGGTTCTAATTATGGATTTTAATCATGCCGGGACCCACTCAAACACAGACAAACAAAATCACCAAAATCGCTCCCAGTGGTTAGGAGGATTCTAGAACCCGATCTCAGCGCCACCTACCGGTTCCATCGGTATAAAAAGTATCCTATCTTTCAAGTTGGATCAAACTGCACACGATGTGCAAATTTGATTAAAATCGGTTCAGTAGTTTAGGAGCCCATCGCTGATGATGATTTTATATATTTTTTAAATGAAATAAATCGGCAGAGAAACACATTGTACGAGTATGTATATCCCCAAGCTTTTCAAGTTACGCTTGTATTAATTGTGATATACAATTCAAGGCCCTGGCGCCGCTCTCAGATACCCAGACCGTAGTAAAAAACCTAAAGTTTGTTAACGAAATTTACAATGCCAGGAAACTTGAGAACCTTTTAAACTATTGCATAGCTTTTATCGCGGGCTTTGTGCGCGGCGGCCGAATCAAGAAATTCCGTAACGAAAATAAAATCTAACACCACCCACTCCGCCTACCATGTAGCTCGGCCGAGCGTTCGCTTAACGTGTATGTATATGGTACGACTGTACGAAGCTCGCACGGATCGGGACGTGTTGCTCCGAAATCGGAAGAATACGTAAGCACCTGTTTGTGAGAAAGTATATAGGTATCTATCATATCTTTATAATGCCACACTCGCCGCATGTGCGCCCCGTAAGTATACATGTAGGTATATATGTGTACATAGGTGTACCTATGTACAACAGTGAATAGCAGTTGCTAGTGAATAGCTGTATGCGTAAAATTTGTGTATAAAGTGTTTTAAATATGAATAAACAAAGTGCATTTATTAATAAAGAAAGTGATGAAAAAACGAGTGCGTGTAACGTTCACACGCAATTGAAGTAAAACTTTTTTTCTATTTTTTTTTTCAAATTATTTTGATTGATTTGTTTATAAACTATCTATTGACAAAAAAATATTTGAAAACCGGATGGTACAGAAACGTGACGCCATATTGCGACGCCATATTGCCGTAACAGACTTCCGTTGCATTGGCGTCCAGTTACCTCCTAGTCGCGCCTAAAGAAGTTTTACTTCAAAATAGCGAAAGAAAATGAGTTATAGCTTAAAAATACTGCATAAACAAAAAATAAATAAATAATTATAATTGCATAAGTTGATAAAAAAATGCTATGCAATAGCTTTACCGCGGCACTCCCCGAGTGCCACAAGGAGATTTTTATTTGTAAGTCACACCAGAACGGGAAGTTACAAGCGTATTGTGAGGATTAGATAAGAATAATTAAGAAAGAGTCGCATAGTAAGTGTCGGTGAGGTTAGCTAATGTCAATATACGGGGGGTACAATAATAAAGAAAGAAGGGAAGAAAATAATTATTTTTAAATACAACATACACAAGACAAACGGAAATATAGCAGACAAAAATAATAAAGCCAAGGAACATGTTAGAGGTTTTCTGTATTGTACGTCGACAAAGGCAACCTGCTCCTACAAAACACGAGATCTGACCTTTTATGATAAATGATAACAATGACATGTTTATAACATACAGAAAATTATTTTCTTTTATATTCTAATCTTATTGAAGCTAGGTCTACCTTCATAGTACGTTTGTGGGGTATTTTCAAATGAAATGAAATTTATTACCATGTAAGTTTGCTAACTTAGTAGTACAGGGTACATATAAAATGACTGAAATACAGAGAACAGTACAAATGGCGTTCCAATGGAAACTTTGTTTCCCGCGCTAGGTCTCCTTAGAGCCTGTGTGGGAGGCCACAGTAGGATTCGCTTCGGTCATACAATTCTTATTGTTGCATACCGACAAAGAAATGCGCACCTGGTTTATTACCCTTCCCGCATTTAATTTTTTTTCGTTTACTTTGTGTTTAAAATTTGCAATTATACAATAGCCTATTGTTGTTTTCGACTTTGTTGGGCATTCGCGGAAATAATTAACCAGGTGTGCAAATTACGTTTTGTCGCAAACCTCAGTCAACGCGGTCCTTTGTTGTATTATACAGTTAACATTCGATATACGATATATTGACGGTCTTTGCGCGTGATATTGGATCGTGCAGTTTCTACTGGCTGTGTTCAGTCATATTTGTGCCTGTTTTATACGTGTTTGTTTGTGTTCTAATAAACTCTATAGTAATTCCAACGGCATTGTAATTCGAGTCCTGTGTAGCTATTAAGAATATATATAAATAATATTGTCTATTGTTAAATTAAGAATTATAATTTAATATTCAAAAATGTTAGTAATAACAATATGGTTTCGTGTATGTTTGTGTGTATGGGGGCTGTATTTATTGATATTCGAGTATGCATGAGAGTGTGTGAATACTTACAAACATGGTATATATAGGTGTAACTGGTCGACGTTTTCTGTAGGGGATAGCATTGAAGCTCGTAGAATGTGGCAAGATATTTTGTCTTCTCCTCATCATCGAACGCCTCGATGTAATCAAACTCAAATTATTCAAAAATATATTATTTTAATTTTAAAACAACTTCCACTGAAGCAAATTTTTTTGAAGACGAGATCAAATATGTAAAGTGACAACAAAAAGTGACAGGTGCCCAAGTGTGAATAGCTCGTGTTTGGAATCCTTTCCGCGTTATTTAATGGTTTTTCTGAAAATCTCAGGATTTGTGCTGTCTTTTTGTGTTGGTGGTGGTATTTATCTATTTAAGTATTGGTAAGTATTAATATAATTTATAATGTCGTTCTCTGTAGGAGAGAATGTCCCCCCTGATAAGGGGAGGTCTTCTCTCGACAGAGAAATAGATGAGTTGGCGGTTTCAATTCGAACTCCAGATAAAATTGGCCAAAAACGATCCTCTAATTTAATTAGCCATGATATTCATGAAAAATGCGGCACTCCATGTCCCGCATCTGCTTCTGTTCAACACACGTACACCAGACCTGGGTACGAGCCCTCCTCTGATCTGAAGTATTCGGAAAATGACTGTGGTCCCTTTGCTGTTGTCTTATTCCGTAATACAGAGAATGACTTGCCCAATCTTACTAATACCATGAAAACTCTCAAAATTGCTCGAATTATTTATAACAACAATGTCCCTGGAGTTGATGAAATTCGCAATACCGGCAGAAATAAGACATCTGTATATTTCAAAAACTACCAAGATGCCAATTCCTTTGTGTCCAATCCTTTATTATCCAGTAATGACCTCTCTGCTTCCATTCCACGTTATCAAGTCACCCGTATGGGTGTTGCTCGTAATATCCCACTCGATTGGACCTTAGAAGATTTGGTGACAACAACTGAATGCAGAGCAGGGCTACCATTAGTTATAAAGGCAAGAAGACTCAACAGGAAAAAACGCATAGAAGGAAAAACTGTATGGGAACCCACAGGTACTGTTGTTTGTACCTTCCTAGGTCAAAAATTACCAGAGCGAATTTATTGCTGCAACATGTCCCTGCCTATTGACCGCTATACCTTACCAACTATTCAGTGTCACAAGTGTTGCCGCTTTGGACATGTTCGTGACCAATGCCGTTCCAGCCCTCGTTGCTCTCGATGTGCTGGTCCACACGATTCACTATCCTGTAAAGTTCCGGATGAAAGAATTTCTTGTTTATTCTGCTCAGGCAACCATTTAGCCATAGAATCTAAGTGTCCAGAACATTCACGACAAAAGTTAATCAAAAATGCTATGTCTGAGGCAAATATTAGCTACAGTGAAGCAGCTTTGGCATTCCCAGCAGTTCGTACTCCATATGCAGATATTGTAGGTTCTTCCTTCCCATCAAGACCAATAGATCATAGCAAATTTCGCTCCTATCCAACTTTCCCTCAATCTAACCGTAAAGATCATGCTCCAACTTCCTCTTATAAAAAGACATCCTATATTGAGAGACACCCTCGACCTGCTCTAGGAAAGTGTTATGATTCCCATGCCCACTCCGAAATTACATCAACCCCCTCTTTATCTATGCCTAATGGCTGTGCTTTGAGTAACCAATCCCAAAATAATTTAATTTCGAGTGAAAACTTATCAGAACTTTTATCTATGACATTAATAAATATATTCTCCAAGTTTGGAGAAGTTCTACCGTACAACGTTCTCCAATCTGTTCAATCTATAGTTAGTACCCTTTTAAACACTCTCTCCAAAAATGGCGAAGTTTCTACAATGGAACTGCCACAGTGTAATGAATAAAAACTATGAAATTATTCACCTTTTAAATGAATACAATCCCCTCGTCTTTGCCATCTCTGAGACATGGTTAAAACCTGGTTCCCTATTTAGGGTTCCGGGATATTCATGTCTGCGAGATGATAGAGATGATGGACGTGCAGGATGTGCCATTCTTGTTAACAGAAAAGTAATTTTTTCCCAAATCCCCCTCCCTCCACATTCTGTTGGCTTCAATATTATTGCTGTTCATGTTCTAACCTATAATATTACTTTTGTTTCACTTTACATTCCTCATCCGAACCCTGAGGTCCTTCACGAATTATCCTCTATTTTATCCTCTATCAAAACTCCTCTGATTATCCAGGGAGATTTTAATATCCGTCACACTTTATGGGGTGTTCCCTTTTGCGACTCTATCTCTCCGCTATTTCTGGAAATATTAGATAATTTAAATTTGTGCATACTAAATGATGGGTCTCCTACCCGCAGAGTTTCACCTACTCAAAATATTAGTGCTCCAGATTTAACCCTTTGTTCTCCTTCTTTATCCAGTAAACTATCATGGACAGTTCTTTCTTTTACTTACGGTAGTGACCATCTTCCTATTTTAACCTCTTTGTCTGATTCCTCTCCCCCGGCCCTAACATGCCCTCCTCTTCTAAAGTATAGACTTCATAAAGCCAACTGGGAAATGTTTTCTTCTTTAGTTCAAATTAAAATAGATTCCATCCCTTCTATATCTCAGGATAATTTACTTGCTACCTACTCAGAATTTATAAACATTCTTTCCTCTGCTGCGGCAGAATCTATTCCATTAAAAAACTCTGCTCGTTCAAAAATCCCCTCCCCAGCGTGGTGGGATTCAGAATGCTCTAACATTGTTAAGCAACGTAATCAAGCAGAATCGAAATTTACCTCTAACCCTACACTATCAAATTTTTTAGACTTTAAAAAAATATTTGCTCATTCCAAAAGACTTCTTCGTAAAAAGAAATGCTCTGGTTGGCAAACATTCTGCGAAAGTTTATCCCCCAGAACGCCTGCATCCTTGATATGGAGAAAGATAAAAGCATTCCGCAAATCACAATCCGATTCAAATCCATCTACAAACGATCCCTCCTGGCTGTTTGAATTTTTTAATAAACTGCTCCCCCTTATGTTCCAGCTAAACCTTGTCCTCCTGACATCTCTTCTTCTGTTTCCGACCCAATGAATTTGGATTTTTCTTTTGCCGAGTTATCATGTGCCCTAGACCATCTTCGCGATTCGGCCCCAGGCATAGATGGCATCCCTTATTCTTTTATTTCAAAATCTTCCAAACCTATTAAACTGTACTTCCTTAAACTAATTAATCTCTTCTTTCAATCTTGGAAAACTCAAATTGTCGTACCAATATTAAAGCCAGGTAAAAACCCTTTGGATCCAAATTCATACCGCCCTATCGCTCTCTCCTCAGCCTTAGCAAAAAAAATTCGAGCATCTCATTAAAAATCGTTTGGAATGGATTATTGAGAATCGTGATCTTTTACCTAGAAGTCAAGTTGGGTTTAGAAGAGGTAGAGGGACTATGGACAGCCTAAGTTTACTCACCACAAACATCCGAGCTGCATTGTCATGCAATGAACATGTTGTTGGTGTATTCCTAGATATATCATCTGCATATGACAGTGTCAATCTACATTTACTCAGGCAGAAAATGCTCAAGCTGAGTATTCCAGTAACAATGGTTAACATCATATGCAAAATGTTCATGGAAAGATCCATCATGGTACGCTCCGCTGATGGTAGTGTATCTTCTCCTAGGCTTGTGTGGAAGGGTCTTCCCCAAGGATCTGTCCTCAGTCCTATCCTTTACAATATATACACTGCAGATTTAGATACCACCGTCAACTGTTTTTGCAACATATTACAATACGCCGATGACATCGCTTTATATGCCTCATCGAAATCATTCTCAGATATTAGCTCTCGCTTGAGCTCTGCTCTCCATTACCTTAACTTGTGGCTTCAAGATCATGACTTATCACTTTCTCCCTCTAAGAGTAATGCAGTTATTTTTTCTCGAAAAAGAACTTTCCCTACCCTCGATATAAACGTGAACAATAATCCCATTGAAGTCGTTCATTGTGTGAAGTTTTTAGGTATGTATTTAGACTCAAAGCTTACAGGTATACCCCATCTCAAATATGTCTCTGAGAAGGCAGAAAAAAATATTAATATTCTTAGAGCTCTCTCTGGAGTTAAATGGGGATCTCATCCTTATAATCAAAAACTCTTGTATAATGCAATAGTTAGGAGCCACTTTGATTATGGGTGCTTCATTCTAGAGCCTTGTAATAAACTTGCATTGACCAAAATTGACCGTATTCAAGCTAAATGCTTAAGAATTATCACAGGCACCATGAAATCGTCTCCTACTAATGCTCTGCAAGTCGAATGCCATGAACCTCCTTATGCCCTGCGTAGACAGTTGTTTGCTGACCGATACTTTTATAAAGCTCTAGAGCTGTCAAATCATCCCATTATTGAAAGCCTTAATATTCTATCTGACCTAACTTCTTCCTCTCCCTATTGGAATCACAAGAGCCTTCCCCTGCTAGTTAAATCTTATAATCATTACAAAAACCTCTCAGCTCCAATTTTTCATAATTATAGGCTCCCTTTATTTGAAATTAATTTTAATATGCTGCTGTTTCAGCCTAAATCATATTCAAATTTGGTATTGAAAAACATAGCCCTGTTGCTAATGAATTATTCAACTGTATTTTACTTGAGAAGTGGCCTGACTGGATTCCGATTTTTACAGATGCCTCTAAATTAACCACAAATGGTCCTGTTGGTGCAGCTGTATGGATCCCCAAATATAGAATCATCCTCAACTATAAAATCCCCCCTTATAGCTCTGTCTTCACAGGGGAGTCTATTGCTATTCTTGAAGCCTCTCTTTACGTTGAATCACACCGTATTGACAAAGCGATAATTTTCACTGATTCCTTGAGCTGTCTACAAGACATTTCAAAGTCCCCTTTCCGATCTAAAGATATATCCCCCATCTCCCTACAAATTAAAGCCGCTCTCTGCCGCTGCTATCACATGGGTTTAGATGTTGTTTTAGCATGGATCCCCGGTCACTCAGGAATCAGTGGAAACGAGACTGCTGATAATTGTGCCAAACTTGCTATCTGCTCAGGTTCCGATAAATTCAATAAATGTTTCCCTAGGGACCTTCGAGCCATATCCAAATCACAAATGCTCAATTCCTGGAATGATTATTGGCAACGATCCCGTCAATCTACCGGCAAATTTTATGGCGAACTTCAACCTCATTTATGCCAGTGCCCATGGTTCTTCCGATTCCGCAATCTCCCCAAAAAGATTACTTCTGTCATTATTCGCTTAAGGTTAGGACACATATGCACTCCAGTATTTTTGGCTAAAATCAGGGTACGGGATCATTCTCTGTGTGAATGTGGCCTTGACGAAGGAACATTAGAACATATATTCTTTTTCTGCCCAAAATTATCTACGCCCTTATATGACCTTCTGCCCCCTGACATTCCTCGTCCCATTAATATTAACTTCTTACTAACCTTACTGTATAGTAAATATGTATATATCCTATCTAGATTTATATCGCTTAATAATATATTTTTATAAGTATTTAGTCTTATATGACCGTTTGTGTTGTTTTGTCCTCAGGTTATCAGAACAAGAATATCGTCCAACAAAATTTATCTTTTTTTTTTTTTACTTCCGATATTTAACACCTGTCGCTTTTACTCTGACATTGGCAAAATCAATGCCAAAGGCGTTGGAGCCATAACACAAGAATAGAATAGAATAGAATAGTAAAGTGACAATGAGTGTCATTTATTTAGCCTACCGACGACTTGTTCATTTCAATTATTTAGTTTTAATTTTGTTCATGGTATATATTTACTCTATGAGAGCCTAATTTAAATTACCACCGCTTCGCAACACGTTGTGGCTTTAAGAGAAGAAGCGGCGCAAGAAACTCTTCAGCAAACATGCCCAGCTTTAATAATTTTATATAATATTAAAAGTATTATATAAAAATATTAAATTTAATATAATATAAAAATTATGCAGAAGTCGCGGAAGGCCACGACACACCTTCCATGATCAAATTAATCGTGTACTAGCAGAAGGTGATGTCAGGAGAGGCCTTAAGAACAGACGAGCGTGCATGACAAGAGCTATGAATATCAAAGAATCAAGTGAGGTGTGTAAGAATAAGCCTGAATGGCGCTCTGTTGTTCGTGCCTACCCCACAAGGGACGTGGCGTGAAGTTATGTATGTAATATTAAAATAGGTGGGAGGTCAAATAAAAAGGAATTGTTAATCAAGTTGGTTTGTGTTCCAGTGCATGCAGAATGAGCTCACAGTGTCCTCAGGTCTGGCAGTTGGTTTTTGCTGGGTTTGGGTCTTAATAGTTTTGATGATCGGACCCCAACCAGGTGGTAATTGCCAACCATCTTATTTATTGAAATTTGGTTTTTTTTTATTTCAATAGCCTCACGCCTCATTCTAGGCAGGAAACGATTTGTGGTTTATCGAATCTGATGTAGTTGTTGGGTTTATCCAGCGTTCTAGCTAACTTCTAGTATGCCTGGCTATTTGGATTAATCTCTCCCTATATTTCTGTCCCAACGTTGTTCTGACTTTATGGATACGTTCTACGTTCTACGTGGAATATCTCCTATAGAGCTCTATCCGTGCAGGAACGAAGAAAGAGTACAATTTCCTGCAGCCGGGCGGCCTATCTTAGAAGCGACAAAACAACCCACAGCCAGGTGGAGGGGTATTTCCCTGAGTGGATGGCTGCCACCCCTGGTCTAGAGTATGCTGCCATAATAACCTTGAGTTGTGTTCCGGCATTAATGACCAGGTTCCAGTCCCTTAAGAGAGCAGCAGTGCATTTTTAGCATCTTTGGTGTTGAAAGTGTCCAAAGGCTATGATAATCGCTTTCCATCAAGTGGGCCGTCTGCCTGTCTATTATCTTGACTAAAACTCTTAGAATCGATTCGATAGGTGTGAATCCACGCTCTCACAGAATATTGGCGTCAAATGGTTTTTTTAATCACCAACTCCTCCGTCATTGGTTAAGATGGCGATTATCTTTTTCACTTCTTTTATTTTAATTTAGGAACAATAAATGGGGAAAGGGGTAGTCTTTTATCAAGAAGCTTGCTTTCTATAACAGTCTTTTATATATTTAGTAAATTAATATCTTAATTCAATAATAATAATCAGCAGACAAATACATCCTTTATTCTCAAATTAAGCAAGCTACGCTTGTGTTGTGGGTAATGTATAACGGACTACTCTGGGGCCGATCCCAGACACCCAGACCATAGTAAATAACGGAAAATTCGTTACCAAAATTTTCCATGCGTATACCCCCCCCCCCCCCCCACATGGGAAAAAAGGTATTAGAAATAAAAAAACTTTTTTTAATTTATATTTTTTTTCATTCTCAAATGATAAATTAAATATATCTTCTTAATAATATTTACAATTTATAACAATATTAATAAGGCACTGGACTGTTTTTATTTTGTACATATCTATAGACAAACAATACTATAACAACTTCTCATATTAATTAATTTTCAAAATAGGTACCACATATTTGTTTAATTTTTTATTACTGTTGGAAACAATTAAAAATTTAATATATTGTCAAACAGGGAAGCGAAACGTAGTACAAATATATAAGTATACATTTTTTATTGTATATTAATATGTATGTGTATAATATAACTTCCAACACAACCCAATCCTCCCAACCAACCAGTCCCAACCTCAACAAGTCCCGAAACCTGCATAACACCAACAGACACACATATTAACATAGAAGTAGGTTAGAAAATGTAAAGATCAATATAATTTTTCAATTTACAACTCGTGTTTACAAACTGAACAAGTATATTTATATTATATATGTTTTTTGGTTGCAACAGTTTTTGACATAGGGACATAACTGATAACTAAATAAAAACTTTGGTTTCATTTAACAATTACAAAAATCAAATCAGTTTCATTGTATTTATACAATGTTTTTTGTCTTGGCAATGCCAATACATCCCAGAAAGCTAGACCATAGTTTACTATCGTTATTTATAACGAAAAATTCACTTTTAAAATTGACTACGCCAGGAATCGAAGCTGGAACTGCGTTCCAGGCAAAGAAATACTTACCACAAAGACCAAAATTTTGTTTTTCAATATAATGTTGTATTTTATTCAAACGTTAATCATGAGATGGTAACAAACATACATAGGTCTTTTGCATATATAATATTAAAAAACTTTTAAAGTGTATTTACAATGTCCCTAAAAATGTCTAGATTTTATTCACTCAATTTGAAAAGATGGTTAACTTTTAAGTGATGTTCAAATAATATGCTTAACACTAGTTCAATAAATATAACTAAATCAAAACTTGTTTTCTCCTAAGCTAAGTCTCCTCGCGTAAGGCTTCGGCGGTCGAGTAATATTCGCCTCTTTCTCATTCTTCTTACCATCTTCTGTAACAAAATGATTAGGAACATTATTAACATTTTAGAATATTTCTATTTGTGTAAGAATAGAGAAAGAATACCAAATCGTGCAACCAGGCGGACTGTTTTAAAAGGCGACTAACTACCCACAGTCAGCTGGTAGGGCATTCGCTCTCGTAACAGTAGCATACTCTGCTAAGGTAATAAAATGTGTTCTACAGGAATAGAGGTGTGAATTTGTCTTTGTCGTAACACTATCATCACAACCCTGAGTTGTGGTCCAAAATTAATTGCCAAGTTCCAGCCTCCCTTTAAAACGCGGCAACACATTGGCAGAACCTATTATGTTACAAATGCACGTAGACGACGGTAGTCGCTTTCTATCAGGTGTGCCATCTGCCCGTCTGCTGAAGTCATGCAATAAAAAAAAATGTTTAAAGAATCCTGCAATGTTTTAAATTGCAGTTTTATTATCCGTGCAGGAACGGAGAAAGAATACAATTTCCTGCGGCCGGGCGGCCTGTCGTAAGAGGCGACAAAACAACCCACAACCAGGTGGTAGGGTATTATATATATGCTCGACTGGATGGCGACCACCCCTGGTCTAGAGTATGCCGTCATAACAACCTTGTGTTGTGTTCCGGCATTAGTGACCAGGATCCAGTCCCTCTTAAGAGAGCAGTAGCGCATTTGTAGCACCTTTGGTGTCGCAAATGTCCATAGGCGATGGTAACCGCTTTCCATCAAGTGGGCCGTCTGCCTGTCTGCTGATCTCCTGCAATAAAAAAAAAAAAAACGTAGGCGTTAAGAAGACTGGCGGGTTTCTTAGGAACCTTCAGTCTGGTCACCTACACGCATAATTACAATGTGTTTAGTTAGCTTATTTCAGTAGAAACCTATGTGCGATTCTCACTTCCTACAAATACTTGGCTGAAGAATTTGGCCATAAATGGTTTTACATTAGGTTATGGCGGGAAAATAGTTTTAGTATGTTTATGGTTTTAACGAATAATTATGCATTTGTGTTTTATTCGTTACCATGTCAGGCCATGGATCTGAGTCAATACCGCCTTATCTGACATGTGACACTTGACAGTGACATAGTAAACGCTTTGATGTTTTGTGTTGCCATAAAAAATAACAGATAATGACAACGAATAAATAATCGATTAACCAACTAATTTAATAAAAAGATGTTAAGCAACAGCATATTACGCAGGTGTATCGACATTTTGACGCGTAATATATCTAGATTCTTATCAATAGAATAGTTTAAAGAATCCGACAACAATGCCTTTGAATTTAATTAAATAGCAAGCGTGTATCGATTCTTAAATCATTCAGAATTATTTTTTCTCCGGTTAACGAGGTTCTTAAAAAGATAATAAGTTTGTAAAAATCTTTTTTTATAAGTTTTGCTTTGTAGACGTTCAGTCCGAAAACCGCCAGACGCCTTTGAAGAAGGTTTGGGCTGAAGGTTTTTTTATAAATACTTTCTCTCTGACGCGAATCTAAGCAGGATTTTTTTTAAAATCAGTGAAACAAATTCCAATTCACCTTTTTGAGGCTGGCAACACATTGACAACATCTTTCGTGTCACCTTGAGTGTTGTAAATGTCTATAGGCGATAATAACCTCTTACCATCAGGTAAGTTGTAACATTGTTTACTGTACTCCAAAAACAAACAAAAAACTTCAACGGACAAGTAGAAAAAAGAATCGCAACGGACAAGTGGAAAAACGAATGGCAACGGATAAGTGGGAAAACGAATCGCAACGGACAAGTGGAAAAACGAATCGCAACCGACAAGTGGAAAATCTTCAACTGATAAGTGACAAAATGAATCGCAACAAAATTTCAACTTGAAGTGTTACGGGCAGATTGTTAATGTACTTGTCCAATTTGAAAACCTGCCCGTAAAACTTAAAGTTAAAATTTTGTCGCATTCTCGTTTACGGGATTTCCCCGGCGCTCGGCTCACTGGGGCTTCAATAGCGCTTTCGGAGATAGATAAAGCGCTTTTTAGGGCAACCCAGCTCCCAATTCTATTAAACAACTTCTAGCGCAAAATCTTACGCTTTTTGTAATATGCACACATCGAATTAATTTTAAAGTAAATATATTTAATATCTGGACTAATATTATTAAGAGGAATTAGATTGTTTGTTTGCATTGAAGAAGCTCTGAAACTATTGAACCGATTTGAAAAATTCTTTCACTGTTGGCAAGCTACACTATCCCCGGATGACAAAGGCTTTATTATATTTACAAAAAAATTAGGGATCCTTACTAAAACTCCAATAATGTAACGCAAGGTGTAAAAAATACCTAAAATCGCGTGCGCTGCGAAAACTATTGATGATAGAATAAAATAATATACTACGACTTTGCAGAACACATCATTATTTACAAAAAGTGTCGCCACAGCATATGTCTAACTATTATAGTTATGCCACAATAAGTGTTCTTTTATTTTAAAAATTTAATTAAAATGCCGCCGCTAGAAAAGGCTCTTTATTTGTATTTTGGTATTAATCCTTATCAAAATAAATTACTTCATATTCAAGACTGCTTCAATACCTTTTTATAACTTTTTGAAAAATTAAATTCGGACATTCCATTCAAAAGATATCACGAGTTTAAAAATGTAAGTATTAAGACCACGTGACTGTGACACATTTTCGTGAGCGAAATATCGTAAGACACCCCGTCTATATAGAATTTTCACTTCAAAAAATCAGCAAACTTTCAGTAAGTAAGGTAAAGTACAATAGACACTAAAGTCACATGTCGGCGGCATGTTGGAGATGAGGAACAAAATTACAGCCTTGAGTGTCGCCGGGACTGAGCGCTGCGGATGCAAGCTGCCGACATGCCGCCAACATGATTCTTTTCATATAGTCCGCCGGGTTGTGTCGGTGGACCGTGTCAGCGGGTCGGCGGCTCTATATATATACCATAGAAGTTCTTACCAGAAATGTCAGTTTGTTCAGCATCATTCCAGGACTGCACATTGCCAGAGATGAACAACAAGTAGAAAAGGTTACTTAGGAAATAGAAAGCTATTGATATGAAGAAGACCTTCCTCCATTCTGACGCTTGTGACTGAAAATACCAAAAAAATGAATTATAATTATTGATTAACTATTAGTTAACTCTATAAAACAGGGATGTGTGTTTGTTTGTTACGCTTTTTGCTTTAACTACTTAAGAAATTATTACTAATTATGAACGACTTAGCCGCCGTACATTGCCGTCGCAGCGGTTTGCGTCAACACGTGCATTTTAACATACCATTTTCATCAGTCCTCGTGCAGTCGGCAAAATATCAACTGATTATAGCACAATCATTTCATTAGCACAACTTTAGCAAGAACCAATTTACATCACCAAAATTCTATTATTGACATCCTATGTAGGAAAACCAACTACATAATTTGATCCTTCGAGCCAAATGAACCAGTGACCTATGGATAATATTTCATAAGTAAAATTAGTTTAACAGAATTTGGGTCGTTTTCGTCTCACGCCAAAAGATTTGTTGGTTTGGTTTGCGCTGAAAATTAGCGTTGTATGGGATTCCGGAGTAGCAATATGCCGAATGCAAACCTTGTTTGCTAAAAATGCGGCCTACAAACTCTCAAAATTTTCTCAAAATTAGGCTTTTCCTTATTTTTTTTACTTCAAAATATATGCAGCAACTACAGCATGTTGACTTTCGTTTGTTAAATCCCTATTATCCCTATTAATATTATAAATGCGAAAGTAACTCTGTCTGTCTGTTCCGTTTTCACGTAAAAACTACTGGACCGATTTGGCTGAAACTCAGTTTATATATGTTTTCGATACCGAGGATGAACATAGGATACTTTTTATCCCGAAAAGTGGGATAGTTTCCGGGATAAAAATATATTCTGTTTGTTATGCTTTTACGGAAGAACTAATGGGCCGATTTGGCTGAAATTCGGTACGTAAGTAAATTAAATACTGAGGATGGACAAGGAATAATTTCCATTTTGGCCTTTTTAGTAATTTTGGCCTTTTTGGTCATTTTGGCCTTTTTGGTCATTTTGGCCTTTTTGGTCATTTTGG
The DNA here is from genome assembly GCA_949752895.1 of Dendrolimus pini. Taxonomy (NCBI): domain Eukaryota; kingdom Metazoa; phylum Arthropoda; class Insecta; order Lepidoptera; family Lasiocampidae; genus Dendrolimus; species Dendrolimus pini. Next base: position 706,505 of record OX457138.1, on the reverse strand, counting down.
CCTATTTGGTCATTTTAGCCTTTTTGATCATTTTGGCCTTTTTGGTCATTTTGGCCTATTTGGTCATTTTTGGCCTATTTGGTCATTTTGGCCTTTTTGGTCGTTTTGCCTATTCGGTCATTTTGGCCTATTCGGTCATTTTGGCCTTTATGGTCACTTTGGCCTTTTTTGGTCATTTTGGCCTCTTTGGTCATTTTGACCATTTTGATTATTTTGGCCTTTTGTAATTTATTTTGTTGACAGATAGACGGGGGATACGTACGACGGGGGCAAATACATAAAAATGTAATATAATATAACCTGTAGCACTTGCTCTATAAACAAGAGACACGCACTAGAGGTTAACCCGCGGCACAGCCGCGGGGTAAACTCTAGTTTCTTATAAATTTATCAGTAGATACCTATGAAAATTTATTCAATTAACAAAAATAATTTTGCGTTGTTTCCATACTTAACTTATTTTGTCGGAGCTTTGAGATGAGTACGGAATAACATTTGGGTGGGTTGAGATAAGAAAATGTATTAAAGTGCGTCGTGTTACCATAGGAATAGGTAGGTATTGGTTGATTTAAGATTTTGAGTGGGATGAGGCTTCATAGGATGAAGACGGTATAACCCATTCATAGGGTGTTTACCTGATCTTGTATGACGATGGAGACACTCAGCGGCGCCATGATGGAGAATATTGATGCAAATCCATTCGTGATGCCCATCAATGTGCTCGCGTGATTTGGTGATATGTCAATATGCGACAGCTGTGAATTTTTTATAAGATTAATAGAAGTAATATCAGTTGTTGTAGCTCATTGTGTGCCTACTGGACATATACCGCTCAAGGCTTGCTTTCCTCATGAAGAAGATAAACAGCCCTAATAATTGCGTGTAACAAAAGAGAGACATATATTCTTCTAGAATAACAATAAGCGATAGCGTCTAAGAAGAGACTTATGCTTGGACATGTTTTAATTCTTTGCTAGCCGAGCTTTTGGCTATAGTAGCCAAATTAATATTGAACTTCATTGTTTAAAGTCTCAATAAGTAATTTGCATATTACATACACGTTTTTGTTTTCACATGAATTATATGGAAGTTCGTCCAAAAGTACTAAAGATAAATAAAATAAAAAACCAATATAAAATGATTTGTTTTTAATTATATAAAAAAAAATAAACAAGTGTCTCCAAATTCGGCATTGCACTTGTAATACTATTTATCTATAGGAAAACGGCCGAAGTAATAGTGCTCCATATCTTAATAATTATGCAAAAAAAAAGATAAATTGTTAGTAGTACGTGTTAACCCCCAAGTTGTATACAGCGTGAATTTTTAAGTGGGCCTTCGTGGACACATGCGAAACTGCTTATATAGGACATATCCAAAAACTTTGAAATAAGATGATTATAATGAAAACATGTGTTATAATAAGATTTTTGAAAAATCAATTACCATCGTCAAGAATCGGATTCGCTTCGATTCGCTATTTCACTACGTAAATTTATAACGCTATAACAGGCTACATTTTTCTGTCAAATGTCATCCATGTGAACCCTGTGGTTTCGAGAAAAATTACTATAACATACAATGCCAGAAGGATAGACGGACAACTATTCCACCATTCCACTTATACCAAAACGGCTATGGACACTAATAAAACAGGTGACCTTAAAGCTTTTCGAGAATCACTTAGTGAAATTGACTGGGGCCAATTTTTTATTATTAATTTATTCAAACAAGAACATACATAATTTTTATATATCTACATCTTAATACCCGAAAGGGTTTGGAAAAGATGCTAAGTAAGCGCTTTAAGTACAATTATTAATAAATATGTGCTAGTTTGAGTGTGTACACATCTGCAGTGTCTCACCTTCTAGTAACAAATGCGAGGGCGGCAGCAAACATTAACACGTGACATTGCACTCTGTTCTTATCATGTATATACAGGTGATACTGGTAAGCGTAAGACATGGCATAGATTCATTTTATTTTGATAATCGTCATATTCGTAATACTGAACTGTGAAAGCAGCCACTTCAGGCCCTCATATCTGCCATTTTTAATCGATAAAAACTTACCATAAATCCGACGTAATGAGCACCGTTCAAACCCACTGTGATTGTAAGGATGATGACAGCCAAGGACAAGTTACCAGCAGGAAGGTACGAAAGCACTAACAACGCTGCAGCTGGACCCCAATGAGCTGAAAACCAAGACATTTTTAACCGACTTCAAAAAAAGGAGGAGGTTCTCAATTCGTCGGTTTTTTTTACGTATGTTCACGGATTACTCCGAGATTTATGATCAGATTTAGGTTTTTTTTTTGGCCCAGGTTCCAGCCTCCCTTTAGAGAGCGGCAGCACATTAGTGTTACAATGTCCATCCATAGGCGACGGTAACCGCTTCCCATGGGGTGGGCCATCTGCCTGTCTGCTGAACCCATGCAACAAAAAAAGATATTTGAATTTTGTAAAGATTTATATTTATGTCAAATATTTAAAAACACATTTTCAGTCGTACAAGTACAGCCTGATTCATTAGTTTAATTGCGAATAAGTCCTTATAGCCCACTTCTCTCTTCCCCTATTCCACCTTTCCTATTCCATTCTTCCTATCCTGTTTCCGCTATGCTATGCCAAGGCTCACAACGCGTTGGCTTCGCCTCTCGTCAATGGGCGACGGTTACCACAGGCCGTGCTTAATAATAGCAGGCTTAGCAAAAAATCAAATAATCAAATATTGGTCTTTCATTCATATTGTTACGAGTTACGCAGGACTCAAATTAAAATGCCGTTGAAATTACTATAGAATTTATTAGAACTATACAAACACGTATAGCATAGGTACAAATATAACTAGATACTACTAGTACAAACTACACGATTAAATAACACGCGCAAAGTCCGTCACTATATCGCTCATCGAATGTACGTCTTGCTCGTGTCGTAATCCTCGCTTGACTGCCCCACCCCTTCGTTGCGGCATTGCTTTATACTGTCAAATATTTCTTGACACAATGCTCGACCGCGTGGAGGATTTCTTAGAACCAGCTTGTATTTTAAATACGATACACCTGGCTGTGATCACAATACACAATAGGCCCTAAGGGATTACAATACACAATAGGCTATTTCTGATTACGAATTTTAAACACAAAGTAAACAAAAGAAGATGGTCATAAAACATTTTCAACGTAATTAGCTCAAACTCAAACAATATGCATACGGTATGTAAATTTTGAGATGTGGAGTATTTCCGGGTAAAAAATTTTGAGATCCTCAGCTTCCAAAATAAAACTCAATGTGAACTATATGACTTATTCTTACAATATTTACAAACATGAAATCTATATATAGACGAATAACTGAGAGAGAGTAATAGCCGTTTGAAGTAAAGTGAAGTAAGTGCAAGTGCATTCCGGGCTCCAAGGTCGCTTCTTATATCGCATGTTCCATCCGACGCCTAGCTGCTAACTGTGCGAGCTATGGCGTCGGCGGTATGCGGGGCGCGGAGAGAAGGTGTACTCCGGCGGGCGGCACAGGCAGTTGCTTCTGTCAGCAACACATAATTATACACACACACACACACATACACACTTATGAACAGAGGTGTTTGTCATATAGGCTTCTTAACTTGGAACAACGCCGAGTTTTGCTTGACATGGGTTTGCTGTATGACATTATGCATAGTCGTTTCGACTGTCCTGCAATAACGCAAAGAATGTCATATTGTGCCCCAATGCGTCGGACAAGACACACACAATTGCTGCATACTGCATGCCACAGCACTAACTACGGTCAGAACTCAGTTTTCTCCAGAATTGGCGATACCTATAATCGTAATTTCAACGATATTGATCCTTTTTTGGGAACAAAGACTATATTCTTGAGAAAGGTATTACAGAGTCTGCTTGATAAAGGCTGATGATATCAGTGTACCTATGACATATACAAAATTCTTATTTTTAATTAATTAATTAATAACTAATTTATCTATATATGTAATTGTATATTCTATCACAAATATATAATATTATATTGTTTGGCTTTTTATATAAGTATTGTATTATATATTACACATTTTATTTATATGACTAGTTTTTACGCATGTTGTGGTCTCCAGTAACTGAAGGAGCACATTGATTTAAAGTGTAAGGTTATTTATATTTACAATTTATTATGTGTATCCTTTGTTGGAGATTCTAATAAATAAAATAAAAAATAAAAATAAATATTTATGAAAACATTATACTTATCTTACCAATAGTATTGAATATCCTTCTGGAGTTGACCAACGAGACTATGTCCTTGTTGACCAAGAAGTCCGCAAGCCAGCTGAACACGAAACTCAAGATGTACATAGCAACGTATGGAAGAGCTGATAATTTACCGTTCTGTAAACAAATGGAAAATTATCTTAACCTTGTCAGTTTAATAAGTGCACTATAAAACTAAACTTTAAAAAAAATCTAAAATAAATTGTGAAAAATATGATACTACGCGAACATCGAATATCTACGTAAAACGGTTAACCCTGTTCGTGCAATGGCCCACATATTTATATATTGGGACACAAGCCGCATATATTTTATCTATGTTTCTCATAGTCTAAAAAATTTGACAGCAGTGAAAATAGTTTCCCAGGGATCAAAAGTATTTTCATTCCTGTGTTCGGATAACACCAATACTTTCAGAATATGAGAAATAAAAATAAATAAATTACCTCTTTGATATCAACATGTAAGACGTTCTTCATGTATGACGGTAATTCAGTAAGCAAGGTCCAGAAGCCCAGGTTCTGACCACAATGGGCGAGCAGAATAGCCCAAAATGGTAGAGAGGTTATTATGCCCTTCCATGGCGTCGGTGCATTCTGAAAAAAAAAATTTGAAGTGAAACTTCTTTATCGGCGTTGGAAAAAAAATTAACCGTCACATTTTTCAGTTACGCGTCGCGTCATATTTTTCCACAATCCATCTATCAACGAGCAACTAGTTGTTGATAGATGGATTGTGAGACGAGCATTGTGATATTTCTTTACTTTATTGTGTTTTAAGTAATATACGAGTTTGATGATTTATAAATCATTTATTTACTGAAATATATAACAACTGTCTTTTATTGTTTCTATCATAATATGGTATTGTTTGCTGACGAATAATTTTAAAAGCATCTACCTTTTCCTACAAATATTATAAACGCGAAATTTTGTATGAATGTATAGATGTGTGTTTTTTACTCTTTCACGCAAAAACTAGCAAATGAATTTGATAAAACTTTACAATAATATAACCAACACAACAGAATAACACAAAGGGCTATAATTTATAAAGATAAAGTGTGAATTATCCAACATATAACGATTTTCCATCAGCACGCCGGTGAAACCGCATGGCGCAGCTAGTTAGGTATATTAATTGTGTTAAAGGTAAGTATTTTCCAGATGGTAGGGTATTTGACCGACTGGTTGGCTACCACCCCTAGTCTAGAGTATGCCGCCATAACAACCCCGAGTTTTGTTTCGGCATTAATGACCAGGATCCAGTCTCCCTGAAGAGAGCAACAGCGCATTTGTAGCACCTTTGGTGTTGCAAAGGTCCATAGGCGATGGTGGTCCGCTGAACTCATGCAATAAAATACAAAAGTATACACATTTCGGAGTAAATTAAAATAAATCAACCACCATACATATTGACGAAGTGCTGAAGGTCTCGAAGGAATATTACATCTCCATTGAAAATCTCCACATCCTAGTGCCTCAAAAACCTTTGGTTAAAAGCTAATTCAAAAACCCTTATGTATAGAAGAGTTCTTGAATAATGTTCATGAAAATATTTGCGTATGTAAAAGTAGTGCGGTGGTAGAAAGAGAAAGACGACGTAATTTATCGTCGTCAGCCATTCGCAGTCCACTGCTGGACGTGGGCCTCTCCAAGTCAGCGCCACTCATCCCTGTCCTCCGACTTCCGCATCCAGGCCCTACTGGCGACCTTCCACAGGTCGTCGGGCCATCGGGTCCATCGGCGTTCGACACTACGTTTCCCGAGACGCGGTCTCCACTCCAGGACTCGTCTGCTCCATCGGCCATCGGTCCTGCGGCAGACGTGACCGGCTACTTCAACTTGCTAATCTTTTTCGCACTTTATACCACGCAAACCAGTTCGCGTTACCTACTTTTTATACCGCTAAATGGCATCGTTCCATGAAATAGACGAAAAGAGCAAAAAAGATGGCTCTGCGATCTCATCTTTTGTGGAAACTAGAGAATGAATGAACCTCGACATAGTGCTGGCTCATAACCCGAGTTAAAACTTAGGATAAATTTTATCCCATAAATGACGTTTCCTTAGAATGGATGGATTAGCGAAATAGATGACGCTGCAATCGCATTTTTCAATTCGCTAAAAAATACCTACGTTGTCATAAACAACACATTGTATTACTTCAAATCGGGTTGGCTGCAACTCGCCTCTATGTTGTTAGGAAGTTGTCTAGACTATAATATGAACATGTTTTTTTTGTTATTTATTATTCTGTGTAATTATATTATATGTAAAAAAACCAATTAAGTTTTTATATAAGTAAAATAAAGTTACTGCCTAGTATTTTGATATTTGTTTCCAAAACGATATTCTAATCATAGATAACACATCTACACATACACACTAGTACCATAATAGTACATTATGGTACTAGTGTGTAACATTGGTGATTACCGCCGAGGCGCCATTGATTTGATTAGTCTTAAGAGAGCCGAGGACGGTAATGGATGGAGTAGTGGAATAGTGACAAGGCGCGCGCCCAAATTAGACCAATACTTCTTATGTTCACAATTAAGATCCTCTTTAAGGTCGAGAATTTCCAGTACACCAATCACGGTAACGCAAACGGTGGCTAGACTTAAACACCTTAGTTAAATATTCAGGGATTCCTGTCAGTACTGTGTCTCAAATATTAATTGGAAACCAACCGTCTAGAATATCATATAGAGAACCTTTCCTTGTAAGAATTTGAGTGCTGAATTTTTAATTTAAATACAAAACGTTTATAATAATATCTCAAAATTTTGTTTTGAAATAGCCTTTTATCAAACCTTTTTTTTCTTGAAATTGACTCACCTCCATGCTCACTCCGTACGGCCCGCACCCCAGTGACGCACGCCTACATTGCATGAGGTACGCTAGCTGAGCAAGGTAAGCGGCGACCACGCAACTTTTTTCTTATATTTATATTTTTAAACTCGTGATATCTTTCGAATGGAATGTCCGAATTGAATAATTCATAAAGTTATATAAAGGTATTGAAGCAGTCTTGAATATGAGTAATTTATTTTGATAAGGCTGAATACCAAGATACAAATAGACAGCCTTTTCTAGAGGCGGAATTTCAATCAAATTTAAAAAATAAAAGAGCACTTATTGATTCATAAGTTTAATAGCTAGACATGTGCTGTCCCGACACTTATTGTAAATAATGATATGTTTTGCAAAGTCATAGCACATTATTTTATTCTATCATCAATAATTTTCGCAGCGCACGCGATGCAAAGAATATTTTAGATATTTATTTACACCTTGGGTTACATTATTGGCCTTTTAGTAAGAATCCCTAATTTTTGGATAATATAAATAAAGTAGCTTGCCAACAGTGAAATAATTTTTCAAATCGGTTCAGTAGTTTCGGAGCCTATTCAATGCAAACAAACAATCAAATCTTTCTTCTCTATATTAGTGTAAAAGATTATATACTAACTAACAACAAAATAGGTGCCGAGGTTTCTCCGTGAAATTGTACTAGATAGAGTTACTTTTTTTATTGCACGAGCGCAGCAGACAGACGATCCACCTGATGGAAAGCAATTACCATCGCCTATAGTTGTAACACCAAAGCTGCTACCAATGTGCTGGAACTTTAAAGGGTGACTGGAACCTGGCCACTAATGCCGGAACACAACTTGAAGCTGTTATTTTGCTGTTATGCTCTAGACCAGGGCTGGTAGCAATGTAAGCGGTCAATACCCTACCAGCTGGCTATGGGGTGTTTTTTCACCTCTTACGACACCTCTCTTTCTCCGTCGCTGTATGGATGAACTTTCACATTTATAATATTATACAAGAAACAGTAACCAATTTTGATATTAAAATCTACTTACCGAATGTCCCAGTTCATCGGAAGCAACATTATTCTCGATGTACTTTTGCTCCTCCTTCCTGATCCATCGGCTGGTCCCAGGAGTTGAGTCTCCCAAGATCAACCATATTGCTGACCAAACAAGACACGTGATCCCAGCGACGTAGAACACTGAAGGCCATCCCCAAGGACTAGCAGCTAACAGTCCTGATGTCAGAAGCTCTATTATCGTTCCCAATTGTGCTCCTATAATTTTTTTGATAATTTCAAAATGTTTTCTTCTTTAGAAAAATCATCAAGTCACCATTTTAAAACCGAATGTGCGTTTATTTGTTTGTTAGTTTTTAATGCTTTTACGCATTTATTTCGCAAGAGATCGTCATCAAATTTTTCATGTTGTTAGAGATATAGAAAACTACAAGGGGTACCGTTCATCCAGTAAAAACTGAAAATGAATATAAGAATGTAGTCGAATCGCGCTTGAATGTTGAAATTTACTAACGTATGCATCAACATCGAGAATGACAACGGAATTTTAATGCGTTGCTCTAATTGTTAGTTCACTCTTGTTTGAGTTAAACATTGATTGGATATATGATTGGATATCTAACGCTATAAGTAATGGCCAGGCATCATTACAAATTACCTGTATTGTATGTCCGAAAGGAAACTGTCGTTCCAGCAAAGGATTTAACACCTCTGTAATTTTATGTTTGTGAAAGGTTTTTATAATAAATGGTATTCTATAACAATTAAGTTTGTCATTTTTAACTATTGAAAAGAAGTAGACAGTTGCCTAGTAAATTTGGCTAACAATCTCCTTTATAGTTTGCTAAAAGAGAATATCCAAATTGCGTATAAACTGCTTTAAAATCATTTCAGATATTAAGTCATTTTAAAACAAAAGCTTAACAAAGTTTTCACCTTACATTAAACAATCTGCCTAAATCTGCATTAAGCGAAATAAGTGTTAACTCAAATGCTAACTAAGCACCGTTTAAGATAACGAGGGTCTTTAAGACAGATTAAGTTAAAGAATTTAAGTAATTCCTTGAAGATTTGCCGCAATTTGTTGCAGTGAAATGGATGGTGGAAGCACTTTGTCGACTCTTTAATTAATTACCTATGTTAATTTTAAATTCGAAAGCGTCAAGACTGTCTCTGTCGAAGTTAAGCATAGTTTGTGCAAATTTTCTGATAACATTTTCATTATAATAAAAACTGATTGGTTGCGAATTGAAATTAATAAATACAGTTGTTACATAATTATGGGTCCATTGAAGTAATCTACATTAATAAATGAAATCCTAATTGTCGCTAATATGTTATTATATATGTGTAATTTGTGTATATATATGAATATGTATATACGTATGTATTTGTATATCTATTTTTTAAATTACTTTGAGTATTTATGTATCTATTTCCTTTTCCTGCAGTACATACATCGCTTGATTCAAATTTCTTTCATTAGGTTGCCTGGAAGAAATCGCTTTGAGCGATAAGGCCGCCTATTGTATAGCCTAAAACATATTGTAAATATGGTCTGTTTTTGTAACTGTATATTTGGTGTGCAATAAAGTCTTATCTCTCTCTCTCTCTCTCTCTCTCTTTCTAATTTGCAAATAAATACGAAAAATTTAAACGACGCTCCAAATTCTCTAGAAAAGTTCTGCCTTTTCTAGAAAATTTGGAGCGAAGCGAAAGACTATAATTATTCGATCGACATTTATGTAAAAGAGTTCGTCGTCAGCTAATCACAGTCCACTGCTTGATGTAGGCTTTCCCAAGTCAGCGACTCTCATCCCTGGCCTCAGACTTCCTCATCCAGCGCCTACCGGCGATCTTGCACAGCGGTCCATCAGGCTGTAAGGCACTAGACACTACGTTTACCAAGCCGCGATCCACTCTAGGACCCGTCTGCTCCATCGGCTATCGTTCCTGCGACAGACGTGTCTGATCCTGCCACTTCAAATTGCTAATTTTGCGAGCTATGATGGTTATCTTGGTTCTCTTACAGATACCCTCAGAAAAAGAAAACGCTCGTAATAAATAAGATTTATAAACGAGTGTCATCTTTTAATCTCTGACCGTAGCTTTGCTGATTATCCGACTATTACCATCATACCAGCGCCTATTTGGCGGTCAATTTTTGCGTAATGAAGCGTCATCTGTCTGCATGTGACATCTCTAGTGACAGTTGGGAAGATCGTGCTCTGCAAAGAAGGGAGTGGCGTAGTTCCACTGATAAAGCTGTTGCTGCCTTCGAAACGCAGCGCGTAGAGTAAGCACTCTGACGAGCTACGTCTTATCAAAAAGATCCACCATAAAATCTCCTACAGCGACACATGAACCATCAGGACGGCTCTAGTGCGCTCCTTGCAAAAGAACTTTTAAAACCTGTAGTTTCACTAGCTACCTGTGCTCGCACAGCCAGACTTGACAAGGTTCGCTGTTGATGGATACGTCAAGTAGGACTATTATATTACCAGCATAAACAAAGGTTCCAAGACGACTTCTCTCGGCGGCGGGTGCCCAATGCCCGAGGACACCGTGGAGACTTGGGTACAGGAGGCCTTGGGTGAGACCCATCATGACACGGCAAGCGCATACTGCTATCCAATCACCCTGAAAGTACAATTTACATTATGAAAATGAATCAAAATCTTATATAAGTACTACCACTACCTACTAGCGGTCTCAGCAGATGATGACCTGCCTTGAAAAAATAAAAATCTAGAACCCGATTCCAACGCCACTTACCGGGTCTAATTGTGACTCTAAACCACCCCAGGACCCACTCAAATATATATAAAATTTCATCATAATCGTAGAACCTAATTCCAGCGCCAAATATTTTATTAATTTATTTTTATTGCAGTAGTTAAGCAGAGAGGCAGACGGCCCACTTGATGGAAAGTGGTTACCATTCCCTATGGACATTTGCAACACCAATGGTTGCTACAAATGCGCCGCTACTCTCTTAAGGGAGACTGGAACCTGGCCACTGATCTCGGAACAAAACTCTAGGTTGTTATGGCGACATACTTTAGACCAGGGGTGGTAGCCATCTAGTCGGGCACATACCCTACCACCTGGCTGTGGGTTGTTTTGTCGCCTCTTACGACAGGCCGCCCGGCCGCAGGAAGTTGTAATCTTTCTCCGTTCCTGCACGGATAAAATTAGATTTAGATTGATGGGTGGCATTATTGAAGTTTTAGTAGGGATCCCTAATTTTTACATAGCTTACATTAATAAGGGACAATGTAGCATTCGAATGGTGAAAGAATTTTCGAAATCGGTCCAGTAGTTTTTGAGTTTATTCTTAACAAACATACAAAAGTACCAATCTTTCGTCATTATAATAATTATAGATTCAACCGAGTAATCCTTGTATATCTGGTAACTTTACGTCTACAAACACATTGTTGTGCCAACGCAAACGAAGTTTTGCTGATAGTGATAATCTGAAAATTAAAGACTAGACCAATAAAACTATAAAATATAGGTGTAATTGTCTGAAATACCAGAGTGTTGATGATAAATTGCCTTTCTTGTCTTGAGTGTTTTCAAGGGTACACTGGGGTTATTAGTACCAAAGCGATTTGTTCTGTTGCAGACTAAAGCTAGGCTAGACAAATAGCGTGAAGATCAAGCATTCTAATGGCAGATGTTCGCGATCTATCTTGGGGTATTAAGAGCGACATTTTTAGCTGATGTATGGGGATTTTTTTCATCTTGGAGTCAAAAGATTAATTCTAGATAGGTTCAAATGTTTTTACTAATTTCTCTAGCTTCATTGTTATCGTACGTACGTAATATATATAACATTTTTTATATATATGCGCTAAGTCTGCTATTGAAAGAATGCATGAAAGAAGAAAGAAATTCTTTATTGTTGGGAATGAATGCATATCAAAATATAAAACCTTAAACTAACAGGACTTATACCTAAACTATAAGTATTTTATAAACAAAAACTTCGATTAAAAATAACTTAATAAAAAAAATTACTAAGCATTTATTTAGTTTATTAAGAGACAAAATAAAATAAAATTTAGTACATCTTGAAATCGGTGGCAAGTAAACCATAAAAATTACATTACTTTGCAATATTTTGTTGTTTTAACAGTATATGGTATTTTTTATGATTTACTCGGCACCGACTTTAAGATGTATTTTTTTTTTGTCTCTTTAAACTTAATAAATTCTTAGTCAAAGATCTTTTATAAGTAATTTTATACTTTTAGTTTTTAAGTCGGTTTTTTTAAATGAAGTTTTTCTTATTTGTTGCTTTTTAGTGTCTAGCTATGGGTAGGCCTACGAAAATTGCCGCGCAACTTAAAAAATAGGTCCCAAAAAACGGGAACGGAAAATGTTAGTAAAATAAAAACTACTGGGCCAAACAATGTTAAATTTTTAGAGGACCAAATGGCAACTATCCCGCATCAAACTAAAGAAGAATCACTAACGTAAATCGGATCAGAAATCTCAGCGTAATCGCTGTACATAAAAAAAGCCAATCAAGTTGAGAACCTCCTCCTTTTTTAAGTCGGTTAAAAATATACACAACATTCACGGCAATGGATTGGAACCATAAACAAATCATCCATTCCCGATACTGCCTAACCTAATTAACCTAAAAAAAGATTTTCAAAAACAAAGGCATTACGAACTCATTAGATAAGCAATGCGCCCTGATCTCGTTTTTTAACATGTTTAAACTTAATTCACTAGCAAATATTTATCTGTAATAAATTTCTTGATAAATTCAAAGAAAATACGAAAGTAAATTGCCCCGCTTGTGGCTGAAATATTGGGGTTATATATCAAAGAGTTGCCGCGAGCTGAATGCGAATATATACTATTACAAGTAAGTATATATGTGGAAAGCATTATGTATGGGTTGTATTGTGTGTAAGAGCCGCTTTCGTAACTGGTAAAAAAATCAGAAAATATACTTTCATTGAATATTTGGATATAAAATTCTAGGTAAAGTAGTTTATAATTTCAATAGAAATCTTTAAAGATTATTTTGCACAAGTCTCTTCGAGATATTTGCTTATAAAATATGACTGTTACGAGTTACGCAGGACTCTAATGTACGTCTTACTCGTATCGTAATCCTCGCTTGACTGCCTCACCCCCCCATCCGGGCATCGTTTTATACTAAACTGTGTAATACAACAAAGGACCGCGTTGACTGAGTTTTCCGAGAACGTAGTCTGCACACCTGATTAATTATTCCTGCGAACGGCCAATTTTAAACACAAAGTAAACAAAAGAATTCCAAATGCGGCAAGGGTAATAAACCAGGTGCCCATTTCTTTGTCGGTATGTAACATTACTTTAAACAGAATACTGCATTGGAGTGATGTACCACAGGGTTTAGAGAGATTTAAACTTTAGAGAACTTTTCATTTAGAGCATCAATTGAAGAGAGTGCTATGATATTGGACGTGATGTAAGGCTCTTGAATAAATATAACTTCGATCTTAAAACTGCTTCTTCTATTTTCACTTACTAGAGAGAGAGTAAGTATCTTTCAGTAGTACAAAAAGGATCTCTCTTAACCGAATTTAAAACCCTTTTTTTACATTTTTGAATTCTCACCAAATGAGAGCGAATTTTATACACATATGTCATTGTTTAGTCGTATGCTTACGTCCTGGCTAACACAGCTATATAGACCTTGATTTACAATAACAACAGTAGATCATTAAGTATTCGACAAATTAAATTTAAATAAATAAATAAGGAAAATTATGAACTCAAACCTCATACCGGGATTGACATAATATGGATGCCAGACATGGAAATTTACGGCCAAGGTGAAACATAAAATAGCCACCTGCCAACGAGGTCTCGAACGAAGCATGCTCAAGGTAAAGAAAATGGACAAAATCAGACACACAAAAATAAGAGCCATAACAAAAGCAACTAACGCCTTGAGCTATGCACAGAAGTTAAAATGGAAATGGGCAGGTCACATAGTAAGACTTACAGACCAGAGATGGACCGTAAAAACAACTCTGTGGACAGGACCACAAGGCAAGAGAGGCAGAGAAAGACCATTGATGCGCTGGGATAAGGACATAAGGAAAATAGCCGGCCCCAACTGGCACCAAACAGCCCAAGATAGACATAGATGGAAGTCTTTGGAGGAGGCCTATACCCAATCTGGGATTCTAACTTAATTTATTCAACTAACAACAATAATACTAACAACTAATTTAATATTACTAACCAACTAACATACTAAGAATATGTACCTACTCTAAAATGTAAGAATAATAGGCGTTTTTTATTTTAAATAAATAAGGAATTTGAAGTGGATAGTTATAGTATATAATGTATTTTATGATTAGAAATTATGATTAGATATGAGTAATAAACATAGTATAGATCTGAAGATGTTGTTGCTATGTTTTTCTTAAGGTAAGCTTAACTTATCAAACGTCAAAAGCCAAATGTCGAAATTAAATGTCAAAAGATGGACACAAACGGGGTTATTGGGTACAAACAGACAGACAAACAGAGAAAGAAATAAACAAACAGAGAAAAAAATCTAAATTAGTTCTATTTGACTTCTTACATCCCCCTGACTTGGTTTTTAGCATTTTTTTTCATTGTACAGAAATTTGACTTGTACAATTTTATTATATGTAATTAGATAGATAGATAGATAACACTTTATTGTACACCATTACAGAAAAACTTACGAACTAGTATTATTATAGTAAGGTACAAAGGGCGGTCTTATCGCTAAAAAGCGATATCTTCCAGACAACCCGTGGCAAGAATATTCCGATTAGAAGTGGCGATGGTGGTATATATAATTATTGTACGATTACTTCAATTTTATTAATAAATATATAACTATACTATATATACAAATATACACATAAGTTATATACATTTATAATATATGGCGATAATATGAAACTATTTAAACATAATAAACATATAGCTATATGCAATATAATATATACTAATTACATAAAATTACATAATATCATTATATTGCAGATATAATTTTCTGACTAAGTTCTTAAATATTATTAGGGATTTTGCTTGTCTGACAGCAACAGGCAATGAATTCCAAAGTTGGACAGCCTTAACCGTGAAATAATTATTGAAGAACGTTGTATTATGAATAGGAGTTATAAGTCTATGTTGAGTGAAGGGCGTAAATTGTGAGAGCAAGAAATAAATTTGAAGCGTTCTTTAAGGTACTGTGGAGTAGTAGGGATGAATAAAATACTGTAAAGCAATGAAAGAATATGAGTATTCCAGCGAATACGGATTGGCAGCCACTTGAGCTTTTTTCGAAATTCAGAAACGTGGTCATACTTGCGTAACCCAAATATGAACCTTATGGAAAAGTTTTGGAGTCGCTCAAGTTTATTAAGCTGTTTTTGAGTTAAATCTCGATAGCTGGCGTCGGCATAATCAAGTATGGGCAAAAGTAGCGACTCTGCTAGCTTAATTTTGGTGGCGATGGGCAGGAAGTTTTTCAGCCGCCAGAGTGATCTGGAGGAGAGAAACAACCGCCGACTCAACTCCGTTATATGGGGTCTCCAGGACAGCTCACTATCAAATATAACTCCAAGGTTTCTGACCTTATCACTGATAGGGATAAGCTTCCCATCAAAAAGAATACTTGGCATACAGGTCCAGTCAACTTTACACAGCATCCGCGAGCTATCTATGATAATTACTTGAGTTTTCTCAGGCTTCACAAGAAGTCCATTCGATTTACTCCATTGCAGTATGCGGTCAAAGTCAGAGTTTATCGTTGTGACTGCTTGATTTAGTGTAGCAACCGGTGCCTGCGTGTAAATTTGCAGATCGTCTGCATAGAGGTGATAGGATGAAGTAAGTTAATTGGAAATTGAGTTTATAAAAACAGCGAATAATAAACGAGATAGTACGCCGCCGTGTGGAACACCGGCAGAGAGATCACACCTTAACGAATAGTCGTCATCAACTCGAATGCGCTGCCGGCGTCCTTACAGGTAACTATGAAACCAGTCGATTACTTCAAGAGATATGTTAATAGAGCGTAGGATTCCGAGTAACACTACAAAGTCAACATTATTAAAAGCACTGCTGAAATCGAGCAGCGATAGCACAGTTAGCAAGCCATTGTCCATGCCATGCCGGATGTCGTCTGTGATTTTCATGAGGGCTGTGGTGGTGCTGTGGCCAGGACTCAAACCAGACTGGTAAGAAAAAAAAAAGGGAATTACGGTTCAGTAAAACACTTAGCTGCTGATGAACTAAGCGTTCGAGGACTTTGGAAAGGAAAGGTAGTATGGAAATGTAGTATGTATATATATATATATATATATATATATATATAGAGAGAGAGAGAGAGAGAGAGAGATAACACTTAAATAAATAAATAATAATAATTAAAGAATCGGATTATAATCAAAGTAACCAACCATTGAAAAGAAGCCGAAACGTTGGAATCACAAAAATGAAATAAATTACCGGGCTTAAAAACTGTTCGAAGTATGAAAACTTAATAAATTATAGGGATAAGCGATTTAAACAAAGCGTGCTCTTTTCATGGTTTCTTTATTACAGCAATGTCAAGTCAGTGACAACATTAGAAGTAAAATACAAATAATACAAAAGAGGTTCTAATGCCTAACACGAAGTAGTTATATTATGTATACAAGTCGCGAAAACTTAGGAAAATATTAATCAGATTATTTCAAATTGTTATATTGCATCAATAGAAATATTCTAGATCCAACTTAAACTATGAAAGAGGGTAAATTGAGGAAAAAAAAACCCGGAAAAAAGTCCATAGCTGAATGAAGACTTGAAAGCGAAGCCACATTGAAAGAGCAATTCTAAGATATAGACCACAGATAACCAAATAACATTTACATAGGACAAAACTTGAACTATTAAACATGTAATAGTGATACAGAAACTTTCCCGGAATAAGGAAACTTTGCCAAAAACTAAGACAATAATGAGAGCATGTGCCACTGAAACTATTATTCCCAGATTCCATTCCGAACAAACTCTTGCCCGATATTGTTAGAAGCCGTAGAAACTTTCGCGACAGGTTGCCAACTTTGTACATTATACTACAATGCAATTTGCATATTTTTATGTACATTTTAAAGCAGGCCTTGAAATATAATAAAAAGTAAATATCGTTATATAATGTGGTGACCGAGGGCAGAACTTTCTGGCAGCGTAAACCGGCCTCAAGACTTTTAGAAAAAGGTAGAAGATTCTGGAAGGACGGATATATTTTAGAAAGGGATAGACGATGAATGAATGTTCTAGAATAGAAAGTTCGGGAAAGAAAAGAAAGAGATAGATAGATGTTATAAAGGGATAGATGATAAACGAAAGTTCTGGAGTAGAACGTTAGGGAAGGAAAAGGCAGAGATAGACAGATGTTTAGAAAGGGACAGATAGTAAATAAAAGAATAACGAAATTATGGGTTCCAGAAAATTCTTCCGGGTATATAAACAGCATAAGGCGCACCTACCGGGCAGTTTAGAGTTGAGTTCAGTTCAAGACAGCGAAGCGACAAGTGCGATACGGAAGAGTTGGAAGAGAAGTTTAATAGAAGACAGTGACGAGTTAGGCGGTGAATTTAGTGACAAGTTTAGTGGATAGTTAAGTGAAAGCGGAGCGTAGCGTAGTTTGAGAGACGAACCAGAAACAAGCTACACGCGGTAATATCGGAGGTGAACACTGCAGTAACAGGAGGTGGTCTACGCAATATCGGCGACGGTATTGTGAGTGAGATAGGAGTGCATCGTTATTCGTGCGTGTAGAGGAAACCCTGCGGAGAGGTATTACGGTCGGCAGTGTAAGTCAATAAAAGCGTTAAATTAAAAACTGGTGTTTTATTCCAATCCTAAGTGCGTACCCTCGCTCGCACGTAACAAAATTTACCCATTTTACCGGTAAAAAATATAAAGTTAATACTATTTTTATCGGCAATTTTACCGTTTTAACTATGTTTGGTATCATCGTCGTTCTCTTCCGCTAGCAAAAATTGTCAAACTGCACTTTGCAAAGAGCGCGTGTAATATTTAGAGTTTGTCGATTGTTTCGGTAACATGAAGTCGTAATAAAGTCAATTCTTAAAAATGGTAACGTCGCTTGAATTAACGTAACAATAACCGATACATATAACGTTATACATACGACTTTTAAAGTTACATTATAACGTGAAAAATCGTGCGTTCTCACATTCATAAATGCTAGAACATTCTTTTTATTTTAATTTACTGTTATTTTATTTTGTAATATGTATGTAATATTTTAACCGCACAAGACTGGTGTAGATTTGCGTTTATGTTAAGGACATCAACAAACTCATATTGTACCGTTTTGTTCACCTTGTCACACTTAAGATTTGAACAAAAATTAATAAAAGGAATAATAATTTATAATTAATTTACTGAAACATATTTAACAAGAGTTGTGAAGAAACACGAATAATGTAGGTATATTTATAAAAGAATAAAAGGTTCATCTAGGCTAGACTCCGCTCCCAGTCAGTCCTCTTTAGTCTTCTGACAAGGTTTATTCAAAAAATCCCAATGATAGTTCCCGAATTGGGAAAATAAATTGCAAAATTATATTTGCTGCATTTATAAATGCTAGACCGAGTAATCAAAACAATACTAGTTGCGTTTATATTAAAATATTAATACGGGCGCAGTAAAAGTGACACAGCCGACTCAGTTAACCGCAAGATGGCCGTCGAGCGCTTATTGGATATCGGTGCACACAGCAGAAACAAAATGAGTTGGATGCATTCACTATTTTCAATTGAATTTGTTTTATACCTCCATACGTTTAAATTAATAATTAGTAATATAAAAAAAATCAGGATAAATAATGTAATAAATTGAATTAGTTTACTCATAAATGTAAATTAATGTCGGGGTGAAGGTAAGGAAAGGAATGCTCCGGTGGTTCGGGCATGTGGAACGAATGTATGATGAAAGAATGAATAAACAGATGTACAATGCAAAAGTGGATGGATGCAGAAGTCGCGGAAGGCCACGACACACCTTCCATGATCAAATTGATCGTGTACTAGCAGAAGGTGATGTCAGGAGCCTTAAGAACAGACGAGCGTGCATGACAAGAGCTATGAATGTCAAAGAAGCAAGTGAGGTGTGTAAGAATAAGCCTGAATGGGGCTCTGTTGCTTGTGCCTACCCCGTAAGGGACCTGGCGTGAAGTTATATATGTATAAATGTAAATTAATGTAATAAGTATTTATAAAATTTGAAATATTTGTAACGTTCCGTTACAGCCTAAGTAAATTAATAAATTTTATTAGCTATGGTGGCAGACCACAGTACCAACCTTGACAGCTGCAAATGGCACCACCAAGTTGACGACTCCCGTTGAAGCCATAGATGCAAATATGAGGAACTTCCCACCGAACCTTCCAGCCAACATCCCAGCTGGGATCTGCAGCATGATGTAGCCCCAGAAGAATGAAGAGAGAATCATGTCCTGGGTGCCTCGGTCCCACTCGAAAACCTGGAAACGAATACAGAAATTGTTATTCAATGCTTAAGCGCGCGTGTACACGACGATGCCACCGCGCGATCAAACAGTGTAGTCTATATTTGACTGTGTAGCCACCGTACCGCTGCCGCGCCGTCACCACACTTTCGCTGTCAGCCGATATAAATGCACTTCATCCTTTTATGATAACTCTTTCACAGTGCAGGCTGTCAAACTTTGGAATGCGCTGCCTCTTACTGTCAGAGAGGCCAAAACATCGCCCACATTTAAGAACGCACTCAGAAAACACTAATACAAACAACAAACACTTAAATAATTATGCCTAATTCTCATATTATAGACAATTTAATATATGTATGTATACATATGTATATATATTTAATTAATAAAGTAGTTTAACTATGTGTATTAATTT
This sequence comes from Dendrolimus pini, assembly GCA_949752895.1. Lineage (NCBI taxonomy): Eukaryota > Metazoa > Arthropoda > Insecta > Lepidoptera > Lasiocampidae > Dendrolimus > Dendrolimus pini. The sequence continues at coordinate 686,429 of OX457138.1, read as the reverse complement.
TTTTAATTATGTAGTTTAATTAAGTTTATTTAAGATATATTTAATGATCTGCACCACCTACATCGCCAGATTAGGTTAAAGTATTCCTTACGTTAGGTTGCCTGGAAGAGATTGCTTTAAGCGATAAGGCCGCCTTTTGTTTCTACCATGACAATATTGTAATTGTGTATTTTTGAAATTGTATATTTGGGGAGCAATAAAGCGTTATCTATCTATCTAACTATGTTCACAATAGCAGCGCGACAGCGGCATGGTGTCGCGTATGGACGCTGCTACTATGCACTATCTACACTGCTTTTTTGGTTTTGTACGTTAAGCCTTGGCCCACCTTAGTACACTTTAAGCCAGAGATCCCGATGTCAATTCCCGACTTGAAAATTTTGTAAATAAACTTTCCTATATTTATTTTGGTCTGGGTGTCTGGGATCGGCCCCAGAGTAATCAGTAGTCTAAAACTCAAAATATAATCGTTACTTACTTAATCTAGGCATATACCTGGCTAGTAGCATAACGATTTATTAAAAAAAAATTACAGTCCAGAAATGTCCCCAAGTCAAAGAAAAAAGAGTCCATTAATCACGTGAGACGTTCTTGGCGAATTTACGAAGCTGGTGAGATATCGTGAGATTTCTCGAAATGTGAGAAAGAGAAAGATAACACTTTATTGCACACCAAAATATACCAGGCAACCTGAATCAAAGAAATTTGAATCGGGCAATGTCGGTGGTGCAGGAAAAAGGCAATAGATACATAAATTCCCAAACTAAATAAATATACAAACACATATATACATATTCATATATATACACCTATACAATAATGTTACAACTCAGGTTCCGACGAAAACAAAATCCACCTGCATATCTGTAATAAAACACATTTTATTACCTGACGGAATTTAAATTAAATGTAATTATTTTATGATCGTATTCTTTTGTTAACTTACTTATTGGCATACGTTTCTAGAGAACAGCCCACTGTTTTATTGTACTCGTTTATGGCCGACTCATTAGCCAGATGTTTTGGATTACGTCATCTACTATACACGCATATTGCATTTGTGCAGTATAAAACGATGGCCTGATTGAGGGAGGGGGGCAATCGAGCGAGAACCACGATCAAGGCGTACTGTGTATACAATCGGAGATCTAATAGTGACGGACTTTCTGCGTTTTATTGAATTACGACCTTCTACATTACATTTGGATTAGTTGTGTTCGGTTATATTTGTACCTGTGTTATACGTGTTTGCATAGTTCTAATAAACTATATAATTCTAACGGTATTTTAATTTGAGTCCCGCTAAACACGTAACAATAATATATTTCAAAATACATAAGTTATTTAATAAATGCATTAGCATGATTATATTGTGTTAATCAGACGTAGCTATTTGTGGACAAATAGTGTTTTCTGAGTAAATTTCTAAATGTTGGTAAGGATTTGGCCTCTCTGACGGTAAGAGGCAGCATATTCCAAACTTTGATAGCCTACACTGTAAAAGAGTTATACGATGAAGTGTTTGCAGGTGTGTTTGTATAAAAGTTTAAATGCGGCTTGGCAAGTTTACACATCGGTTACTTCGATGTGCAGGTTCCATCACGATATCTTGCTTCACCATTGTTAGCACGTGGTAGTTGCACAACGTGCGCGTTAGGTCAGAAGACTGCCTTAGTAGTGCATGCCTTCCCTCCAGTGTTCGAACCCGCGTCCCTTGAGTCTGAGACGCGTGCTTTAGCCATTGCTACCAGGACTTTTTGAATAAATAAAATAGTATATGTATAGTAAATACTATAGATATTATTACACCCGAAGGCCTAAATACAAAACAATGATGAAAAGTAAATTTCCATATTGTATTTTTCTCGAAAACATCTTAAAGAGCCATTAACAAAAGTAAAAAAAATGACATAAATGGTTTAAAGGGAATTCGCGGAACCTTTTATCCTGATGTACCGAACAATATAGGAGCGTTTAAAAAACGACACAATTCTAAGAAACGCCTTCTGCAGTAATATATTTTTTCTTCCAAACCATCTACTAAAGCAGCTGTATCACCTCTCGTCAGTGACTGCTCAGACTAGCGTCAAAACGCTTGCAAAATATTTTAAAAACGCCAGAAACGTTAGTAATTGACAAAATAAAGTTGTGACATTGATCAGTAATTAAAACTGGTTCCTAAATGTTGGAATGGAATGGAGAAAAGATACAATTTCCTGCTGCTGGGCGGACTATCGTAAGAGGCGACAAAACAACCCACAGCCAGGTGTTAGAGCATTTGCTCAACTGGATGGCTACCACCCTTGGTCTAGAGAATGCCGCCATAACAATCTTGAGTTGTTTCGGCATTAGTCGCCAGGTTACAGTCTCTCTTTAGAGAGCAACAGCGCATTTGTAGGACCTTTGGTGTTGCAAATGTCCATAGGAGATGGTAATCGCTTTCCATCAGGTGGACGGTCTGCCTGTCTATTGAATTCAAGCAATAAAAAAGACCAATATTAGACTCTTCGTTTCTGTCTTCAATTTGTATGACTCAACTAAAATTATTCATGTAAACATAAACTTGAAACATTCAATGTCATACACTGCCATACTAGTTTTACTTCAAGGTAAACACGCATATTTGATTAGTATAATATAGTATACTAGCGATCCAGGCAGACGTTGTCCTGCTCTTAAAAAAAATAAAGATCCCGATTTCAGGGACGCCTACCGATTCCAAATGTGTATCTAAACCATTTGGAACCAACTCAAACACACAAAAAAAAATCATCAAAATCGGTCCAAGGGCTTAGGAGCTTACATACACGAATAGAAGAATTTTATATTGTTACATGTGAGCGGGGGTACACACTTAGACTTGGAAGGAAACACCAGTTTTTAACTAAACGCTTTATTAACTTACATAGCCGTCATACACTTGCGAATTTCCTGTTCACAAAATCCACAGCCCGGGTTGTCTGGAAGAGATCGCTCTAAAGCGATAAGGCCGCCCATTGCTCCTACTTTTACTGTTTAATGATACTAATGTAAATTGTTTATACTATGTGTATGTGGTGAACAATAAAGTGTTTTCTATTCTATTCTATTATATTCTATAGCCATACGTGATTCTTCTACTCAGGGTTGCCCCTATACGCACACCTAACGATGCACTGTCCAAGGATAAGCTGTTGCACTCAAAATACCGTCACTAATATTGGCTAGACCATTTCTTTCACCCCAGTGCTCACCTCCGAATTTACCGCGTATAGTTCGCTTCTGGATCTCCTCTTAAACTACGCTACACTCCTCTATCACTGAACTGCTCACTAAACTTTTCACTAAATTCACCACTAAACTTTCCACTAAACTCTCCACTAACCTCGTCACTGATTTCTACTTAACTCTTCTTCTAATTCTCTCGTATCGCACTTGTCGCTTTGATGTCTTCAACTGAACTCTCCGTTAGGCGTGCCTTACGATGCCTATATACCCTTCTAGAGCAGGCAGGAAAAATCTTCTAGAACTCATAATTTCGATTTTCTTTTTGTTATTCTTTTAGTTACTACCTATCCCTTTCTGAAATCTATCTATCTCTGTCTTTTCCTTCCTGAACCTTCTATTCTAGATTTTTTGTTCATCTATCTATCCCTTTCTAAAATGTATCTGTCCCTGTGTTTTTTCCAGAATATTCTACATTTTTCTAAAACTTCTCAAACCACATCGTTCCATTATTACTGCCGCCATATGTATGTATATAAACAAGATTTAGTTTTTTTTAATTGCAAGAGTTCAGCAGACAGGCAGACAGCCCACTTGATAGAAAGCGGTTACCATCGCCTATGGACATTTGCAACACCAAAGGTTCTACAAATGCGCTGCTGCTCTCTTAAGGGAGACTGGAACCTGGTCACTAATGCCGGAATACAACCCAAGTTTGTTATGGCGACATATATTAGACCAGGGGTGGTAGCCATCCAGTCGGGCAAATGCCCTACCACCTGGCTGTGGGTTGTTTTGTCGCCACTTACGATAGGCCGCCCGGCCGCAGGAAATTGTATTCTTTCTCCGTTCCTGCACGGATAGTTCAGAGATATAAGCGCACGTCAGAATGCGTTTGTGAACTGTTTTGATACATTGTTTGAAATAATTCACTTATAATACAAGTGCTGACGACAGGGAGTCGTGCCGATGCAGACCGAACACCGCGTAAGTCCTAAAACGCCCGTCTGCTCCAACGATCCCCGTATTCCCACACTTCCGATGTGCGTCACGTATTCCAAAACGACTTCATTGCCTCCAAATGATCGTTTCATGGGCATTTTTTGCCCGCATCACCGCTTTGCGTGTTTTTCATAGTTTCTCCAATTTTTATCTATTGCCAGCCGTTTTCTTAATGCCAACTTTGAAATAATGATACTGGGTGAATTTTCTGGACAAAAATGTTCTCATTGTATATATATAAATACTAAATACAAATTAAATTTCTGGATTTACTGTGTATTTTGATAATAGTAGATTTTTAGTCGAGAAGTGAAAGTAGCCTATTTAGGCATGAGATGGTTTGGCGCACGAGCGTGGCGAGGACGCTAACGATTAGAGTGCCTAAATAGGTCTTTCACCCGAGGTTGCTTTTCTAATAAAATAAGGCGTTAAATCCATATCTAAATCTGATGAAACGTCATCAGGTACGTCACATATGAAACGTCAAGTAATTTTTTTTCAGTGACCTTCTACCAGCCAGTATTTTTTTTGTCATGGATTATAGTAAATACTAGCTGACCCGGCGAACTTCGTAACGCCATATTTTCTGAATTCCTTAAAAACTTTGTTTCATGACACAAAAACAAAATTACCATAATCGGTCCAGGTGATTAGGAGGATTCTAGAACCCGATCTCAGCGCCACCTACCAGTTCTAATTGCGAATCTAAACCATCCGGGAACCCACTCAAACACACAAAAACAAAATCACCAAAATCGCTCCTGGTGATTAGGAGGATTCTAGAACCCGATATCAGCGCCATGTATTGGTTCTAATTGCGAATCTAAACCATCCGGGAACCCACTCAAACACACAAAAACAAAATCGCTCCCTGTGATTAAGAGTATTCTAGAACCCGAACTCAACGCCACCTACCGGTTCCAATGGTATAAAAAGTATCCTATCTTTCAAGTTGGATCAAATTGCACACGGTGTGCAAATTTGATTGAAATCGGTTCAGTAGTTTCGGAGTTTATTGGCAACATACATCGTGACACAAAATTTTTATATAAATATATAGATTTAGCTCAAATTTATATAAATGAAAAAATAATTTAGTGAACATTAATTTAAAAGTATAAAATGATGTTGCAAAATTGTTGATATTTTTTATTACAATTTATGCCGCGATTTAACAGTGGCTGTAAATTTTTTTTTATTTGACAGCAGAATCGTTTCCAAGGAATAATTATGCGTCTCCAAGCGTCCTTTCAGAATATAAGAAATGTAAAATAATTTTTTCAATATTGTTTGATTCTTGTATTCGATATGAGTAAAGTAGGCACAAAACTAAAATGCGCTTCACATGAAGTTCGTTTCGTAAGTTTGTGCAGGTCCAGTCAAAAGTTAACGTGTTTTGCACTTTACGATGTGTTATGCGACAGAAATGGATGCGGGTCCGGACAGAGGCAGAGCGAGAGCTCAACAGTCCCCCCTTTCATCTGTATCTGTGTACCTTATAATTGTGGTTTTCGTAATGTCCTGTACGAACTTTAAGACCGCATTTAAGTATAGCGCGTACTGTAATGCCATATTTGCATTATTTCCACTCACAGTAACAAACATGAAAGTGTTGAGGGAAGTAGAAACTTGGCATGCCCGAGCCCAGCAGTGGGACGTTTCTGAGGTTATGTACTTACAGGGAAGCCATAGCTGTTGTTTGAGGTCATGGCGACTATGCTGACGCTCATGCTGACCCTTGTCGCGTAAGACATAGTAGTGCCCAAGAACATTATGAACACCATTATATGCCGCATCCCGAATCTGCTGCTTTCTGTAACAATGGTTTAATAAACAATATTATACAGATGATAGTATATTGATGATAGAATATCGACTACACATGCAAGCTTATCAAACTATATTATATGGTAGGTTCGACATCTTTTATTTTGAAACCGATTTTCGATATTCTGCGGTTACGGTGTACGACAGGCTATTATGACGGGCTTAGCGTTTGCCCGCTCATGAAGTTTCGTGTCAATTACTTCTAAACTTCGTTTGAAAGTACAAATTGCTGTTTGTTATGGTTAATAGTAATATGCAAGTTAAATAATTTATCGATTTCACACAAAATTAATTTTAACACGTGACTGAAGGAGACTAGGAAAAAATTATAAATATAATTGTTATATTAATAAGGGAAGATAATGAAAAAATAATTGTGAGATTAGATATCATTTTTGAAAATGAATTTATCCTAATCAAGTTTTTTATACATATTAGACCCAAAACTATACTGTTTGTTGTCCAATTCACTACAATAATAATGAAACTAAATCCATATAGTCTAAAGAGCTGCCCAGCAAAACATAGAGGCAAGTCCAATCCAACCTGATTTGAAGTAGTAAAATGAATGGCATGCTGTTTATGACAACACAGGTATTTGTTAGTGCCATCTACTTTGCTAATTCGTCTGTCCTAAGGAAACCAATTCATTTATCGTGATAAAATGTATCCAAAGTGTTAACTCGAGTTATAAGGCAGTACTATGTAGAGTTTAATTTAATTACGTTTAATATGATAGATTATAAGAAAATGTATAAAAATCTCTGCCCTGACATAGGGCAGAGAAAGGCGATTAATTTTTTTTTTAATGCGTTCAGTATTTTCCTAAAATGATGCGATCGCAGCGCTATCCTTTGCGCTATTTTCGTCTATACCACGAACACTTTATTTATCAGAATAAAAAGTATACTACTCTACGTCATGTTTTATTTACATCCGTTTAGTAGTTTTCACATGATGCTTTGTTAGAGCAGCCAGACAGACAGACAAAACACAATTGAAGAGGTTTGATCTTTCAGCATAGCTATTTTTTAAAAGCTAAAAGCTAGAGCTAAAGGTAGTTAAATTTGTTTGATTTTTATTATTTCGATCATTTGGGCACATTTTATCACGTTGTAAACGTGGTTTGTGTTATGATCACGGCTACTGAAAAGTGCCCGAAACGTAGAACTAATAAAAATCAAATAAATTACCGCGTCTAAAACCGTTAAGACGTAGTTTTATTATATTTAAAATACTATTTATAATTCCAAAAACTTATAGATGCGACTCCAACTTCATTGCATTTTTTTCCATAGAAAATGTACATATTTTACATCACTATTTTAATGTGTCGAACCTGGCTTCATAGCTTGCCGTAGGAGTAAATGGACGGTATCCATCAATGAAGTACGATATTATATATAATACGTTTTATTGAAAAAAAATACAAAATTTAATAGGTGTGAGCTACCACTAAATCTATCTGAAACTTGACAACGTATAACTACTATTTAAAATATTAATTTCGCAAACTGTTTACATTTCTTTGACAGTTTTCATTTCAAAATCCGGAAAATATTATTGTTTTTGTAATAAATTAGGATTTTCCTTTCACAGCATAAATAATTGCCTGACAAGCTCAGTCAACTAATTTATTACTGTAAAACTTAATTAGGTTTTCGTAGCGTCAATTTAATTATTTAAGTTTTTGGGATTTCGTAGCCATTTTGGAAAAATGGGACCCTTATGTTTTCGTCATAAAAGTCAATTTTTGTAGTTCACATATCACATTATACGTGGTAAAGCCATGCTGGAATCATTATCTTGATTTCAGGCCTTTGGCCGGCTCGGTCGGTAAGATACCAGGCAAACACAAAATATCAATATGCAGGTGTTGAGCTCCTAAAACACATTTATGATGCTTGAGAAGAGTCACAGAATGTCATTGGTCAAATCAAATAAAAATCAAATCATTTTTATTGCAAACTAAGTGTTACATAAATGGTACATTGGTCTTATTAAATATATCAGAACTTATTACTTAGTTGGCTATTCATAGAATCGCAATATAAACTCACTTAACCTATCTCTGTGTAATATTGGTGTATTCTGTAACCTGTCTAAGGCATTTGATTGCGTTAAACGCGTGACCTTCTTAAAGAAGCTCAATTATTACGTTATTCATGGCGATTTTCTCAACCTATTATCGTCATACTTAAATAACAGATTCCACAGTGCTGAAATTAACAATGTCAAATCTCGTGAGACTGGCATATCTATGGGTGTACCCCAAGGATCTATTCTAGGTCCCATCTTGCTTTTGATATATGTTAATGGTTTGCCTTATTTTATTAATGAGATATTTGAGGTTGTATTGTTTGCTGCTGAAACATTATTTATATTTAAAGTTGACGGAAACAAACAAATTTTTGGCGACATAAACAACGCCTTAACCCAAATATCTAAGTAATTTATAAAACTAAATTTATTAAGTTTATTATGCCCAATGTAAAAGTATGCGATATTAATTTCACTGTTAATGACACTAGACTTAACCTAGTAGATTCAATTGTATTCGTAGGCATTAACCTAGATAAGACGCTCCAATGGGGCTCTAATATATCTGGTTTCTCAGGAAAACTTAATTCTGCTGCATATGAGGTTAGAAGAGTTAGGCAGTTCACTGACGAAGAGACTGCTAGACTAATTTATTTTAGTTATTTTCATAGTATCACGTCCTATGGTATTTTACTTTGGGGCAACGCTGTTGACTTAGAGATTATGTTTGTTTTACAAAAAAGAGCCTTAAGGTCAATTTACAACCTTGGCCCTCAAGAGTCTTAGGGAACGCTTTAAGGAAATCGGTATTACGACGGTCGCCTGACAATTTATTTTCAATAATATAGTTTATATTAGTAATAATTTTAGTGTCTACAAGCAGTATAAGGATGTTCACAATTTCAACACCAGGCATTGTAATAGACTGATATTGCCATATTATTTAGATTACAAAAAAGTATTGTCCGTTTTATTGGGGGTTGGTCACATTTCTTCAATAAGATTCCGAATAAAATTTTAAATCTGCCTTTTACTAAATTTAATACCAAATTAAAAAGTATCTTGTTTAAAAGGGGATATTACACTATTGAAGAATATTTAAATGATAAAACTTCATTTACATAGCAGCTTGCTCCAGCCTCTCTGTCGCTAACGCGACCTTAACTTAAAACATAAAACGTCAACGTGACAGAAGAAGAACGTTACGTACTTCAATTTTTGAAACACCTTTTGAATACCAACTTCAACGGACTGCTTTGTAATCCTACGATAAATAAATTAGTTAGTCTCAAGAAATTAGCGCCTATGATTTCCCACTGTGAACTCTGGAAGCTCAAAGAACCGTCTGTACTGTACAATCGTCTGTACAACGTTTTAATTTTGCCAAAGATGTAAGGAATTTGTGAAGCTGTATGAACTCAGTTCTTTTGCCTGACACATCTAAATAACACTTCATAGTTTTGTACCTAAACGCACTTCCCGTTAATTTTATCCAGTTTTATTAATTTAAAAATTTCACTATCCCTGGTAGACGTGATATTTTTCCTGGCACAGATTAAAAAACTTTTTGCATTAAAAATTGCATGATTACAAGCGCGGTACGCCGTTGCTGCGGGTTTTTATATAATGCTATGTTAAAATTTATGCCTACGTAAATACATTCAGATTAAACTACAGAAATATACGTTTATTAAAAACTAGACTTTCAAATTGGAAGAATACAGTTTAATTTTTAATGTTACGGTGTGGTTATTAAATCCTTTTACAAATTTGTAGGAAAAGGCTGCTTTGGGGAAGACTCCTAATTTGTATAACTGGAAAATATAACAATGTTTTTTTTTTAAATTGTTACGAGTCTCGAGACTCGATTTAAAATGCCGTTAGAATTACTATAGAGTTTATTAGAACCATTAAAACACGTATAACACAGGTACAACTATAACCGAACAGAATATGTCCAAACGTAATGCAGAAGGTCGTAATTCAATATAACGCGCTAAGTCCGTTGATTATCAGATTCCCTATTGTAGTACACACGTCTTGCTTCGCTCGTGGTTATCACTCAACTGCCTTCCTCTTCATCAGGTCATCGTTTTATACTGCGCAACTGCAATGCCCCTGAATCTAAGTCGACTTTAATCCGACACACCTGGCTAATGACAGCCATAAAAAATACAATACATCAATGGGCTGTTTTCTAATCACAAATAAACAAAAGAAGTCCAAATGCCGAAGGTAATAAAATGTGTTTTTACAGGTATGCAAGTGTGATTTTGTTTTTGTCGGCCTCTAGGTCGTAACGATATCTTTATTTTAGATCGCTTTTTATTAAGTAGGGTCATTGACGGCCAAAATATTACAAAAAAGAAATAAAATAATCAGTTACATTATAAGTAATATATACCGTAATAATTTACTTAACAAGTCAAGTAGCGTATTGCTTAAAAAAGTTACTACAATGTCTCTATGACAGGGCCATAAAAATAGCTCAGACTTTTGGAGAGCTTGCTTGGTGCCAGGAGAAGGCCAACATGTAGAGGCCACTTGACAAAAACGTAAATGTAATACTCCTTGTCTACGCCATATAATAATGCACCCAAGGATAAATAAGCCCCGGTCAGTGTAGGACTATTGTAGGAAATGAGAACAAAAGATACCGGGGGTGAACTGCTAGTGGAGTTAGAAACATAGGGCTATGAGGAGCTCGCCACTCCATGCTTACCCCTTAACTTAATGAGAAACAGGCGTGACAATATATGTATTGTTACGAATGTGGGACTCGAATTATAATGCCATTGGAATTACTATAGAATTTATTAGAACTATACAAACACGTATTACATAGGTACAAATATAACTAGACACTACTAGTAAAAACTGGACGATTCAAAAACAAGCGCAAAGTCCGTCACTATATCGCTCATCGAATGTACGTCTTGCTCGAATGTACGTCTTAATCTGCACACGTGCGGCCATAAACGAGTACAATGACAATAGGCTATTGTCTAATTGCAAATTTTAAACATAATGTAACAGTATGTATGAATGGCATTTATCATGGTATGAATTGAATTCGGGACCTCTGCGTTCTAGTAAGATACCGGTTAAAGGCTTAGAACAAATAGAGGTCTTAAATAAGATACCTTAATATTATCCCAAGTCAAGTGAATACATTTCATACAAAAGTAAACATTGTGTCGCGTATACAATTCGAGTCACAGCGTCACGCGTCGTAACAGTGTTGTATTGTCGTACTCTTTTATAAATTTCATTCTTATGGGAAAAGTTTCCATAACACATCATGCATAATAGGGTATTTTTACAACACCCATAGACTACGAACATGTATACAATATTCGGACACATGAACACATACGAACGAAAATGTACATAATGTCCTTATTTTTATGTATAACTAATACTAATAAATAGATTCATATGTTCTTATAGCGGTCTGAATGAAATGTATATATACTATAAAAGAGATGGGCACTGAAAGTCAGTGCTGTGTCGAATTAACTTACTGCACAGCAATATACTGAGTGTAAACCTCAGCTGTCCTATTGCGACATGCAATTCTAAAAATGTTATGATGCTTCACGAATTTTGTACATTTTCTATGTGACACCTAAAGCAAGTAAACATTTTTTTCTTTCTTTCTCCTTTCTGATAATCAAAATTTTATCGGAAGGTTTTTTTCACTTTTTTAAACGCTTTGTACATACTAAAAACATTTACAGATTTATTATCGTATAGATAGATATAGAGATACATATATGTCACGTTCAAAAAATTATGTCCAATGGAATTTTAGTTCGTGTATTTTTTTAATTTGAATAAGAAATCGTCTTTATGCGAGTCAAATTTTTATATACTCACTAAAAAAAAACTGTCAGATGTAGGACTGCATGTCAAACTTTCCCGGCACGAAACTTGAGCGGTCACCTCGGCCTATGCACAATGATTTTGGGATTGTTTTTCGCAGTATGATATATTATACTTTTCGCATAAAGGAACAAAAACATAACATTTATGACATGTCGATTAATAGCATCACATTGGCTACGATCAATTCGTAAAGCGATTTCTACTATCCCGCCGATCGCTCAAAATATGTGCCGGGAACTATATCTATTCTGACACACATCTGTATATACGTACGAGTGTTTCGACGTAAGGGTCAAGCGAGTTCGTTGCTTTCACTCATCCGAAAAGAGCTATATATTGTTGAAATTAAAAATAGTCTTCTTCATGTACGTTTAATTGAAGAGTTATTTTGTAAAGACAGGTAAAAAAGGTCGTTAAGATACTAAGACTATAAGAAAAAAATTAAATATAAAAGAACAAATATAACAAACCAGTATTTACAACATACCCCCCCATAATCAGCAATGTGTAAAAGATTAAAAAGAAACATTGCTGATGTAATCACAACAGACACTGGGGCCAACAATACCATAAAAAAAAGACAAACCTAAGTTTCTAATACATTTAAGATGCTTAACTTTTCCTAATGGCTTAGTTAATATGTCGGCCCACATTGACTCTGTGGGTACAAAATTCAGGTTTATAATGTCAAGCGAGTTCAGTGCTTTCACTCATCCCAAAAGAGCTATATATACATAGGTATACAGACACACATCTTTATATATGTATCTTGGCGTGACTGTCAAGCGAGTACAGTGCTTTTACCCATCCCAAAAGTACCTAAAGTAATTTTCACTTTAAAAATAATATTTATCGTTGAAACTAAAAGTTATATGTCAATCGGATGATGGCAATGCGAACGCACCGCTCTATATAAACGTGAAAATGGAAGTTTATTTTCCTCAGCCAGAGTAAAGAAGAAATGTACACAAATAAATAAGGCTTGTAAGCTAGAATTAATATTGCTGAAATAGAAACATTTTCACGTTGCTATTTCATGCTTCAGATAATGTAAGCGTTCAAGTTGACAGAGAAGAACTTCCTTTTTTTTGACGACCCACTTGATGAAATGTGGTTATCGTTGCCTATGGATGTTTGCAAGTTTGCAACATCAGGGGCATTGCCAACGCGTTGACAACATCTAAGGAATTTTATAACATGCGTCTTTAACGACCCCATGTCGTAGCGCAGAGGGCAAACCTCGGTGGGAAGTTCCCTTCAGATCATAGGTACAAGGTACTTACAATAAGAATGATTGATACTGTTATACGCCGACAAAAGTGAATGTACACCTGCAGTTTATTACCTTTTCGGCATTTGGACTTCTGACTTGTTTACTTTGTGTTTGAAAAACAGCCTATTGTGTATTGTAATCCTTTTTGGTAGGCATTAGCTAGGTGTGATTCTTGGAAATAATTGTTATGCGGTCGAGTGTAGTGTCGAAACATATTGTATTGGTACAGTATAAAGCAATGCCCGAACGGAGAAGTGAGGTAGTGGTCACAAGCGAGACAAGTCGTGTGTACATTCGATAAGCTATATTGACGGACTTTGCGCGTCCTATTGAATCGCGCATTACGTTTTTACTGGTTGTGTCCAGTTATATTTGTACCTGTGTTATACGAGTTTGTATAATTCTAATAAATTCTATAGTAATTCCAACGGCATTTTAATTCGAGTCCCGTAACTCGTAACAATAAGAATGATTGATACATATTAATTAAAAATTCACTCAGCAATCATTATGTTAGTCTTACGCAATAATGTATGTGCTAGTTGACAACACCTTAGAGTGTAATTTGCTGTCCATGTATGTCATTTTTATTTATATATTTCTTTCCTTTTTCTTTGTTGCACAATAATTACAGATAATTTAAGAATTTCCTAGTTGCCTGGAAGAGATCGCTTTCAGCGACAGAGACAGACTGCACTTTATTGGTGAACAATAAAGTGCTGTCTGTCTCTGTCTATGACTGTTGAGTTGCAAAGAGTAGCATTTCCACTAATCTAAATGTTTGACTGCATGTCTGGACATTCTTGCCTTTTATTACTCTGTCCCGATCCGGATGAGTTTTAGGTTTAATATTTTAACCCTATGATAATAATATACTTCCCTACTGGCCACTCGCCGCTGCAGTGCGGTATCTCCATACCCCGCGCCCACAGGTGCACGCCTGTGTGCACGCGGTGCCGACCGCCAGCGTGCCTATTTAGGCGCATGTACGCGCAATATAGTTCTCCTTACCGATTTCGGTAAGGATGACCCCTAAAATATCATTATTTCGCCGCCTGTGCACCCTAATGTGGCTGGCCAGACCGAAGTTGTTTTTAAGTTCCCGGCCAAATATCACACAATATACTTGGCTAGCGGTGTTGTACGTATAGCTATAGGAGGGCTTGGGTCGCTTTTTGTGAGTTTGAAGTTTTGTATCCAGAGCTTACAAGCGCTTCTCTTCGAAAGCCTTTACTTTTTAAAGATCAAGAATCGCTAAGAAGTCCTTTCCATATCAAGCTTCCATTTTGTCGGTTTTATGTCGCATGCAGTTAGATGACCCTTGAGCACGTCTTTATAACGCAAGTGCGGACCACCTTGTTAAAGTTTACCTTCTGGTTTGTAGAGATACCATATATCCACCATATGCACTATATCACACGCGCAATAGTGTGTGTACGTAGATGCGAATCAGCAAGACCGCGTTTTAAAAAATAGGGTATACACACGCTACCCAGTATACTTATGTATCAAGTTGCGGAGTTTGTGCGACTGAATGTTCAGACGTATGCTTATCGTTGCTTCTTCTTATTAACAGCAATAAGACGTTACGAAGCTGTGTACATAGAATAGGACGTGAAATTAAATTTTAACTTATATGCATGACCCTCAAAGTGTTCTCCAGTGGAACTTGACATTTACATCCGATCCTCACTATCACATCCACCTTTTATATTCCTTCTATCTCATACCCCCCTATTACATCCCTCTACCCCATCTTAAAGGCTGGCACTGCGTTGGCATTGCCCTTGGTGTTGCAAATGTCCACAGGCTGTTTGCCTACTTACACTAAAAAGTGGTTCCATTTTTACCAAAATACCTACGGAACCGCTAAATAAACAAAATAAGCGAACACAGAATTGAATATTTCCCAAAAGGCAATACTCGTGTTTCCAAGGAACACTGTTATTACAACTGTCAAGCGCAAAACAGTTCTACAAAAGTTATTTATGAAGGAGCAAAGTAAAATAATTGAAATAAAATGTGATAGACGAAATAGGAAGCGAAACAAAGAGAAAATTTAAGTAAACTACAATACTTCTTCACTTTTAAATAACATAACATAATATCACGACTATTTCCCATGGACGTAGGTAGAGACTATGGATCTCCACTTACGACGATTCTGACAAACAACTTTCGCTTCACCTGCTTTCATTAACCTCTTCATACATGCATGTTTATTTGAGATGCCATTTACTTGTGTTCGTCTCGGTCTACCGACAGCAACTCCACCATTCACAACATTGTCATACACCTGTTTTGTTAGGCTACTTTTATCCATTCTCTTTATATGTCCAAACCACCTTATAATTACTTTTTCAACTCTTGTTATTACATCTTCTTTCAATCCCCAATGTTTCCTTATCTCCACTGTTCCTCATCATTCAAGCTAACCGCACATACACTTCTCAAAGCACTCATTTCAAATGCGTTTATCCTACTTTCATGCTTCTTCTGCCATACCCAACTTACTTTGAATATATGTAAGTATAAGAATATATTTATGATATATTTCTTTACAAATGTAATATTTTAATGATGATATTGTTACGAGTGCGGGACTCGAATTAAAATGCCGTTAGAATCACTATAGAATTTTTTGGAACTATACAAACACGTATAACACAGGTACAAATATAATTATAAGGTGATAGATACTTGGTTCATGTGTTCTTTATTAATAGGTATCCCCGTCGCGTGTAAGACTTTGTAATTAAGTTAGAAGACGTGAAAGTGTGGTGCTGGTGAGTGGCTCATATGAACTATCGAAGGACATACTGCAAATAGTGCAATGTGCATACCTTTTTATCTCACAACCTAGTTACATTATAATTCAACTATAATTCCTTAAAACTGTAAGTAGAATACTGAGCCCAGGACCCCCTCTTCTATGGGTAAGGTGCCCATGCTGGCTACGTTTCCTCGCTGAATTCCCATGCTGATCTGATCGCCCGAAGCGTTGATGACACGTTTTGGTATCTTCTATAATATGTACATTAAATCTGTAGGGGCTTCGAGTTTCTACAATGCGCTTAAAAATAAAGAAAATATAGGGGCCTAATTCAGTCCGGGAGATTCCGATACTACATTTTTTAAATTGTCATCTATTAGAGTATAATTTAAAAAGTTAAGAACTGATTTCAATAAAACTCGACACAGAGTTTGTTTGTTGTTGTTTGTTCTGATAAATGGTGTCGATTCCGTAAGATAACTGAAAGTAGTTAAAATATGGTGCGATGGATGTGTGGAGTAACGCGGAAAGTCCGAGTTAGGAACTCCCGCATCTGCGGCAGTCTTCAGACAAACTGCAAAAGTGACGCTTACGCTGGTACGGCCACGTTTTACGGAGACCGGCTACTTATGTGGGGAACAAATGTTAGCCATGCCGCCTTCGCCAGGTTCCGGTCGAAGGGGAAGGCCCAAAGAATGTTGCCTTGTGAAGGATGACATGTGTACCAATGGCTTAAAAACGGGGGATGCTGAAGACCGCGCGAAGTGGAGTAGAAAAAGTACGAAAGCGGACCCTGGGCGTCGGAGTGAAGGCTCCGAACGCAACCGGGATATAACGCTCGGATGATCATGATGAGTTAAAACATGGCACTGATCGCATTTTTTTTATTACATAATGAAGAGCTGTTTTAATGAAGACAGAATAGATTGCCATGCCAACGCGTACGAAGTTTTGCCAGCACTGCTAGTATAATATAAATATTTTAATATTCTCCACGCTATCGAAACATGAATGATAGCACCATCAAATACGTGATAGGAGTCCAAGGTACATTAAATTATGTTTTGACGCACCACTGGCCAACATTAAAAACACAAACAATGGGTAATAATATCCGTATTTTGGTTTGGTACATTCATTCAGGCTTTAAGTTGGGTCTAAAGCTGACTAAAAATAATACAATTGGATAATCTATACTATACATACTTATATTATTAAATGCAAAAGAACTCTGGCTATCTGTCACGTATTGATGGAAAAACTATTGAGCATCTAACTCTAAGGCTTGTTGCCTCAGCCACCTTACTTAATAAAATTTACGTAGCGCTAGTGCAATCAATCTTAATATACTGTATTACTATATGGGGAGGTGCTGCTAAGACTAAATTTATTGCGCTAGAAAGATCTCAACGCTCATTGCTTAAGGTCATGTACTTTAAACCATATAGATTCTCTACTGAGGAACTTTTTTCTACGTGTCAACTTCTAACAGTGAGAAAACTATATGTGTTAAATGTTATCTTAAAAACTCATAAAAACTTTTCATTGTATGAAAGCGTTGATATAGGAAGAAGGAAAGGGAAATCTATAAAAACCACTAGAGTTAATACTTCATTTGCTAATCACCAATAAAAAATGCACTCCATACATATATTTAATCAAATTAATAAAGTATTAGAATTTAGAAATAGTAAATATTATGATTGTAAGAAAATTGTTACAAATTGGTTATTATCGAAAACATAGAAAGAATGTGAAGAACTTTTAGTGCATATTACATAGTCTCTTAGTTTGTAAATATAAACACAACACTTAGTCTCATACATTTACACACACTCGCACACACACATTCTTACATACATTCACACACACAGATATAGGTATACAACACATAAAAATTATTTGTATAAGGTTTATTGTAATAATAAGTTATTTTTTAATGTTTAAGTTAATTTAGAGCGGGACCTTCTGACACAAGTATATATTTATACTTAATAGAAGGTCCCAACCCCAAAATTCTTGTATATGTACTTTTGGAACAAATAAACGTTTATTATTATTATTTATTATTATCTAAAGAAAGAGAGAAAGAAAAACTTTATTTGAACAAATAGCGAAGTAGACACAGAGCATAATTTGAGAATTTGTACGCCGCATTTTCAGCAAACAAGGTTTGCACTCAGCATATTGTCTATTTATCGTCTATTCATCTATTTGTATGGCTACCATGTTTCTAAGCAATTAATTATTTGACGTAGGAAAAGGTTACATATTTGCCCTTTTGGGGTTGAAACATTAGGCCCGTGGGGTCCATCGGCATAGTCTTTAAAGACGTATGTAAGAAAGTCTTTGACACTACCCGTGATTAGAAGGCTGGCTCATATTTTGCTAAATGAATAAGTATTGCCATTGTAATGGATACACTTACCACGTTCATAGTTGTAGATATTTTTACTTAATTTGCTTACATCCGTGCAGGAACGGAGAAAGATAACAAATTCCTGCAGCCGAGAGGCCTGTCGTAAGAGGCGACTAAACAACCCACAGCCAGGTGGTAGGGCATTTGCCCGACTGGATGGCTACCCCTAGTCCAAAGTATGTCGCCATAACAACTTTACGTTGTGTTCCGGCATTAGTGACCAGGTTCCAGCCTCCCTTAAGATATCAGCAGTGCATAGCACCTTTGGTGTTGCAAATGTCCATAGGCGATGGTAACCGCTTTCCATCAAGTGGGCCGTGTGCCTGTCTGCTGAACTCCTTCATTAAAAAAGTCACTCCTTGTAAAACACCTCACAGTTTCACAAACGAATTTCGACGTGCGCTAACATCTCTGAACTATCCGTGCAGGAACGGAGAAAGAATACAATTTCCTGCGGCCGGGTGGCCTATCGTAAGAGGCGACAAAACAACCCACAGCCAGGTGGTAGGGCATTTGCCCAACTGTCGCCATAACAACCTTGGGTTGTGTTCCGGCATTAGTGACCAGGTTCTAGTTCCCTTAAAAGAGCAACAACGCATTTGTTGCACCTTTGGTGTTACAAATGTCCATAGGCGATGGTAACCGCTTTCCATCAAGTGGGCCATCTGCTGCACTCCTGCTATAAAAAAATTGAAATAATAATAATATATCATGATCCTGGTTACCACGAGCTCGGGTTTCCAACTCTATAATTCGCTTATACATGCTTATTAGAAACTTTCGCAGTAAACCTAGTAATTAATTGTAATTCTCTCATTAAAAAAGTAGACCAAGCTCAAGGTCAATATTTTGGCATTTGGTTTTGACGTTTGACAAGTGCTACCTTAAGAAAAACATAGCAACAATGTTTTTGATTTATGCTATGTTTATTATTGATATACGAGTAAAATCATAATTTCTAATCATAAAATAAATTATATTTAACTATGCTCTTCAAATTTCTTATTTATTTATTTAAATTTAATTTGTCACATAATTATTTATCTACTTTTGTTATTGTTAATCCATGCCTATATAGCTGTGTTAGCCAGGGCGTAAGGATACGAGAGTTCTGTATAAAACTCTCTCTCGTTGGTTGGAATTCCAAAATGTATAAAAGAGACAGGTTTAGAATTCAGATATGAGAGAGATATTTACTTGAGTGAAAGTAAAAATAAGTTTCAACATCGAATTTATATTTGTTTCAGAGCCTTACATCACGCCCAATATCATGGCACTCTCTTCGCGTGGCAATGCAGGCAGCCTTCTGGGCACGCTCCCTGTTGGAAGTGATCTGCTACATAGTGTATTTTAGTTTGAATGTCTATTATTTGATTTGATATAAAGATAGAGCGGGGTGCTATGAGCACGCCATCGGAGTTAAGAGAATACCGAAATTAAGGCTCCTATTTCCCGCAAAACTCGAAAGCGGGGTGCAAGTGAAGCAATATTCCGTTGAGATTTATTGATTAATAATTTACCAAAAAAAATTCATAAATCTTCTTAATATAAGATGTAATTTTTCTATACTTGTTTTAAATTTGAAAAAAAAACATCACCTCCAAATTATTGACATGAAGCCATTTTACTACTACAATTTTCATCAAACCAGATAAAAAAATATCTATACCTCTGTAAAAGAGAGATAAATAATTTGGTTTTATGGCTTTTTTAAATACTGTAGCGTGTGATTGTGGAACAATCTAGAAGTTCTAGAATGGAAGGTTCGGGAAGGAAAAGACAGAGATAGATAGATGTTAGAACGGGATAAATGATGAACGAAAGTTCTAGAATAGAAGGTTCGGGAAGGAAAAGACAGATGTTTAGAAAGGGATAGATAGTAAATAAAATAATAAGAAAAAGAAAATCAAAATTATGAATTCCAGAAGATACTTCTGGGTATACAAGCAGCGTAAGGCGCGCCTATCGGGTAGTTGAGTTCAGTTCAAGACAGCGAAGTATTGGAAGAGAAATTTAATAGAAGATAGTGACGAGTATAGTTGTGAAGTTAGAGGACAGTTCAGTGAAGGAGGAGTGTAGCGTCGTTTAAGAGAAGATCCAGAAGCGAGCTACACGCGATAAATTCGGAGGTGACCACTGCAGTAGCAGGAAGTGGTGGTATTGTGAGAGAGACATCTTATCGTCGTGACAGTGCGTCGTTAGTTGTGCGTGTAGGGGCAACCCTGCAGAGAGGAATTCCAAACGGCTGTATACGTGAATCCTATGTACGTATCCCCGCTTGCACGTAACAATACTATATTTTATTCACTATAAAATAATAATTCATACATAAAACGATCGCGTCTATGGAATCCCCACCATCGACGTAGACGTTGCTACAAGCCTTAAGCAAACATACGATTGAGACGATATTGGTATATTTTCTTCTTAATATTTATCTTATCGCTAAAAGCGATCTCTTCCAGGCAACCTAAATGAAACAAATTGAATCAGGCGAAATAGGTGGTGCAGGAAAAAGGCAATAGTTACATAAATACTCAAACTAACTTAGAAAAAAATTATAAGAATACATACATATATACATAGTTATATATATACAATAATAAATAAGTTATCATAATTGATGTATTAGCATTATTGTGTTAATATAAAATATTTATGTCAATATTATTAAGTAGCTAAAAGATAAATTATAAACCAATTAACATTATTAAAATTATACTCAAGTATATCTTTGCGTAAGCACTCACAAATGAAGTGGGCTTGTAATGTAATTACTTTTGACCTATTTTTGCAAGATTGTTTAATAGAAAACAGACAGATAACGTTTGCTATGAGTGGTGTTTATATTAAATATTCAAATTGAGTCTTTACATGTTATCAACTTTAGTAATTACTAGTCTATTATTACTAGTCTTTTACTACTAGTAGTAAAACAGTAGCTGTACGAATTACTCCAAATGGGCGTATATGCAAAAAATGCCATTTGTTTGTTGTTTACTAAAATCTATACATGTTACAATTTAGAAATTGGTAGCCATTTTTGGTCTGATATACAATTATTGGTAGTGCATTCCAAAACTTTATATAAATAAAGACCAAGCAAAAAAATAGTTCTAAAAAGAGTGACCTGTCTAGTACTAGTCTGTAATAGTAATGTTACACACCGACTAGTGTTGTGTATTGTTATCGTTTATGATGGTCATTAACCAGGTGTGATTTTTAGATTCTCTTGTTATGCGGTCAAGCATTGTGTCAAGATATATTGTATAGTTTAGTATAAAACTATGCCCGAACAGAGGGGTGGTGCAGTCAAGCGACGATTACGATACGAGCAAACGTGTGTACATTCGATGAGCTATATAGTGACGGACTTTGCACGTATTATTGAATCGTACAGTTTGTACTGGTTGTGTCCTGTTATATTTGTACCTGTGTTATACGTGTTTGTATAGTTCTAATAAATTCTATAGTAATTCCAACGGCATTTTAATTCGAGTCCTATAACTCGTAACAGTAAAGACTTAAAATACATGTCCTGGACAAATAAAGTTGATTAAATTCGATACAATTATTATACACTTGTTTATATATAGGTGAATTATTACAAGTGACCGCCATTCCGGAAGGTCGCAGAGAACTGGTTTCACCAAATTGGTTCAAACTCATTCATCTAGTTTGATGATTTAATTACAGGTCATTTGTAATCAAATTTTTGTTTAGATTTACTGTTTCCGCATTGATTACAAATATTTGAAACTAGTGCTTTTTTAAAAGTAAATTGTAAACTACCTTAGAATCCTTCAAATAAATTAAACACTAAATAATCAGGTTGCCTGGAAGAGCTCGTTCTTAGCGATAAGGCCGCCTTTTGTTTTACCAAGTAACTATTGTCTTTTTGTGCATTTTTTTGGAATTTTTGTTTTGGTGAACAATAAAATGTTGACTAAATAAACTGTATGTATTAATTAGAGGTATTTATATTTTCATCTGTGGAGCTTTTGAGTTCTTAGCTTAATGTAAATGTTACTGATTTTTCAAATGTCAAGTATAAAGAGGCAGTTGGAAAAGAAAATAATAATATTTAAATCTAAAAATTTGGCCGGTAATTTATACTTGGTATCTGCAAACCTTAAGTTATGTATATACAATATACAGTATTTTTTATAGCATGAGTTCAGCTGACTATGGACATTTGCAACACCAAAGGTGCTACAAATGCGCTGCTGCTCTCTTAAAGGAGACTGGAACTTGTTCACTAATGTCGGAACACAAACCAAGGTTGTTATGGCGGTATACTCTAGACCAGGGGCTGTAGCCATCCAGTCGGGCAAATACCCTGGCTGTGAGTTGTTTTGTCGCCTATTACGACAGGCCGCCCGGCCGCAGGAATTTGTATTCTTTCTCCGTTCCTGCTACGTTATATACAGTGTATGATGTCGAGGCATCGTTGTGATGCCGTGACAACAAGTCGTGATAGCGTAATGGCTAGCACACGCGTCCTAACCTCAAAGGGCGCGGGTTCGATCACGGCCGGAACGCATAAACCACTGAGGCAGTCTTCTGACCTTATGTGCATAATGTTACATTTACCACGTGCTAACAACGGTGAAGACAAACATTGTGATGCAACATGCAAATCGAGATAACTGATGTGTCAAACCTGCCAAGCCACCTTGGACAAGCGTGGCGGGTATACTGTCCGATCCCCTACAGTGGGAGGCCCGAGACCAACAGTGGGACAGTTATAGTTATATACATATATATATATATATATATATATATATGTTGTTACGAGATGCAGGACTCGAATTAAAATGCCGTTGGAATTATAATAGAGTTTATTAGAACTATACAAATACGTATAACACGGGTACAAATATAACTAAACAATCAGTCCAAACGTAATGCCCGATTCAATAACCCGCGCAAAGTCCGTCACAAAGTAGATTACCGAATGCACACAAGTCTTCCTCCGGTCGTGGTTATCGCTCGACTGCCGATCTCTCCATTGAGGTATTGCTTTATACTGCACAGATACAATATGTCTGCTCGGCCACGTGGACTGAATTTCTTAGAATCACACCTGGCTGATGGCTACCATAAAGATTACAATACATAATGGGTTGTTTTATGTATTGTAATCTTTATATAATCTATAATTACAAATTGTAAACACAAAGTAAACAAAATAAGTCCAAATGCCGAAAGGGTAATAAAATGTCTACAGGTATGCAGGGTGTGAATTTCTCTTTTGTCGGCATTCAGGACGTAACAATATGATATAAGAAACACATGATTTAATATTAAATATCGTATACAAACTACAAAGCTATAGAACACATTATCTTACTTACTTACTTGTCAAAAAACATCATATGAATTTTAAATCCCGGTTGTTTTTGGAGTGTCCACTTCGAAGCCCGGGATCTGCTATGTTATGTATGCTCGTAAGTAATTATTATCATTGTTTGACAATGATTACATTCAAACTATAACCAGGTAACTACATAATTAAAAGTATTATTTTATTTTTTGTCATAGTTGTCGTAATAACCGTTGATTGAGCAATTTGTATGATCTATTTAGGTACCACGTTTATTTATAGTGGCGTAATTATTGTTGCGTATATATGTATTTTGATATAGGTACTATAAATGTCTGGATTTAAATATGTATTAAATTTATAAATTAGTGTATGTACCTTGGGTTAGACTCAAAAACGTACACATTTATAATTTAGATAGTTAATATGTATAATAATAATAAACTTAAGTAAATAAATATTAAGATACACGTATGTGTATGAATGAGAAAAACAAGGTCCCTAAATACTTTAGGGGTGGATGGGATCGGGAAGATAGCGCTCCATATCATACAAAAATGTACCTTTCTTTCTCTCTGCTCTATATCGACAGATTGGTTGAGAATTTATTTTAGGATCGGTTGCCTGGAAGAGATCGCTTTTAGCGATAATGCCGCCTCTTGATTTGCCAAGAAGTATTGTAATTATGCATTCTGTTTTTGTGTTTGTTTATTTTGGTGAACAATAAAGTGTTATCTATCTATATTTGACAATTTTTCAGAAACTAGCCGATCTATATGAATGATTGCCGGAATTGTGTATTCTGTATAATATGTAGATTGGGATATATAGGCTGTTCGCCATACCTGTCTGAGTAAGTTTGTATGTATAATCAATATTAAGGATAAATCATCTCTTATGTTGTTTTGTATGAATGACAAGTCTTTAAAAATTCATAACGTATAAAAATTGAAATCTAATCAATCAGTTTGTAAATATTAATTTCAGAACTCAACAAAAATTGTAGCTCACTGTAATATATCTATACTAATCTATCTCTATGCTATATATAATATTATAAAGAGGTAAAGTTTGTGAGTTTGTGACGTTGTAGGGGGGGGGGGGGTAATCTCTGGATCTACTAAAGCGATTTTGAAAATTCTTTCACCAGTAGAAAGCTGTTATTGTTACGACCGACAAAGAACAATGCACACCTGCACTTTATTACATTCTCGCATTTGGACTTCTTTTGTTTGCTTTGTGTTTAAAAATTCTAATTAGAAAAACGTCCTATTGTTATTGTACTCGTTTATGTCCGCAGGTGTGCGGATTACGTTTTCTTGGAAAATTCAGTCCACGCGGTCGAGTGTTGTATTGTATAGTTTAGTATAAAACAAAGCCCGAACGGAGGGGTGAGGCAGTCAAGCGACGATTACGATACGAGCAAGACGTGTACATTCGTTAAACTATTGTTAATTTTGAAAAAAAAAATGTTACGCCCTAAGGTGATAGGGGGATAGATTTAAAGTAATAAAAGCAACAAACCAGTTAATACACAGTTTATTTCCATATATCAAATGTATTTGTCACACATTATACACATAACAAGGCACACTTCATAAAACTGCCATACCGCTTATATCCAATTATAACATAAATACTCTGTTCTCTCAGTTTCCTTGTTACCCAAGTATAAAGGTGGTTTGCTACATCAATTACATTAACCCCAAGACCCTCTCAGGCTTGCTACTTTCAGGGAGTGAGCTCGGCTAGGAGCGTATAACGTTATTGTGAGTAAAACTTGGTCGTCTAGATTAAGTTACCTAACGATGATTAGTATAAAAGACGCCACCACCACAGCCAGGACGCCACCTGCTGTATCCTTCGGGGAAGGTCTTGCAACAGGACAAGATAAACGAAGAGTAGAAAATAGACGTTGTTTATCAACTGGACCTCAGCTGTCTATGGTGGAACTTCGTCCGCCACGAGCAGCCCGATAGGAGGGCGTCTCTCGGTCACCCCCTACCCGCCACACCTCACTGGAAAATCACGAGTGGACAAATGAATGTACAGCTTCAATAAGAAGGCAAAACACTTGATGAGAAACCTTCACTGAGAAGGTAAGTTTAGCATAAAAGAATCTTAGTTGGGCGCTGGCTAGGGAACGATGCCCTCTAAAGATATTTTGGGTAATATTACAACTTATAATTACTTATTTGGTATGTAATGACAACTGAATCGCATTGCTAATGCACAGTATTGGAATGTGGTATTAATTCGGATTTCAAAGTACCGACGTTCGCGTGCCAAAATGGTTAACTAAATAAAATACTGCGATCGGGAATGGAATTTAAATTAAAATAAATGTAGGTAGCCTTACTGACCGAGGAGGCTAATAAATGGACCCTGGCGGAGGTCCTGGACAACCCGTGATGGCTCCTTGGAAGGCGCGAGGCATACGCACGTTTACTCTATCCATTATGGAATGATTTATTTCGCCTGATCAGCTTGAAATAAAACCTAATATGGTAACTGGTACAGGATTCTACTTACATGACGACAAAATGTCCGCTCCACACGTGTAAACTTGATAGGATTCACCAAAAGGGACTAGAAGCACGTATGACGGTCAAAAAATGCCTAGTCATCCGGTGATTTTACTTTTATATCAATCAACCCCACACTGAAAAGTTTCTTCCACACCTATAGGGAGGTTCGGCTCTGACCTATGACATTTCAAAAACGTAGCTGTCAATGTGACAACGAAGGCCGAAACCGCGAGGCGCTGGTGACCTCAGTCCTTTGGCTCGATTTAGTATGGTGTACTTGTTTTCCTTTTGGCCAGTGGAACAATGGCTAAACGTTTGTAAGCAATTTTGCTACTCCACTGGCTGGCAAAGTACACCGCTATTTTTTTGGTTAGTTCCCTGTGGCTCGCACCGTTATCATAATCTCAGCTGTTGGTTGATTCGCGCGTTACTATAGCTCTGAACAACGTGAATCAACGATTCGCCACTAGAGGCGCTGATTGTCTCGACGACTAAAATTTGGTATTTATCGAAATTATTTAATTAAAAGTAATTTAAAGTCATTCGCGACCAAGAATTATTATTTTACTTAATTTGCAATTCATGCCGCGAATAGACCATAGACTCTTGAAACCATAACTAATATCGACTCTAGACCGCTTTCTTCCGCGCTCTCCTAGATGTCGCTATTAGTATCGAAATTTACATGTTACACTATATAGTGACGAACTTTGCGCGTGTTATTAAATCGTGCAGTTTGTACTGGTTGTATCCAGTTATATTTGTACCTGTGTTTTACGTGTTTGTATAGTCCTAATAAATTCTATAGTAATTCCAACGGTATTTTAATTCGAGTCCCGCACTCGTAACATTATTATTGAGTGACAAAGCGTATATTTATTTATATTGTGAATAATAATAAGTATTTTTTATAATTTTTTTTTATATACTCAGCGAAGTGGCTGACCTGTAGTCAGCTACTTAGTTAAACTAGCTGAATATGAATGGAAACTTAGCTATAAGGCTGCCTGTTATTTTGCCAAGAAGTATTGTAATTGTGCATTTTGTTTTTTTTATTTATTTTTTTGGTGACCAATATAGTGTTATTTAATCTATGTGTTAGGGAATACCGCAGTACAATTTAGATGACCACATAATAGCGCATTCACACATTTTAAAATAGACAGACATCGTGGCATTCATTTGATTGCGTGGTTATGTTGTGATTGTGCCCACGTACAAGGTCAATGCTCTATACAACAGGTAATTGACAATTTTAAATGAAGTAATTAGTATAATGTTTTCCGTGTCACCTTTATGTGTAAGAGACGAAAAGTTGGTGTAGTAAGTCCAAATCTGGTCGACTCATTTTAAATGTGTTGGCATCCTAAAATATTGTGAAGTTACAGTTGTAGTCATCAGTTTTTTTTTTATTGGAGGAGTTAAGCAGATAGGCAAACGGCCGACTTGATGGAAAGCGGTTACCATCGTCTGGTCATTTGCAAGACCAAAGGTGCTACAAATGCGCTGCTGCTCTCTTAAGGGAGACTGGAACCTGGTCACTAATCCCGGAATTCAACACAAGGCTGTCATGGCGGCATACTCTAGACCAGGGGTGGTCGCCATCCAGTGAAGCAAGTACCCTATTACCTGACTGTGGGTTGTTTTGTCACCTCTTACGACAAGCCGCCCGGCCGCAGGAAATTGTATTCTTTTTCCGTTCCTGCACGGATAAAATTACTCATATACCAATGTCATAATAGATTCGGGTTAATAAACTTTATTTCTTATAACAAAATTTTTACAACTACCTAAACTATGGAGACATTTATAAGTTTGTAGGAACTGGGTCGGCGCATGCGCAGCCTCACGTTATTTAAAAAATCAGTTGTAATTTGTAACGAGATAGAAAGTAGAAATATTAAAATTAAAGGTAATTTTGATATATTTTTTGTACATGCAAGTTACAAGTTCCTTTGAACCAAAAGAAACAACTTTGTTGAAATGTCATTGTGTAACTTTTTAGTTTTATTGATTTATTTTTATAATGTACTAGCGGACGTTGTCCTGCCCTGAAAAAGTAAAAATCTAGCACCCGATTCTAGCGCCACCTACCGGTTCCAATTGTGGATTTAAGCCATCCGGGGACACAAAAACAAAATCACCAAAATCGCTCCAGGTGATTAGGAGGATAGAGGATAGAGATCTAGAACCCGATCTCAGCGCTACCCACCGGTTCCAACGGGATAAAAAGTATCCTATATCCGTCTCGTGATTCCAAGCTACCTTCCTACCAATATTCAGCCAAATCGGTAGAGCCGTTCTTGAGTTATAAATAGTGTAACTAACACGACTTTCTTTTATATAAGTATATAGATTTATTTTTATTTCAGTTATGTCTTCTTATGTATTAATATATAGATTATGATAGGTATCACAAAATAATAACCATTTTTATGCAAATTCAACTTTTGTTGTTTTCAATTTGACAATCTTGATAATGAGATAATGATTGTACAAGCAAAGCCACCACAAAAACTCTAGCTACAAATAAACATATTTAATTATTATTCAGGGCTCCCTGTTCTTCTTTCTCCTTCCTTATTTTCCTCAACGGGAATGAGTGAGACAAAAGAGATATTGGATAATAAACCTCTTTCCGCGTCGCTTAATACTTTCCATTAAAACCCTCCAAAATTATTTTTATAAGCCTGAACATAATTGTACAGCATAATAAAATCATTTTATTAATTTAGCTCATTTGTAGGTAAACTAGTGTTTACCCGAGGCTTCACTCATCATGAAGTGAGCGTGTTATACTTATTTGAAATATTGAACTTTTTCATTCAAAATACCTATTTACATTGTTACGAGTTACGCAGGACTCGAATTAAAATGCCGTTTGATTTACTATAGAGTTTATTAGATTTATACAAACACGCATAAACACAAGTACAAACATAACTGAACACAACCAGTACAAACTGCATGATTCAATAACACGCGCAAAGCCCGTCACTATATATACACGACTTGATCGTATCGAAATCGTCGCTTGACTGCCACTCTTTTTTTTTTTTTTTTTTTTTTAAATGACTCAGCTGAATAGCCGCAGATGGCTGTTTCAGCGATACCGGGCTTTGGGGGCTTCCCGCCTCCGTGGGAGCGGAGGCGTTCAGCCCGGAAGCAGCGCGCTCGAGGAGGCACCTCCTGTGAGGTTCGACCTCGGCTCGACCGCTGCGGGGGATTGA
The DNA here is from genome assembly GCA_949752895.1 of Dendrolimus pini. NCBI lineage: Eukaryota > Metazoa > Arthropoda > Insecta > Lepidoptera > Lasiocampidae > Dendrolimus > Dendrolimus pini. Next base: position 656,919 of record OX457138.1, on the reverse strand, counting down.
CTCTATATTGGGAACAAGCCGTAAAAGGCTGAAAGAGCTAAGCCAACAGGCTGAAGTGATTATTTGGGGACTCTTCATCGACTCCGCCGGCGGAGCCGATCCTAGTCTATCATTACTACCGCTTCGCAACGTGTTATAGCTGGAGGAGAAGAAGCGGCGGAAGAAACTCTCCAGCAACACGCCTAGGCTAATCTTGTATGGCTACTTGTGTCTGTAATGAGTATGGATTGGTGGGTCTTACGATTGTGTAAGAGGATTCGAGCCGGGGGCTCTCCGGCGTCTGTTGTGTCTGCGTCTGTTATGCCAGGCTGATGTTCTGAGCCTCGGGGGGTTCATGATCGCGATTTGACGTGCGATTTTGTCAGGCTCGTCAATGAGTACATTGCGAGGTCTGCGTTTATTCGTGGGAGCGTTTGGAGTGGGTTTGTAGTTGACCGTTTCCGTCACCAGAGGGTTCGGGTGATGGGGGGCGAGGTCAAAGAATCTGCGCGATAGTGAAGTTATATAGTCCTTGATGGAGGGAAGCTCCAGGTCGCGATGCAAGTCGGCGAGCCGCATATAGCGCGGGCCGTCGACTGCAGCACGTAGAAAGTGATTCTGGATCCTTTGCAGTCTCCAGATGTTAGCGTCGCTGGCGTGGCCGAAGACCACACTCGCATAGGTCAAGATGGGGCGGATGCAAGTTTTGTAAAGAGTCACCTTATTTCTAAGGCTCATCTTACTCCTCTTGCCTATCATCGGATAGAGTCGGCCGAGGATCAGGTATGCTCTGTTCCCGACCGCTCTGGTATGCTTGTGGAAGTACAAGCCTCTGTCTAGGGTTACCCCAAGGTATTTGACTTCGTTAGCCCAAGGGATAACTTGGTCGAATAGCTTGATGGGTATAAGTTGGTTGGAGGGGCGGGTATTGGGTGAGAGGCATTTGCGGGAGAACATGATGGCTGCACTCTTCTCGGGGTTCACCTCAATCCGCCATCTACGGAACCAGTCACCTAGTTCTTTGATGGCGGTGTTGAGCTGCTTGCAGATTCTGTATCTGCTGGGGTCACTACTGAATATGGCGGTGTCATCCGCATATAGGGCTAGCTGGGTATGGGGGTGCCGTGGCATGTCGCTGGTGAACAGCGTGAAAAGTAGGGGGGAGAGCGCGGAGCCTTGGGGGACTCCCGCTGAGATGGTATGAGGGGAGGAGCGGGTGCCCTCCACTCGGAATCTGAATTTACGGTCTTTGAGGAAGTCCCGTAGAATGAGTACGAGTCGGTCTGGCACACCGAGCTGATACAGCTTGTATATAAGCCCGTTGTGCCAAACTTTATCGAAGGCTTTCGCGACGTCGAAGAATACTGCGCCTGTCGGCCAGGGTCTTCGTCCGTCGCGTTGAAAATGGGAGAGGACGTGCTCCGTGATGCGGAGCACTTGTTGCGGGCAAGAGTGTCTAGCTCTAAGCCGAACTGCTCGTGGGGGATGAGATTATTGCTGAAGGCAAAATCACTCAGTCTAGTGAGGAGGACTCGCTCATACAGTTTATCCAGTGAGCTGAGTAGACTGATGGGGCGGTAGCTGGCGGGCTTTGAGGCCGGTTTGCCTGGTTTGCGGATGCCAATGACCTCCGCTTCTTTCCAGGCCTTGGGAAATTGGCAGTTATTTATGGCAGCATTGAAGATGCTTACCATAATTAAGATAAGATGGGCGAGATAGAAAGTAGAAATATTAAAATTGAAGGTAATTTTGATATATTTTTTGTACATGCAAGTTACAAGTTCCTTTGAACCAAAAGAAACAACTTTGTTGAAATGTCATTGTGTAACTTTTTAGTTTTATTGATTTATTTTTATAATGTACTAGCGGCCCCGGCAGACGTTGTCCTGCCCTGAAAAAGTAAAAATCTAGCACCCGATTCTAGCGCCACCTACCGGTTCCAATTGTGGATTTAAGCCATCCAGGGACACACTCAAACACACAAAAACAAAATCACCAAAATCGCTCCAGGTGATTAGGAGGATTCTAGAACCCGATCTCAGCGCTACCCACCGGTTCCAACGGGATAAAAAGTATCCTATATCCGTCTCGTGATTCCAAGCTACCTCCCTACCAATTTTCAGCCAAATCGGTAGAGCCGTTCTTGAGTTATAAATAGTGTAACTAACACGACTTTCTTTTATATAAGTATATAGATTTATTTTTATTTCAGTTATGTCTTCTTATGTATTAATATATAGATTATGTTAGGTATCACAAAATAATAACCATTTTTATGCAAATTCAACTTTTGTTGTTTTCAATTTGACAATCTTGATAATGAGATAATGATTGTACAAGCAAAGCCACCACAAAAACTCTAGCTACAAATAAACATATTTAATTATTATTCAGGGCTCACTGTTCTTCTTTCTCCTTCCTTATTTTCCTCAACGGGAATGAGTGAGACAAAAGAGATATTGGATAATAAACCTCTTTCCGCGTCGCTTAATACTTTCCATTAAAACCCTCCAAAATTATTTTTATAAGCCTGAACATAATTGTACAGCATAATAAAATCATTTTATTAATTTAGCTCATTTGTAGGTAAACTAGTGTTTACCCGAGGCTTCACTCATCATGAAGTGAGCGTGTTATAATTATTTGAAATATTGAACTTTTTCATTCAAAATACCTAATTATATTGTTACGAGTTACGCAGGACTCGAATTAAAATGCCGTTCGAATTACTATAGAGTTTATTAGATTTATACAAACACGCATAAACACAAGTACAAACATAACTGAACACAACCAGTACAAACTGCATGATTCAATAACACGCGCAAAGCCCGTCACTATATATACACGACTTGATCGTATCGAAATCGTCGCTTGACTGCCCCTCTCCGCCTTGGGCCATTGCTTTATAATGCACCGATGCCATACCTGGCAAGCTTCGACGCAATACAATAACAACAAGGATTAGTTCGAAACTAATGACGGCCACAAAACAAGTACAATAACAATAAAATGTTTTTCTAAATTAAACATTCTAGACACAAAGTAAGCAAAAGAATTCCTAAATCCGGGGAGGTAATAAGCTGTGCTTTACGACAGGCAGGTGTACGTTTCCCTTTGTCGGTATGTAACAATATATACCCGTAATGCTAACTAGCGAAGGTGGAACTAATCATTTATAATTTTTATTCAAAATAAGTACCACTGGAGACACAATTTAGTGCAAGATTTAAAAAAAATAATTAAGCTATCGTCTTAATAGAAAACGTGTTGGAATATGCTAATTTTTTGCACCCGAATAACTTCAAACCGCTCCAGGAAAAATTTCCGCCGGATTCCCGGGCTAAAAAATACCATACATTTTATTATCTATTGATTGGAATTCGACTTTTTTTCAATCTGGCCATTTTAAATCATACTCAGAAAAAACACCCGCGGAATTACCGGGCTAAAAAGTAGCGCAGATTTTAAGTTGAATAATTAGCTGTCGAAAAGTGAAAACCACATGCAAATCATCAAAGAAAGTCGTGTTAGTTACACTATTTATAACTCAAGAACGGCTGTATCGATTTGGCAGGAGACGGACATACTTTTTATCCCGTTGGAACCAGTAGATGGCGCTGGGATCGAATTCTAGAATCCTCCTAATCACCTGGACCGATTTTGGTGATTTTGTATCTGTGTGTTTGAGTGAGTCCCCGAATGGTTTAAATCCACAATTGGAACCGGTAGGTGGCGCTGGGATCGGGTCCTGGATTTTTATTTTTTCAGAGCAGGACAACGTCTGTTGGGGCCGCTAGTAGACAAATAAATAACGAGCTCATTTAAGGAATAAAAACGTCACAAACAAACTCATATTTGCGTTTATAATATTAGTTAGGACACCCTCACCCGTATTGGGGGCCAAACACCATGAGATAAAGGGTTCTAAAGGATAATCAGTTATTCCTTAACCATGAAAGATATTCCGGTAAACCTGCTTTCTATTGGGCCCTTCAAACGAAAGCTTAAGTCTGCAGGGCATCAAAGGGGTTTTTATCTTTTATTTGTACAAAAGAGTAGGATATCTGTATATATGTATGATATTGTTACAATTTGGGCTACCTGCATATCTGTAAACAAAGCACATTTATTTCTCTCGGCTAATAACATTGAAACATTTTTATGACCGTCTTCTTATGTTTACTTTGTGTTTAAAATTTGTGATTGGAAAAACAGCTTATTGTGTATTGTAATCTTTATGGTAGTCATAAGCCAGGTGTGATTCTTGGAAATTCAGTCCACGCGGTCGAGTAGACATATTATATTTGTACAGTATAAAGCAATGCCCCAACGGAGGTCTGAGGCAGTCAAGAAATAACCGCAAGCGAGGCAAGACGTTTGTACATTCGGTAATCTACATGGTGACGGACTTTGCGCGTATTATTGCAATACGTTTGTACTGGTTGTGCTCAGTTATGTTTGTACCTGTGTTATACGTGTTTGTATAGTTCTAATAAATTCTATAGTAATTCCAACGGCATTTTAATTCGAGTCCTGCAACTCGTAACAATATTATTGGTAAACATGTGTGTGTAGATCATTTAAAATGTGGGTTCTCATATACCTTTGCATGATTTAAATGTTAAGCCCGTTGGGTCCATCATCAAAGAGTTTCTTTAAAGACATCAATAAGAAACTCTTTGACAACAAGTAAGTATTGTCATACAGCGTAGCAATACAGCCAGCCCGGCACGCTCCCCGCAGTCGTCTGCTACATAATGTACTTTCGCGGAATGAAAATATCCGTCAACGAATTTTGCTTGCACGAATACAACAAACAATATTACCAATATTTTAATAAATGCTACGTTTGTAAAATACTAGCTGTCCCGGCAGACGTCGTCCTGCCGGAACAGCGTCAATTGATATACCGACAGCGCCACCTACCGGGCCCAATTGTGAACCAACTCAGAAACCTTCTCTGGCTCATGCACAACAACTTTGCTAAAGATCATCACATGATCAAATGTTTACGATTCTATAAACGACATACAAACAAACATTCATTTTTATATATCAAAGAAGAAGAAGATATAGAAACGTGAAAAAAGAAGATTGCAATATTGACAATGACAGACGCTGAGATTAACAATAAAAAACAAATAGGATATAATCACTACACTTAACATAAATATTAAAACCAATAAAAAGTTGTTACTAGTCTACAGGTTCCTCGTTCCTCACGTTCCTCAGCAGTGAGGAAACGATTTAGAAGAAGAAGAAAGACAAATTTCTCAAAAGAGATAATGACGAACTTTACCAGATTTTAAATAATCACGACAAAAGATATTATGTTGATCAATATAATAATCCAATATGGTGTTTTCATTGAACGCATATCAAGCATGAGAAAATACAAGCGTGACAAATCGTGGACAAATATACAAGCTGTATGAATCTAAACAATAATAGACAATGACATATAAGTATATTCATGTCATTTAAAACTAACCATTAAGAAACAGATGTTGGACGGGATTAGTTTTTTTTATTTTATGCTTTATTCCAGGAGTTCAGCAGACAGGCAGACGGCCCATTTCATGGAAAGCAGTTACCATCGCCTATGGACATTTGCAACAGCAAAGGTGCTACAGATGCGCTGCTGCTCTCTTAAGGGAGACTGGAACCTGGTCACTGATGCCGGAACACAACTCAAGGTTGTTTAAGCGACATACTTTAGACCAGGGGTGGTAGCCATCCAGTCGGGAAAATTCCTTTCCATCTGGCAAAGTTCCGCCCTAGTTGTTCAGTCTAATATCTGTTTGCTTTATGGTAAATAGAGGTTAGTAGATTAGACTCCCATAGAGTAAAAAATAACCATAGACAAAAATCAAAACTAAATAATTAAAATGAACAAGTTGGCGGTAGACTAAATAAAAGTTTACCAACACTCATACGTAATGAGTCATAAGTCGTGGTAGCGTAAAGGCTAGCACACGCGCCCCTAAATCGATGGGCGCGGGTTCGATCCTGACCGGAACGCATGCACCTCTTAGTCAGTTTTCTGATCTAATGTGCATATTGCTACAATTACCACGTGCTAACAACGGTGAAGGAAAACATCGTGATGCAACCTGAACATCGAGATAACCGACGTGCCAAACCTGCCAAGCCGCCTTGGACAAGCGTGGCGGGTATACTGTCCGTTACCCTTTAATGGGAGGCCCGAGCCCAGCAGTGGGACATTCATGGGCTGATATTATATTATATTATAACACTCATACACTTGACACCTTTCGTGATCACGGATAATAAAAAGTGATCGAAACGTCGGAATAAAAAAAATCGAATAAATTACCGCGCTTAAAACTGTTAAAACGTATTTCTAATCAAATGTAAATCAGACTGAAAGCACCTATAGATTAAAATTTCTAATGAGACATATTCACAGCAATAAAGACCTCAATAGACCAAGACCCAATACATTAACAGTCGGTTTCAAAGGTAACCGCGTCAGATGTGGCGTTATTTGTCCAGACCTTGTATGGAATTAATCCATAAGCCTTAGAGTTACATTAAATCCATGTAGTTCCAATAGTCCGAACCACTGACTTCTTCCGATAACGTTGGTAGCTGCGAGGGCTGCGACCAATGATTCCAGGGCCCCCGTGACCTTTACGCACTACTGACTTGTTACTTAGTTGACTGGGAACGCAGACTGGCGACTTTTTAAATATAATACAATATAATACACTTTATTGTTCACCACATACATGTAAAATAAACAGTTTATAACAGTCACATTAAACAGTAAAAGTAGGAGCAATGGGCGGCCTTCGCTTTAGAGCGATCTCTTCCAGACAACCCGGGCTATACATTTTATGAACGGGAGATTGACAAGTGTATGACGGTGGTGTGCAAATTAAAAACATATATAAATATCACACAATATATATACCTAAAATGAATAAAAAATAGAGAATAAACAATAACCCATTAATATTATATATATACTGATATAAACAATATGTGTTCAATGTTTGTTTTCTATTTTTATCCGTGAGCGAACGGAGAAAGAATACAATTTCTTGCAGCCTCAGAGAGGCTTGTCGTAAGAGGCGACAGGATAACTCTCAGCCAAGAGGTAGGAAAATTGCTCGTCTGAATGGCTACCACCCATGGTCTAGAGTATCCCGCCATAAGAACCTGGAGATATGTTCCGTCGTTAGCGGTCAGGCTCTAGTTTCCTTATAGAGAGCGACAGTGCACCACTTTGAACGAATGAAAAATGTTCTATTTAGGACAAAAACTAAGTTAATATAAAAAGAAATAGAAACAAAATAAGTCCTAAATTGGACCCTGTCTCAGCATAATGCTAGCCAACAAGGACTAGCGCTGATCTTCCGTCTGGGACAATAAAGTGAAGTCACGGTGGACAATACAACACACATAATAACAAAAATATATACAGTATAATGCATATTGATAAAGGTAAACGAATTGTAGACTAAAAACAATATAATAAAGCAATAATTTAAATAAAACATACAAATATAAAATCATAGTAGCAACACACACAACTAAACAAATAACATAATTATATCTATAAATTAACCAAATTATAATCAATTAAAATAAATAAATTCCTAAAGTCATATAGCACTTGTGTCATTCCTAAGATCGTATTGTGCGTTTTGATGAGCATTAAGAAATTTCGGTGTGCAGCAACATCTTGATGCTGCATACCGGAAGCTTCCTCTCAATGCTGCCGTACTGTGTCGTTCCATTGCATGTTGTATTGCACATTGCCGTGTTCCTATATGTCTTCGGCTAGATGCCCAAGAGAACAACTCCAAAAAGCAGACATGCCAAGTGCTTTGCTAATACACTAAAAGATAAACATGCTTTTTCAGAAATTATATTAGTTAATTTACATGCGACTAAAAGTCGCAAGTCGTGTTCAATACGACGAGTGAATGGACCGCAACTAGTGAATATTGTATTCAATACGTATTATGTGGAATGTTCAATTTCGGTTTGGCGTGTAATAATAATTTAATTTATACAGAGTGCTGATTGAGAGTTTTTTTACTAGTCGAACACGTTTCAGATAAGGCAATAATGTACTAGTAGGGGAGCCCAAGATGCTAAACGTGGAGTTAGTCGAGCGTCGCGGGGACCTATTGGATGGTGAAGATTAGATGCTAAAAAGAAAAAATGTTATATGATGTATGCCCTTTCACTGGTGGGGTCTGTAGGCGTTATAGTGTTAGCGTGTATAGGTTTTTTTTAAAGTAGCACAGAAATACTCAAGCGCATCAGATATTCAAATGGGATGTTAAATAAACCCTAAAGGATCTCCTATTCAAAAGACTGACGATTTGGACGCGACCAAAAGTCATGGACGATTTTTGAAAATGCAAAAAAAGTTACATTGAGCGCGTCAGATTAATGTACAGACGGTTCAGCTTGTTGTCCTTGTTGTGCTGACGCTTAATCTGACAATTATGTGGAAGAATTTCCTTAATCTGACGGTTTGAAAAATAATTTGAAGCATAATAAATACCCCCACCCTGTATGAAGGGTTAATATATGGTGGAGCTATTTTAAGTCTAAGAATTTGCTGTCGATCACTGAATACCGCATCGGAATCAGTCTAATAGTTGTTACGAAAAATTCTTTTAAAAAATTGCATAGGTTTCTCCATCGTTTATGTTGCGGGCAGAGAGCACCCCCGTGACCCCCTCGCTCTCTTCAGGGTCATCAACTCTACCTATGTGGGGCAGAGCTGGTAGGGGCCTCGAGCTAATGCTCTTTGCCCCGGAATGATTTCGCAGGGGGCAACTACCCCATGGTAACGGGGTTCGGGAGCCGCCAGACACATAGGGGTGTGTCGGCTGGCTCGCGTTGGCCAATCAGCGGCTATCGGTGGCCATCACGGGCTTCGCGTTGGCTCCGTCTGCGGCATGGTTGGCCAGTCTTCGGCTTTCGATGGCCATCTCGGGCTTTGGGTGGCCATATGCGGCGTCTGGTGGCCTGTCTGCGGCATTGGAGATTTTCGCGACCTCTCAACATCGCCCTAATCCCGGCGGATGAGGTCACGGGGGGTCGGTAGCCATCTTGGGGTCTCGTGATCAGGTGGTCGCGCGTGTAGGGGAGCAATCCCGTGGAGGTGCGTGTGGCGGCCGTTGTCGACGCGGTCGAATAGCCGACGCGCCGACATCGCCACGAATTCCTCGACACTGGGAATGCTCAGACCCCCTCGCTAGAGCACATCTAGTCTCCGCGTCCCCATAGGTCGCACAATTAGCAGCTAGGCGTCGGACAGTACGCGGGATATAGGAGCGGCCTTGGAGGCAAGAATTGTTACAATTCACAGTTCTACTATAATTCTCAACGACGACTTACCACTCTCTCTCTCTCTTTCGACTCCCTCGCATAATTTGTACTTATTCTATGTATATTTGAATTCATGTAAACAGTTCAATAATAATAATCATACAGTCCATTATATCGAGTTTAATTTCCAAACAAGAAGCAACTGCCACCAATAGTTTACATGGTCTATTTCAGTTGTTTTTTATAATATTATAAGATAATGTGGTTTATATTGATGGTAATAAATGATTGATTCTGAGAGTTAGTCTTTCCCATGATAAGTACAGAATCACGTGTCAACTATAACGTAGAACAATGCATCAATTATAAATTAATCTTTTTTTTCTAGTATATTTCCAAGCAATCTTGAATACGTTGTGATGATATAAAATACCAATGTATTGTCACACATTTAATCGTTAATTGTATATTTTTGCATATTATAATTCTTATAAATGTATAATCTAAACTATACTATAAATAAAGCTATACTTACAAAATAACAAATCTATAAATAAAAATTGACTACAAATAGCAGTCGGCGGGTCAGCGTGCCCGACATACTGGCCGCATTTCCACCGTTGCTCTAGGTGCAAGCCAGCCTTTTGGTCACGCGAGACCTTAATTACACGCGTTGAGAAGTCTCGACAGAGGTTTTGAGTTCCAGGCCCACACAGCCCCAGGGTCTAAAGCCCGAAAGCCATAAATATTACCCATTACTAATGGACACATATTTGAGACATTTCAGTGCCTCCTGGTGGTCATCAGTAACCCCGGCTGTCACGGCTGTGTCTGGAAGGTGGGACGCCGCCAAAGTATCGACACAAGTTGCGTCCCATACCAGGGGGCGTCCCAACTAATGTAATTAAAATTTTAATTTTAATTTTTTTTATAAGTATCTATCAACACAAGAACAACTAAATAAACTTGAACGCCTTCAAAATTTTTGTGTAAGGTTCATATTACATTACGTAAATATGGCCACGTCTCTGAATCCGAAAGTGGTTACTCATCGATCTTCGCCGGAATACTCACATTCTCACTCTTCTATATATAATATAGTATACTAGCGGCTCCGGCAGACGTTGTCCTGCTCTGAAAATATAAAAATCTAAGACCCGATCCCAGCGCCACCTACCGGTTCCAATTTAAACCATCCGGGAACCGACTCAAACTCACAAAAACAAAATCACCAAAATCGCTCTAGGTGATTAGGAGGACTCTAGAACCCGATCTCAGTGCCACCTACCGGTTCCAATTGGGGATTTAAAGCATCCGGGGACCCATTCAAACACACATAAACAAAGTCACCAAAATCGGTCCAGGTGATTAGGAGGTTTCTAGAACCCGATCTCAGCGTCACCTGCCGGTTCCAGCGGGATAAAAAGTATACTATGTCCGTCTCCTGGTTCTAAGCTACCTCCCCACCAATTTTCAGCCAAATCGGTATAGCTGTTCTTAAGTTATAATTAGTGTAACTAACTCGATTTTCTGTTTTATATAGATTGTTACCCCAAAGAACAATTTATCTATATATCTAGTTCTTGTTGTATGTACTTATCTAGTTGATCCAAATTTTGCCTTTTTATCCCTTACCTAAGGGTAAAATGAGCTTCGCAGAGTTATTGGGACATATCGCGAATAAGGTCAACTTTGTAAACAACACTTTGCAGGGATTGTCCATTTCGCTAGGGTTCGGGGAATGGGTTAGTTTTAGATAGCTTTCATTCGTGCAGGAACGGAGAAAGAATACAATTTCCTGCGTCGGCACGGCTTTGTTGTAAGAGGGACAAAACAACCCACAGATGGTTAGAGTATGTCGCCATAACAACCTTGATTTGTGTTCCACCATTAGGGGCCAGGTTCCAGCTTCCCTTTAGAGAGCAGCAGCTCATTGGTAGCACTTTTGGTGTTACAAATGACTATAGGCGATGGTAACCGCTTTCCATCAAGTGGTCCATCCATCCATCTACCTGTCTGCTTAACTAAGGCAACAGAAAGAAAGAAGAAAGAAACAATACTTATTTAGAACTACATAGAAACCGAAACATCATTATATTCATACGTGAAGCAAAAACTTTGTACCCCTCTTTACGAAAGTTGCGCGGACGCTGGAGTATGAACACTTATAGTTTATATAGTTTTTTTTAAATTATGCATAAAAATACATTACACACACTACTATATATTTGACACACACGGATATATATTCTTTTGTTTATTGTTAAAGTCAAATTATCGCCTTGGCGAAATCTATGATTATAGAAGTATAAGTCTTTGACAACAGAACCTTAATAATGTTCAAACTTATACTTAATTTTTTTATTATGGTCGAAATTCGACCACTGGCGACTTATACTTATAAATGCGGCAATACAACTGTGAAATGAAGTCCTAAGTCGGTCCTAACTCAGCATGATGCTGGTTGAGTCAACCAGCGCTGGTCTTCCCTAAGACCGTTAACAGTCACTCATGGATAGACATAACGAAAAAAAAAAAATTACATTTGTCCGCTCCCTTATTGCATAAGCATAGTGTACTATGCTAGTTTTACCATGTAGTTGTGGTATGAAAAAATAATGAACTAAAGAAAGATAATCGGTTTGTAAATCACACACTTGCGAAACACATACTTATTTTTGCAGCAAAACTCAATTAAATATTGCAACACTATAAATAACAACATTCCTGCAATATGACTAGATGTTATCGTAACACTGTCAACAGTAACAATAATAATTTTTAATTGATACCATCATAATATTTATTTCTATTCAATTGTATTTTTGTTGAAGATGGCTCCAACGGCTTTGGCATTGATGTTGCAAATGTCACAGTGAAAAGCTGTATATATTGTTACGAATTCGTGGGATGTAAATACGAAAATGCCGTTGGAATTATCATGAAATTTATTAGAAGTACACATATAATTCACAGTGCTTACAACTATAGCCGAATACAACGAAACTAAATCGTAGAGCAGAAAATCTTTATCACATAAATCGCGCAAAATTCGTCGTTAAAAGATACTCGCTCCGAAAATGCTAGGTAACGCCTCATTGAAGTCAGAACACTACTGGCACATTTCCCGACTGACCGACCCTCATCCATTTGTAAATTAGACATGGCCTTCTAGCAACATGCCGCCCACTGGTTCTTGAAATTGTCAAATGATCAGCTTAATGGGTTCCAAGAATTCGCATGAAACACTAACAGAACAAAGAAGGTCCTGTGACGTATTACGGCGACGTGAACAAAGAGATTAGCGCGTTTCCACCCCTGGATATTAAGTATTAGCTCTAGCGATCTCCACTCCGTGACGGCTAGCTACGGCAAGTACGGAGATGAGAGCCTTGCCTTGGCTCCGCCATGATTATTATGATTATTTTGTGTGTCTTGTAGCAATTTATAATTAATATAATAGAAGTAAACAATAATTATCTTAACCACCATATTATTAATAAAATAGATAGCTTCTTTAAGGATAATTACTTCTCGATAAGGCTATCGGGTTAGAGCTTCCTAAATAATTATCTGAATTTATTACTTAGATTATCCGATAATGATATATGTTGCGTACTCCTTTGATTTGCAACTTTTTATGTATATATTTTTAATTGATTTGAAGTTGTCAAATTATTAATATATTTTCTCTGTCTGCCACATACCAACGATCATTGTATTTTACCATTTATCCATTAAATATATTCATTTTACCTAAGCCTATCATTCCCCGGGTTATCTCCGCAACAATATAATTTATTTATAGGCAATTAATTAATAAGAAATTTATGGCGTTTTCTGACAAAAGAAATAATAATTGTTAATAAAGTTACTTTTTATAAGCCGTATTAGCTCAGTGGGTAACAAACACATTCACTTCTCAAATGACGAGGATTTGAATTCTGTCTAGAAAGTACGCAATAAAAATAGCCTAAAAAAACTTGAGCCCTGCTTAAGCTCAAAAAATACTCTTTATGTTTTTTTTGTAGCTGGAGTTCTGCAGACACGCAGACGGCCCAGTTGATGCAAAGCGGTTACCATCGCCTATGGACATTTGTAACACCAAAGGTGCTACAAATGCGTTGCTGCTCTCTTAAGGGAGACTGGAACCTGGTCAATAATGCCGGAACACAACTCAAGGCTGTTATGGCGACATACTCTAGACCAGGGGTAGTAGCCATCCAGTCGGGCAAATGCCCTACCATCTAGCTGTGGGTTGTTTTGTCGTCTCTTACGACAGGCCGCCCGGCCGCAGGAAATTTTATTCTTTCTCCGTTCCTGCACGGATAATTTATGTCTGTAAATTAACATCTAAATCATAAGTCCTCAAAGCGGTCCTTATTTACCTCTGAGAATCTATTTCGAACTACAAAGAGTCTACGTCAGTGACAAAACCGGGGGTCCACGAGCTCCAATTAGGGTTCAACAATAGTGAATTTTATTTAATCAAGTCTGTCGAAAAATTACATTTTCTATAAACAGAATAATAAAAAATGATAATGCGTTTGTAATGATAATGTTGTTGTTGATAAACATACATATATGTTTGTAGACGGTTCACTGAAACGTCACTGTCATACTGTCACAGGGTGATATGTTGTCAATATCACTCTCACAGAGCGTCGTGACTGAGGAAGCGGGGTGGCGGGAAGAAGGAAGGTATAACGTCTTCTAGAGTTCTAGAGAATGGTCGCCAGCGCACCAGATATCCGACGAACTGCGATTCATTGCCTTAATTAAAGTGAATTATAACGTAATCAGTGTTAATATCAAGAGAGATGGTTGTTATTTAAGCAATAGAAACATTACATTGGTAAAGATCAGAAAAGATGTTAATTTCATAAATATACCCACATACGTCATACCATGCCATGCCATGATGATTTAAGTCATCATGAGCTTCTTTTTTGTGTGACGTGCTTTGCTAAACCAGTAATTTTGTTGTTTTTACTTGTTTTATTCATATCTTGCGATATTGAGGAATTTTGGTGATGAAGGAAGTACTTACAAATTTCGGTATTGGAAATTTCTTAGAAATATCGATATGCGTGATGCCGACAGTCTAGTTTATTACGGACTAGGATAATAAAGCGATAAAAGAACGTACACAATACAAGTTGCATTTACAACGCCGCCCGCTAACTATATTGTGTGATATGTGGCCGGGAATCTAAAAACAAATTCGGTTTGGCCAGCCACATCAGGGCCCACAAGCGGTGAAATAATGACATTTGAGGGGTCGCCGTTACCGAATTCGGTAAGAAAGACTATATATATTATTGTTACGAGTTTAGAGGGACTCGAATTAAAATGCCGTTAAAATTACTATAGAGTTTATTAGAACTATACAAACACGTATAACACAAGTACAAATATAGTCGAACACAACAAATCCAAACGTAATGCAGAAGGTCGTAATTCAATAAAACGCGCAAAGTCCGTCACTATTAGGTTCCCATTTGTACACACATCACGCCTTGTTCGTGGTTCTCGCTCAACTGACTCCCTCTCTCAATCAGGCCATCATTTTATACTGCACGAATGTAATATGCCCGCCCGGCAACGTGGACCGAATTTCCTAGAATCAGCTTGTACTTTATAATCCGCAACACCTGGCTAATGATTACAGCCGCAATCGGCCGTAAACGAGTACAATAGAACAATAGACTGTTCTCTAGAAACGTATGCCAATAAATAAGAAAACAAAAGATGACAATCATCATAAAATAATTACAATTGGTTCAAATGCCGACAGGTAATAAAATGTGTTTTTTTTTCAGATTTTAAATGGAATTTGCTTTTGTCGGAACCTAAGTTGTAACTGTCTCTGTGGTTGAGCGGAGTAAATTTTAGCCGGTTGAACTCGCTGGAACCCAGAGGCTCCGAGTTCGATTCCTGGCATAGTAAATTTCGGAAATGAATTTTCTGTTATTGACTATGGTCTGGGTGTCTGGGATTGGCCCCAGAGTGGTCCATTGTTGTATATGACCCATAACACAAACGTTACTTGCTTAGCTTGGGGATAGACAATGTGTGTGTTTGTCAAAAACAATTAAATTAATTAATCAATTAATTATATGTTAGTTGAGACGCGAAGGAATTCAAAACTTTCCTGAAGGTAAGGAGGACTATTAGGATGAAATAGTACGTTACAAAGGAAAGTTAGAATGAGAGTATTCCAGCGAAAATGAATAGAAAGCCACTTGAGACAAATACATAATTCAGAAACGTGGTCAAATTATCTCAAATATGAACCTAATACAAATAAAGTCGCTCAAACTTATGTTGCTGTTCAAAGGTTATATGTAGATAGCATGCATCAGCATAATCAAACATGGAAAGCAGAAGAGACTGGAAGCATAATTTTGGTAACAGAAGGCAAAAAGTTTCTCAGACTTATAAGAGATCTAGACAGAAGAACTGTACACCTAACTACAGAAAATAAACGTACATATGTATTATTATGTACATGAATTGAATGATAAAAATCTACGTTGAAAAATTTATCAGTTTGATGTTATCAAAGTTAGAACTGAAAATATTGATTATCTTGTATAATATAACAAGTTTAGTCACTTTGTAAATTTTTTTTACAATACTAATTTCTTGCTTAGAGAGTTTGTCTTCTTTATGTTATTATTTTCCACCTGTTTATGCCTTATTAGGGAAGATAGGGGAATCTTTTATTTTCTTTTCTCTTTTTGTTTTCTTTTCAAAATCTTAATTTCTATTAGAGTCTTTCTTAGCTACTAGTTTACATGTTTTATATATTTCTCTTTAGTCTATACATTTTCTTATTTCTATTTAATTCTAAATTACAAATACTTTACCGCTGTGTGGAAATTGTCAATACGCCTCAAACAAGCATTGGAGTACACGGTTTCTTTTTAGCTGTAGTTAAGGAGACTGGGACTTTTGGGCCAAAGAAATGTAATAATTTCAGATATGGCATTACACTTTTCTATGACAAAATGGAAAACATCAGCCCAAAATTCTATCTGAAAGATGAAAAATCTTAAAAACATGTGCATAAATAAAATAAGATTTTCATTATCATTATTAATTTATGCGAATGAATGTCAACAATCACTAATATGAAAACACTTACACCACACGATTAATTCATTCAAAATAACTAAAATCACTACAGTAAAAAAAAATATCAACATAATAAAACATCTTAAAATAACTCTCATCTTTTTTCGATCTGGGCCCAAGAATGCATAAATGCGTATCCATCTCCTTTATAGACTATTATTTATTTTGAAATATACATTTTGAATAATTAGACATAGGTTACACTGAATAGATGTAGTTCTTAGAAATCAACAAAAGGTTTTAATAACTAGCAAAGTCAATGACATGCAATCTATTTATTGCTATTTGTCAATTAGTTAAGCAAAAAATACAGGTGATTTTTTATCTCATTAAGATTTATATAATAGGTTTTTTGTTGTATTTGTTTGCAGCGAGCGTAAGGACGTGTGTACACAACACCTGCCGTGTCGCCACCGCGCTTTCGCTCTCGTAGAGGCGCATAGACATAGTAATTGACAAAATAGCAGCGCGGCGGCAGCGTTCAGATGGTGCCATCTAAGCACCGATTTACACACGCATAAGTTAAGTAGGTAGTTAACTTGAGAAACTGGCCAGTTAAGGATTTTATCATCATTAAAACAGACATCTACTTAACCGAGACGATAAATCTGTGAATGAATGAATGAATGAATGCATAAATGAATGAATCTTTATTTGTAGAAATACAGTTAATAGTTGTACAAGATATGGTAAACAAAGTCAATCGGTCTCATTGTATTTGACCTAAACATGGTCATACAATTAATGTGTCGTTAGTTAACTAAGTACTTAACTAATGTAGATCTAAATCAGGCTTAAATGACAACCTTATCGCAACGTAGGTTTGTCAGAGCTGTCACACGTCCAGAATTTACTTCGGTTGTGAAGTTTATCATTTCGCATGCAGGAGTAATTATAAGTTGCTTGAAAATTTCAAACACTGGGTGAAAGGAAAAATGAACAATAAAGGATATCTAATGTTACATACTGACAAAGATTGACAATTTTAAAACCTAGTATGTTCGTACGTATTTACATAAAAAGTAATTTCAGAATATTGTTATAATTTTCGAGATCCGACTAAAGATCCTTCACAAGACTATGTCTTTCATTCATGTCGGCTTATAGATTATATATTATACTTTTCAACTTGTCTATATAAACTTGGTAGTTCCCGAGCAAAATTACTGCGACATGCAAGAGACGTACAAACGTACATACAGATGGACGTAAATATAATAGTTTGTCTACTACATTCATGGCAGCTTATAGATTATATATATACTTTCGAACTAGTCTATATAAAACCGATAGTACCCAAGTAAAATCACTGTGATATGCAAGAGACGTAAAGACAACGTAAATATAATAGTTTTATGTACCTCATTCATGGCGACTTATAGAATATACTTAAGAACTAGTCTATTTAAATTCGGTAGTTCCCGAGCAAAATCACTGTGAAATGCAAGAAACAAGAAAAAAAATGCAAGAAGTATGTTCTTGCTAAAATAGGTACGGAAACTTAAATATAATCAAAATTCAAAAACATAACTCACCCGACTTCGTAGCAGTCGGCTCCTCTATAGTTAACTCCGTCATTTTCCAAAAATTATAATCACTACACTTGCACTTCACTCAGCAATTAGTTTCAAAAGTTACCTAAATTGATATTAGATTTGAAACAAGCACTATATTCACAAAGGATGAATGTTGTCCCTATTTTTCGTATCTCGTTCGGTATCCAATTAATTTTCGAAAAGGGGTTCAATAATGCAATTGCATTTTTATATGTCCCTTATTCGATGTTCTTGTTTGAAAATTCTATTTCTATTCCAACACTGAAAATTGAAATGTTATGGGCTGAGTTAACGGACCGCAACATGTTCTATTGTTACGTTTCCATTTAAATGTAGATAAAAATGATGTATTAAATATGTTCCACTAACGACATATAAAAAAATATATTGTTGTTAATTTTATATTATTTTAGAAACACATTGTTTTAAGAGTGAATTTTCGTTTACATTTTGATAAGTATTTTTAATATAGCCACTTATCATTGTTTATAAATGTTGTTTTGATTCTAACCAATTATAGGTATAAATTGTTTATAATAAAAAGATTTTGTGTAAAACGAAATTTTTATATATTTTTTTTTTAAGTGAAAACTTATTTATGTACTTTTAGGATTGAGAAAAATCACATGACTCGCGTGACTGTCGAACTCAGATGTAATTTTTTTTTCTTTCAGAGAACAGAACAGATTGTTATCAATACAAACGCGTAATTCTTTATTTAAAATTTCTCCTTTAATAATCAACATCCTATTTTTATCGCTCACTATTAATTAATATTAAACAATTGAAAATAAAACTGCATAGAAAATCATCACCTTACAGTTTCTCGTTAATAACGTTGATTTGAAAACGACATTCAATTTATAAACTTAGTTCAATTATTTTTTAAATAAGAAATGATTCTTTTTTTAGATTGAGTTTATTAAATAATTCAATCCTTTTTTAAATTGATTTCCTGATTCTTTTTTAATCGGATTTCTGATTCTTTTTAAATGGAACATGTAATTCTTTTTTAAATCTACTAACTGATTATTTTTGTCACCGATTATTTGACACTTCTTTAAATTGTACCTATATTTATTTTTCAACTTAATTTTTCGAATTTTTTATTCTCTTTTTTAATCGAATATCTGATTCTTTTTTTAAATTATATTTCTAATTCTTTTTTAAGTTGAATATGTAATTCTTTTTTTTAAATCTATTAACTGGTTATGATTTAATCAAATAAATGATTCTTTTTTTTAAAGCAAGTACATGACAATTTGATTGGAGTGTTGTTTTTTATCGATCTAATTATTGTAAAGGTCCACTACCGGTTGTTCTGCGGCCAAATAGAACTTGTTGTGGTCCGAATGTGTTTTAAATATGCAGTCACAATCCGGAGCCGGCCTCAAGGCGATGCCTTGGTTAGCAGGAAGTATGCACGGCGCGATCGGCTCGGATATGCGAGCACGAAACGTGTTACACTTTATATATTATGCGTCATTTATATACTGACCGCGGGTTTGCTTGCGTTTGAATTACGCTTTAAAAAAATTGAATAAAAAAAATATGTCGTGAATCAGGCAAACAGACATTGGTCTATATGATGAAAAGTGGTTGCTGTAGTCTATGGACGTTTATTAATCGATGTTGTAGCGCAACGGGTTAACCTGGCCGAGACCTTCGCCAAACTTAAATTAGTTTAATTAAATTTTGCTTACTTAATACGTTATAATAATAACCAAAAAAAAATTATTACGGGAATACTGTCCGTTCGCTTAAATTTAATACAATGAAGACATAGATAGATAGAACATTCTTTATTGTTCACCACGTACATATAAAGTAAATTATTTACAGCCATATCGTGTAAAGGCACAAGTTGTTATAAATCTATAATATTACTAGCTGACCCGGCGAACTTCGTACCGCCATATTTTTTGAATTCCTAAAAGACTTTGTTTCATGACAAAAATACAAAATTACCATAATCGGTCCAGGTGATTAGGAGGATTCTAGAACCCGATGTCAACGCCACCTACCGGTTCTTATTGCGAATCTAAACCATTCGGGAACCTACTCAAACACACAAAAACAAAATCACCAAAATCGCTCCCAGTGATTAGGAGGATTCTAGAACCCAATCTCAGCGCCACCTACCGGTTCTAATTGCGAATCTAAGCCATCCGGGAACCCACTCAAATACACAAAAACAAAATCGCTCCAGTGATTAGGAGGATTCTAGAACCCGACCTCAGCGCCACCTACCGGTTCCAACGGTATAAAAAGTATCCTATCTTTTAAGTTGGATCAAACTGTACACGGTGTGCAAATTTGATTAAAATCGGTTCAATAGTTTTGGAGTTTATCGGCAACATCATCGTGACACAAGATTTTTATATATATATATAAGATAACATTCTACACACATCATGTCTGTACATTGAAACTATTTAAAAACAACTACTGGAATAGCCTAAATATTGCATTATGTTCTCCATCCTTCATCATTGTTTAAAAAAAAATTATAATAATAATAAAATAAAATAGTTTATTAGGTACCAGAACATTGTTATAGCGATAACAGAAAGTGCTATAAAGTGTTATTACAATATAATAGGTAAAACCTAATTAACAATTAGGCAAAACTAAAAATAAGCAAAGCCTGTACTATATGTGTGAGTTCCTTCCTATAATGCATAACTTGAATGTTTCACTTATAAGTGTTAATATTTATGAAATGTTGTACTGCCCCATAAACTTGTATAGGCAGATGTGACCGATTTCTTGTTTGTTTGTCCGGGATTCACGTAAAAACTACTGCACTGATTTCGATGCAGTTTTCGCTGATCGACAGACTTAAAATTTGCGCTACTTAATTTCAGCAATAAATAATAACACACTGTCACATATACAACACACAATTATAAAAAATATCAACATAATAAAAATAATCTGAAAATCAGTCTCGTATTTTCATAATCTGGGTCCAAGAGTATGAAAACGTACCCCCCTCCCTCATGCCATATCATATTTTATCCGTGCAGGAACAAAGAGAGTAGAATTCCCTACGGCCATACGACCTTCGTAAGGCGACAAAAGAACCCTCAGCCAGGTGGTAGGGTATTAGCCCGACTGGATGGCTACCACCCCTAGTCTTGAGTATGCCGGCGTAACCACCTTGAGTTGTGTTCCGGCATTAGTGACCAGGTTCGAGCCTCCCTTAAGAGAGCATTATTACAATAAAATAATTTAATTTGCAATGAATATTGTTTACTAACAAATATTATAATGTATACTGATGTAAAGAAATACTTTAAGTATTAATAATGTGACATCATGTAACATTATTACCCATTTAGTTTTATCAGATAATATTTTATGATGGTTATATAGTGATTACGTTAGTACGGTCCGGTGTATGTGAAGTACAGTAAATAAATATATTTATTATTTTGATATTGAATTTTAAGTGATTATTTTAAGAAGGACAGGATGTTTAATTGATGATTCGTTTATTACTTTGTCTTGTAATGTATTGTTACAACTCAGATCCCGGCAAACATAAAACCCACCTGCATATGTGAAACATGCTTTGTTTATTTATTTATTTATTTATTACCCGTCGGAATTTGAACTTATTTTATGGCCATCTTCTTTTATATACTTATTGGCATACGGCCTATTGTTGCATTGTGATCATTAGCCAGGTGTTACGGATTTAAAGTACAAGCTGATTGTAGGAAATTCGGTCCACACGGCCGGGCGGACATATTGCAGCTGTGCGGTACGAAGCAATGGCCCGATGGACGGAGGAGTTAGTCAAGCGAGACGTCTGTACTACAATGGGGAACCCTAGTGACGGACTTTGCGTGTTTTCTTGAATTACGTCCTTCTGCATTATGTTTGGACTTGTTGTGTTCGGTTGTATTTGTACCTGTGTTATACGTTGTATAGTTCTAAAAAACTCTATAGTAATTCTAACGGCATTTTAATTCGAGTCTCGCGACTCGTACCAATATAATGTGATTGTTTATTTATTTTCGATCGTCTATATTAATATACAAAAGAGAAGATCAAAAATAATTAACAGAAAACACGCAATGATTTATAGTAATTAAAATAAATATATTACATATTTATTTATATTAATATAAATAATCGCATGCTTTTTTTTATGCCTTCATTACATAGAGGCATAAATTAACATAAAAACTACATTTTTTTTAAAAATACAATTGGCCCGTGACTTCGTCCATATTGGACCAAATAAGCTAATTTATACGTATACTAACAACTTGAAACCACTTGCGGGAAAAATCCCGCGGGATTTCTGGGATATACAGCATCATAGATTTATGTCAGAGAATCTGATAATCGATCACTGAAAATATTAAAACGGAAACCGATTTTTTAAACCAGGCACTTTAAAACGCTCTTATGAAAATTTGTGTGAAATTCCCGGAATAAAAAGTACCACAGATTTTAAGTCGGGAAATTTACTGTCGATCAACGAAAACCGCATCGAAACCGGCCCAGTAGCATTTACGTGAATCCCGAACAAACGGACAAGAATTAAATATATTGCAATCGTTTACTAGTTGTTTCTTTTAAATAGCTACAATGTACAAACACGGCACTTTTAGAATTTTATAATATTATAGATTTACTCACAAACATCGCTATTATTACAGCCACCAATACAATAGCCTGGTCCACATAATACATTATATACACATACATACATATTCAATAACCGTAACATATAATATGGTATAACATGCTCATGAATTCATGCACATTGCAGTTAAAAATGTCTTTTGATATATTGTTCAATGTTGGCAAGGACTGTCACAAAAAAATCAAATTCAAAAGTTTTATTCAAAATAAGTTCTACTGGAGAAATTTTTTTGAAGGTCATACATATAAGTTAAAATTTAAATTGAATTTTACTGTGTTTACGCTTTAAATTCCCACCATAATGTTATATAAAGAAGTTTTTTTTTGTTATTGTCTCTGGCTACTATGACTTGCTTTTTTTTTCTTTTAATACCTTTTGTATTGTAAAATAGACGCAATAAACGCAATTAAATATTATAATTATTCTTCTTTCAATAAAACTAATTAAATAAAAATCCAAAGGAGAGTATAGCAATTAGGAGTCTCCCTAACATACTGCCTATTGTATGTACACCGCTTCTAAATGTGTTATTGCTATTAAGGAGAAGAAGCGGAAAGAAACTCCCCAGCAACCCCACTCAGATTTTATGACATTGGGAATTGTCACAAATACAGATGCTGGGGCTTCATCTGCGCTTATGTTAACGATTAAGACTGTGGCTAATTGCACTAGCAGTAAACCCCAATAGTCCGGTACTTTTTGTTATCATTTCCCACAATAGCCCTACACTGGCCGGGGCTTGTTCTTGGGTGCATTATTATATGGTGTAGACAGGGATAAACGCCGGTCAGTGTCACGCCACAATTACATTAAATTTGTCAACTTTACGTGTCGGCCCTCCAAATGTCCGGGCCATTTTCATGGCCCGTGGTCTGCAGAGACATCCTAATACCCCTCATACTCTGTATTTATCTCAGTCTCTTGCAGCCTACTTTTCTGAAGTTTCACGCACACACTCTTATTTTTTTACAAGCTTTTATTTAACTTGCAATGGATATATGTAAGTTCGGGTGGAATCTTGCAAGTTAAATTTGACCAACTTCCCGGTTGCCAATTGAGCTGAAATTTTCCACGTATATGTATATCGCGTGACAATGCAATAATATGTTACCATGGAGCTTATCTGATGATGGAGTCTGAAGGTGGCCATAAGAACTCCTGTACTAAACAAGATAGACCCGTCGTGTTTGGGCTCGTTTAACTTGTCTTGGCTAGCATTCTGCTGCTACAATCCACGATCTCAAAAGTTTGTATATAAAAACCATTTTAAAAAACAAGTTATTAATTCTTGCATCTTTCTTTATTAAATTAATTACAATCCACTTGATTGCGAATATTTTTACAACCGACTCTCAAAGCTTCGCTATTAAAAAAAAAGTAAAAAAATGCACGTCTTGAAAGTTTTTATTTTACATATTTATTATAAGTTTGGTTTTTCATTCATAAAGTCTGTACAGTTTGTACATTTGCTCTTGCTTGTAGTGGTGGATGCTGGCAGTTGTTGGTGGAGTGCTGGTGGTTTGTTGTAGTAGGGTGAAGAAAATGCATCTTGTTGCTTTCAGGGATTTATTCTCGGAGTATTTTGGCTTGGATGCTGATCTCTGGTTGCAACTCAAAAGCGACTTGATCACAATATATTTGTGAGCGTTATTTATAGTGATGTTATTATATTAAAGTAGCCTAAAGAAGGCCGCGGCGTCAGCAAAACGCTGTAAGTTGAACTGTAGAAAGTCTGAGTCCAACATGACACTACATCACGTGTTTCCTCGCGTATACATGCATAAGGAAGGTAAAATAAAACCACAAAAACATCCTCATAATTAGTATGATATATGAGCGCCTGATGGGACCTTCATACCATAGTCATCGTAATGGATCATTATACTTTGAAAAATCACTCAGCAAACGTGAGGATATTGTTGTTTAATGGCCACTGGCCAGTTGCTATATATCACTTTTAATTAATTTACCATACTACCGATTAAACTTAACACAATTAATTGGATAATATATATAGGTATAGACATAAAGCACACACTGCACATGCATTTCCTCACAACACCAGCATGTAACAGATACACTCTACATTATAAGTTAGTATAAGTTTAGTATTAAAATTAGAATAAATTAATATAATGAGTTATTCGTAAGGTACACGTCAACCCAAAAATCACTAAATTAATGTCACACACAAGAACCAAAATAACTAATAAGCTTGTTAAATATTCTAAAAAAATAAATCTAGAAATTAAGTTTTACAAAAGGGTACGGAACTCAAGTCCGTACAGTTGTTAAAAAAGAAATAAAAAAATCAATTAATTTGAACATAGATTTACTATGGAATACACGATCCATTTAAAAAAAATCTCTTGTCTGTTGGTTCGGGATCACGTAAAAACTACTGGGCCGATTTCGATGTTTTTTATTGCATAAGTTCAGCATATAGGCAGGCTCACCTGATGGAAAGCGGTTACCATCGCCTATAGACATCTGTAACACTAAACACCATACATACATATTAGGGCGCGTTCCCACTATGTCGTAACGATTAATTTATCGTTGGACGACTGTCGTCTCCAGCTGTTCCCATTATAACGATTGTTTGTCGTCAAAAAATGTTATCCTTTAGCGACTATCGTGTGTAGCTGTTCCCATTGGATCGCGACGACATTTTATCGTTTCACCGCAGTCGCTTTGTTGTTTACACATCATTAGCAAGCTACAAATCTACAGTCGGCTCTAGGTTCTCTTGGAGATGAGTAGTGCATTTATCCTCCTGAGTTCAATGGACGAAGACGAAATTTTAATAATGTATTACTTTTTGAAAAGAATATATCGTGGCTACGATAGATTTTCCGTCACGATTTAGTCGTAACGATTTTTCATCGTTTTACGACTGTCGTGCTAGCCGTTCCCACTGTCATGACAATCTGTCGTCACTGCAAAAAATTTCGTAGACGACAGTAAATCGTGTCGTTCTATATGTGAACACCTCAATTTAAACCAATAAGCCACGACACTTAAAACTACACCATTATCTGTCGTCACGACAAAGTGTGAAGGCGCCCTTATCACGCCTTTTTCCCATGGGGGTAGGCAAAGACTATAGATCTCCACTTGAGACGAATACTTTCATTAACCTCTTCATACATGCACGTTTATTTGATATGCTTTTTACCTGACCTCGTTTTAACACTTCTGTTATTTTATTACGGTGTGTACGTCGTGGTCTACCGGTACCAACTCTACCATTCACAATATTGTCATACACTTGTTTTGCGATTCATTTTCAGCGATCCTCTCTACATGCCCAAACCACCTTAACGTCCTTTTTCGACTTCTGTTATTACATCTTCAAATCAGATAACTGTTTCAAATTCATAAAATATAACAATGTTTAGTTATAAAACAACTATTTTAGGTAAGAAATAAAATTCATAACGTATACTTATCATAATATACATAAAAAGTCAAGACTGAGGGTACACCGTTGAAACCCTAATATCCTCGCCTAAGGACAGTTCGCCTTATAAACTCCGTCCCAAAAGGTATTAGTGTTGGACCACGGCGGATGTACAATTCCAAATTTTATATGTTCAAAATTTTATGCTCAAATTCAGGAGGTCACCGAAGAGATGAGTTATAACAGCTCAATTGAAAATATCTGATACTCCTGTTACTGACGTCCAAAAATAACAGCATTGATTATCTATTATTAAATAACATATTGTTATTCAATGTCTGGGCTTAAATGCTTTAAATTTGCCCGTATAAGTCCTTGAAGTGTAAGTGAGACTGATATGAATAATAGGTGCAACTCTTTTTAGCTTAATTATGATTTGCTTAGATAGAACGAGAGAAAAATAATAACAGAACGGTTATGTTGCTAATGTTTATGTTTGATTTGTTATGTGCCTGTTATCGGGAGAACAGGTATTCTGTTCTAAAAATAACAAATGTTACCTGTTGTCTGTGAATATCTGTTATTAGTAACTGTTAGCATAACTAAGCCTTCACGCCTAGTCACCATGACGGGTCGTTGCAGGAATAAATAACCCGTTC
This sequence comes from Dendrolimus pini, assembly GCA_949752895.1. Lineage (NCBI taxonomy): Eukaryota > Metazoa > Arthropoda > Insecta > Lepidoptera > Lasiocampidae > Dendrolimus > Dendrolimus pini. The sequence goes on along the minus strand of OX457138.1, from coordinate 630,198 downwards.
ATTTGCAAAATATGTAATTTGATATATAATATTAACATAACCGAAAGTAATGATACCTAATATATAACTGGATTTAAAGGGATTAAAATATATACATATTTGTGACAACTTTTATCTCTATATATAATGTGACATAACATCTGTCACTTATTGTTATAATTTGTGTCATTGTCACCACAATGGGTGACAGTTGTAAACTGTCAAATATCAATGTAATACTCTGTGAAGAATAAATGATCTCCCTGCTGCGTTGAATCTCGTATCAAGTTGTTTCAATTAATTAGAATCCATATTAATCCTAAAGCACTTAAAATATGTCCTGCCAGCCAGTGGGTGAAAAGGTTTGTTTCGCCACATACATATAAGTAAGTAGAGAACAGCCTATTGTTCTATTGTGCTCGTATACGGCTGCTTACAGGCTGCATCATTATCCAGGTGTTGCGGATTACGATTACAAGCTAATCGTGTCGACGTTGCCGGGCGGGCACTGTTGCATTTGTGAAGTATAAAACGACGGCCTCATTGAGAGGGGTGTCAATTGAGCTACAACTACGATACGAACGTGACGTGTACATTCGGTTATCTTATAGTGACGGACTTTGCGCGTTTTATTAAATCACGACGTTTTGCATTAGGTTTGGATTTGTTCTGTTCGGTTATATTTGTACCTGTGTTATACGTATTTGTATAGTTCTAATAAACTCTATAATAATTCTAACGGCATTTTAATTATTTTTTATTTCTTTCTTCTTCTTTCCTGCTTGGATAAAAATAAAAAACAATCTCAATAGCAAGCTTTTAAATAACCGATTATTTGATTGTGAACGCGGCATTTTACATAATTTTAATCTAACATATACCGAGAAGCATTCTATGTATACTAATGATATTAACCGCGGAATAATGCCCACAATAACGTCATAAAATCCCACAAATCACAATTGTAAATGAGGTATGAACATCATTCGCCTTCATCTGCATTCTAAGCATGCCATATTTTTTCCTTCATTTACGCATCTTACAAATAAATAAGGATATCTTGGTAAACACTTGTGTACTTATCTAAACACTTGGCGAATAAAAACAAGGTTCCTACGTCCTTTATAGGGGTTCCGTAGTTGTTTTGACAAAAATCTGTTATATATGTATCGTGACAAATGAACAGTATTACGAATTTCACCAGAAGCCACAGACGGCCACCCAAAGCCCGAGATGGCCACCGAACGCCAACAAATGGCCAACCAAGGTGCAGACGAAGCCAACGCAAAGCCCGCGAAGGCCATCGGATGCTGTAGATGCCGCAGACTGGCCAAGGAGAACCGTTAAGAGTCCAGCGTTCGGAAAGCTCTAGTGGCTGCAAACCCCGCCACCAACGGGTAGTTGTCCGCTGAGTGGAAGCCGGGGCAAAGAAGTTTTCCTCGAGGCCCCAACCTGCCTCAAATGGCTAGAGGAAGAAGACCACCAACAGTTCTCTATAGTCGAATACAACAAAACCAAACCGTTGGGCAGATGATCGTTATCACATGAATCGCGCAAAGTTCATCGTTATAAGATGCTCGCTCCGAAAATGCATTAGGTAACACCTCGTTCGCAGGCAGAACACGACTGGCGCATTTCTCGCCTGAACTGACCGATCCTCACCATTTGTGAAATAAAATGATTAGCTTAATGGCTTCCAAGAATTTTTATGAAATACCAACAGAGGACAGAACGTTTTATGATGTCTTATGGCAGCATGAAAAAAGAGATTAGCACGAACAATAGATCACTCAAATGTACTCAAAATAACCTGCGACAAAAGATGGCAACCCTATATTCCACTCGCTTATTTCCGCACCAGTGTGCCTTAAGCCTTATGAAAACAGTAGCTCTGCCCACAACGTCGTCCGCGTGGAGTTTGTTTTTAAAACCCCCCAATTTTGAAACATTCTTCATTGGTGCTCCGCTCCATTATATATTATTGGTCTTAGCGTGATGATATATAGCCTATAGCCTTCCTCGATAAATGGGCTATCTAACACTGAAAGAATTTTTCAAATCAGATCAGTAGTTCCTGAGATTAGCGCGTTTAAACAAACAAACTGTTCAGCTTTATATATTAGTAACTAGCGGCCCCGGCAGACGTTGTCCTGCTATGAAAAAATATAAATGTAGGACCCGATCCCAGGGCCACCTACCGGTTCCAATTAAACACACAAAAGCAAAATCACCAAAATCAGTCCGAGTGATTAGGAAGATTCTAGTACCCAATCTCAGCGCCACCTACCATTTCTAACGGGATAAAAAGTATCCATGTCCGTCTCCTGGTATCGCCCCTCATGACCCCCACCACATACATGCGCGCGCAATACTTAATACTTATTTGGCTACAACACTGATACTTACATTTTAAATATCGCGATATCTTTTGAATGAAACGTCCGAATTGAATAAGTCAAAACTCTAGAATTCGTATTGAATATGGAGTATATTTTGATAAGGATTAATACCAAGGTATTAAGAGTTTTTGAAGCGACGGCATTTTAGTTATTTAAAAAAAATTAAAGAAAACACTTATTGTGAGATAACTACAATAGTTAGACATATGGTTACGCGATATTTTTTGTAGACAATTATATTTTCTGCAAAGTGGTAGTACATTGTTTTGTTCTATAATTGTTTTTTTGAAAATATAATTATGCCTATAGCCTTCCTCGATAAATGTGCTATCCAACACTAAAAGAATTTTACAAATCTGACCAGCGGTTCCTAAGATTAGCGCGTTTAAACAAACAAACAAACAAACGAACTCTTCAGCTTTATAATATTAGTATAGATAAGATTGTGCCTATATAATCATGATTTTATTTACTTTTTAGGATTCCGCAGCTATTTTGGAAAAAATCGAACCCTTATACAATTATCTGTCTATCTGTATTTCTAAGTATTGAAAGAAAGAGAGAAACATACAGCATGTGAATGGATGAAATTAACTAACTGCAGAGGAAAAATACTTATCTCAAAGGAAACAATTGTCTAACACACGACCTTAATTTGCATAATAAGATTTAAGCTTTTCCATTAAATATGTAAATGAAATGCAAAATTAGTGTCGGGTGTCACGTAGATGGTTGCTTTGATAAATACGAATGAGATTACAGGAAAAGTCGGGGGAAATACATAACTTGACCCCGAATTTTAAACAGTATCTCTCATACATAATTGTTGGAAAATGAACATTACTTGCATGAATTTTTAACACGTTTAATTAAACATCGGCAAAAATGTTTCAAACAAATTAATTACTTTGACAGTATCAAAAATAACTGGTGGTCGGCCAGTGGTCGAAATGCGACCATAATTCATTTAAATTATAAGTTATGAAGGTTCTGTTGTCAAAGACTTTACTTCTAAAATTACAGATTTCGAGAAGGCTTCACTGTTAATTTGACTTTAACAGTAAACAAAAAGTATGTATGCGTGTGTATGTCAAGTACATGGTAGTGTGTGTTATGTTTTTATTTATTTGATGTATTATTTATGTGCATAATTGGACCTTCTTATGCAAAACAGAACCAATCCACAAATTGGGTTAAGGATGCAGAAGGCTTTCAAAATGCACCTTCTATCGACTCAATAAGAATCATAACAATCTGACAACATTTACAGAAGAAAACATTTTTATCACAAAGTAGCTAACCCACAAAACACCAAGAATATAATAAACTAACAAGATCCATGACCCATGTCAATCCAAAAACCTAAAAGGTTTACTTGAATATATAGGACAAAATATAATATACATACATACATACATATACATAGCTCTTGTCATGCACGCTCGTCTGTTCTTAAGGCTCCTGAAATCACCTTCTGCTAGTACACGATCAATTTGATCATGGAAGGTGTGTCGTGGCCTTCCGCGACTTCTGCATCCATCCACTTTTGCATTGTATATCTGTTTAGTTATTCTTTCCACATGCCCGAACCACCGGAGCATTCCTTTCCTTACCTTCACCCCGACTCTCTCTTTCAGACCAACTCTCTTTCTTACTATTACGTAGGTATTACGAACGCGGTCCGCGAGCGTCACTCCGCAGATTTTGCTCGCATCTCGACCGCGTTCACTCTACTTTCGTGCTCTCTCTTCCATACCCAACTCTCTCTTCCATACGTGAGCGTAGGTACCAGCACCGCGTTGTGTATGGCAAGCTGGGCCTTCTGATAATATACAATAAGAAGGAAACTTTTTTCCAAAATATACACATTTTTTGTATGCAATATTTTAATAAAAACGGCTTCTTCTCAAAACTGTCAGTGTGTGGGTTGGTTCCATTTTGCATAAGTAGGTCCAATTATTAAAAAATATTAGCATTCCGCAGTCCTTCTCTATATAAATTATAAGTGTGCGAAATTTCATACTCCTCCGTCCGCGCAAAATTTTACAAAATTTTACTTCACGTATTGATATAACAATAATCGGCAGGCAAACACACATTATGTATATCCCGTAATTAAGCAAGTTAGGCTTGTGTTTTGGGTAATATACAGCGGACTATTCTGGGGTCAATGCCACATACCCAGACCATAGTAAATAACGGAGAAAATTCGTTTCCGAAATTTACCATATCTGGAATCGAACCCGGAGCCTCTGAGTTGCAGAGGTATGCCGGCAAAGGCTTAGCCCTCTAAACCACAGAGGCCGTTAGCCGCCGATATAGCCGATTATCCCCTCTACGGAATCCTTTATAGTTTCGTTGACTGTGTCATGCTTGTCTGTTTTCTTTCATATATTTAATTATCTGAAAAATTTGAATCAATCGGTAAAATAGGGATGTGGTCACATATTACAAAAAAAATAATTCCATAATATTATAAAATTATAAACATGCTGTTGTATATTGAAGCTATTTAAAAAACAACTGGAATAGACTATATAAATGAGAGAGAGAGAGCATGACGATTTTTTTTATAGATTTCTCGTCTTGTCTGTTTGTTCGGGATTCACGTAAAAACTATTGGGCCGATTTCGATGCGGTTTTCGCTGATCGACAGCTAATTCTTAGACTTTAAATCTTCACCAATATATACCAATATTCCCGATATAAACATATCGGGAATCCGGCGGGGATTTTTCTGGGAATTATTTCAAATGTCCAGATAGAAAAATAAAATAGAATTCTAATTAATAGAAAAAAAATCGTAGTTAACCTTTCGACAGGCCAGGAATTATATTGTTACGAGTTGCGGGACTCCAATTAAAATGCCGTTAGAATTACTATTGAGTTTATTAGAACTATACAAACACGTATAACACAGGTACAAATATAATCGAACACAACAAGTCCAAACATAATGCAGAAGGTCGTAATTCAATAACAGGCGCAAAATCCGTCACTAATAGATTCCCGAATGTACACACGTATCGCCTTGATCGTAGTTCTCGCTCGACTGCCTCCTCTCCATCAGAACGTCGTTTAATACCTCACAAATGTGCTCGTATGTTAGTCGACGTAATCCGTAACACCTGGCTAATGATTCGGCCGCAAGCGGCCATAAAGGAGTATAATAAAACAATGGGCTGTTCTCTAGGAATGTACGCCAATAAATAAGTAAACAAAAGAAGACGATCATAAAAGATATTTTATAATTAGTGCAAATGCCGACAGGTAATAAAATATGCTTCGTGGCTTTGTTTTTGTGGGGGGACTAAGTTGTAACAATAGCCTTTCTGCGTTGCTGCGATAAAAACTCACTAGTGTGCACAAGTCCTTATACTATTGAACTATTACAGTCGCTCAAATGATTTTAATGAGTTTTGTCCGTCAGCACCCAATGGCGCATGCTTGAATGATTGCCTCATTTAATTGATTGTACAATTGTATTAATTGATACGATTGACTGCTAATTTGCTTCTGAGCAAGTTTATTTTGTTACGAAATAATAACATGGAATTTCATATTATATATAATGTAAATTCCATGTAACGTCACTCGATTTAGCGACAAACTCCCTTAAGCGTCCAAATCACTTATACTCCTGAGATGGTCCCATAGTCACCAAGTCCGGATCTTACGAGTGGTTCCCAAGGATCTCGAGAGAAGTCTTATAAAATTTTTAACCGAGTTTTTTGCTACACGATATTTCGACCAACTGTGGACCAGTTTTCATTTTTTTTCTTTATGGGTAAATGTATACTCCCGAGGTGGTTCATGATCACCAACTAGCTATTTGATGAGCGGAGCTCAGGGAAATCATGAGAAACCCTCGAAAATTGTTTGGTACGCGATTTCTCGTCAATTGTAAACCGATTTTCATTTTTTTTATTGAAAGAGTCTACTCTCTATTACCCTTTGTCACTAACTCAGGGTCTGATGAGTGGATCGCAAGAAAATTGAGAACAACACTTCGTGACGAGCGTCTACAGCGAAGAGTGAGATAGCCACCCTATATACGCGTACCAGTTGTACAATTTCTACAGGCGCCTAATATATTATTTCTAAAGCTATTCAAGTATTTGCGCAACCAAAACGCAAAAACTATTTTTTAAGAAAAACAGACTTCAAACTAAAAACCAATAAATAAAGATTTAACACACTTCCTTTTACAACATCTTGAACTCGGTGCGAAGTAAAACATAAAAATTACTATATTTTGCACATTTGTTGTTGTTTTTATTGTTTTACGTGTTCTTCCTTCTTTTCTACCTACCTTCCTACCTACCTACCTACCTAACTTCTTTAAAATTTACGACAAGTATCAAATGGAAACACCGCCGCTCTGAATCATGTCATGGTGTACGGCAGGGAGCAGTACGAGCGGGACGCCGGGTGACGGCATCAAAACGCGTCATCGTCGGGTGCGTGATCCAAAGGGTAGCGAGGCAACAATGAGAATTCGCACAGGCAGACGTCGTTGACGGTTGTGTTCATGTTGCGAATTTCAACATGATCAGATCAAAGTCGTGGGAAACTGCTATTATATAAATAAATTTTGGTCCCAATCAGTTCAGGCAAAAATGCAGTGTTCGATTGGTTGGTCTAAAAATGTGGTAATAAATGTTCTAAAAACGATAAAAAAGATTCGTGACGCCATCTAGTCATGTAGATTTTTGAAGTGATAACTTCTTATGGAAGGGTAAACCGCTTCGTTACGTAATGCGTTACGGAGCCAGTCTGTCTGGCTTTCTCTTTCCTTTCTCTTCTCTTTCCTTTCTTTTCTCGGCCCTTTCTCTTACGCATACGGCAGCGTTAGGCAGACTCCTCTCTCACTCTAACCCACAGCTCTATCCGCATTTCGGTAATTAGAATAAATTATGACACTAATTATGTGAAAAAATCAAAATTTTATCTGTGCAGGAACGGAGAAAGAATACAATTTCCTGCGGCCGGGTGGACTATCGTAAGAGGCGACAAAACAACCCACAGCCAGGTGGTAGGGTATGTGTTCGACTGGATGGCGACCACCCCTGGTCTAGAATATGTCGACATAACAACCTTGTGTTGTGTTTCAGCATTAGTGACCAGGTTCCAGTCTCCCTTAAGAGGGCAGCAGCGCATTTGTAGCACATTTGCACATGTCCATAGGCGATGGTAACTGCTTTCCATCAAGTGGGCCGTCTGCCTGTCAGCTGAACTCCTGCAATAAAAAAAGATTTTATTAATAAATAACCTTTCCTTACATTATCATATTAATATACATAAAATTTAAGTAATAACGTAAGCTTTTCTCAAACAATTTCAATATAAAATAGTTCAACTTAGATTACTTCAACTTATCACTCCTGTCAGCCGTTCCAAGACGCACTCGTTTTTTTATTGGGGATTGTCATCCTTAATTATCTGCTTCTATGAATTTAAGCTACCTTAACAACATGATATACCTATATAAGAAAGTGACCCGAAGTAATGGCCCATCCGAGTAAGTGCATTTCCTTGTCAGAATTCGCGATACGTCATACGAAGTGCGTTATAAAAAAAGCTTGAATATGTATTTTCGTTCATAAAAATATAAAATGTGTTTCCGGATTTTTTTTATGAGGGAATTCCTTACTTTATTTTTTACGGCGTGGCGCACAATACTCTCTTTGAATTCCATAGCTCATTGGACTATATGGTTGAATGATTTTGATTCAGACAAAGCATCGCTAACATTATAAATACTAAGTTAGAAATTTTAACTAGTTCATATTTCAAGAAAAATAAAGTTTTAGTGCTAAAATAAATGATTTAATAAAGTTAATAACTTTACCAATGAGATTATCTCGATGGATATGAACTTCATCTAAAAACAAAAGAAACCCTTTTGTAGAGAATTTGATTTCTTATAAGAGTATTTTCATGATTTTTTATCAAAATTTAAATAATGTAACAAATATTCCAAAAAACTATAATTTTATCGAAAAATGAACTTAAATTGGCCGCCGGCACGTGTTATTTTTGTTAAAAATCAAAAAGCAAAATTTTTCCCGTACTTTTTCGTCAAAAGGAAGGATTTTTTTGGGCGTCTGAAAGAATTTAATTTTTTACGACCGATTTAAAAAAAAAAAAAAAATTTTTTCCAAACAGGCTCAAAAGTTTCTTTTGGGTAAAAAAAAATTCTGTGAAAAGATGAGCCCTTAATATTAATATTAAGATTGTCCTCATCGCATTTTTTAAATTCCCATAAGAATAATACAGGAAAAATTTTTTTGCTTCTTCTAATTTTTGTACCGTTCAAACCACTGGTTGACTGATAAATCGCTGTTTGAATCTTTATAGAGAATTGAACGCTCTGCAAAAAAGGTCTGATAACATTTTTTGATTTGTCGATTTTTGATTTTCGGCTACAGTCCGACTCACGCCTACAACACGAACGCACGACATACGTGCTCGTGTACAAACGCTAGTTTTCGCGCTCGCTGCTAGCCTTCAAATAAATCCTTCTGAACTGTATTATATTTGACAAAAAATTTGATCCTTATTTTGACACTGAAACCAACAGTTTTGGAGTAATTTATAAAATTCGATCAAATTTTTGAACAATTGAACTTTGATCTTGAATAACTTTTGAACGCGTGGACAAATCAAAAAATGTTATCAGACCTTTTTTGTAGAGCGTTCAATTCTCTATAAAGATTGGAACAGCGATTTATCAGTCAACCAGTCGTTTGAACTGTACAAAAATCACAAGAAGCAAAAAAAAAAATCCTGTTTTATTCTTATGGGAATTAAAAAAATGCGATGAGGACAATCTTAATATTAATATTAGGGGCTCATCTTTTCACAGATTTTTTTTACACCCAAAAGAAACTTTTGAGCCTGTTTGGAAAAAAAATAAAAAAATAGATTTTTTTTGGATCATCCTAATATATATATATATATATATTCTATTATATAAGTGAAATAGGCAATAAGTTATAAAGATAAATAAATGTAAGCAGACCCAGACGTGATATGAACACGCTGCCTTCTGATATGCATTTTAAAACGCTCCTGGTTTAATTCCTGCGGGATTCCCGGAATACCAAGTATCATATAACTCAAAAAAGGGCTTAAGCTATCTTTCTAATGAAATAGTATAGAAATCAGGTAATATGTAAGCAATCTAACTAATTTGTACTGTACCCGGGAAAATTAGAAAGTAGAGCATCGGAACATTTAAAAAAGAGTATAAGCTATAATTTTAGTGGAAACTGTGTCGAAATAATATAATTTTTATGCATCTGAACAACTTCAAACTGTAAATATAAAATGTATCACACATTTTATAACATGAAATTTGCTAATTTGGAATTAGATTTTTCATTCGAACTGGCTATTTTAAATCATTCCCATATAATTTCGCACGGGATTCTCAGGATACAAAATAGCGCAGATTTTGAGTCTTATTTGCTGTTGATCAGCGAAAACCGCATCGAAATCCGCCCAGTAGTTTTTATGTGAATCCCGAACAAACAGACAAGAAATCTAAAAAAATACCATTGTGTTCTCCATTGTTTATATATAATCTATTGTAGTTGAATTGTTTCATAGCCGCAATATATAGACTTGGCATGTTTAACATTTTATAATATTATATATATATATATATATATATATATATATATATATGTCGGAGGGAAGCTATAATTGGATGTATTGTTGACTGGATGTGTGACGCACAATGTCATTTGTTTACATTTTAATTACTTCTGAAATTCTTAATTTAATTTAATTTGATTTGTTAAATGTTTCTATAACTTAAAGATCGTTCTAACCTAATAAAGGTTGTGAATATTGTGATTTAGTAAACGACCAATGAGAGCAGAGCATGTCTAGAGCGGGGTCAGCGCCCTCTATACTTTGAGTGGTATCTGCTTGGGTAGACTGAGGAGTTTGTGCGGCATATTCGGTTGGTGGCAACAGGGCGAGTTGGACCATGGAGTATTTTAAAGAAAGTATTGAAGCTGGAAGTATGAGCGGGTGCCCTGAACCCGCTGCTCGGTCTAAACTATGTCAAAATGCTGTTCAAATCTAAATTAAAAGTGTATAAACCGTGGCTATTGTGTTTTATGCTCGCATTTTATCCTGATGACGCCCACTAAACCTGCAACAACTAAAGAAGATGTCGTGAGAACGAGGCCGTTCTGCGACATATATATATATTCGTGACTGCAGAATGGCAGTAAGTAAATGAAATCTATTTCTTGTAGACAACCCCTTAGATTAGAATTTAAAGGAAAAGACTTAAGACTCAGTCCTTAATAAAGAGCAAAAATTTTAATAAAGACAAGAAGAAATCTTCATTCTTGTGTCACCCAGACATGTCTAATAATGTGGTGCTGAATACATGCGTTGTTAACAGGCAAGCGCGTCACGGTCGGTGGATCTTAATATATTACGTGACGCGCATACCTTATGTGACACCTTTGTGGATATGGTAACGGCAAACCAGTATGACAATAGGAATTATTATATTTTTAGATAGATAGATAACTCTTTATTGTACACCAATACAAACATGAACTTAAAGACTAAAATTATATCTAGTTATGTACAAAGGGCGGTGTTATCGCTAAAAAGCGATATATACTTAATATACATATCTACAAAACATATAAATGTTTATAATAACAGGAAGCGTGTTCCAGAGCTGTTTAGCCTTAACAATAAAATAATTGTTATAAAAACTTGAGTTATGCGCAGGAGGGTTCAATTTAAATTTAGTAGAAGGGCGTAAATTATGACAGCACGAAAGAAATTCAAAACTTTGTTTAAGGTAATCAGGAGTACTGGGGACAAATAAAATACTATAGAGAAAAGCGAGGATGTGAGTATTCCGGCGAAATCGAATTGGCAACCACTTGAGTTTTCAGAGACATGGTCATATTTGTGTAATCCAAATATGAACCTTATGCAAAAATTTTAGAGGTGCTCAAGTTTATTGAGTTGTTCTTGGGTTAAATGTAGATAGCTGGTGCCAGCGTAATCAAGGATAGGAAGTAAAAAACTTCGTTTAAAAAAACCGACTTCAAAAACTAAAAAACTAAAATGTATAAAATAACTTATTTCTAAAGCTATTAATATTAATATATATATTATCTAAAACATCCTAAAGTCGGTGCTTAGTAATTTTCAAAATATAGTAATTTTTATGTTTTACTTTGCACCGACTTCAAGATGTTTTAGATAATTTGTTACTTTTTAGTGTCTAGCTATGTATGGGTGGACTTACGAATGGTGCACTGCTTCGTAAAAAATATAGGTCCCAAGAAACGAGAAAAAAAATGATCGTAAAATGAAAACTACTGGGCCAAACTATGTCAAAATTTTAGGGGACTACATGGCAGCTATTCCACGTCGACCAAAAAATATAATCACGTAAATCGAATCATAAATCTCAGAGTAATCGGTGTACATATGGAACGAAAAGGATTTTTTTTTCATAAAACATGGTCATGACATGAAAACTGCTAGGCCAAACTATGTAAAATTTTTAGGGAACCAATTGGAAGCTATTCCACGTCGAACAAAAAAAGAATCACGTAAATCGAATCATAAATCACGGAGTAATCGGCGAACATACATAAAAAAAGCAACAAAATAAATAATAGTTTAAAAAAACTAAAAAAAACACGCTTTTATAAAAAATCCAACTAAAAAAACAAAAAATAAAATTTAATATAATATAAAAAAGCGTGGGGTGTATTCAAAGCGCTTTTTAAGATATTATATTATTAATTGAATACACCCCACGCTTTTTTATATTATATTAAATTTTATTTTTTGTTTTTTTAGTTGGATTTTTTATAAAAGCGGTTTTTTTTTAGTTTTTTTAAACTATTATTTATTTTTCATTTTTTAGTTGATTTTTGTTTAAATGTTTTTAAATACAAGCTTTTGAGATCCTGCATATCATGTAGCAGCAGAGTGCTAGCCAAGACAAGTAAAACGAGCCCAAACACGACGGGTCTATCTTGTTTAGTACAGGAGTTCCTATGGCCACCTTCCGACTCCATCATCAGATCAGCTCCATGGTACCATATTATTGCATTGTCACGCGATATAAACATACGAGCCCAAACACGAAGGGTCTATCTTGTTTAGTACAGGAGTTCCTATGGCCACCTTCCGACTCCATCATCAGATCAGCTCCATGGTACCATATTATTGCATTGTCACGCGATATAAACATACGGGCCCAAACACGAAGGGTCTATCTTGTTTAGTACAGGAGTTCCTATGGCCACCTTCCGACTCCATCATCAGATCAGCTCCATGGTACCATATTATTGCATTGTCACGCGATATACACATACGTGCAAAATTTCAGCTCAATCGGAAAACGGGAAGTCGGTCAAATTTAGGGGTCGGTTACAGACATACTGACTGACATACAAGTGAAGCTAATATAAAGCGTGTAAAAAAAGATCCCGACGAATTGAGAACCTCCTCCTTTTTTCGAAGTCGGTTAAAAAGGACTCTGCTAGCTTAGCTATTTTTATTTGCAATGCAGCCTTATATTTTTTTATTGTATTGCCAGTCTTTATAATGGGATAGTAAGAGAGAAATAGGAGTGTAATATGGCCCAATGAGCCCGATCAATGATTTCAGCATGGCTCTACCACGCCGTCGTTGTGTATTATTTTCTTACCCGTCTAACGCAATGCTCAAATAAAAAAAATTTATGCTGGGGCACATAGTAGAAGTGAAACTTCAACAGACAAGTGGAAAAACGAATGGCAACGGATAAGTGGCAAAACGAATCGCAACAAAATTTTAACTTGATGTTTTACGTTTTACTTGAAGTTTTTGTGTTCCATCACACATTTAGATTTTTCGCAGGTTTACTGCAACTTATGATTTAGTTAGGTTAATCACATGTTAATGAATGTATTTTTTATTAAACATATGTAATTTTATCAAATAAAAAAACTGAATTCGATCTGGAACCAAAAAACGCATCCATAATGTAATCTATATTTATGCCCCCTCTCCACGCGGTCGTAACGTTTTTTCGCGACAGAAAAATCCTAAGACCCCCGTATATTTAGAAGTTTCACTTTAAAAGTTAACGACTTTTGTTAGACCACCGGCTACCCACGACTTCGTCCGCGTTTGTCTTCACAATTCGCACTATATACATAACCGTCAGCAACGTTTACTCTCACGCGTCTGCCTTCGAATAGTGCACCCGAGTGTGACGTGTACTCGGCCCACCGTACTTCGCATGCCACCAGACACCATCACATGACTCACAGGGGCGGCGTTTTAAAATTCAAAAGTTGTGATACACATAAACATATAAAGATTTTTCATCCTCAACTAACTTACTACTTACTATACCTCTTCGTAATGACGTTTGACATATTAATTTTTTTACGACCTAGACGCCGTAAAAAACAAATTTACACCTGCATACCTGCCTTTCGGCATTTGGACTTCTATTGTTTAATTTGTATTTAAAAAATGTGATTAGAAAATAGCCCATTGTGTATTGTAATATTTTATGACAGTCATTAGCCAGTTGTGTCGGATTTAAAGTACAAACTGATTCTAGGAAATTCGGTCCACGCGGCCGGGCAGACATATTGCATCTGTGTAGTATAAAGCAATGCCTCGATTGAGGGACGAGGCAGTCGAGCGATAACCACGAGCGCAGGAAGACTTGTGTACATTCGGTAATCTATTTAGTCACCGAACTTGCGCGTGTTATTGAATTACGAATTTATGCATTATGTTTGGACTTGTTGTGTTCGGTTTTATTTGTACCTGTGTTACTGTGTTATACGTGTTTGTATAGTTGTAATAAACTCTAAAGTAATTCTAACGCCATTTTAATTCGAGCCTGTCACTCGTAACAGTATCCTACTTGGACTTTACTTACTGTTTTCACCTCCACCTTGTACGTACGAGTGACACGCGAATGTTCGTTCGAAGGTCCGCTAACGTGTTACCTGGTGATTCGGTGCTTATAAATGAAACAAAGGAATCACTGGTAATCATTTATTTATATGGTTAAAATGGTTATTAAAAAGAGACCGTGGCACATAAGTCACGATGGACTACAATAGATTAAATATGAAGAGTATTTATAACAGAGCAGTTTGAGACTTTAAAAACATAGTTCACAAGTAGTGGGGTTGTAGAGGCGTCAGACTGTATTTAATAAAGGTTGGTTACGAAAAGTTGATAATATATTTGATAGATCTGAAGTAAATTAATCAAAGATGGTACGACGGTTCCGTTAACATGAATTTAGTTATTAAAAGTATTTGCTTAGCTGTAACGCCTGGTAACGGCGTGGGCAGCTAGCCTGAAGACGGCAGGCGCGTCGGCAGCCTGGCTTCACGTGCTTTTCTTATATCAGCTTACAGCGGTAGTAGTGAGCGGGTTGGAGGGCTCAACTGCCAACTCCAAACACCAGCTCCCGTAATAAAAAAAACCCCGAAGACCTGGAACGCGTCATAAGGCACGCTATTAGTCTTCGGTATATGAAATTGTCGTTAGCTTGCGCGGTTGTTTAAGACAACTGAGACATGAGGGTATGTGAAACTTTTAATAATGAAAAATTAAATAAAAGGGTTAAGAAAAAGAGATTTGCAACAGTCGAGGTTTACTTACGGGGTTCTTTTAGTGAAACAGGAGACCGTAGAAGGGGTACTTAATATTCAGAAGGTTCCTGGCCAAACTCAGGTGGCCGAACGAAATGTCCCCACGGTCCTGACGAGAGGCGATTTGGATGTCGGTGACCTAGTTCGAAGTGTTCAACTTATCAACGACCAGTGTCGACCAAGGTTCGCAGCCAAAAGGGAATGCATTCAGTCCGTTGGTTATCAGCGGCTGTATTCACCTTCGAAGTCGTAACCAATAAGGTGGCTCTTTTGCTATTTCTCCAATCACATTACGACAGCTCAAACAATAAAAAGGCTCCACGTAATGTATAATTAAG
Source organism: Dendrolimus pini (assembly GCA_949752895.1). Classification (NCBI taxonomy): domain Eukaryota; kingdom Metazoa; phylum Arthropoda; class Insecta; order Lepidoptera; family Lasiocampidae; genus Dendrolimus; species Dendrolimus pini. The sequence continues at coordinate 614,808 of OX457138.1, read as the reverse complement.
GACGGCTGACAGTTGTCGGTGTCGTTCAGAAACGAGAAGACTAAGGCACTCAGCCGATACTGTCGGGTTCTTAATTGCCGTTTTGAAAAAGTTGAAATTAAATTTAGTTTATTTTATTTAAATTAATGTTGGTATTTTTAAATGTATTTTGATTATTTTATTTAGTTTATTTAAGAAAGATGTTTTGTTTGTGAACGATTTTGTTGTTGTTGTGTTGGCGGCGACGATTCCATAGATAAGTGTTGGCAACCTGACATTGATATGTTTATTTGGCGGTAATTTTAAATGTGTTAAATTATTATTTTACGTAGGGTTTTTACTACGTAACAGTGCCTCTCCCCTCAAGGAATTTTGCTCCGTAAAATTCTGGCTGGCCCTCCAGCGCATAAAGGAGAAACAAAATAAAAAGAAAAAAAAACATACTATTGAGAAAAAAAAATTTGTAAAATTACACGAGTAAAAAAAATTAATTAGCTAACTTAATGTAGATAAGACTAAAAGATAAAACGAAAAAGAAAATAAATAAATCCATTCGCGACCAATAATCATCGTGAAGGAAAGAAAAAAAATTCAATATTAGAAAAATAATATGAAAAGCAATTAATTCCATATAAAAAAAAATACGAAGTATATAAATTAATGTATTCGATCAGCGTTACTACCGTTGTGTGTTTTGCTGGCAAGCGGAGGGTTTGTTTACTCAGGCATGCTCCTTCTAGAAAACCTATGCATACCAATAACACTCATATTTCTTTCAAAAATCTCAGTTCAAATCATCACTCATTAACATATATTTAATATGGTGTAATATTGATATACTATACATACTAATACTAAATAATATAATGTAATATTTATATTATTCACATTCATTCATCTTTCAAATCATCAGGGTCTCGACAGCAAATTTTACGCTTCGAGACGTTCTACTTGAATTGCGTGTAGCTAGATTTATTTCTAGTCTACACTATACAAACCTCCGGCCAGGAAAACTGGTCGAATATACTTTACTTGGGCACAATATAAAATTATTACTGCTTTGTCCCATGTAGCATAACTATAGCTCATTCTATTTTTGCATGTCTTTGCAATTGCTCAATATTTTGTTTAAAAAGAAATTTTTAACACGATTGTTAACGTAATGTGTTATCGGTTAACAATTACTGCTTAGTAGCAAAAGGTTCTAAAATAGAAATATAATGAATTAAAACGGGTAACATTAAGTTCCTATAATCCGAACAAACGAAATGTTATAATTAGAGCTGTTTTAATAACTAAACTATAAAAATTAAAAAATACGATCTAAATTAAGATCTGTTTATATTTTATGAACTAAAAAAAATATCTGACTATATTACAGTCGAATAGCATTAATCTTAGAACCTAACACATAATAAGTAAAGCTTAGAAAAAGAAATTATGTATCACCAAACTGGTGGTAAGTTGGTATCAGATAACCTGACTAAATAAAATAAAAATAAGAATCGATAAGAGGAATATTTTCCTGAGTATCGAATTCAGACTAAAATAATGTCTGTGTATGCTTAAAACATACTAATGTTCAAGAAAAACTTTATGTGTACTACGTACAAAAATACAAGTAATTTTAATGATGCTCTCATAACATTAAATTACTGTGTTAGTAGTAAATTACTACTTTACAAGGATTTTGGCCCAAAATGTTGTACAGGCAAAATGGAATGAATAACATACAGAACACATATTAGTGTTAACTGACTGAATTATACCAAGAACTATAATTAACAATGTTTAAAGTTTCGGTTTTCAGTATTTATAATGATTATTGAATTTTTATTTATTTACATATATATATTTATTTGTTTATTATTTAAATTTGTTTTTGTAAGAAAAGTTTTATACGCACAATGTTGTCTAGTTGAATTTGTTGTCTTTTGACTATAAACAGTCGTATTTAGGTATACATATATTAAAATGTGATAATTTTTATAACGTTTATTGTTATTCGATTTATTTTTTAAGGTCTTTAATATGCCAACTGCCAATAATCTTTCCCGTTCTTAAGTCCTCTAATTCGTAGACTATAGGAGAGATTTTTCTGATTATGCGGCATTTATCAAATTTCGGCGCAAATTTCGCCGTAAAGAATTTACTTGCATCCGATAGTGGATACGTTTTCTTCCATACTATATCACCTATGTTATATTCTAAATATCGTCGGCTTTGATTATAGTGTTTTGTACTTTTCGCGTGAGCTTTTAGTAGAGCTTCACGGACTTTAGGGAACGTTTCCTCTAGGGAATTTAAATTATTAGCATAAGTGCTACGCGATGCGCAATTTAATGATATAAGATCTGTATTAGTGTCTGTGTTACCGTATGTAGTACCACAAAGCACTGCTTCTCTTCCATGGAGAAGAAAGAAGGGTGTGAAGCGTGTTACCTCGTTTACTACTGTGTTCATGCTAAATTGTATTTTGGGTATCGACAGATCCCATTTTCTGTGATCATCCTTTACTAATATTGATAAGGCAGTTACTATTGTACGATTATATCGTTCTACTGTGTTCACCTGAGGACAGTATTTAGGTGTTAAGTGTACTTCTGGTATATTGTATTTTTTTAAAAAGTTTTGCATCTCATTGCTGGTGAATTGCGAACCATTATCTGCAATCACTGTTTTTGGAATACCATGAACTAAAAATACGCCTTGTTCAAGGCATTGAATTATATTTTTGCCGATTGCGCGGCGTAATGGAAACAAAAGGCAGTATTTGCTAAAACAACATACAACGACTAACAAATATATAAAACCCGCACGAGAGCGTGGTAAGGGACCTACCAGGTCTATGCTTATGCATTCAAATGGTCTGTTAATGACCTTAGGTGCACCTAATAGACCAGGTGTCTTTTTCTGACTATGTTTGTATGCTGCGCAAGTCTCACAGTCTCGAACCCACTTGACCACGTCTTGATAGAGTCCGGGCCAATGGTATCGAAGTGCGATACGTCGGTACGTCTTTAAGACGCCGAAATGTGGATTTAAATCTCCACTGTGATGGCACTCGAGGATATTAGAGCGCTCATTTTGGGGAACTACTAATTTCCAGTCGAATTCTGGACTATTCGAAAATTTACACTTAGAATATCTGTACAATTTATTGTCTTTTATCTGAAAATTTGGACAAGAGCTTGGACGTCTTTTACATTTTTCTAATAATGAGTTGTACCAAGTGTCATCATCGACTGGTTTCAACTCGAGTACTGGGACAGCGCGGGAAAGTGCGTCTGGAACTACATGATCTTTACCCTTGCGGTGAAAGATCTCGAAATTGTAGGGTGATAATCTAACACCCCACCTGGCAAGTCTACCAGTTGGATTGGTTAGGTCAAACAACCACTTTAAACTCGAATGGTCAGTAATTACCTTAAATGTTGGTAAGCCTTCGACGTAAGGTCGGAAGCTTTCAACGGAAAATACGACGGCCAACGCCTCTCGTTCCGTCGCGCTGAAATTACGTTCTGCCTTGTTAAGGGATCTACTTGTGTAGGCGATAGGGTGTTCTTTCCCATCGTCATCCAGTTGAGTAAGGGTTCCAGCTATCCCGAAGCCTGAAGCGTCGCTGTGTATTGTGAAGGGTTTGGAAAAATCAGGGCACGCTAGTACCGGTGCAGAAATTAAAGATGATTTTAAGTCGTTAAAAGATTTCTCCGCGTCTTCCGTCCATAAAAATGGTGGAGCGGTTTTGCTAGTGCTTGTCAAAGCATTAAGAGGTGCTGCTAATGTACTGAAGTTTTTAATAAATCGACGATAATACGATGCTGTTCCTAAAAACATTTTTACTTCCTTTCTGCTTTTTGGAGTAGGAAATTCTACAATGGATTTTATTTTAGAAGGGTCTGTACGTAGCCCATTTTCATTCACTATATATCCTAGGTATTTTAATTCCTGTCTGAAGAAGTTACATTTATTTAAATTAATAGTTAAATTCGCGAATTTTAAACGATCTAATACTTTATTTAATAATTTTAAGTGTTCTTTAAAAGTTGACGAAACTATTATAATATCGTCCAAATATGCGAATACTTTTCCGTCTAATTCGGGTCCAAACAGCTTATCCATTAAACGCTGTTGTGTGGCCGGTGCGGAAGTAAGGCCGAAGCACATAACTTTATATTGGAAAAGACCACGTCCTGGGACTGTAAAAGCTGTCTTTTCCTTTGAATTCGCTTCTAGGGGAATTTGCCAAAAACTGGACTTCAAGTCAATGGATGAAAGGTATCTAGCATCTCGTAACTGGTCGAGTATATTAGATACATACGGTAGAGGATATGCGTCCTTTTTGCTGACCGCATTAAGTTTGCGACTGTCCAAACAAAAACGCATTTCGCCATTAGATTTAGGAGTTAAAAGAGTTGGATTATTCCAACCGGAAGAGCTTGGCTCGACGACACCCAATTTAAGCATTTCGTCTAACTGACGATTCATTTCTTTTAGCCGTTCGGGAGAGAGACGGTAATATCGTTGTTTTATTGGTGTGTGGTCGCCTGTGTCTATTACATGAGTTATTAAGGAAGTTCTTCCTAGACCATTTTTTTCTGAGCTGATATTTTCAAACTGTTTTATGATGGTCTGCGCCTGAACTTGTTCTTCTGGTGACAGATCATCATAAGGATGGATGTATTTTACTTCATTAACTGAAATGGGAATATCTATTTTATTAACTAAAGGTAAGGTATCGAACAACTCGGGAGCTATATTGAATGACTTCCAAAAGTCTACACCTAAAATAAATTGAGTTGAGATGGATGGTATAACATAAAATTTTATTACTCTAGATTCATTCTTTAAAGTTACAGGTAGTAAAAAATAGCCTTTTACCGTTGCACGGGAATTATTAGCCGTTGCAATAGTTTTAATGTCGTCGCAGCATTGAAGTGTTATACCTTGCTTTATAAATTTATTTTCTACCTCTTTATTTAGAATTGAAATTGAGGATCCGGAATCTAATAATCCGTAATAGGTTTTTCCGTAAACTGAAAAATTTAAATAAGGTCTTTCATCATTGGTTTTAGATTTAATCGTCGATATTTTATTTGTATTTCTTATTTTGGAACTATCTTCCTTGTTCCTGGTATACCTTGTATTTGTATGTTTATTTCTGTTATTTAAATTACGTTTATTTTTAAATGTAGTAAAGTATTTTTGACTCTCTTGATGTGACTGGCAATTGGGACAGTTTGGTCTGATTGTATTTGGTAATCCACAATTGTAGCAAAAAATATTTGGACATTGTTTATTAAAATGACCAAATTGACCACAACGTCTGCAATAAACATTGCATTGTATGTTGCGTGATTTATTATTTTTATAGTTAGTATAATGTTTACGAACCGAAGCGTGGGTATTAGAAGAATTATAAAAATATCGGTGCATCCGGTTCGAGCTTGCTAGTTTTTTGAATTAGTTCTAGGAATTTTTGGTTTAGTACAAATTGGACAATCAGGTTTCTTAGTATTTATACGGCCACAACCATAACAAAATATTTTGTTACAACTTTGGTAGTTATGACCAATATCGTTGCAGCGTTCGCAACGTACAAAATTATTATTATTAGTTTGGTAATTATTTCTTGATGTGACGTTTTGTTTAGGAAAGTATACATAATTTGAATTAAAGTTTCTATGATTTGGATAGTTATTTTGTGGAATATTGCCTTCGTTATTTTTAAAATTGCTATTATGTCTATTTGTTGACGGAAAGTTTTTATAATTCTGGTTTTGAAAATTTCGATTTAAATTATTGTTTTGATTTTGGGATTTATTGTGTGATACTTCTGTTGAGTTACACGAGTTTTGAGAAAAACCTTTAGGTTTTTGTTTAATGTTTGTTATAGTATTAACTTGGTTTTGTTTGTTTGTACAACCTTTGTATCCTAAGTCAGGAGCTACAAGTTGTGAAGACATTTTAGGTGGTTCGATAAAATTTGCCGTACGATCGCGTGTATGGTCTAATAGTTTACATTTACTTCGCAATTCATTGATTGTTGTGAAGTCATAAAGAGATAGTGGCATTTGTATTTCCGGTCGTAAATTTTTTCTTATAATATTTATTTGACTTTGTTCGTTTAATGGTTGCGTGAGGCGCGAAAAATAGTTTATCATTATCGATATGAATGCTGTAGAAGATTCACTAGAACCCTGAGTTCTACGTTGGATTTCTGCTAATAATTTATCATTATAGTCGATAGGCGAAAATTCGGAAATAAGGCCTAATTTTAACGATTCCCAATTGGATAATGTAGGTCTTATGCTACGAAACCATATCAGAGCTTTGTCTGTAAAAAGTTCTATTGAAGAGTTAAAAAGTTGAGAGTTGGAGATCCCCCTGGATTCACACAACTCTTCAAGGCGTTGTAAAAAAGAATGGATACAGATATTTCCATCGAATTTAAGATTTAATTTCACCACTGATAGGTTATGATTTTCTTGACATAAGTTAATTTTTTGAAATGAAGATTTTGGTTCCGGTGCTTCCTGTATATTTTCAAAGGATTCTTTAAAAGAATAATATAAGTTATCTATTTTATTTAAATAAGAGTTTAACTCTGAGTGTAATGTTGAATATAAATTTTGGTTGACACTCCCATCTATTCGGCTAAGTCTATGGAAAAGATGGTGTGATATTGCACGAATACGGTTTAAGGATTTATACTGTGGTTGATGATCTTTGAAAAAATCTTTTATTTCTATTAATTTGGTTTGTATAGTATTTAGTTCTTCCACGGAATCTAAGTCTGTTTCAAGGATTTCATCCGCCGGGATGTCCTTAACAAGTTGTCTAACTTGTACACGAAGTTCAGTCACGGTAGGTAATGGTTTTGCCTCGCGAACTAGGACTTCGTAAATCAATTCATCTTTTCTTAGTAAATTGTAAATAATTGGTCGTTCCATAATTAACGTTTGAGTATGTGACTATAACAAAGACAACAACGCGTAAAAACTAATTGAAGAATAAGAAAAAGTTGTAAAAAAAAATTAAATTCAGTCTGAACACGCCCTTATTTATGTACAGATAAAAGTAGAGATTTAAGCTCTATAAAGAAAGTTATAAAATTAACTTTTAAAAATTTTCAAGCAAAGCTATATTTATCGCTATGCCTGCTACAATAGGACATTTGCCTTATTTTTTGTTAAAAAAAACAATCAAAATTTAATGTAATATAAGCCTCCTTAAATGATAAAATTGTATTATAAAAATGTTATAAAATGGCTACCTGCTTGTGTAGCTGATATTAATTTTTAGCACTATCATTAAAATATAAATCTTAAGATATGTAGGTATCTATGAATACAGAAACACAATTGAATATTACAATTTCATAGCAAATCCTATGAATTTATTTCAGAAACAAGAGATTTTAAGTTGATACTTTAAAGTAAAACAAATTGCTTTTTATGAAATGTTAGAAGTCATTAAAATATTGAATTTACTGGTATAATTGCTTGAGAATTGCTCGAGTATTACAAAGAATTTATTACTATTTAATTATATGAAGGTATTTTGGTATGAAATTGCAATTGTATATTAAATGCTTTTGCTTAACTGTGAAGTATTACACAATACAAAGTAATATTTTATCTCCTAACCTTTCTTAAAAACAGTCTTTATGTTTTTGCCTCCTATTGTAAGGGGTGCAAAAATGCCTTTACAAATTATCTATTTTAAACCACGAATTTGGGCGCCATTGTTACCTGGTGATTCGGTGCTTATAAATGAAACAAAGGAATCACTGGTAATCATTTATTTATATGGTTAAAATGGTTATTAAAAAGAGACCGTGGCACATAAGTCACGATGGACTACAATAGATTAAATATGAAGAGTATTTATAACAGAGCAGTTTGAGACTTTAAAAACATAGTTCACAAGTAGTGGGGTTGTAGAGGCGTCAGACTGTATTTAATAAAGGTTGGTTACGAAAAGTTGATAATATATTTGATAGATCTGAAGTAAATTAATCAAAGATGGTACGACGGTTCCGTTAACATGAATTTAGTTATTAAAAGTATTTGCTTAGCTGTAACGCCTGGTAACGGCGTGGGCAGCTAGCCTGAAGACGGCAGGCGCGTCGGCAGCCTGGCTTCACGTGCTTTTCTTATATCAGCTTACAGCGGTAGTAGTGAGCGGGTTGGAGGGCTCAACTGCCAACTCCAAACACCAGCTCCCGTAATAAAAAAAACCCCGAAGACCTGGAACGCGTCATAAGGCACGCTATTAGTCTTCGGTATATGAAATTGTCGTTAGCTTGCGCGGTTGTTTAAGACAACTGAGACATGAGGGTATGTGAAACTTTTAATAATGAAAAATTAAATAAAAGGGTTAAGAAAAAGAGATTTGCAACAGTCGAGGTTTACTTACGGGGTTCTTTTAGTGAAACAGGAGACCGTAGAAGGGGTACTTAATATTCAGAAGGTTCCTGGCCAAACTCAGGTGGCCGAACGAAATGTCCCCACGGTCCTGACGAGAGGCGATTTGGATGTCGGTGACCTAGTTCGAAGTGTTCAACTTATCAACGACCAGTGTCGACCAAGGTTCGCAGCCAAAAGGGAATGCATTCAGTCCGTTGGTTATCAGCGGCTGTATTCACCTTCGAAGTCGTAACCAATAAGGTGGCTCTTTTGCTATTTCTCCAATCACATTACGACAGCTCAAACAATAAAAAGGCTCCACGTAATGTATAATTAAGGACGGCTGACAGTTGTCGGTGTCGTTCAGAAACGAGAAGACTAAGGCACTCAGCCGATACTGTCGGGTTCTTAATTGCCGTTTTGAAAAAGTTGAAATTAAATTTAGTTTATTTTATTTAAATTAATGTTGGTATTTTTAAATGTATTTTGATTATTTTATTTAGTTTATTTAAGAAAGATGTTTTGTTTGTGAACGATTTTGTTGTTGTTGTGTTGGCGGCGACGATTCCATAGATAAGTGTTGGCAACCTGACATTGATATGTTTATTTGGCGGTAATTTTAAATGTGTTAAATTATTATTTTACGTAGGGTTTTTACTACGTAACAAACGAGGATTCACCTTAATACACCTGATACCTGGAATACTTCCGTTTTACCTTCTCTATTGTCTAGTTTATATCAAGGTAACATGTTAAGGAAAGTAATGGCCCAAAATTTTAAAATCCCGATCCAAAAATGTCTCCTAAAGTATTGTAAAGACAATAGTCCTCCTGTGGTTTTATAAATTTCTAGCGGCCCCGGCAGACGTTTTCCTGCACTGAAAAAAAATAAAAATCTAGGCACCCGATCCCAGCGCCACCTACCGGTTCCAATTGTGAATCTAAACCATCCGGGAACCCACTCAAACAGAAAATCACGTAAATCGGTCCAGGTGATTAGGTGGATTCTAGAACCCGACCTCAGCGCTACCTACCGGTTACAATGGGATAAAAAGTATCCTTTGTCCGTCTACTGATTCTAAACTACCTCCCCACCAATTTTCAGCCAAATCGGTACAGCCGTTCTTGAGTTATAAATAGTCTAATGTAACTAACACGACTTTCTTTTATATATATATATATATAGATATATGGTAAGTAACTAGTCAAGTATGGCACGTTACATTCATATCAATTGACTATACTAAAAGTATATAGTAAAGCTTACTATATTTAAAACCAAAATTTTCTCCTAGGTAGTAGCTAAATGTTACGTACATAAATTTTTTATTAGGTATTGTTACGAGTCGCGAGACTGATATCAAAATGCCGTTAGAATTACTATAGAGTTTTCAAGAACTATACAAACACCTATAACACAGGTATAAATATAACCGAACACAACAAGTCCAACCGTAATGCAGAAAGTCTTAATTCAATAAAACGCGCAAAGTCCGTCACTCATTAGATTCCCGATTGTAGTACACAAATCTCGCTTCGCTCATGGTTCCCGCTCGGCTGACTCCCCCCTCGTCATCGTTTTATACTACGCAACTACAATGTACCCGTATCTAAGTCAACTTATCCGACGCACCTGGCTAATGACTGCCATAAAAGATTACAATACAACAATGGGCTGTTTTCTAATCAGAAATTTTAAACACAAATTAAACAAAAGGACACGACCATGAAAGAATATAAATGTTATTAGTTCAAATGCCAACTGGTAATAAATTTGCTTTGTTTCAGTTATGCAGGTGGTTTTTTTTTAGTCGGGACTAGAGTTGTAACAATATATTTGACCTTTTAGTTTCAACGGGTCATAGACGACTATAAAATATTATTACACTTTTAATCATCTCTTCTTTAAAATATACATTTTGGAGTTCTACTCTAATGCTTCCCAGATATTACGCTTTTGTTGTCGAATAGAAATATCTCAAAAAAAAAAAATATGCAGTGCCAAAGAAAACAATTCATTCACAAATATCATTCTCTTCTAATAACAACCGAAAGATATTTCACAGAGAAACAACTTTGAAATATTCATCATTCTTTACACAAAGGCGTTCATGAAAATCTTTAATCTTACAAAAATAAAACCATTCGTACCTTTAGAAATATTTGCTGGCATCGATATTTACAGAGATATTGAAAAAAGTGGAATCCAAGATTATTCAAATTTCATTTACTAAGAATATAAGTGAATAGAATTCACCTCTGTGGATTGCCTGGCAAACACTTGACTAATCTTGTTGGGTTTGGATAACAATAAGTTCTAATAAGTATATTTAATCAATAAAACAAAAATTTATTTATTTATTTATTTATTTATTTATTTATTAAGGACAATAAACAGATATACACTAAAGTTACATAAAAAAGGTAAATAGTACAAAGTCAGTGTTTATCCTACTACATTATCCACGAATATCAATGTGGTAGTGTACAATTTTTAAAGGAAAACGGAACAAATACAATTCAAACGCGCACACACACACACACACACACACACACACACACACACACACACACACACGCACACATACACACACATACACACACACACACACACACACACACACACACACACACTCACTCACTTTCACACTCTCAATCAAAAGAAACAAATCAGCACGCTTATATATTATAATAAGCGTGATTTATATATATCTATATATAATTTACATTTAATTATGTGTGGAGGATAAAAATAACAGATATACAATTTAACAGAAAAAAAAAAGACATAATTACAGTGTTTGGTCCTTAATGGCGTTGATGACATGTTTTTTAAAAGCACCCAAGGATAGTGCAAATATGTCGATGTTTTCAAAATATATATTGTAGTTGTTGACGAGTTGGTACATTGGGGCACGAAGTCCTGCGTTTGTACGACAGGAAGTCGTAGAAAAAAGCCGCCCAATTTTAACCGCGCGTCTAAAATATGTGGTAATTTAATATATTTACAAATTGAATTTAAATTTGATTATCAGGTACAAAAATAAATGAAATATTTATTTAATAAAAAAATAAATAAAAATAGATTCAATTTTTATAATACTTTCAATCAACAGCTGCTTTTTCAGTGGTGTTCGTTTCTGAAAATAATTATATTATATTAATTTTTGATCCGCATTTAAAAATCAACTTTACAACTTTGAGAAACTAATATCAATAGTTATAATGTAATATAATAAAAGAGAACTCAACATATTTGTATTGTATTCTACCCATAGTCCCTCAAGACTATAAGTAGAATACTGAGCCCAGATAACCGTCTTCTATGGATAGGGTGCCTACGCTGGCTGGCTATGTTTCCTCGATCGCCATACTGATCCGTTGCCCGAGGTAAGCCTTATTTCGGGAATAAAGTTTAAATTTTAACATGAATAAACAACTAATTTTCTTTATAATATTTGTTATTCAGCGTCTCTATATTAACGTCCGTAGCTCGTCGCTCTGTCTGTTTCTTCCAACACAAACGGGGAGGCCGTTTGTGTTGGAAGAAACAGACAGTATAGCTGCCATGCTAGTACATCTCGATGTGAAGGTTATATCACGATGTTTTTCTTCACCGTTCGTACGAGGTAATTGTAAAGGTGCCTGTCCATTGAAGCGGAGCGAGGCTGCGGTGCAAAGAGGGGAGAAACATTGAACAATAGGATTGGCTACATGTCCATTATGGCAATTTGGATGCAATGCTATTGGTTAAGCAGCCTCGCTTCGCTTCAATGATCAGGCACCCTAACAGTATATACATTGGGTCAGAAAACTGCCTAAGCGATACGTGCTTTTTGACCAGGATTCGCATCCTTAGATGAGGCATCTCTGAAAGAGACCACTACAATTTAAGCATTCATCGCTGCGTTCAGCATCACCCCAGATGTGGTCTACGGTATTTGTGGCAGAACACCACCTTAATCTCGTTGTCAGCCAATCGCAGTCCACTGTCGGACGTAGACGCCTGCTCAAATTTGGAGCACCCGGTCCTTTTTTGGTTATAACACAGGGGTGTCTTTGGACACCGTCCTCGGGCTCTTTGAGGTAAGAGCCAAATGCAGCACAGAAGCATCGAGGCTGTGCGTGACTGTCAGTGACCAGTTCTCCACTCTAGCTTCAAACAAAAGCAGTCGCGAGAAACCGATCGCCGAACTACCCACTAAACCTAAACCTGCACCACTATGTTCGCGCTTTTACGGTTAGTTACGGGACCTAGAACAGAGTTACTGCACCGTGACGCCTCTCCGCTTGGCAATACTAGGCCACCCGGCGGCAAACTGACCTACTTCATCAATATCCCGGTCCTCCGCTGACCTCATTTAACACCCACTGGCCTCCTTACGCAGATCCTCGATCCATCGGGCTGGAGGAAGTCCTAAAAGCCCTACGCTTACCCAGACGCGGTGTTCACTCCAGGACTCTTCTGATTAAATGCCAATTAGTCTCCTTACAGATATAACTGGCCGGCTACTTTGGTTATTTTACGCAGGTCCTCAATTTGGATTTTGTCCATAAATAGCTTCTTAAGCGACTTGAAATTTATGGACCAATCTTCAGGTTATTACAGGGAGGATGCACTTCTCGAAGACTTTCGTTCTTACCAACGTCTTCCGTCTCCTTAGGTTCGTTCCAGGGTTGCCTCTCAGATGTCGCGAACAGGATGAAGAATAGATTTGTGAAGAAATAAACACCTGACGCGACGAAAAACACCTTACGCCATTCACTTGGTTCAGTCTGTAAGGATTTACATATAAAATATATATAATAAAGAAGCGGATATTAAAACCCACTTTGAATATTTTTATCATATTACAAGTTGTCGCAGCTTTATAGATTTTCTACGAGCGTACGTACAATGGACCAAATCGACGATGAACCATTCATAAGGCTAAGTTTTAAGAGGTAAGGTTTAGGATGATGAATGCGATGCATTATAATGTGAAACATTGGTAGATTGGAATAAATCGCTTGTGGCGTATACGGTTGTTTCATGGCTATGTCCTCTCTAAAAATAATAATTTTAATTGTAACCTGTTTCGGGTGTAACAAGGAGCGAGCGAAAGCGAGAGCAGAATACAAAGTAAGCAGCGGCGTCAACCGGCAAAGTGCATATTGCAAATAAACAGGAGTAATAACTTAAATATTTCACAGACGTCCTGATTGATGTTTATAAAGATTAGATTAATTGCATGGATATCAAAAGTTCAAAGCAAAATGTTAGAGAACCGATCAAGGAGGAATTTGGCCGTACATACGTCTAAAGTTATAATTTTTACCAAAAAAAAAAAAAAAATTTAGTTTTCGGAATTTGCTGGTCCGAATTAGGTCTCTTATTTTTTCTCTTGCTCAATTTGTAGTGGAACACTTATAAGGCAATAAATGGCGCTGTGTAATAATACAAGACGCAAACCCTTTCCGACACACAATATTTGTAGGACACTTGATGACACTAGTTTCCGTATATATTTTATTTTTCGATTATGTAAGAGAGATCCACTGAGATGGGAAGATTTCACATTATAACAGAAGAGTATTCCATCTCGCTCCTCCATTATTAGGGTCATTCCTGAAAACTCATTGTATAAACTTGGCATCCCCAAAAGATTTATTTTAATATAAATTGTAGATAGATAGATAAGTATATTGCTATAGAGTACATTAATATTGTTACGAGCTACAGGACGCGAATTAAAATAAATGCCGTTGGAATTACTATAGAGTTTATTAGAACTGTACAAACGCGTATAAAACAGGTACACATAAAACTGGACGCAACCACTTCACACTGCACGATTCAATGCAATTCAACACGCGCAAAGTCCGTCACTATATCACTAATCGAGAGTACTACAAACGTCTTACTCGTATCGTAGTCGCCGCTTGACTGCCCCACCCCTCCGTTCGGGCATTGTTTTATACTAAACTGTATAATACCGACAAAGGGGCCACGTTAACCCGCACATCTGGCAAGCTTCGACGCAATGCAATAAAAACAAGGATTATCCGACACTAATGGCGACCATAAAATAAGTACAATAACAATAGATGTTCTTAAAGTTTAAACACGAAGTAAATGAAAGAATTCGTTTTTACAACATGCAGGTGTGCGGTCTTTGTCGGTATGTATCAATATAATAGGAGCATTATTATTAAAGAGTAGAACATACCTCATCCTGAATAATGAAGCCACATACAAGTGGTGCGATTATGGAGATTATGTTCGCCAGGAAATTGGTGATGCCCATCAAGGACGCACTGAAGTTGGGTGCCAAGTCTATGTGTACCAACTGAAACGATTCATTCCTATATTATACACACAAAGAGCCTAAACATTAATAAACCAGGCACAAAATGGAAAAAACACACATGACACTAGGTAGGATAATATATATAAGTATAGATATAAGGCCCACACTTCACATGCACTTCCTCACAACACCAGCATGTAACAGATACACTCTACACTAGTATAAGTTTAGTATTAAAATTAGGATAAATTAATATAGTAAGTTATTTGTAAGATACACACAACACAAAATCACTAAATTAATGTCACACACAAGAACCAAAATAACAACAAGCATGTTAAATCCTAAAAATTAAATCTAGAAATTAAGTTGTCAAAAAGAGTACGGATCTCGAGTCCGTAGAGTTGTTAAAAAAGAATAAAAAATACATACACACTAGCATAAGTGATTAAATAAATGTTCAATGTACCATGCAATAAATAAAAAAACGAAAAAAGTGTAGCTCTAAATTGGTCCTAGCTCAGCATGTTGGTAATTAGATAAATCAGCGCTGATCTTCCACTAGGACCATTAAAGTGACATACACAGACATGATAGCAAATAATATACAAAGTGAAAAAAAGCAGTGTATACTACAACAATTGAAAAAAGTTTAAATACATATATATTATTGTTACGAGCTATAGAACTGCCGTTAGAATTACTGTAGAGTTTATTAGAACTGTACAAACACGTATAAAACAAGTACAAAATAAAATTGTATGCAACCAGTTCACACTGCACGATTCAATACAATTCAACACGCGCAAAGTCCGTCACTGTGTCGCTAAACAAAAGTACTACACGTCTTAATCGTATCGTAGTCGTCGAATGACTGCCCCACTCCTCCGTCTGGGCATTGTTTTATACTAAACTGTATAATACCGACAAAGGGTTCCCACATCTGTCAAGCTTCGACGCAATGCAATAAAAACAAGGATTAAGTCGTTCGACACTAACTACAGCCATAAAATAAGTATGATAACAATAGATGTTTTTAAAGTTTAAACACGAAGTAAATGAAAGAATTCGGTTTTACAACATGCCAGATGTGCGGTCTTTGTCGGTATATAACATTATTTATATAGTTTGAGTAGTTATATCAATAAGATAATTACCATATATCCTACATACTGGCCAGCATTGATTCCCACAGAGACAGTAAGCATGACTACTGCCAAGACCAAGTTATCAGCTGGCGAATACGAGAGGCCGATCAGCGCTATTGCAGGACCCCATAATCCTGAAGAATATAAAGAAAATTTAGTAAAATGACAATATTTACTTCTAAATGTTACATCTGCAAAGCAAATAGAAATAGCCTGCAGTGCATTTGTAGGACTTTTGATGTTGCAAATGGCCATAGGTGATGGCAATCACCTTCCATCAGGTGGGACGTCTGCCAGTCTGCTGAACTCATGCAATAAACAAACAAAAAAAGCTCCTTGTGGCACTCGGGGACTGCCGCGGTAAAGCTATTGCATAGCATTTTTTATCCAGTTATGCAATTATAATTATTTATTTATTTTTTATTTATGCAGTATATTTTTTCCTTTGATATTAATTCAAGTTTTTTCTTTGATATAAATTCAAGTTACACTTTTTGAGTGTGGTGACCGATAAGAAAACAAATCACCTATGTATACATATATACCTACATGTATACTTACGAGGCGCACATGCGCTAAGTGTGGCATTATAAAGATATGATAGATACCTATACACCTATATACTTTCTCACAAACAGCTGCTTACGTATTCGTCCGATTTCGAGCAGCTCGTCGTTCATAATTTGCAATACCTGACATACCTCGACCGCCACGAGAGCTCGCGGGTCACTGTGGCCACCGCACGCCTCCACTCGCCGCGCCCGCCTCAGGCCCCCGTAACCGCGCATGGTAGGCATAGTGGGAGGTGTTAGGTTTATTTTCGTTACGGAATTTCTTCATTCGGTCGCTGCGCTCAAAGCCCGTGATAAAAGCTATACAATAGCTTAAAAATTTGAATGCGATAACTTAATACATTTACCGATAGTATTGAATAGTTTTCTTGTCATTGATACACTTAACCATTTCCGCCTTATGATTACATCAGTCATGGCACCCATTGGGAAACTTAGGATGTACATCGATATGTATGGAAGTGACGATAGAACGCCATTCTGCAAAATAAAAGTTTTATTTAAGTATAAAGCAATTATGATAGACGCTTGTTTCTCTGTTGGCGCAAAATCATGTATGATATTGTTACGAGTTTAGCGGGACTCGAATTAAAATGCCGTTGGAATTATTATAGAGTTTATTAGAACCATGCAAACACGTATAACACAGGTACGAATATAACCGAACACAACAAATCCAAATGTAATGCAGAAAGTCGTAATTCAATAAAACGCGCAAAGTCCGTCACTAATAGATTACCGATTGTAGTACAAACGTCTCGCTTCAACTGTAGTTCTCACTTGACTAACTCCTCCCTCAATCGAGCCATTGGTTTATACTGCCCAAACGCAACATGTCCGCCCGGCAGCGTGGACCGATTTATTATAGTACGATTGCAATTTACTTACGCTCTTTAAGTCTACTCCAAGTACTTTGGACATGTATGTAGGCATCTCAGTCATCAACGTGAAGAAACCCCAGTTTTGGCCGCAGTGCGCAATAATTACAGCCCAAAACGGTAATGAAGTCAAAATTTTACCCCATGGTGCTGGATATCTCTGAAACATTAGCAAATACAGTAACAACCGAATCTAAAGTTTAAGACTTTTTATTATTAGAGTAATATTTTTCTAAATTTATTCAACTTGCTATCAAGCGTCGACCAGATGCTGCACAGCAAGTTGTTGTAGGAAGCGGGAGGGGTTATCAGGCATAGCTTCTGCGCATAACTTATACATAATATTGGTAAGAGTTGCAGCACTCGAATTAAAATGCCATTAGAATTTATTAGAACTATACAAACACGTATAACACATACAAATATAACTGTACATAATCAGTCCAAACGTAATGCACGATTCAATAACACGCGCAAAGTCCGTCACTAAATAGATTGTCGAATGTACACAAGTCTTGCCTCGCGGCTGGTTCTCGCTCGACTGCCAATTTATCCATTTGGGCCTTGCTTTATACTGCACAATTACAATATGTCTCTCGGCCGCGCAGACTGAATTTCTTAGAATCACCTGGCTAATAACTACCATAAAAGATTACAATACACAATGGGCTATTTTTCTAATTACAAATTATAAACACAAAGTAAACAAAAGAAGTCTGCAGGTGTGAATTGTTCTTTTTCGGTCGTAACAATAGTTTACCTTCTGCTCGCCAACCCTTCCCAAAGATTTTTGTATGTACAACACTTCTTCCTTTGATATATATTTTGATGACTCTGGGGAATCTGCACCTAATATCAAGTAGAGCACGGTCCAAATTGCACCAAGCACTCCGTTAGTGTAGAATATCCCTTCCCAACCCCACGCTGAAGCTATGAAACCGGCTGACAGCAGCTGAATCGCAATTCCAAGTTGTCCACCTGCAAATTCCATAGATAGATAAATAGATTTTATTTTTATTTATTTATTTTTTAAAGACAGACACACATATTGTATATCCCCAAATTAAGCAAGTTACGCTTGTGTTATGGGTTATATACAACGTACTACCCTACTCTGGGGCCGATCCCAGACACCCAGGCCCTAGTACATAACGGAGTAAACGAGTTTCCGAAATTTACAATTCCAGGAATCGAGCCCGGAGTACGAGGTACAATTTAAATTGCCTTTCCCTTTTGCCGGCGATCCCCCGAGCCTGGCTCAACGACCCCCCTACGAGTCGCGACCCACAGATTGAAAAGCAATCTCTTCCAGGCAACCTAACTTAAGGAATATTTTATCCTAATCTCGCGATGTAGAACAAACATACTTAAATTACAAATTTTATAAATTAAATGTACATACTTAAATTCCATATTTAATATTACAAAATACAAAAGTGTTTATTATGGTTTCAAGTAAAAGCTGCTGGATTGTTTATTCTGGTATACAATTCTTTCACAGAAATTGATGCTCCCAACTCACTATGGGTTGGTGTAATAATACAATATGTATTTTCTAAATATTTCGCGGCCAGTTTATAATAAAACTACGTTTTAACGGTTTTAAGCGCGGTAATTTATTTGATTTTTATTTTTCCGTTTGGCCATTTTTCAGAGGCTGGGATCAGGAAGACAAAGATGTCAAGTGTCATTGAGTATTGTTAAAGTTTTATTTAGCGTACCGCCGAGTTGTTAATTTTAATTACTTATTTAGTTTTAATTTTGTTTATGGTTATTAGTGATCACGGCTACTGAAAAGTGACCGAAACGTCGGAAAATTCAAGTAAATTACCGCGCTTAAAACCGTTAAAACGTAGTTTTGTTTTGAATGTGTTTCAGCGGATTATATTTCTGACGTCACACTTGTTTTCACCAAAATTGACACTTGAATATTTCACTGTAAATTTAACACAATTTTACTAAGCATTGTGTCTTCATCCAAAAATATCAGGCTCAAACATTCATTGTCATGCTAACGGCAATGACAACGAACATTTTAATATCTCATGATTATATTATTAGTTTTTAGTTTTTATCCGTGCTATTTCCTGCGGCCCGACGGCCTGTCGTAAAAGGCGACAAAACGACCCACAGCCAGGTGGTAGGGCATTTTCCCGACAGGATGGCTACCACCCATGGTCTAGAGTATGCCGCCATAACAACCTTGTGCTTGTGTTCCGGTATTAGTGACCAGGATCCAGTCTCCCTTAAGAGAGCAGCAGCACATTTGTAGCACCTTTACTGATGTAAATGTCTACAGGTGAGATAACCATGAGGTAGGTCGTTTGCCTGTCTGCTGAACTTGTGCAAGAAAAACCCTATATATCGTGAACGGGGTCGCGGACAAAAGCTACTTTCTAAATAAAAGATAGAAAATCTTTTAAACAAAACTCTTACGTATTGAATTCTGAACAAAAATAAAACTAATAGAAAAATATTGCTTTCTTTCAACAAAATGGAAGTAACGTCTACTGACGTCTACTGTATTGTTTATTAAATCAAGTATAATAATACGTAACAACATCTTGTGAACGATATTTTTATTTTAACTCGAGTCAGGACTCTTTTATTTATCGGAGTAATAGGGAGTTCGAGAATAGCGGTTTTAGGGTTGGGAAAAAATATTCGCGGATATCTGCAGAAAAAAAGGAAAGAAGGTAAACGAAAGAAGGGAAGAAAGAAGAGAACAAAGCGAAAGGATGCAAAAGTAACTCTGTCAGCCTGTCTTTTCTGTTTTCACGGAAGAACTAGTGGACTAATGAATGCCAGAAAGTAGGATATGTTTTTATTTTGTGATTTGCTGTTTTCGTCATTTTAGTTCATTCGGTCGATTTGGTCGATGTGGTCGATTTGAACGATTTGGTCGATGTGGGCGATGTGGTCGGTGTGGTCGATGTGGTCTATGTGGTCGATTTAATCATTTTGGTGTACATATTTAATACCGAAAATTGGCATAGGTACTTTTATCTGGGAGATAGGATATTTTCTGAGATAAAATGAAGAGAATAGAAATAGCAATAACATAAAAATTTAATACAACGTAACCTAGTGCTGTAATCCCTTTAAACAAGTTGCACCGCATGTGTGTGCCACAC
Organism: Dendrolimus pini; assembly: GCA_949752895.1. NCBI lineage: Eukaryota > Metazoa > Arthropoda > Insecta > Lepidoptera > Lasiocampidae > Dendrolimus > Dendrolimus pini. The sequence goes on along the minus strand of OX457138.1, from coordinate 594,396 downwards.
ATGCGGTGCAACTGCAGAGTAAACCCTAGTATAATAATAAATACAAGGAATACTTTAGCTGAAAGAGAGTGTCGGGGTGAAGGTAAGGAAAGGAATGCTCCGGTGGTTCGGGCATGTGGAATGAATGAATGATTAAAGAATGACTAAACAGATATACAATGCAAAAGTGGATGGATGCAGAAGTCGCGGAAGGCCACGACACACCTTACATGATCAAATTGATCATGTATTAGCAGAAGGTGATGTCAGGAGCCTTAAGAACAGACGAGCGTGCATGACAAGAGTTATGAATGTCAACGAAGCAAGTGAGGTGTGTAAGAATAACCCTGTATGGCGCTCTGTTGTCCGTGCCTACCCCGCAAGGGACCTGGCGTGAAGTTATGTATGTATGTACTTTAGCACTAAACGACGGCCTCTGAAGCTGAATAGGCTAAGCCTTTGCCTGGCTCATTTGAACGCAGAGGCTCGTCATGGTAAATTTAGTAAGTTAAATTTGTGTTATTTACAAGGGCTTCTAGGTTCGATTCTAGAGTCGTTCGTTGTATATAAGCCATACAGAAGCATAATTTGCTTAACTTGGAAATAAACGATGTGTGTTTGTAGGCTGATAATTATTAATATTAACTTCCATATAAATTTACTAAGGTAAGAATTTAGTATTGCCTGAGTTTTTAAACGTATACTTATGTTATGATTTTTAGCACAGTTGATTATTGTTCAACATTTAAATGGTGTATATTATACACAATTTAAATATTCTATTTATTGCAAAATATATATAAATACTAGCTGTACTCGACAGACGTTGTCCTGCCTTAAAAAAAATCTAGAACTCGATTGAAGCAATGTTAATCTAAACTATCCTCAAATTCACTTGAACAAACAAAAAAAACATCTAAATCGGGAACTCCGTATAGGAGTTTATCGGTGCCACCTACCGGGTCGAATCGTGGATCTCAACCATTCCGCGACCCACATATAGAAAAGAAGCGACCAATGCTAATATTTTTTTAAATTATGCATAAAATACATTAAATCAATTTAAAAAAAAATTACACACAAGCATATATACTTTTTTTGTTTATCGTTGCCTTTAATAGAAGTATAGTCTTTGAAAAGAAATTATAATGATGGAATTTCGAGCACGGGCAACCACCTGTGTAAATAAAACGACCTTAAAATACACAAGTCGGATATTCTTCAAAAATTGATCACATCACTAGTCATTCTCAGAAGCGATCCAATTACGGCTCTTTGCCAAGGAGTAAAGTTTAATGCAGTGTAGAGTACAAGCAAGGTCTGACGATCCGCGCGGATATTCAGCCAATAATATGCTTCCTAGCTCAGTATTAAAAGATCAAAGAGTTAAAAGCCTAAAGGTTAAAACTTCCAAGAAAAAACGACAATATAATAATCGTATATAACATGATAATATATTTTGTAACAATCTTTATGATAAACTAGGATATGCCCGTGACTTGAAATTCCGGCGGGATTCCCTGGACGCAAAGTATCGCAGCAATTAAAAAGAATGTAATGCATCTTCGTTGTAATGCATACTAAAATTATTTAAAAAAAAACGTTAATCAATAAATTATTTTAATAAGCTCAACCCACCCAACCATAATGTACAAAAAAGAAAAAATATGTAGAGAACATATCTTAGCCGAATATGCCTTCCAAAATACAGGCCTGTACTTTTTGGGGGAAAACTGTCAACGTATAGTCTCAAATAATGTACCTACCATAAATATATTGTATTGTAAACATATAAATAAATAGCAGGTAATTAGATTGAAACATGGGCTATCTTAACCTTTACGCTGCTGCAGCTCATTCAAATTCTATGCGAATAATTTTGTTGCGGACAGAGAGTACCTTCCTAACCCGACCGCCGGAGCACACCTCTCGCACAATTAACAGCTAGGCGGCGGATGAAAAAACTCACTCACATGCTCATTCGCTTCACATTGCTCACATACAATAGCAATCGAGTTTTATTTGAAAGAAGCAACTACCACCAATAGATATCTTCATTAAGAATATATGCTCTATTTCTTAGACTCCATGAGGCAAAACTTCTTACCTGCATAAATGATTGTAGACAAAAGCCCCTTCTCTTGAAGCGGTACCCACTGACTGATCAGATGATGCATGCATGGGTATATGAAGGCTTGCGTAAAACCCTGGAGTATTCTGCATACGCACACCAGTTTCCAACCAGCCTGAATGAGATCAAATCTTTAAAACACGCAATATAATATTACACATTTTCCGTGCAGTAACAGAGAAAGAGTACCACATTTTGCGGCCGGGTGGCTTGTCGTAAGAGTGGACAAAATACCATACAGCCATGTGGTATTTACTTGTGTGGATGACGACCATCTCCGGTCCAGAGTAAGCCGCTATACCAACCTTGAGATGTGTTCCGGCATTAGTCTCCAGATTCTAATCAGGTTTGGGAATACGTCGGTAGTATCTTTAATGTAGTAAAAGTCCACAGACGGCGGTGACCACTTTCCATCAGGTGTCGCGTTGGCCGTTTTGCCTGCTTTTGATAATAAATAAGCTTTTTTAAAAAGGTTTTTTTAAATACAAGCTTTAAACATCCTAGATATGTAGCAGCAGAGTGCTTGCCAAGACAAGTAAAACAAGACGTGTCTATCTTGTTTAGTACAGGAGTTCCTATGGCTACCTTCCGACCCCATCATCAGATCAGCTCCATAGTACCATATTATTGTAACATAAATTTAACTTGCTAGATTCCATCCGAACTTACATGCATACATACATACATACATAGGTACATCCATTGCAAGTTAAATAAAAGCTTGTAAAAAAACAAGGAAAAGAAAAGATTCCCATTTCGTGGCATATTATTAAAGACGTAAGAAACTGCCACTTAACTGCTATACTTACGATATCAGCAGCAAACGGCAATGCTAAAGATATCAAGGAGTTGACTGATACTGATATGGTGATGAGGGGCTTCCCCCCGAACCGCCTCGCCAACTCTCCAGCGGGTACTTGTAAGATGACATAGCCCCAGAAGAACGAAGACAAGATCACTGATTGGACGCTGTGGCTCCAGTCGAAATACTGAAACAAGGGAGAATGGTCTTAGGTTAAATTTAAAATAGGGATATGGACACGCAAGATTTGCACGTACAAAAGAGATTTCCTGTATAAAAAACATTTTCCTTTACAAAAACTTTCCTGTGTAAAAAAGATTTTCCAGTGCAACAGATATCTCGTGGCAAGCTATTGTAAAATATAAGAAAATGCTGGGTTCGATGTACTACATGTTTATTTTTTCGTTTTAGAGCATTTAAACTAATCTTTTGGATCGGTTGTAAGAATGCTTTCTTAATATGAATTTATTAACATCCCCATGTAATTTTTTTTAAATCTATTTTTTACTTAAAATGTATAGATATTCTTTGTGTTCAAAAATGATATATAGTTTATTAATTATACATTTTTTGAATATATAAGTGCTATTGGTGGCAGTTGCTTCTTCCAAATAAAACTCGATGTGGATTGTATGACTTTACTGGCGTTATTTGCAATTAAATTAAAACTATACATAGACGGAATACAGATAGAATGATGAGTGGCAGAGAGTAAAGTAGTGCGTATTTGTGGCATATGTATGTGAGCAATGTGAACAATTTTTGGGCTTCAAGGCCTCTTCTTTTATCCCCGGTTCCGTCAGACGCCTAGCTGCTAACTGTGCGAGCTATGGGCGTCGGCAGTATGCGGGGCGCGGAGAGAAGTTGTGCACCGGCGGGCGGGTCAGGGGGTGCTCTCTGTCCGCAACAAGCATTTAACAGGGAACACAGTTTTTGAATGATACAACTCCATCAAAGATTATATAACCACTCTTCCCTCGCTTTTCTTCAACAAGGTCGGTTTGAGAGTGCCGACGTTTTGGTGAGGGGGCTTCGAGCTGGAGCTCATTACCCCGGCTGCAGCTCGGAGGGCAACTACCCTCCGGTATCTTTGTTTGGGAGCCGCCGTGGTGTCGGCGGCTCGCGTGGCCCAATCAGCGGCTTTCATTGGCCTTCGCGGGCTTCGCGTGCGCTACGTCAGCGGCGTTGGTTGGCCGTTCTTGACTTTCGATGGCCATCCCGGGCTTCGGTTGGCCATCTTTGGCATATGGTTCTGGTTGGTATCTGCGGCGTCAGGGGCTTAAATCGAGACCTCTTAACATCGCCCTAATCCCGGCGAATGAGGTCACGTGGGGTCGATAGCCAGATTTTCTTCTTTCTCTGCCTCTCTGGGGGTCGTGAATGAAGCGTGGCTATCCCGTTCAGGTGGGTTATAACTACCCTATCGCACAGATTCTTTGACCGTACCCCCCATATCTCGAACCCACTAGTGACGGTAACGAGTCAACTACAAACCCACACCGAACGCTCCCACGAGAAAACGTCGCCCCCGCAATGTACTCATTGACGAGCCCGACGAAATCACCCGTGTCCTCGTGATCATATACCCCCCGAGGCTCAGAACTTCAGACTGGCATAACAAAAGCAGACAAAACAAACGCCAGAGAGCCCCGGCTCGGATCCTCTTACACAAAGGTAAGACCCACCAATCACACTCACTCATTTCAGACACAAGTAGCCATACAAGCTTATCTTAGGCGTGTTGCTGGAGAGTTTCTTCCGCCGCTTCTTCTCCTCCAGCTATAAGACGTTGCAAAGCGGTAGTAATGATAGGATCCGCTCCGCCGGCGGAGTCGATAACGAGTCTCCAAGTAATCACTTCAGCCTGTTGGCTTAGCTCATTCGGCCTTTAACGGCTAAATCTCAACATAGAGTCAATCCCCCGCAGCGGTCGAGCCGAGGTCGACCCTCACAGGAGGTGTCTCCTCGAGCGCGCTGCTTCCGGGCTGAACGCCTCCGCTCCCACGGAGTCGGGAAGCCCCCAAAGTACGGTATCGCTGTAACAGCCATCTGCGGCTATTCAGCTGAGTCTAGCTAAAAAGAAATGAATGATACACTTCCTTGATGAATATTGATATTGTCAATTTGTGTAAATTCATCTTCAAATTTGTAAGATCGATAACGATTCTTATATCACAAGATAACATGTATGTCAATCCATTTTATCTATTATCAAACAATGAAGTGGTATTGAGTAGGACTGTTATACACAGTAAATTTTTCAAGAAGGCACATCCTATATTATTGTGCCAAATTATCGTATAACTTGTGAGGATCATTTTCTGTGAAGGAATATCAAACAGAAAGCCAAGGGAAAGGGTTGTTTTTAAACAAAATTTGATTTTTTTCATACATACATACATACATACATAACTTCACGCCAGGTCCCTTGCGGGGTAGGCACGAACAACAGAGCGCCATACAGGCTTATTCTTACACACCTCGCTTGCTTCTTTGACATTCATAGCTCTTGTCATGCACGCTCGTCTGTTCTTAAGGCTCCTGACATCACCTTCTGCTAATACACGATCAATTTGATCATGGAAGGTGTGTCGTGGCCTTCCGCGACTTCTGCATCCATCCACTTTTGCATTGTATATCTGTTTAATCATTTCATTGATTTTTTTCATATTTTAATAAAACATGAGGTCACAATGACAAAGGTCCATACTCAAAGTTATGATGAACAAGCCCTACCGCTACTCAACCACATTGCTCTATAAGGACAGCAAAGTGCTCAGCGTGCGGCAGCTTTTCATTTTGAATACGTCATTGGCAACACATAAGTTAGTACTAGCATCAGACGACTACATCAAGTTGACAACACGAAGAGTTTACCGACTGCCGAGTATCTTGGTGAAAAGCTCATTTGCCCATCACACTGGACTCTTCGTTAGCATTCGCGTCTATAACGTAGTGGTTAAATTCTGTGATATCAAAAAGAAGTCCGTCAAAGAAGCGAAAAAACTGATTCAGGCATGGCTAAGCAGTCTAACTTACGACGCTACTGAAAATGTCCTAAAAATCACCGTCTGAATAGTGTGATACGAAAATGCGTATACACACACAAACACACACACACACACACACACACACACACACACACACACACACACACACCAACATACACGTCTGCCCGCTGTGGCTTTTAACGTCGACTTTGGTCTCCAAAATACAGGCTTCGCCTAGTTTGGGACCAGTAGGTAATATAAATAATGTAAATGACTTTCTGACAATAATTATGAAATTGCACCTGTCATTGGAGCACACCTCATTTGAACGCAATCAATCTATAATTTACTGATTTGATTGATTGAGGTAAAATAACGTATGTTTGGAATATTAATTTAAAGATGCCTATTAAAAATAGAATAATTTTCATTATTTCCATATTGAGTGAAAATGAGGTGAGGTTTAATTAACCTATGAAAATAGAACATTTTGTATAAAAGCAACCCTTTTCCATGTTTTGCTATTTGATATTCCTTTACAGAAACTGACCCTTAAAAGCTAAATTACAATTTTCTATAATAATACAGGCTGTAATAAAACTACGTTTTAACGGTTTAAGTGGTAATTGATTTAATTTTTATTATTCCGACGGTTCGACCAGTTTTCAATAGCCGTGATCACGGAAGACAAAGATGTCAAGTGTCAAGATTAATGTAGTTTTATTATGTATAATAGTCGCGTAAACTTAAGAAAATAATACAGGCTGTGTTTATTTTTCCAAAATTAGCCGGTTCGATTCTTGACATGGGTAACTGATTTTCAAAAATCTAATTCTACCATTTTAGTTATCGTCAAAATCGGTCTCGAGATTCCTTTGAGTGTTTTTCTCTACATCGTATAGTATCGGATTTAGCCCTGAAAGCTCTCTTAAAAGATTCACCTGTATAGTAAAATTGTACAGCGGTCAGCATTTTGCATTGCGGTTCTATACATCCAACTCCCATCTGCCGAGCGTCTGCGTACAATAAGGAACGTCATTTCTAAAATCTCACTGCAGCGCAGATGTACCGGATTTGATTTCTGGAATGGTATTGTTACAACCTAGGCGCCGACACAGACAAATTCCCCGTAGAGATTTGTAGGAGCACATTTATTACCCGTCGGCATTTGAACTAATTGTAATTCTTTTATGATCGTCTTCTTTTGTTTACTTATTTATTGGCATACGTTTCTAGAGAACTGCCAATTGTTTTACCGTAGTCGTTTATGGCCGCTTGCGGCCTAATCATTACTCAGGTGTTATGGATTACGTTGACTACGACTACGATACGGGCACATTTGTATTTGTGAGGTATAAAACGAAGGCCTGATGGGGAGAGGGGGAAGTCGAGTGAGAAACACGATTAAGGCGAGACGTGTGTACATTCGAGAATATCTGACTATTAGTGACGAACTATGCGCGTTTTATTGAATTACGACCTTCTACATTACGTTTGGATTTGTTGTGTTCGGTTATATTTGTACCTGTATTATACGTGTTTGTACAGTTCTAATAAACTCTATAATAATTTGAGTCTAGCAACTGGTAACAGTATATTTCGGGGAGTCTGAGATCGGCCCCAAAAAGGTCTGTTGTATGATACAGTTCGCGCCACGTAAAAAGAACGCTGGCTCTGAACTTGCGCAGTGAGCGTTTTATCGATCCAATTGGTGGTATGAAGGGGGCGGGACGGGGTGATACTTTAGGATACGACTGTACACCTGCGCAGACGCATCCCCTCCACTACCACTCAGCGTTCTTTTTACGTGGCGGGACCTATACCCATAGCACAAGCGTAACAGGGTTAGCTTTGACATATACAATGTGTGTCTGTCTGCCCGTTATTATTATTGAATTGAAAAAACAATCAATACCATGGAAAGTTTATTATGTCGTGATGACGAGAATATCGACTACATTTTATAATCACGATGATATTAGACCCTATCCCGCCCAGTGGCATAGTTACGGCAGTCGATACACTATATCAGTGACCTGTCCTTCGGGGACCAATAAGTTTGTATACTTACGAGCTACAGGACGCAAATTTAAATAAATGCCCTTGGAATTACTATACAGTTTATTAGGACTGTACAAACACGTATAAAACAGATACAAATAAAACTGGATGCAACCAGTTCACACTGTATAAACTGCACGATTCAATTACACGCGAAAAGTCCGTCACTATATCGCTAATCGAAAGTACTACACACGTCTTGCTCGTATATAGTATCGTAATCGTCGCTTGACTGCCCCACCCCTGCGTTTGGGCATTGTTTTATACTAAACTATATAATTCCGAACAAAGGGGCCACGTTATGACTTAATCCGCACATCTGGCAAGCTTCGACGCAACGCAATAAAAACAAGGATTAGTTAGTAATGACGGCCATAAAATAAGTACGATAACAATATGATGTTTTTAAATTTTAAACACGAAGTAAACAAAAAACTACGAATGCAGGAAAGGCAATAAACTGCGTTTTACGGCAGCCAGGTGTACGTTCTTTCTCGGCATGTAACAGTATGTTCTTTATTCGAAAACGCTATCTTCAGAATTTGTCATCATGGTTTCTTTTGAAAAATGAACAACATGCCGGAACACAACTCAAGGTTGTTATGGCGACATACTTAAGACCAGAGGTTGTAGCCATCCAGTCTGGCAAATGCCCTACAAATTGCAGCAGACAATTTCTGTATAATTTTATCGCAATTGGAAATTAATATTTTTCTTTCTTTCATTGTGTTCCAGCATTAGTGGCCAGGTCTCAGTCTCTCTTTAGAGATCGTAACACCTTTGGTGTTGTAAATGCACATAGGCAATGGTAACTGCTTTCCATCAAGTGGGCCGTCTGCCTGTCTGCTGAACTCACGCAATAAATAAAAATATGTGTCTAATTATCATGTTAGTTGTAATTAATTGCGTTGAACGCAATCATGACATTCAACTTTAACATAAAACATGACTAGATTACAATAATAGTTATTACAAACTGTTGACCTTTCGACCTTTCATATTTATTTTTAAAACTTATCATACTAGATTTTACAAGCAATTTAACTAACAAGATAATTTTCAGCGAAACATGTTGTTTATTATCGCGTATTTAAGTTTATTTTATACACTTGAAATTATTATGATTATATTTTAATGGAAAATTTGGACTTATACATCCATGTGCTCGTGTATAACATGTATAATCTTTGCAGTAAAAACTAAAGTAACCGGCTATGCTTTCATAGTAAATGTTAAAAAAAGTTAAAATAGTTCTGTCTAATCAATAAGTCTAAGGTTTATATATCTTATCGGCCGTTAATTTACTTTAATATAGGCTAAAATTTAACCTAAGTTCTATAGACCAGGGTCGATAAATTATAGACACCAGAAAAATAATAGTTGAATGAAAATCCATTGGGAAAGGAAGAGAATATAACAAAAATAAAAGGAAACATAATTTACGGGCGATCTGAGGTTAGAAAGTGAAAGGGGGTGAATTTTTAAGGGTAACAACCGTTTATATAGATTGCCGGCAAAAATAAAAGGCCTATGGAAAAAAGTTAAATGGCAAAGTTGTAGGAAGATCTTTACAACAACGGTTTACTTACATTTTTTCACATAACCTCAAAATTAACGTAAAAATTCAATTTTTTTTTATCTTTTACGAAAAAAAACTCACGAAATTTATTGAAAACTTACCTTTTCAGTCCCAAACACACTGTATTTTTTTTTCATTTAAAATATTTATCTTTTCACCTTATTTTGACTTAATATCTAAGATGCACCCTAATTTTCAATCGCAAATTTTCGCGTCGAAATGTCAGCTTATTTTAAAAAGTCGGTAGGATTTTTGTTCGTTAAAATCTCTACTTTCTGACGGTGTAAAAAAGTACATTACCATGGTAAATGTTCTCAGTAAATGCAAAGAAATAACATGTAGTACGGCCCAGATCCTCTTAGCCCCTTCCGTATTTCTTCATAAAATACCTTTTGATGGGCTACGATTTATGCGTAGATGCCTATTTATTGCTATTTTAATATAGCTTATAACCTGAGTGACCTATGGAAAATTTTAGCTTGTATATCCTACTATGTTGTATTAAAACCGGCCGTCTGCCTCTTTTCCATATTAGTAATAAAAAATATAGTGAAGAAATATAAAAAAGCACTTGATAACCGTGCAGGAACGGAGATAGAATACAAATTCCTGCTGCCGGGCGGCTTGGAATAAGAGGCGACCAAAACAACCCACAGCCAGGTAGTAGGGCATTTGCCCGTCTGGATGGTTACCACCCCTGGTCTAGATTATGCCGTCATAACAACCTTGAGCTATGTTCCAGCATTAGTAGCCAGGTTCTAGTCTGACTTTAGAGAGCGGCAGCACACTGGCAACACCTTTGGTGTGGGCTGTCTGCCTGTCTGCTGAACTCCAGCAGTAAAAAAATATTTATAAATAGTAGTTATACGTTGTGAAATTTTGGATATATTCAAATCTGTTAAATTTTGTATTTTTTTCCGTTAAGAAATAAAAAACGTTACACTAACTAGTTCTACAGAAATAGCCAACCAAAAAACTATTTTATACTATTTGAAACATGTACACAGCAATTATGGCAATGAGGTTGGCAGCTCAGCATTATGCTGTGTCAAAAACTGACACAGCACTGATTTCACATTGATAGGCGATGGTTACCGCTTTCCATCAGGTTAGTTGTCTGCCTGAAAGAATTCTTAGGGGGATATAGGACTTCACAAAGAACATGATTGTAGGAAGTAATGAGCTTAGAAGTATACCTGGATAAACATGAAAGAGATTGTCCTTACCGAATCATTCCTATCATCGGTCATGTCCACGATGGCCATGCTCATGTTGACTCGCATCGTGAAAGCCAGCAGCATCGCCAGGAAGAGCAACCCCGTCTGCACATGCCGGATACCAAGACCTTCTGTAAAATACAGTAAACAACAAGGGGAGATTTTATTACACATATGAACAATTATAAAATTACATACTATTGAATATAATGTAAGAAAACTTATTTGTATTGTATTCTACCCATAGTCCCTCAAGACTTTAAGTAGAATACTGAGCCCATATCACCGTCTTCTATGGGTGAGGTGGTAAGGTAAATAACAGATGTTACAATTGAAGCGAAAGTTTGGATGGATGGTTGTTACTCAATCACGCCAGAACGCCTGAATGGATCTTGATGAAATTTGGCACAAAGATTATAGTATAGAATAGTGAATAGCTTACTCTTTATTCCAGTCCAGAAAACTGTATAGTTTCCTTGGGATAATATTAGTGGAAGCGAAAACTAAAGTCGCGCTTAAAACTGTTAAAACCTAGTTTCATTGTTTACTAGGATGTACTTACTTCGTCCACGCTTGACTTAAAATTCCCGCAGGATTCCTGGGTCACAAAGTATCATAGCGTTTAAAACAGAAAGTAAACCATCGTTTTAGTGGAAACTGTGTATAAGCTCATTTTTATGCACTCGAAAAATTTCAAACCGCTCCCAGAACTTCTTTCTTCTTCTTTCTTAATCGGCTTAGTAGTTTTTACATGAATGAAACAAACAGACTAACAGACAAGAAATTTAAAAAAAAATGCATTTTGTTCTCCATCGTTTATATAGTCTTCTACACGGCATTTTCAGAATTTTATAATATTTGACTTGACTTGAACTATAAACAAAGGAGTATATATGCGCGTGTGTGTTAAATACATGGTACTATGTAATGTTTTTATTATTATTTTATGTATTCTAGTATTCTAGGTATAGGAACTCAAGATAAAACTTTTATGTATCTTTTTTTTAAATTAAAAATATAGCAAAATTAATATAATACTTACTGGGCCTAGGATTTGGTTCTACCGTTACGACGCCCATTGTTTTTCTGAAGTAGCAATAAATACGTTAATACCTATTTTATCATGTCAGTACAAGATGGTGTCACGCGAGAATGTCTCTTTCAAATATCAAGATACAACTAACGTGTGGAGGGCTGCGAACATCGAGGCGCACATGAACACAAAATGATTGGAGTGGAATATTTAACTATACATTATAGACTAGAGCTTTCAACGCGGATTTCGCCGTAAAAAAAATGAACTTGCATCCTCTGAGAACTCGAAACTTATGAGCAACTGAAAAAGTACACAACATTATTCAAGAAAATGGCGGTTTTAAGAGCGGTACATAATTTATTCGTTTATTATTATTCCGGCGGTCTGTTGTTCGTGCCTATCCCGCAAGGGACCTGGCGTGAAGTTATGAATGTATGTATGTATTATTATTCCGATGTGTCAAGTGTCAAAGGATATTGTTATAGTTTTACTAGCTGTCCCGGCAGACGTCGTCCTGCCCGGAAAAGCTTCAATCGATATTTAAAAAATAAAAAATAGGGATTGATCGTAGAGGGTTGAAAATTTAGGGTTGTACGTATTTCTAATGCTGTATCATAAAAAAATAAAATAAAAATATCTAAAAATTAAAAAAACATATTTAGGGGTGGACTACCCTTAACATTTAGGGGGATGTAAAATAGATGTTGTTCAATTTTCAAACGTACCCAATATGCACACAAAATTTTATGAGAATCGGTCAAACCGTTTCAGAGGAGTATGATAACTAACATTGTGAGACGAGAATTTTATATAAGATTTAGCCTACCGCCAACTTTTTATTTTTTATTAGGTGATTTTTGAGACAGGCGGCCGACGCGATGGAAAGCAATTACCATCGCCTATGGATATTGCAACCTACGAATAAGACTTATTATTTATTCGTAGATTGCAACGTAGTTACTTATCGCGCGGTACGAATGGCGATTGGGGGCTAGCCGGAATATTTTATGACCAAAAAAGTTGTAACGACACTTATTTGTGATTTGCCATTTTTGTCATTTTGGTGCATTTGGTCGGTGTAGTCGAAGTGGGCGAATGTGTAACACCGAAGGCGCTACCAGTGTGCTGCCATTTTTTTTAGGCGGGGAAATGCATTTCGTACACTAACGGATGATTTGCTAGGGATTAGACCAAAACGATGAGAGGTAAAGCCACTGAAGATAGCACAGCCACCAGTGTCAATCGCCGTGTGTGAAGACTCGTCAAGGTACCTCCTCTATGTGGAGAGGTAGCCCATAGGCAATACTCCACTAAAACCACCCTCCTCCCGTGCGCCCCGCGCTTATGGCAGGAAGAGCGTGAGACTTGGAACGTAGTTACGTCCACGCAGATCCTAGCGCTGCAGTGTTTGAGAATGCCCCAGGAAACAGGACAAACTCAATTCGTTAACAGGGGGATGACTCCTCCGCTCACTAGAAACTTAAGGGCCCATGCAGCGGTATAAGGGCAGGAAAACTTGTTTTAAGTTTTGCCATTTAAGTATTCTTCAATAGTGTAGTAGATTTCGGGAAGTTTGTGAAAAATCTTTATCGTCGTTTATTGGTATTTAAAATCAGCTGAATCTTCCAAGTGGTGGATTCTTCTAAAATGGAGACTGGTACCGCCACACTTAGCGAAAAACATAAGGATATTTTTGAAATAAAAATGCTTGAGTTGCTTTGACTTGTGTAATGGCGGAGAGCTAAGAGAATAAATACCAAGTAATATTTTAGGACCATTTCAATAGCCCCTGACATAAAGTGTGGAGCAATAAATATTGTTCTAACAATTTTTAAATGTAATTGTTTGTAAGCGGCAACAGACTCATAAGCCCAACAATAGAACGTTTACGAATTAAATTAGGTAATTAGGCAAAACTTGAATTTTAATTTTGAAGGTTTATTGTAACACAAAATTCGCCTGATATCAGACGCTATTAGCTAGCTTTTTAGGCATCAAAATATGTGTAAGTTATGATTACTACAAAGCGTACGATTCGCGATATTTTTCTAAGCATGCGAGCAAAGTAAGTATAGACAATTATTTTGGACTGTGCTATGTTATTATTTTTTTAAATTATATTAAAATGTCAATGACGACTCCACGCCACTCTCACTTACCGTTGACAAATTGGTAGTTTGTTATATGTTGTGATAAGCGTAATATCAATGCATGGGGTTATCTTGAAATGGGCAAAAATTATCAATGACCAACTTTACAAAACTAGTTTATTCTTCCATAGTACACCTTATGTTTTAAGTAATAAAGCCTACATCGACAGTAAAATACAGATGTTTTAAGAATTGCTTAAACATTTTCAGTGTCTTTGGTGTTATTAGTTTTATCTCGTGATTACAACCATCACAAATATGTTTACATACATTTATTATGCTTTGATCTGTTTAACCTAATAAGATCAGATGTTATTTTTAATTATACAAAAAATGTGTAAAATTTGACGAAACATCAATTTTATTATTGTATCATTATGACAATTTTTTAAAACAATCTAATTAAAGATACTATTTCAAGCTATAGCTTTATTATTTCATTTTCTATGTGTATTATATTATAGATAGCACTTCATTGCACACCAAAATATACAATTACAAAACAGACCATATTTAGAATATTTTTTTGGCAATACAATAGGCGGCCTTATTGCTCAAAGCGACCTCTTCCAGGCCACCTAAGTGAAAGAAATTTGAATCAGGCAAAATAGGTGGTGCAGGAATAACAGGCACATAAATACTCAAACTAATTTAAGAAATAAATATAAAAATACATACAGTCATATATATACAATAATACAATTCATAATACATAAGTTATTATAATAAATGTAATAGCATAATATATTATAATATTAATACGTGAAGCAAAAACTTTGTACCGTTTTTACAAAAATTGCGCAGACGGAGGAGTATGAAATTTCGCACACTTATAGTTCATATATAGGAGCGCAGAAGGCCATTTTTTTTAAATATGCATAAAATAAACATTCAAATCAATAAATAAAAAAATTACACACACACTACCATGTATTTGACACAAATCCGCATATATACTATTTTGTTTATTATTAAAGTCAAATTAAGCGTGGAGCTTTGATGAAATGTGTGATAGTCTTTGACAACAGTACCTTAATAATGTTTAAACTTATAATTTAAATTAATTATGGTCGAATTTCGTCCAATTGGCGACCACTTGCATTATATTAAGATACATACATAAATATGCATGTATATATGTGTATATATATCATATTTTATAATATGTCAGTATTATGAAATATGATATATATATGTCAGAGGGAAGCTATGACTATGACGATATGACGATTTATTGTTGACTGGATGTATAACGCACAATATCATTTGTTTACATTATAATCACTTCTAAAATTCTTAATGTAATTTAATTAGATTTGTTAATGTTTCTATAACTTCAAGATCGTTCTAACCTAATAAAAGTTATGAATATTGTAATTTAATAAACGACCAATCAGAGCAGAGCATATGGCGGAGCGGGGTCAGCGCCCTCTATACTTTGAGTAATATCTACTTGGGTAGACGGAGGAGTTTTTGTGACACAGTTGGTTGATGGCAACAGGTCGAGTTGGACCATGGAGTATTTTAAAGAAAGTATTGAAGCTGGAAGTATGAGCGGGTGCCCTGAACCCGCTGCTCGGTCTAAACTATGTCATAATGTTGATCAAATCTAAATTAAAAGTGTATAAACCGTGGCTATTGTGTTTTATGCTCGCATTTTATCCTGATGACGCCCACTAAACCTGCAATAACTAAAGATGTCGTCAGAACGAGGCCGTTCTCCGACATCAGAAGTGGGATTTCAGCTTGCGCCCACAATGAAAGCAATGACTGCGAAGCCTTGCCAGTATAAGAAGGCGTGCTGATGGATTGAAGGATGCCCACAGTGGAAGCAAAAGCATTTGAGGACGATTGACATGTCGGGGCCATCGGCGGCAATAGCGGCGACGTAGTGGTGGCGTCCTGAATGTGCCTGTGGAGCGGCGGTGTGTCGGTCTATGCATGGTTTGGTCACTGTTGGGCCTACTGTGTGCCAGCAATGGTTCAAATTCACGTTAGTACAGCGAGTAGAAAGGCAGTTTTATGGATTGTGAAGTCTAATCTAAGGTAAAAATTACGTGCCTATTCTACTTGGCACAGGAGGTATGGTAATTTTTCATTATTATTTTAGTGTGAATTCTGAAAATGAAGAAAGAGAGATTTAAAAAAAAAATTATAGTTCATCGTTTGTGGTAGACAATTCTACTACCCTCATATTTAAGTGATAATTTTCGTGTACGAAAAATTACTATATGGTTGCCAAAAAATGGAAAACGAACAAATTACGTAGGTAGTTATACTTTTTCATCATTATTTTTGGGAGTTGGTTACTTACAAGAAATTTGTGTTCGTTATAAACGATGTGCGTGTATTAATTGTCTTTTCAAGTCTACCTTCCAAGAGTTTTTATAATGGGAAAATCGGATCTAGTTTTTTTTAATTATTTTACTTAGATTATGTATGGTAGAAAGTTGACTGCGCAAGCTGAGATCCCACTTCTGATGTCGCAGAACGGCCTCGTTCTCACGACATCATCTTTAGTTATTGCAGGTTTAGTGGGCGTCATCAGGATAAAATGCGAGCATAAAACACAATAGCCACGGTTTATACACTTTTAATTTAGATTTGATCAACACTAGACATAGTTTAGATCGAGCAGCGGGTTCAGGGCACCCGCTCATACTTTCAACTTCAATACTTTCTTTAAAACTCTCAAAGGTCCAACTCGACCTGTAGCCACCAACCAAATGCCACAAAAACTCCTCAGTCTACCGAAGTAGATACTACTCAAAGTATAGAGGGCGTCTGACCCCGCTCCGCCATAAGCTCTGCTCTGATTGGTCGTTTATTAAATTACAATATTCATAACTTTTATTAGGGTAGAACGATCTTTAAGTTATAGAAACGTTTAACAAATCAAATTAAATTAAATTAAGAATTTCAGAAGTAATTAAAATGTAAACAAATGATATTGTGCGGTATACATCCAGTCAACAATACATCGTCATATCGTCATAGTCATAGCTTCCCTCCGACATATATATATATATATATATATATGAGGGAAGATATAAATCTGATAATTGTTGATTGGATTTATAACGAACAATATCATTTGTTTACATTTTAATTACTTCTAAAATTCTTAATTTAATTTGATTTGTTAAATGTTTTTATAACTTAAAGATCGTTCTAACCTAATAAAAGTTATGAATATTGTAATTTAATAAACGACCAATCAGAGCAGAGCTTGTGGCGGAGCGGGGTCAGACGCCCTCTATACTTTGAGTGGTATCTGCTTCGGTAGACTGAGGAGTTTTTGTGGCACATTTGGTTGGTGGCAGCAGGTCGAGTTGGACCGTGGAGTGTTTTGAGGAGGGTATTGAGGCTGGAAGTGTGGGCGGGTGCCCTGAGCCCGCTGCTCGGTCTAAACTGTGTCGTGGTGTTGATCGGGTCTAAATTAAAGGTGTATAAACCGTGGCTGTTGTGTTTTGTGCTCGCATTTTGTCCTGATGACGCCCACTGGGCCTGCGGTGGCTGGGGATGGTGTCGTGAGAGCGAGGCCGTTCTGCGACATATATATGCGTGCGTGCGTGCGTGCGTGCGTGCGTGTGTCTGTGTGTGTGATGGTGGTTGTGTAGTAACGGGTTCTTTATGAATAGTTTGTCAAGTGTTTGTCATTCTTTAAAATTATATATTTTTATTGTGCTACAAATGCGCTGCTAACCTCTTAAGGGAGGCTGGAACATGACCACTAATGCCGGATCATAACTCAAGGTCGTTATGGCGGCATACTGTAGACCGCGGGTGGTACTCATCAAGATGGGCAAAAGTTTTGTCGCCTCTTACAACAGGCCACCCGGCCGCATGAATTAGCATTCTTTCTCCGTTCCTGCACGTATAACTGGGCCATGACTATCCGTATAACAGTTGTATTTCGGCCACAATGTCTACTGATTCCTAAAATCACACAATTTTCCGAATCGTTCGTTTCATATTTTCTTCCTTTTTCCTCAATATTGAGTTACGTCTTTGTGGGTACGGAAAAACTTGTTCAACGAACAACATTCAGTAAACTTTGCACTAAGTTAAAAAAATGTTGTTTCAGTACTTCCTCCCTCCTTCATTACTTGTACGTTTTCTAGCCAATAATTTAGCCAATAAACTTATGCTATGCTTATTTATTTAACACAAATAACTGTCTGATTAACAGAATATAATCATACTATTACGTTTATTATAATAACTTATGTATTATTATATATATATGTATGTATTTGTATATTTATTTCTTAAATTAATTTGAGTATTTATCTATTTATTGCCTTTTTTCTGTACCACCTATATTGCCTAATTCAAATTTCTTTCATTTAGGTTGCCTGGAAGTAAGGCCGGTTATTATATCGCTTAGAAAATATGGTAAATATGGTCTGTTTTGTAATTGTATATTTTGGCGTGCAATAAAGTGTTTTCTCTTTCTCTTTCTCTGTCTCTCTAACGTAGTAATATTTAGGCTGTTCAATTTTTTTTCATCTATTCTATATATATATCTATTCGCTTTTTAACAACTGATAAATTGATATGATTAAATTAAATAAACATATAAATTGTACCGCATCTTACAGGCAGACATAACTTCTTAATATAAGGGAAATATACTAAAGAAAATTAGGGTAAAACGCTAGACTTCAATTTCATTAATTAATAGTGAGTGTAATATTTTCATAAGTTTTCGCGACTTGTATATATATAATAAAACACCGTTTTAACGGTTTTAAATGCGGTAATTTATTATTTTGATTTTTGTTATTAAGATATTTCGGCCACTTTTCACGGATCCTAATCACGGCCACTGAAAAGAGGCCGAAACGTCGGAATAATAAAACTCAAATAAATTACTGAGCTTGAAATCGTTAAAATGTACTTTTATTATAATAGTGAGTGAATATATTTTTTATATTTGTATAAGTTCATATTATTATATACCCTGCATATACGAGGAATAGGCGAGTTGAAATCAAGAGCTGTTTGGTGCAAAGTAAATATGATTACACGTACCTATCCTAATAGGGCAGAAAAATTAAAAAGGCCAAAGAGTTGTGGCAATCTACTGTAATACTTCCAACAACTCAGAAAGGTTTATGGCAATAAAAGAACAGCAACTGGTCACTATACTTATAACCAGACAAAACTTACTGCTTGAACACATTTCATACACTCACTCTACACGTTGGATAAACTTTTTGGGACGCCTTGGAATCCCTCCAACAATTTTACTATATAAGGAAATTAGTAAATTGGCACAACTGATAGCGGATTGAAGTCATTGATAAACTATTTTAATTAAACAGGTTATGCTTGCCAAGAAGGCAATAAATAATTTTTTGGAAATTTTAGCTAATATTTTACATAAGATATTATGTAAAATGTTGTATTTAAAGTAATACATGAAGAAAATAAATCAAACACAGTAAAAAAATCGCATCTGCCAATATGAAAATAAAATGCAGTCGGTACCGTCTATATACAATTGAGTGATTTTGAATTATAAATCTACATAATTATCACATCATACTAGAGAATAAAAAACTAAACTACTTTATACAAAATAGGCGCTAATCACCGAATAAATAAAAATACAACATTATTATTCAATTAAGGAAATGGCCTATTGTATCGTTTAGAAATAAGATAGTATGTAACAAAATTAATTGTTAAACTTTATAAGAAACATAAAAAGAACAACTATGCTACTAAATAAATGTAACACCACTTTATTTCTGACGATTTTGATTAGAAACATCAAATCCAGGAAATCTCTACGTGATGACAAAGATAGCATTTTGAAGTGTCTAAGCCTTTCGCAATATGGAGAAAAACGGTTTCCTACTGATGTTGCCCAAGAAAGGTGCCTTACAAATTGAGGATTCCTTGTATCTCAAGTGCTCTTAGTACTTAACTGGGGGTTGACAAAAATTGGTAACAGCCTTACACTTGTACCTAAGTGTTGTTCGCGTAAGCCTTTAAGGCTATTTGAATGTAATTTTTAACCGACTTCCAAAAAAGGAGGAGGTTCTCAATTCGTTGGAATCTTTTTTTTTTTTTTTTTTGTATGTTCGCCGATTACTCCGTCATTTATGATCCGATTTACGTGATTCTTTTTTTTTCGACGCGGAATAGCTGCCATGTGGTCCCCTAAAAATTTGACATAGTTTGGCCCAGTAGTTTTCATTTTACGATCATTTTTTTGTTCCCGGTTCTTGGGACCTATATTTTAAAAGAAGCGCGGAACCATTCGTAGGTCCACCCATACATAGCTAGACACTAAAAAGTCACAAATAAAAAATAAAAACTTCGTTTAAAAAAACCGACTTCAAAAACTAAAAAACCAAAATAGATAATATATATTAATAATAATAGCTTTAGAAATAAGTTATTTTATACATTTTAGTTTTTTAGTTTTTGAAGTCGGTTTTTTTAAACGAAGTTTTTATTTTTTATGTATCACTTCGCACAGACCTCAAGGATGTTGTAGAAGTTGAAAATATTATTTCCTACAATAGACAAGCAGACGGTCCACCTGATGCAAAGCAGTTACAAGCAGACACGCTGCCGGTTTTGAAGAAATTTTATGACAACCTATACTTTAGACGCTATAAGTCGCTAGACGTGTTGCTGGGAGTTTCTTGCCGCTTCTTCTTCTGCTGTACATAGACTAGGAAGTGAAGTTAAATTTTAACTTATATGTATTGAACTTCAAAAAGTGTTCTCCAATGGAATTTATTTTGAATAAATAGTTTTGATTTTAATTCAAGTTACTACTGAAGTGAGTTTCTTTTTGCTAGTTAATTCAAATTCAATTAATAAATAATAAAATTGAAAATACGTTATAACATAATATGTATATAATTTACAATGGTGCCAGTTATGACACCATTGTAAATAATAATAAATAGTATTTTCAATATTATAGTATAGTATTTTCAGTATAACAAGGAAAATAAATTGTTAATATTTGAGTCACATAAAAATTATTACAGACTTTTAATATTATGCTTATATTGATCTACTAGGATCCGCATGCGACTTTGTTCACGTTACTTGAAATACTTACTATATTATTATTATTTTATTTTGACCAGTAGGTATTTTTGTGACATATATATTAAAGAATGGTATAATTTTCGGTCCTTATTGTTATACCGTTTCCAAGCATTTATTTTACTTTTGACACCTCGATGATGGATCAATTAGTAGCGTGCTAATGCGTAAGTTATAATCAATTTAGCTTTAATATATATTTTGATAAAACTACTATGTCGTGTAATAAATGTATGTAACCAAAACTTTTTGGAAATATTTTACATAATATATTAAACAAACCATTTAAAACGTTCGTATATTGTAAAAAACTTAATACAAGATTTATTGCACAACCAGTTGTGGTCTTATTCCTTACAACACTATAATTTTTGCCAAAAGTAAAAAATGGTTCAAATAAAACTTCATAAAGAGTGTCCAAGATTCACCAAAAATGATCATCAAAATTAAATATTTTGATGGTGCTATTTTCCGTTCTTTTTTTTTTACGACTATGTAGTGTAGGGGAGATCCACTGGGATGGGTTCATTCTTCATTCACCTATGAGGTTTCTGTGCCATGCTCGAATATATTTTATCTTTATTAAGCGTATTAAATAATAATAAGACAATTACAACAATCCTATATTATCCTTTTCCTTGTTACCTCTGAAGTGTATGCAAAACTTTCTAATGATGTGTTGCGTAGTCAAAGTGTTAAGGCGAAACAAACACGCATTCACATAAATAATATTAGTAAGGATTAAACAAATAAAATACGTAAATAATATGTATAATAAGTAATCCAATTTACCTTAAACGTAATGAATAAATACAGGCACCATTTTTAAACGGGCGACATTCTCAGTATTATTTTACAAGCCTCAAAACGTAGTTCAACATGTTCGCTGCAAAAGTCTGCTTTGCATTATTGTCGCTTGCACTAATTGCAATCGAATGCAGGACTATCCTGTCTCAAGAAGGACTACAGCCATCAGGCGAAGCGTCTGCGCTGTTACAGAAAGAACCGACTCTAGAGAGGGCGAGATTGTTTGACAACATAGCGGAAGCACGTGATGTATCAAACGATGGACGTCGAAGAGGTATCCGGAACAAAAGGGGATTTATTCCTTTCCCTGAAGAGTGTCCAGCCGGACAGAAAAAGATAGTCATAAGAGACACTAAATATTGTGTACGTCACGATTAATATGATTGATTACATTTTTCTTTTATGTAATATTGACTGTTGTACACAATAGTTAATAATCAATTTATATATTTTTTCAGTGCTTTCAATATCATACATATTAATAAATATTTTCTGATGGCATTATTGTTTGTATTTAATACAGTTCTATTAAAATTTAATAGATATGCATAAGCTTATGCTTTTTGCTGACGCTGACGTAATTTGGAAAAATTATATTCAGTGTTATTTATTGATGAAGAGTTATGGGCGAAAATATGCAGGAAATCTTGATTTTAACTGATTTTATTATATTAAAAAAAAACATGAACAGAGCACAATTAACATTCAGAGAGCACGGAATGAGAGAAAAAAGTAGGAGACAAAGTTGCCAGTATGAATACTAAAAGGTGATACCAGTTGCTATGTATTAATTAACTGGTGTTCGCTGGTGCGTAGTCTTCTAGAGTATGCCTCACAGGTATGGAATCCAATGTATGATGTGTATCTCAATAGAATCGAATCCCTACATACAACGTAGATTCTAAAGACAAGTGTTCAAAAGCAAAGTGGACAAGAAGTTCAATGAGAACAGTACATTATTTTCACTACCGAATCAGTATCTTAAATAAATACATACATGACATAATACAGATACATTAATAAATACATACATACATACATACATACATAACTTCACGCCAGGTCCCTTGCGGGGTAGGCACGAACAACAGATTAATAAATAATTGAATTAATTAATAAGAATATACTTAGTAGTAATAGAAACATGTGGTTTAATTTGTCACTTCCAATACGACGTCTCGGTATAGACATAAGGCCCACACTGCACATGCACTTCCTCACAACACCAGCATGTAACAGATACACTCTACATTAGTATAAGTTTAGTATTAAAAATAGATTAAATAATAATTATATAAGTAATTCTTAAGGTACACAACACAACATAAAAATCACAAAATTAATGTCACACATAATAACACATTGTAACGCATAAATTACATAAACATAAACATTTTACAATTCAAACTCCCGCACATTACGAGGAAGGTAGTTGCTATTATTAAGACCCACACCGTATTTTATATTTATCAAAATTTAAAATATAGAACAGTAATTTAATAAGTAAATTTTATTGTGAAAAGTGACACTATAGCATGATACGTCTTATACAGTGTTATCCAGTGTTTATGTACTGTATTAATTCCTAAATTTACAACCCAATACAAAAGTACTTACATTCATTTTATCTTTTATAATATTTACAAAAACAGCATAAACTTTTAGAATTATTAGTGAATATGTGCAGTGCCATCCAATAGATCAATAAATACATAATTCATACTTTTATGGATAATTCTTACTATCCATAAAATTAAAAAATATATTCGCAAACAACGCCATCTATTGTGTTAGCGGAGATATAATTATACCAATAGCAAAGAAATATTATACGGTTCAATAATGCCGTCTGAGAGATGTATCAGCTGCCGTAAATTCTTATCGCCTGTAGATGGCGCTAGGTGTGGTAAATGTAATGGCATAGTGCATCGAAGTTGTGTCGCCCTACCGGCCAAGGGCCCATTGTCTCCTACTTGGCGCTGCCCTGAATGCAAAAAGGGAGAGGTAAGAGACAACAGAGATGACACTCCAGTTCGGGGTAGATCGTTAGTACCGAGCGGTAATACTATTTATTCAAGTCAGTCTGACAGCAATCCTACTTTCTGTACTTCTCAGCGAGATATGTCTGATACAATAGAGGTTACAAATAACGACTTAATGAAAGCGATAAATGAGATCCGC
Source organism: Dendrolimus pini (assembly GCA_949752895.1). NCBI lineage: Eukaryota > Metazoa > Arthropoda > Insecta > Lepidoptera > Lasiocampidae > Dendrolimus > Dendrolimus pini. The sequence goes on along the minus strand of OX457138.1, from coordinate 570,383 downwards.
TTCGACTTCATGAATTTCCGAAAGGAAATTGCAGAATTGAAAGTCGAAGTACAGTCTTGCCTTAACCGTATCGATGGTCTGGAAAATCGTATAGATACATTGGAAAAGCGAACAGACATGCATAACGAAACGCCGAATGAATTCAGTAAGGTGATAACACAGTTAAGGTCCGACCTGAATTATAGGGATCAAGATCTATTAGTGAATGACCTGGAAATTAGAAATATACCTGAAGAAAAGGGAGAAAACCCCACTCACCTTATCGTACAAGTTGCAGCTAAGCTGGGATTGAGTCTAGAAAACCGAGATATTGTCAGCGCTGAGCGAATTGGTGGTAGATCTTACAATGCGACTAACTCGGATGGAGCAAAAGAGATGACGTCTCGTGCCATAGTGGTGCGCTTGGCGCGCCGTGATCTCCGTGACGACCTACTAAACAATGCTCGTGTACGGCGCAATGCTGACACCAGCGATATTGGTCTTGCGGGAAAACCAGTCCGATTTTATGTAAATGAGCGCCTAACAAAGTCTAATCGGCAATTATTTCGATTGGCGCGTGATGCCGGTCGGCACCATGGATGGCAATTTATTTGGACCAGGCGCGGCCGAATTCTTTCTCGACGTAAATCAGGGGATCCTGTGGTTAGAATTCGTAACGAAAACGACGTCTTCGAAAATATTGGCTCATTCAAGAGTACTTTGTAATATTCTTAACCTATTGTTCCTGTATTATTTTTATAGCATTTTCTTATTTTTTTTAGTTATAAGCGTTGTGCGCCGCAGATATATACTATCAGTTCAATCGTTAAGTTATGATAGAATGTGTATTATTTTAATATTATACTGTACATACAGAATATATAACAACAATATATATATATTTAAATCTTTGCCAACTACTCACATGGCATCTGTATTAGACTTACTTATAACATGCCAATATCGTGTACGTATATGGAAATTCATTAGTTTGCCGTACATCTCTACTGTATACAGGTTAATAGACAAAATGTATATTAAATCAATTGAACGGAAGCCTCATACATATTTTGCCCTAATTTTCATTCTGGAATGTAGTAAGTTATTTTTAAATTTCATAATTATTATAAATGATTTCAAATAATCTGTTAAAGTTTGGACTTTTAAATGCTGGATCTCTGGGTACAAATCAAGATGAGTTTTTAATTGCTATGGACAAACACTCGGTGGATATCATGGCTATAAATGAGACTTGGCTTCGGCCGGGTGAAGAGGGTCGAGCGCCATACGTGCCAGGATACAGACTGAGACATGTACCAAGACCTCAATCTGTACGTGGGGGTAGGGGGGGAGGAGTGGCATTTTATATTAGGTCTGAGATTAATGCAAAAATTAGGACATATCCAGAACGTCCGGATGTTGAGCAACTTTGGATGTCTTTAAAGTTAAATGGCAAAACTATTCTGATAGGGACAGCATACAGGCCACCGTGGCTAGAATTGAACAGATTTCTCGACGGAATAAGTGAGAGTGCTATTTCTCTTGCTCCATATGATAACATAATTTTGCTTGGAGACTTTAATGTCAACATGTTAGACACATATAGCTCTAATTCAAAAAGAATTTGTGAATTTCTCAGTCACTTCAAATTAACACAGATAGTAGATTCAGCCACTCATCACTTAGATCATAGCTCCTCTCTAATTGACGTTATATGTACAGATTTTGATTCATATACAGTGGTAGTAGATCATATAAGCGAACTTAATCATCACTCTTTCATAACTTGTGAGAGTCGAATCAAAAAAGTAAAACCAATACCGCGTATAGTAACCTTTCGACCACTTACGGATATAATTCCAAGCATATTTGAACGTGACTTAGAACTCATTCCTTGGCAATACTTGTGGAGTGAAGTTGATGTCAATATGTTGGTCAATACCCTCACTACTAACATTATCAGGCTTTTCGATCTCCATGCGCCTAAGAAAAATAAGGTATTCAAAACACCACCTACGCCTTGGATCACAGATAACATCAAATTAATGTTTAAACTTAGAGATCAAGCCAAGAGTAGATTTCAAAAATCTAACCTTGACACCCACAAACGATATTATTTAGATTTAAAGCGCCTGTCATCAACAGCTCTGATTAGTGAAAAAAAATGCTATTTCACGCAACATGTCAATAAAAATATAGGTAACTCAAAATTTCTGTGGAAAAATTTGAAATCTAGTGTACTTCACACCCATACAGAAAAAAGGCTTCCAGTACAGTTTTGCGATCCAAACAGTATTAATAAGTCTTTCTTGGAAGTACCGGGAGATAATAATGTAAGCATTCAACAGCTAGCATTTTTTGAAGATAATAGGCATGGTGAAGCAACATTTTCTTTACAAAAAACTACACCAGATGCAGTTCTTAAGATTATAAGTTCACTTCAATCAAATGCTCTAGGAGTAGATGGAATAAATATAGAGATGATTAAATTATTAATTCCAAAAGCTCTTAATACTATCACTCATATCATCAATAGCTCAATTGTATCAAATACATTTCCAGATTTATGGCGACGAGCTATTGTTCGTCCTATTCCCAAGAAAAATAACCCAGTGACCATTAAAGATCTGCGCCCAGTGAGTATATTGCCCTGTTTATCTAAGGTTTTAGAGAAGGTAGTTTACACACAGATCATTGCATATTTGGAGACAAATAACATTCTACCTGACCTACAATCTGGTTTTAGAAAAAAACATGGCACAGCAACTGCATTATGTGATGTAGTGGGCAATATCACTGAGGCTCGCGATATGGGGCAGGGTTCTATATTGGTTTTGCTGGACTATTCTCGAGCATTTGATGCCATCAATACATCTCTACTTTTATCCAAGATGGCTTTTTACGGCTTCAGATCTGATACTATCAAATGGTTTCGTAGTTATCTCACAAATAGATCACAGCAGGTGGAACTGCACAAACCTGATGGAACATCCATAGTTTCAAGTGCTTTGTACCTTGAAAGAGGAGTTCCTCAAGGCTCAATTTTAGGACCACTGCTATTTATTCTTTATACTGCTGATCTCATAAAGTATATACAGCATTGTAAATTCCACATGTATGCAGATGACATCCAACTCTATGTACATTTAAATCCAAAGGACACAAATAAGGCAGTGGAAGACATTAACAGTGATCTGGAAAGAATCGCTGAATGGTCACGAATAAATTGTCTAGTGTTGAATCCTACCAAGTCAAAGTACTTAGTTCTTGGAAATCAGCATCAGGTAAACATTATAAAACAAGCTAAACCTAGTATCAAAATAAAACAAGAGCCTATAGAGATGGTGGATCATGCTTACAGTTTGGGACTTACTATAGACTCAGAGCTTCGCTTTGAAAAACATATCAATAATGTCATGAGAAACTGTTTCTATAGACTCAAGATTTTATATGGTATTAGACAGTATATTAATGAGGATGTGAGAAAACGTCTTACAGAAAGCTTAATCCTATCTAAACTCAACTACTGTGACACTGTTTATGGGCCTTGTCTTCTAAAAAGAACAGAAAATCTCATTCAACGCATTCAAAACGCTTGTGCACGGTACTGTTATCAAATTCCTCGTAGAAGCCATATTACTCCTTTTTTAAATAATAATAATATATTGAAAATGGCAGCAAGAAGGAAACTACATTTGTCCTGTCTACTTTTTGGAGTGATTTCTACCCATAAACCAATATATTTATATAATAAAATTGAGTGGAGACAAAGTAAGCTAGAATATCCTATCCGATCTGTAACTAGGCCATTACTAACAGCCAAGCACAGAACAGCTGCATTTAGAGGTTGCTTCAAACATGCTGCTACGAAATGCTGGAACGATATTCCTCCACCCATTAGAGACGTAAAATCATTTTTCACATTTAAATTTCATTTTAAAAGATATTTACTACAATCACAGAAAGAGGACCTTAGATACGTTTAAAAATTTTTAGATAAAATATGGTGTTTTCACTTCTTTTGGTAATTAATGATGAGTATACTTTTCTGTAAAACTCATTTGTAAGAAGGGCAACTCAAATTTCCTAAAGATTTTAAGGATTTGATTTGATTTCCATTGAATTGATTTATTTCTGTTTTTATTTCTGTTTTTATTTAATTATTTGTTTCAATTAATAGTAATAAGATTATTATAGTTTACCGTACTAGTTGGTATTTAATTATTGTAGCTCTGTTTACGTATACATTTTCTATTCTTTTTATTTTAATTTCTTTTATTTTTTATTACTATAATGGATAATGATTCTTTTATTCTGTGTGCACGTGTTTGTCTTATGTTTTTTTTTATGTTTCATATACTGTGGTGTTGGGTCAAATATTTTTAAACCAATGAGGCGGGGTCGGCACTGAAAATCAGCGCTGTGGTGGAGGAAACTCCAACACAGCATGAAGCTGAGTTGCTGACCTCATTTGTAGGAAATGCGGTGTAAAATATATATAATGTCATAAAAAAATGTATGTATAAATATTTCTGTATTGTATCGCTTTCCTAGCAAATAAATTATTTCTTTCTTTCTTTCTTTCTTCTGAAGGTTTAAACTATTTAAAATTACTTGATCAAAATATCACGTTTCAAACCATATAGTTTTGCTTTAAAATGGAAGTCACTCAAACCGGTTGGCATTATAGTTTGCCAGTACAATGGAAATTACGATATTTGATTAATTTCTATTACTCACTAAAAATATTTAAAACTACAATAACCTTCTTTAGAGAATTATAAATTTACCATTTAAAAACATTAAAGTAAATAATATTAATCGAAAACTTATCCATTAAAACGAGAATAAAAACTCGAATAATTAAAGTAATTTTATACGCGTTGAAAGTATTTACCGCAAATAGATTCTCGGAATAACGCGAGAGTGGTGGTGGTCACACTTGATAGAGGAAGTCCATATATAAAAAACAGTTGGTTTTTTTGAGAGACCGTCGTGTTTTATATTTAATACATGACGCCTTAAAAATGGTTTTCTTTCACTACGATCTGTCGGCCAGTACAGTACTTTCATATCAAGTTATAATTAATACAATCTAACACCTATTCAAAAACTAAGGTACGTAAATCTTTGATTTTCGTCAAACCATCGTTTCTTTTTTTTATTCAATATACAGTAGAAACTTTTATTGATTACAGCCGTAACAAAATGGCGAATAAATGGTTTAGTTGGCTTATCGCCGTTTCCGTCCCGCCGTGTGGAAATATAGTTCCAAGGGGGAGAAGCCCGTAATAATTCCTGTTTTGGCTCATTAAAAAAAAACCTCGGCGTATTGAAAAGGTATATATATTTACATTTTTCTTTATTTGTCAAAACGTGGTAAACTATTATAACCCTTAAATCGGGTGATATCATTTTGATCTTGGATTATTTGGTTTTATTTCAATCAGTATCAAAGAAACCACATGTGATTTAAGCACATATATTAAATATTTTGTTTCTAATAAATAAATTAAGGCCTTATTACCATAGCGTAATGTAGTCCCGTTCGTTGAACAATCGGCGTGGTATTTCAAGCATCATTTTAGTATTATTTGCTTCATGTAAATAATAACCAAATTAAATAAGCTATAATTAATGGTTCATCTTTGTGTAGAATTCACTTTAGGCTTCCGAAGAAATTACATAACGAATGTCTGTAATTCTGTTTTTAACATGCAGTTTTCTCTCTGAATTCCAGGCGTTCGGGGTTTTTTTTATATTACAAATGCTGGTACATTACTTTCATACCTTGAGTTTATATTGGCGGAGCTAGCGCCCTACATCGAGTTCACGTCGAAGTTCGTATAACCATCATTATCATGCCTGTTATACTCGTCAATCATAGAAGAAACCGCAAGTATATTTTTAGGGAGATTCGCTATTTTCTCCAGTCCCAAATAGCGTAGCGTCCAAATCATAAAATTAACTTCACTGTAATTATGTCCAAATAGTAAACACTTCATAGCAAACCTACCCCCTACCACAAAGTCTCATGTAACTGGGTTTATTTTGTTAACGCTTATAACTGAATACTTTATAAATAAATACTTTATCGTGGTATGTATAACTAATTTAGAACGTCTAATATAAACTTGAGATTTGGGTTGAAAAGTATTGTTTTATTTGTGCCACATCTTTGCAATTAAAAACACAACAATCGATTACATAACAAAAAAGAAACAACAATTAATTACATAACAACATAAACAATAAGCGTGTATGAATTCAAAAAACTCTAACAATAATTCAGTGTAAAAAGGGTACCGAACTACAGTCCATAGATTAGATAATTTAAAAAAAACACACGACGGCTCAGCACTACGACTGATATCATAACAATTAGCATAGGAGGTATCTTTCGAGAGATCTGGAGGAGAACGGGGATAATATCTTCCTATTATAAAATTGTAAATCAAACTGACCAAGTTCTTTTCAGTCCACATACACAAGGGTTCTAACGTAAAATGTATTTCATCTACCAAGGAACCATTAAATCGCTTTTAGGGTTTGCACTGAAAATCCACGTTGTACGCGAGCGCAAGTTTTGAGTTTGAAGTGAGTAGGGGCGCCTCAGATCTCACTCCGGGGGCCAAGACAAGGCCTCCGGAGTCAGGTCCCGTCGGCTTCCAGTGAAGTACCGGCTTGACTACAACTTGTCTTGACGGGAGTCTTTAGTGAAAAAGGCCATAAAATGGCTGCCGTCGCCTCAGGATTTACTTTGCGATGTACGAAACACCAATAATCTTTTTGGGTTTAACTTCACGGTAAACGTGGTATGACATATATGGAGGCTAGGCAACTAGTTCATACAGCCGTGTTATGACAGAATAAATTTGACGTAAGGATTTCATTAAATTGTAGGGAACAACTGCTATGTAAGAAAAGAAGTTTAACTAATAAAAGTATGTTTATTCACGAAGGAGACGAGGTAATTTAGAAATAATGTTAATCTAACGGTTGAACGCTATGTACCAGGCATTCGTTCAGCGAACAAACGAAAGTAAATTCTAATTTTATAGGCGGGAATTTGTATGTAAGGTATTGGTGACTATGATTGAAAACCACAACGTCACAGTTTGTAACGAATAAACTCAAAAAATACTAAACCGATTTCAAAAATCTATTATTATTATTAATTACCCTGAGTCACATAGGCTATATTTAATTTTACATTAACTGGACATCTTCCGGGTAAAATTACGAAAGTGGAACTAAAAGAAAAATACTTTTAGAAATGTATATATAAAATTCTCGTGTCACGGTGTTTGTAGTTAAACTCCTCCGAAATGGCTTGACCGATTCTCATGAAATTTTATGTACATGTTGGGTAGGTCTGAGAATCGGACAACATCTATTTTTCATCCCCCTAAATGTTAAGGGTAGTCCACCCCTAATATATTTTTTTATGATACAGCATAAAAAAATACATACAACCCTAAATTTTCAACCCTCTACGATCAACCCCTATTTTTTATTTAATTGTAAACTTTAATGCTGTCCGCATATCGATTGAAGCTTTTCCGGGCAGAACGACGTCTGCCGGTACAGCTAGTAATCATTTAAGGGTTTCGTAGCACATAACAAGAACTGTTGGCATTCATCACTTCAACGGAGTTCTTTCATATTCAAGGACTGATGCCGATTTTATTTTATTTATTTTTTCAATATTTCGATGGCTTTCAACTATTCACATTATAATTATTATAATAATAACACATTAGTGATAGTGAGCTATTAACAAGTCACCACAGATAGAAATAAATTAAGATATCTAATCAGATAACTAAAGACATAGAGAAAAGAAATAATAATTTAAACATGAAACATTTATCTAACATGCTAAGAAAACCTACTCATTACACACTAAAAATCGTGTAATTAAATATATATTTTTCTATTCTCCTTAACTTAGCTGTTAACTGTCCACATTGCACTGTTCTTCCTTTCTTATTTTACTTTTTATTAATTTCATTATACGTATATATATAAACTAGTTAACGTGAGTAACGTTAACTAGTTTATATATATTTCAAATAGGAAGTTTTGTAAAAGACAATCCGTTAATGTTTGATAAATATTCTGATTATGTTAATTCTAGAGTAAAATTTAGAGATCCCACTAGATTAGTACCACCAAACTGCAACACCACGTTAAGACAAAAAAACTGCCAAGTGATGATCATAAAAGTCTTTAATTCAATACCCACATCAATAAGAGAATTGCCAAAAAGAAAATTTAAACTAAAATTACATTCATGGCTGATAGAAAAGTGTTTTTATGACATTAGGGATTTTATTAGGTAAATAATATATTTAATTTATATTTTTAGCTCTGACATCTGTTTTTTTTTTAATTTATCCTTTTTTTTGACATTCTTTAATCTCTGTATTTAATATATTGTTAATCAAACTACGTTTATAAATTTAGAATTATTATAGTTTTTTTTTAATTGACATGTAAGTACCAAATATTTGTATGACCATATTTCGGTCAAATACAGTGAGACCAACTCGATATGTAAACCATCTTTTGTACTATTACCTGTATTTCAACAAATAAAGATTCATTCATTCATTCATTCACAGATTTTAGAGCAAAATAGGGACTATGACGGAAAGAGTGTCGAGGCTTATTATATATGTATATATATATATATATATATATATATATATATAATATATATATATATATATATATATATATATATATAATATATATATATATATTTTAAGTAATTCAGGTTAACCGAATTTCTGTGAGTTTACAATACGAGCTAGGAAGGTTAAATCAGCGATTTCCAGACGCTGTGCGAGTTTTAGAAAACGGTGATTCTTAGATGATATAGTAAAATCTTTTAATTTGGAGTTGGTCTTAAAACTTAGATATTTAATACATTTTAATGGTATTTGTTCAATGCGTTTAATGTATACTCGTGCATCATATCTTAGATTCCAGACTTGAGAAGCGTGATCTAAATGGGATCGAACATATCTATACATATAAATAAAACTGGAGTGTCTGTTTGTAATATTGAAATAATCTCTTTCTACTACATGAATATGAATACCTATATATACGGTACATACACCAAAATAACATTTTTAACGATTTTTGTCTGTCTATTTGTTTGTTGCGGCTAATCTCTGAAATGGCTGGACCGATTTTGACGGGACTTTTATTGGCAGGTAGCTGATGTAATAAGGAGTAACTTAGACTACTTTTGTTTTAGAAAAAATCTTTTATTTTGGAATTATTACGATTTTCAATCACCACGCGGGAAAGACCGCGGGGCGCAGCTAATGTAAAATATAGAAATGAACGTTTTGGCCTGAGTAAAATCTTTTGAGAAACGCATAAGGAACCCTAGTGCTCTAGAAGTCTTATTAATAATACTAGTGACATGTCTATCAAATAATAGTTTCGATTCGTGTATAACACCGAGATCTTTGACTTCTTGTACTGATTGAAGCTTTTGCCCTTTTGAAAAGTAGTCAAATTATATAGGTGTCTTTTTTTCTTGTAAAAGTTATACCCGAACATTTATCAGTATGATCACATCTGACTTTTTACTATAACTTCATCCAACACGGACAAAGCTGCAAGAAAAGACTAAATACGATATAATTTATGTATTATTGTCAATGGTGCTATAATACAAGGAAAATAAAATGATAAAATTTGAGTCGCATCCAAATTTGTACAGAATTTTATTAATATGCTCATATTGACTTACTAGAATCCGCATGCGACTTTGTTCGCGTTACTTGAAGTACTTACTATATTATTGTTGCGATTTACGCAGGACTCGAATTAAAATGCCGTTGGAATTACTATAGAATTTATTAGCACTATACAAACACGTATAACATAGGTACAAATATAACTAGATACTACTAGTACAAGCTGCACAATTCAATAATACGCGCAAAGTCCTTCACTATATCGCTCATCGAATGAACGTCTTGCTCGTATCGTAATCTTCGCTTGACTGCCCCACCCCTCAGTTCGGGCATTGTTTTATACTAAACTGTATAATACAACAAAGGACCGCGTTCCAGTGAACGCGGTCCTTTGTTGTATTATTGGTGTGCGGATTAACTCAGTAGTTAATCCGCACACCTGGTTAATTATTCCTGCGAACGGCCAACAAAGTCGAAAACAATAACAATAGGCTATGGTCCAATTGCAAATTTTAATTACACAAAGTAAACAAAAGAACTCCAAATGCGGAAGGTAAATAAACCAGGTTCGCATTTCTTTGTCGGTATGTAACACCATTATTATTTCATTTTGACCGACAGATATGTTTGTGAAATTTTAAAGAATGGTATAATTTTCTTTCTTTTTAACCGATTTCTAAAAGGAGGAGGTTCTTAACTTGGCCGGTATGTTTTTTTTTTATGTATGTACACCGATTACTATGAGATTTATGATCCGATTAACGTGATTCTTCTTAAGTTTGATGCGGAAAAGTTGCCATTTGGTCACCTAAAAATTTAACATAGCTTGGCCCAGTAGTATTCATTTTACGATTATTTTTTGTTCCCGTTTCTTGGGAACCAAATTTTTTTTTAAGGCGCGCGGCACCTTTCGTAGGCGTACCCATAGCTAGACACTAAAAGTAACAAATAAAAAAAACTTCTTTAAAAAAACCGACTTCAAAAACTAAAAGTAAAAAAATCGTTTAAAAAAACCGACTTCAAAAACTAAAAAGTATAAAATAACTTATTTCTAAAGCTATTATTATTAATATATATTATCTAAAACATCTTGAAGTCGGTGCAAAGTAAAACATAAAAAACTAAAATGTATCAAATAACTTATTTCTAAAGCTATTATTATTATTGTATATTATCTAAAACATCTTAAAGTCGGTGCTTAGTAATTTTCAAAATATAGTAATTTTTATGTTTTATTTTGCACCGACTTCAAGATGTTTTAGATAATATATATTAATAATAATAGCTTTAGAAATAAGTTATTTTATACATTTTAGTTTTTGAAGTCGGTTTTTTTAAACGAAGTTTTTATTTTTTATTTGTTACTTTTTAGTGTCTAGCTATGTATGGGTGGACCTACGAATGGTGCCGCGTTTCATAAAAAATATAGGTCCCAAGAAACGGGAACAAAAAAATGTTCGTAAAATGAAAACTACTGGGCCAAACTATGTCAATTTTTTAGGGGACAACATGGCAGCTATTCCGCGTCGAACAAAAAAAGAATCACGTAAATCGAATCGTAAATCTCAGAGTAATCGATGTACATATGGAACGGAGTGAAAATTATTTCCATGAAAAATGTTCATAAAATGAAAAGTACTGGGGCAAACTATGTAAAATTTTTAGGTGACCAATTGGAAGCTATTCCGCGTCGAACGAAAAAAGAATCACGTAAATCGGATCATAAATCACGGAGTAATCGGCGAACATACATAAAAAAAGCAACAAAAAAAAAGATCCCGACGAATTGAGAACCTCCTCCTTTTTTCGAAGTCGGCTAAAAAGTATAAAATAACTTATTTCTAAAGCTTTTTTTAATTATAATATTATATTTTTAATATATATCATCTAAAACATCTTGAAGTCGGTGCAAAGTAAAACATAAAAAATACTATATTTAGAAAGCTAAATTACTAAGCACCGACTTTAAAATGTTTACCGACTTTAAAAAAGATGTTCAACATATTTTTCTTCTTTTCGTTATTTATTATACCTCTGACGTGTATGTAAAACTTTCAAACGATGGGTTGCATATTTTAAGACGTAGGAAACAAACACACATTCGCATCAATGATATTAGTAAGGATTAAACAAACAAAATACGTAAATAATATGCATGATAAGTAATCCATTTTACCTTAAACAGAATAAATAATAACAGGCACCGTTTTTAAACGGGCGACATTCTCAGTATTATTTTACAAGCCTCAACATGTCGGACACAAAAATCTATTTTACAATACTTCTTTTTATACTTTTTGTAATTAAAACTATAATCTTGTGCCAAAGGTGCTGTGCTCCAAAAAAAACCGACTCTAGAGAGGGTGATATTGTTTAACAGCATAGCGGAAGCACGTGATAATATATCAAATGATGGACGTCGAAGAGGTATCCGGAACAAAAGGGAAGGTTTTCGTCGACGTGAAGAGAGTCCAGCCGAACAGACTCAGCTTGTAATGAGAAACACTAAATATCGTGTAGATCACAATGAACGTTATAAATTAGATTTTCCTATTATGTAATATTTACTGTTGTACACAATACTTCATAATAAATTTATGTATATCTTCAGTGCTTTTAATATCATACATATTAATAAATATTTTTCGATGATATAATTGTTTACATTTAATATAGTTGGATTAAAATTTAATAGTGATATGTATAAACAACGTATATGCCTATACATTTTGCTGACGCTGACGTAATTTGGAAGAATTAAATTTTGTGGTATCTATTGATGCATTCTGTTTTCTCTTCAACTGAAAGTTAACGTTCTTATTCATATTGAGTTATATCCCTCAAACTTACTAATAAGACCATAACAATATATAAACTAAATTTTGTTCGGCATTTCTATACTGTCATTAATATAACTCTAACGCAGTGATTCCCAAAGTGGTATATATCGACCCCTAGGGGTCTATGACAACCTGCAAGGGGTCTACGTCAGCGAAAAAAATTTTTGGGGGTCCATGAAATGAAAATGGGGGTCCACGATAGTGGATCTCAACACATACACTGATAGTACCTATTTACTTACATCATACTATCTTATAATATCAAAACATATACATTATTTATAAAAGTACCTATGAAGTAAAAAATGTATTATATATGTTTATAAAATTGTGTAAGTTGTAGGATGTTGGTATTCGCTTTGTGGTCGCAATACATTTTGAACTTGTAAAAACCTGAGAGTCGCAGTCTCAGAGCTTCGTTACCTTGCACTGACTTGTTCAATTCGTCACTCTATAAATACGAATGTGGGACAAATACGTTTATTCGTTCAAAATTTTAATTTGAGTAGTTTTAATTTAAATTCAATTAATAAATGTATAAATTAACATGTGTTTTTACTTTAAGTTTTTAACACTAACTTCAATACAGTTAGAAATGTACATGAAATTAATATCAGGTAAGTAGGGGGTCTACCCAACACGGAAAAGCATGGCAAGGGGTCTACGACACAAAAAAGTTTGGGGAACTCTGCTCTAAAAGAAGCTGATGAAATATGAGATCCATGATTGTGAATTACTTGATGATAAATGCTTATTTATATAACACATAAAAAGTTAACAAAACATTAGGTTTCGTGATGAGAGCCAGTTCTCAATTTAATTAAAAAAACCATTAAAGATTTTGTATTATTCACTGGTGGGTAGTCTTCTAGAGTATGCCTCAAAAGCATCGAATCCCAGTGGCAGTTGCTTTTTTTAGTACTAAGTACGTTTTGGTGCAATTACGGCTAATTACGTGGGTAACAAATGTCTAGCCACGCCACCTCCGCCAGGCCCCGGTCGAAGAGGAAGGCCCAAGAAATGCTGGCTTGACGTCGTGAAGGATGACATGCGTGCCAATGGTCTCAAAACAGGGGATGCTGAAGACCGCGCGAAGTGGAGTAGAAAAAGTAGGAAAGCGGACCCTGGGCGTCGGAGTGAACGCTCCGAACGCAACCGGGATTTAAAGCTCGGATGATGATGATCATGATGACGTCTTGGTGCTATTACGAATGAGCAAGTAAGTTCACATAATGCATACGTACACATAATGATGCACCCAAGGACAAGGGTGCATTATTATGTGATTTCGACAGGGACAATCGCTGGTCAGTGTCACGCCACATTTAGATTAAATTTGTCAAGGGACCTCTACGTGTTGGGCTCCCCATGACACCCCGCAAGCATTCCAAAGTTCGGGCCATTTTTTTGGCCGTGATCTTCAAAGATATACATTATAAAATAAAATAAAAATAAATAAATAATAAAAATAACAATGAAAATGTGTGCTAAAATAGAGAAAAAACAGAAAGCAATAATAACATAATATTAGATTAAAATTATTAATTAAAAATAGCTTTAGAAATAAGTTAATTTATACTTTATAGTTTTTGTAGTCAGTTTTTTTAAATAAAGTTTTTTTTTCATTTATTACTTTTTAGTGTCTAGCTACGGGTAGGCCAACGAAAGGTGCCGCGCGCCTAAAAAAATATAGGTCCGAAGAAACGGGAATGGAAAAATAAATAAAAAAAAAAAACAGAAAATGAAAAATACTGGGCCAAACATGTTAAATTTTTAGGGGACCAAATGACAACTATTCCGCATCAAACTAAAGAAGAATCACGTAAATTGGATCATAAATCTCAGCGTAATCGGTGTACATACACAAAAAAAATATACACCAATCAAGTTGAGAACCTCCTCCTTTTAGAAGTCGGTTTATGAATCTAAATTGAAGCTCTTATTATATACACATGTTACACGTGAAACATGCGGTTAGGCTGTATGGACTCTGTTCTTTTTCCTGTCATTTTTGCGTTACATTATTCAATTATATGAAATACATGTTTATTATATTGTTACGAGCTACAGAACTCGAATTAAAATGCCGTTGGAATTACTATATTAGAACTATACAAACACCTGTAAAACAGGTACAAATATAACTGGACAGGACCAGTACAAACTGCACAGTCATTATATTGCTTATCGAATGTACACGTCTTGCTTTGATCGTGGTTCTCGCTAGACTGCCGATCTCTCCATTCGGCCATTGCTGCACCGATACAATATGACCGCCAGCTCGCATAGATCGGATTTTTTTGAATTTAGTTCGACACACCTACCTAATGACTGGCATAAAACATGTACAATAACAATATAATGTTTTTCTTCATTACAAATTTTAAACACAAAGTAAACAAAATAGGTCCAAATGCTGGAAAGATAATAAACCAGGTTTATAGCAGGCAGATGTGCATTCACTTTTTTTGTCGGCATGTAACAATATGTTTATCAAATTACTAACTCCTGCCCGCAACGTTGTACAGTTACAAAGACCAAAATCGTCGCGGTACTTAATTGAAATGAAAGAAATGTAATGATATCGCCAATAAAAGATTCAGGAACTTTTTCTGGATGACAGGTACCTTATGTCCTTGTCCACGCTGACAACGTGTATCTAAAATTTCAAATAATTGCGATTTACCTTAAACGAATAAATAAAATCAGGCATCGTCTAAGAACGGGCTACAGTCAGTCTTATCTGTAAGCCTCACGTTGTCAAGTTCGACATTTTCGCCGCAAAAGTCTTTTTTGCATTGTCTCTTATACTAATTGCATTCGAATGCAAAAGCATCAAGTCTCAAGAAGAGTTTAGCCTTCAGACGGAACAGCTGCGATGTTCGAGAGAGAGTTGGGTCTAAAGATTGGAGGATTTATTGATACACCCGACCTATTATCAAACGATGGACGTCGAGGAATTATCCGGGACAAAAGAGAAAAAAATCAGTGTACAGACTGTCCACATGGATATAGATTAATAGGATCAGTTTGTGTAAGAAACGATGAAGATAATTAATTATATTTATCTCTTAAGAAATTTTGAATGTTCTTCACAATATGTATTCATCGATTGCATGATATTTTAATGTAACAGATTTTAATAAATATATTTTTATTGTACTGTAGGCATTATTGAACTATTTTATCAAATTTAAATAGTGCTACGAAAATATATTACTTTTTTGCTGACGCTGACGCAAAATAGGTTTTTTTTTTTCAATTAGCTGTATTTATTAAATCACTAGTTCTACCCGTGACTTGAATAGTTGAAAAAAAGTGTGCGTCTCGGGAGGCACGATATAAGTGATAACTAATACTAGTCTAAGTTGAACTATTTAATATTAAAATTGTTTAACTGGAGAGATGGTTAAGGTTTTACTTAAATTGTATGTATATAGCGCGTGGGTTATACTGAGAGAGGATGCGCCTGCCTACCGCTGTCGTATGCGTGAGAGAAAAGGAAGCCAGACAGACTGGCGCCGTAACGCGTTACGTAACGAAGCGGTTTGCCCTCCCAAAAGAAGTTATCGCTTCAGAAACCCTCCCGATTCTAAAACATTCTTCATTGGCATTGGCTCCGCTCCTATTGTTCTTAGCGTGATGATATGTAGCCTAATTGTTTTTTGATTTATAAAATGTTTTATTGTATGATGATACCGGCAATATCAATACTTAATTAGGTGCATAAGTTGTATAATAAGCTGTTTAAGTAATTAAAGTTTTTCTAACTACCCCACGGGAAAACTTTAATTTTTCGGGATCAAAAGTATCCTATATGTTGACCCCTGGGCATATAGCTACCACCATTCAAAATTTCATTTCAATCGGTCTCGTCGTTTGGAAGATTAGCCGGTACAAACAGGCAGACACACTGACAAACAGACAAAAAGAGAAAGTAAAATATAAAAAAAACTAAATTCGTTCTATTTCGCTTTTTACATCCCCCTGACTCGGTTTCATTCATTTCATCATTATTTTTCCATTGGACAGAAATTCGGCCTTTACAATTTTATTATATTGTTACGAGCTACAGGACTCGAATCAAAATGCTATTGGAATTAATATAGAATTTATTAGAACTATACAAACACGTATAACAAAGGTACAAATATCACTAGACACTACTAGTACAACTGCAGGATTCAATAACACGCGCAATGTCCGTCACTATATCGCTCATCGAATGTATGTCTTGCTCGTATCATAATCCTCGCTTCACTGATTCACCCCTTCGTTCGGGCATTCTTTTATAATAAACTGTACAATGCTTAGACTGAGTTTTTCCAAGAAAACGTAATCTGCACACCTGGTTAAAACTGCATTTTATGACACGCAGGTGCGCCTTCACAGTTGCCGGCATGTAACAATATGTATAGAGTAGCTGTGCCCGCGACGCCGTCCGTGTGGAATTTAAATTCAAAACCCCCGATTTTGAAATATTCTTCATTAGTGCTCCGCTCCGATTGGTCCTAGCGTGATGATATATAGCCTATAGCCTTCCTTGATAAATGTACTATCCAACACTGAAATAATTTTTAAAATCGGACCAGTGGTTCCTGAGATTAGCGCGTTTAAACAAACAAACAAACTCTTCCGCTTTATAATATTAGTATAGAGCTAGTTTTGTGTTCAATTGAACTTTAAGATATACTTTGTAGAAACATCCCATCACGATGACTCAACCCCAAATGATATCGTAACATTTAGCATAGAAGGTAATCTTCAGAAGATCCGGAGAACGTGGATTACATGACCCTGGCCTAAAATTCTAAGCAAACATTGACCAATTGCGTATCAGTCTACACACATGCAAGGGTTCAAGGTAACATAACAGGTGACAAACATTCAGTTTCCATCATATACTCGAAGAATCTTAAAAAAGCATTTAATCAAAATACCCTTTATCTCGGAAATACGCAACGGATTTTATTCAACCAGTTTTCCTTAAGAGTATATTTAGTTAAATTAGCCCCGAAATATTTCCATATTCTTACACAGTCTGTTATAGAAGTTAGAGTTAAGCTCAGCCCGCCAGTTTGAACAGTTTTTACGGCTTTTTTTATTGCTAGAGTTCAGCAGACAGGCAGACGGTGCACTTGATGGAAAGTGGTTACCATCGCCTATAGACTTTTGCAACACCAAAGGTGCTACAAATGTGCTACTGTTCTTGTAAGGGAGACTGGAACCTGGTCACTAATGCCGGAACACAACACAAGGTATTTATGGCTGCATACTCTAGACCAGAGGCGGTCGCTATCCAGTAGGGCAAATACCCTATCACCTGGCTGTGGGTTGGTTTGTTGCCTCTTACGACAGGCCGCCCGGCCGTAGGATATTGTATTCTTTCTCCGTTCTTGCATGGATAAAGGTTCCTGCTTTTGGGTTTCCTTAACCAATTTGGCACGGAACTCGTATGATTTTTCACTATCACTCTACTGGGCACGTCGTGGAGCACTCGTGTCACTAAAAATTAAGGGTGGCTTCCATGGCATATGGTCATGGGGAGGCTAACACCTAGAGCCCCCCCTTGACAAATTTAATCTAAATGTGACGTGACACTGACCGGCGATGATCCCTGTCAAAACCATATAATAATGCACCCAAGGACAAGTCCCAGCCAGCGTGGGTCTGTTGTTGGAAATAAGAACAAAAAGTACCAGGCTCTTGAGGTGAACTCCTAGTGGTACTAGCTGTCCGGAAATATGGGGACTATGGCGTCTGTCCGTCGCAATGTTCGGGGAACATGGAAAATGGGCAGCCGGTAACTAGCGACTCACTGCATGGGCCTCAAAAAATGCCATAGAAGGCATGGCAACATGGGTGTGAGTGGCTAAGAGGTGTAGAGAGGTGGGCTGCAGGTTCACAGAGACTACTTCTGACTTTATGGGTAAGGCAAGAACGGAGGCGGGGCCTGGCCTTGGCCCCTGGAGTAAGGTCTGTGATATCTGTACATATAATAAAACTGTAGAGGTCGAATTTCTGTACCATGAAAAAAAAGCTAAAAACCGAGTCAGGAGGATGGATGTATGAAGATAAATAATATGGAGGATGTAAGAAGTAAAATAAAATTAATTAAAAAAAAACAAATTTTTTGTTTCTCTGTCTGTCTGTTTGTACATGCTAATCTCCGAAACGTCAGGACCGATTTACATGAAATTTTGTATGGTAGTAACTTATATCCCTGGTCAACATATGATACTTTTTATGCCCAAAAATTATAGGGTTCCCGTGGGATAGTTAAAAAATCTTTAATTAATTAAACAGCTTGAACGTGACGCTGACGAAGTCACGGGTATCAGCTAGTTACTATTATATTGCTACAAAAATAACGTATTCGATTAAGCTATAATCCGTAGCCAGCGTGGTGTTCTATCACTTTTGGTACTTAAATTACATTTTTTTATGGGTATCTTAATTGTTCACTGTTAATTATTTGCGCTAATTCTCTTAGTATTGAAGTGTGATCATCTGTAGTTTATTGCTAATTTGTTATGTGTTTGGTCGACTTTCTAGTAAGACATCATAAACCACGTTGCAAGCTCTTCGAAGCCATGCTGTTTTCGATTTAATATATAAGGTCGGCGCCTTGAGACAGAGTTAATTGAGTTTCAATTACGATCGAGGCGTGATTCAGTGTACCTTCTGAACGAGAACTTCAAATCGACAGACTTTGCGTGTCTTATATTATTACAGTCTCTAGTCTTAAAATATGGTCAGAAATCTGCCTAAGTGGTAAATGCGTTCCAGCCAGGGTTTGGACCCGCGCTCTTTGAGTTCGAGACGAATGCACTAGCCGTGACTATTTGTAAAATATTGTACCTTTAATCCCTTAAGACTGCAAGTAGAATACTGATGCTTATTCACCGTATTTTTTGATAAAGTGCTCAGAAAACTGGCTACGTTAAAATATATAAGTCAAAATTTAAATCTACTTCCTATTCTATGTACACCTCGTGTTATCGCTGTTAAAAGGAGTAGAAGGGACAAGAAACTTCCCAGCAATACGTCTAGCAAAAAATTCTTTGATCATAATTGTTTTTGTTGTATTTATAAAAACCGTGAACTATGATTTTTAAATACGAATACCGCAAGCGTAACAATATACTTCAGTAGTCTATAATTACTCGACCGAGTGAACTCTTTCGATGACCTTCGAATATACCTATATAACAAATTTTCTTCAAATGGAACTAAATTAAAGCAGCCGTCGACTTCAAACAGGGATAATTACAGTTTTTATTTACAATCTTCTACACGTACATCCATAGTTCGACATGATTGCCGTAAAAATATGTGTTGGGTTATTTTCTCTTATGTTAATTGCGAGCGAATGCAAGAGCACCAACTCTGCAGAAGAGAGACAGCCTTCAAGTGAAACATCTGCGATGTACAAGAAAGGGTCGGATCTAGAGTTGGAAAGATCGTTTGTTAGCGCATCGGAAGCACGCGATATTTTGTCAAACGACGGACATTCGTATCCGGAACAAAAGGGCATACTATATAATTATTCGTGGCGGGTGCCCACGTGGAAAGATTCCTTCCGGGGATATTTGCGTAGAAGAAGACAAAACTGATAAAATTAATGGTGGCGGGTGCCCATGTGGATATATTCGTTCCGGAGATATTTGTGTAGAAAAAGACAAAAATGAATAATTATTACTTGTTTACGAATTATCAATTGTTCAAGTTTTAACTAATCGATTTAATTACATTTTCAGTGCTTTCAATGTCATAAATTTTAATAAATATTTTTTGATAATATCTTTGTTTATATTTAATCCAGTCAGTATATATAGCGTATAAACGTTAATTGGTTTCAATTGAAAAATTGATAATTTAGTCAGTGATGTTCATATATGATATACTTGGTTCTTCTACACCGATATTTATCATCATCTTCATCATGATATATAATCATCACTAGCATAACCATTGAACTTCGGGATTTGTCTTCTACCGAAACCATGTGATC
Organism: Dendrolimus pini; assembly: GCA_949752895.1. Taxonomy (NCBI): domain Eukaryota; kingdom Metazoa; phylum Arthropoda; class Insecta; order Lepidoptera; family Lasiocampidae; genus Dendrolimus; species Dendrolimus pini. The sequence continues at coordinate 549,828 of OX457138.1, read as the reverse complement.
TAGTTTGTCTGATTTATCACTAGAACAGATCTCTAGAAGATCTGGCGAAGAACTTAGATCAATTTTTTCTGTCAACAGCATGTTTTGAATTTTATAATATAATAGATATAAAACTATAAACTAAAATCGATCCAGCCCGAGGAAAATGCTGTTGCATGGGAACCAAAACTGTTCTCCAGTGGAATTTATTATTTAAAGGTGTTAAATGCGTTTAGTGTTTCTTAAATAAATTTAAAAAACCTTTTGCAAGCTGCCTATATAAGTCTATTATGCTATTTTTTTATTGTTTCTTTGTTTAATTTTCTTTTTATTTTTATCGTTGGCTGTGGAGGCTTATTAATAGCTTCTCTATTATCTAGCTTATTTATAGTTATTACTAATCAGCTGTTCACCCCCCCCCTTAAATAAAATAAAATAATAGAAAAAATATTCGAGGTCGGCAGCGCTTAAGTAACACCTCTGGCGTTGCAAACGTCCATAGACGACGATAACCGCTTTCCATCAGGTGGTCCGTCTGCCTATCTGCTGTACTCCAGCTATAAAAAAAACCTGTCAATTTTATTTTTTCGTTTTTAGAGCGTTTAATTAAAATACTGTTCTACAATGGAATTAATTGAAAGATAAATTATTAAAAGCGAATATTTTCCGGAATCTAAATTACACTAAATTGCAAACTACACATATTATTTTAATGTTTTTCCTTAAATGAAATAAAGTTTCGAGGCAGAGCGTATTCGTTGTTTAGGTTTCGAAGCATCCATACGTACTGTGCCATCATGGCTGCTGCGAGAGTCTCTTTGGTATTGTTATTTCTTGTGATAGTTGCAATCGAATGCAAGAGTTTCTGATCAGACGATTTCGCAACGGAATTTAAGGACGAATGGGTAATAAAATTAAAGGACGAAGTGATAAAAAAATACCAATTCCAGGAAGATTTAATGAAGAATGTAAATATAGCAATGCCGGAAGTTTCATTCTCAATCAGTGGAGCAAGGCTTATGAGTTATTATATATTTTATTATTATATATATATTAAACTTTCAACGTTCTATACAATCTTTAATAACTGTTTTATAGATGTTTTCAGTCGATTCAATGTGAAAGATTTGATTAAATATTATTTGATTATATTGCTGTTGTTATTTATATTATTATTTAATCCAATTTTATTGAACTTTAATGACGGTCGAGGCCCTTCACTATAGGACCGTTGACGGTGACAACTAGCGGCACAATGTCTCAAAATGATCGTGGACTCCAGACGCCACCTTATACATGAGCAAGATCTGAGTATTTTCTTAGCTTTTCTTTTTCTTCTTCACGAGGCTATCGTCATGCGTGATACTGATGTCAACGAGCACTGCTAGTCGCGCAGATTGATCTGCTACATAAAAAGAAAATTAAGATTTCTTTATTGTTTCGAATAAATTAATAGGCCGCCAATAATAGAGGGGGGTTCCAACAATGAGTTTTGCTTAGTTTGTTAAACGAAAATCTCGCTTAAATAAAAATATCCCTATTAATATTATAAATGCGAAAGTAACTCTGTCTGTCTGTCTGTCTGTTCCGTTTTCACGTAAAAACTACTGGACCGATTTGGCTGAAACTCAGTATATATATATTTTCGATACCGAGGATGCACATAGGATACTTTTTATCCCGAAAAATGGGATAGTTTCCGGGATAAAAATATATTTGTCTTTCTGTTTGTTATGTTGTTTCTGTTGTTGTTCTCTTTCTTTTTGGTCATTTTGGCTATTTTAGCCTTTTTACACATTTTGGCCATGTCGGTCACTTTGGCCTTTTCGGTCATTTTGGCCATGTTGGTTATTTTGGCCTTTTTGGTCATTTTAGCCTTTTTGGTAATTTTGGCCTTTTTGGTTATTTTGACCATGTCGGTCACTGTGGCCTTTTTGGTCATTTTGGCCATGGGGGTCATTTTGGCCTTTTTGGTCATTTTGACCATGTCGGTCACTCTGGCCTTTTTGGTCATTTTGACCATGTCGGTCATTTTGGCCTTTTTGGTCATTTTGACCATTTTGGCCTTTTTGGTCGTTTTTGCCTATTCCGTCATTTTGGCCATGTCGGTCACTGTGGCCTTTTTGGTCATTTTGGCCATGTCGGTTATTTTGGCCTTTTTGGTAATTTTGACCATTTTGATTATATTGGCCTTTTTGGTAGTTTTTGCCTATTCCGTCATTTTGGCCACGTCGGTCACTGTGGCCTTTTTGGTCATTTTGGCCATGTCGGTCATTTCGGCCTTTTTGGTCATTTTGACCATTTTGATCATTTTGGCTTTTTGGCCTTTTTGGTCGTTTTTGCCTATTCCGTCATTTTGGCCATGTCGGTCACTGTGGTCTTTTTGGCCATGACGGTCACTGTGGCCTTTTTGGTCTTTCGGCCATGTCGGTCATTCCGGCCTTTTTGGTCATTTTGACCATTTTGTTCATTTTTGCCTTTTTGGTCATTTTTGCTATTTCAGTAACTTTGGCCTTTTTAGTCTTTTTGGTAATTTTGGCCATGTCGGTAATGTTGGCCAATTCGGTCATTTTGACCATTTTGGTCATACTTTTTATCGCAAAAATAAAACTAAAATAGATGAAAGTTTGAGTGAGAGACTAATCGTTTCTCAAGTTTATACATATAAAAATTCATAATCTGTAGAAAAAAGTGCGATAGTAACTCGATCTGTCTGTCTGAATACCGAAAATGGACATAGATACTTTTCATCCTGGGAGATGGGATAGTTTGCGATATAAATAAAATTAAAAAAAGTAAATCTTATGGGGGCAATTAGCACCAATATAAAAATATAAAACAATTTAACCTGTTTTAACGCCGGCTGTTTAAACAAGAGGTACGCACTAGAGTTTGACCCGCGGCAGAGCCGCGGGGTAAACTCTAGTATTTTATATGTAACAAAAATAGCTCAAGCTCTTGCTTACACTGCGCCCCATCTAGGCTAATATTTTCCATTTTGGTGGTCCAAATTCAACCTTTTCTATTCCTTACATAGGGGTAAAATGACCTTCACAGGGTCATTGGGATATATCTATATATATATATAAAAGAAAGTCGTGTTGTTACACTATTTATAACTCAAGAACGGCTGTACTGATTTGGCTGAAAATTGGTGGGGAGGTAACTTAGAACCGGGAGACGGACATGGGATACTTTTTATCCCGTTGGAACCAGTAGGTGGCACTGAGATCGGTTTCTAGAATCCTAGGAGGATCACCTAGACCGATTTTGGTGATTTTGTTTTTGTGTGTTTGAGTGGGTCCCCGGATGGCTTAAATTCACAATTGTAACCGGAAGGTGGCGCTGGGATCAGGTCCTAGATTTTATTCTTTTAGAGCAGGACAACGTCTGCTGGGGCCGCTAGTTGTTAATAAAGTCAACTTCAGCTTTTCAGGGATTATCTGCCTTACTGAGATTCGGTGAATGAGTGTGTTTCAGATAGCTTTCCTAATTTAATATTTAAATTATAAGGGCTTGACTTGAATTTGTTTCAATGTTACTGTTGGTTACTAATTTGAGTTCTGAACTTTGTTTAATATAAAGGTATAGTAGGCTTCTTTAAGGTTCTTTAAGAAGTCCGTATACTTACTCTTACTCTATAAGACCAATAGACTATTGTTATATTTTGTCCTTTTAATGATCTTTTATAGTGTTACATACCGACAAAGATAAACGCACAACTGCCTGTCGTAAATCGAAATCGTAAAATCGTAGTTTATTACCTCCCCGCATTTAGGAATTCTTTTGTTTACTTTGTGTTTAGAATTCGTAATTAAGAAAAACATTATATTGTTATTGTACTTTTTTCTGGCCGTCATTAGTGTCGAACTATTTATTCCTTGTTGTTATTGTATTGCATCGAAGCTTGCCAGGTATGGATCGGTGTATTATAAAACAATGGCCCAAGGCGGAGAGGGGCAGTCAAGCGTACGAGCAAGACGTAGATTCGAAAAGCGATATAGTGACAGACTTTTGCGCGTGTTATTTAATCGTGCAGTTCATACTGGTTGTACCCAGTTATATTTGTCCCCGTTTTATAGCTGTTTGTACAGTTCTAATAAATTCTATAGTTATTCCAATTACATTTTAATTCGAGTTCTGTTTAGCTCGTTACAATAGGGTAAATATGCTTATTCCACGATTATTAATTACTAGGGGCAGACGTTGTTCTGCCTGGAAAAAAATTTAGACCCCGATAAATTTAAACTAGATATATCCTATGTTAATCACTGATAACGTAGCTAATGGTGAAAGATTTTTTGAAATCGGTACTGTACTTTTTGGGTTTATCCGTTACAAATATATAAATGTACAAATCTTTCCTGTTTGTCTACATAATAGACATAGAGGTCAAATTTCTGTACATTGAAAGAAAATGCCAAAAACCGAGTAAGGGGGATATAAGAAGTGAAATAGAACTAATATAGATTTTTTCCAAATTTTTTGTTTCTCTGTTTGTACGGGGTCTCCGAAACGACTGGCCCGATTTAAATGAATTTTTCTATGGTGGTAGCTTATATCCCTGGTCAACATATAGAATACTTTCGATTCCAAAATATTAAAGAATTCCCGTGGGATAGTTAGAAAACTTTCCACGCGGACGAAGTCGCGGGCAGAACATAAATTAGTATTATTAGTATAAATGTACGTAATTATTTCAATGCAATTTAGGCTATCTGTGGTTCCTTGCTATATAGTGCGGTTTGTAGTTTGAGGAAAGGAAAGCAAACTAAACCAGGAATTACCCATGATGATATATTTCTATTTTTGGTCCCTACATAATTAGGTAGGATTTTTTTTAAGAGAATCCCTGTTTATCTTTATATATAAAATTCTTCTGTTCGGGTATGTTACTTTTTTTTCCTAAACGCTTTAACCGATTTTGGTATTTCTTTGTATGTGTTGAAGTGGATTCGATAATGAAGGAAGAAGAAAGAAAGAAAATAATTTTATTCAGGACGAATTACATGGAATAGTGTAGGTATAATTGTTAACAAATTCAAAATTAATATAACTTAATCTTGTCCTGAAAGGGGCATCAGTCTCAGCATAATGATGGTCTTCTACAACCAGCGCTGATCTTCCGCTGAGCCCTTTAGGTACTGTCATGGCTGATATTACATCAATGCTAAGCATGAAAGTAGAATCTAATAAATTGATGTTCGTTAGTCTCGCGAGAACTCGAGAACGGCTGGACTGATTTGGCTAATTTTGGTTTTGAATTATTTGTGCAAGTCCAGGGAAGGTTTAAAAGGTGAGTAAATATGAAAAAATGCTTGGGATATAGTAAAAACAACAATTTCGCTTTCCTTAGAAACTACTCCGACCTGTCAAAATTTTGATGTTCGACCCGTCGTTCAAAAATCATCATTTTTATTTATTGATTCTGAGACGGTACGAAGTTTACCGGGTCAGCTAATTATATATATATATATATATATATATATATATATATATATATATATATATATATATATATATATAATATATGCACATACATACATACGTATTATATACAAGAAATAGGGAAAATAATAATCATAAATATATTAATGTTGTAAATTCGAGTATTTCTAAAATTAAATTAAATAATCGTCATTACAATTAATTTAAATACCACTTTTTACCTGTTTTAGGTTGTGTTGTGAAGGTGGTGCTATTTTAATTCAGATCTAAACCCATTTAGATATTGCCGCTTTCCAATGGGTGGTGGAACATTATTTCAGGACCTTGATGCTGCGTAGCGAAAGCTCCACCGAAAGCCGGCTGCACAATGACGTTGCGAGGCAAGAACTGACCATTCTGCGACTTGATACCCAAGAGAGCTTCTCATATAAAAAATTTGAGAGTTGTCAAGGGACACCCGGATGGAACGAAGTTCCTTTCGATTAATTAGTGAAGAAATTGTAATTAAATAATCGTCGCGACACCACACTGTTCAATGCGAAATAGAAAGACGAAACGAAAATAACTGGCTTGCTTTCTATGAGAGAGAGAGACAGATAAAGAAACACGCGCACGCCGCACGGCTTACAACTATAGGAAAAAGTATCGTTACAACTTTTGGTCTTAATTTTTTCCGTCTAGCCCCCTTTCGCAACGCGCGATAAGGAACTTCGTTCCAATAACGTGGAGTTTTGTGTATTATGTCTCCGAAGAGAGGACATAGGTGTAGCTTGCAACGGTGGAGCATTTTCATAATTAAATGCTTATTCAAATATGGTGATACATGACCTCTAAATGGAATATCGAATAATCGTTATAATGGCTTAGATTTACAATTGGATCCGATAGGTGACTCTTTGTCTGTTTTATTTTTATGTATATTTGAGTTCCCTTGGTGAGTTGAATTCTCAATTGGAATCAGGACGTAGAATTTTATTTTTCAGGCCAAGACAATATCAGCCGGGCACGCTTGTGTCTATATAAACAAGTAGCATTTGCCAGCAAAACTCATTGCACGTTGTCAAGAGGATGATGTATGCCCTCGTGTGTGCGATTGTGGAATATATAAGGATTTTAAAGGACTGAAAGCATTCTTACGAGTTTCCGAGACTGAACTGACTGAATTTAAGCCATCCTGGGATCCACTTGAACACACATAGAAATAATTCACCTAAATCAAGCGAATGAAAATGAGTTTACAGTCAGCTTTGCCGAAAGCGGCCAGGAAAGATCCATAACAAATGAATGGCTAGACTGATATTGTGACTGATGTTTTTCTAATGATATTTTTTTTATTGATGAATATCATATTGTAATACTTATTATCCTATTCCAAACGAAGACAATTCCAAAAATCATAAAAATTGGTCCAGCCTTTCTAAAGTTATAAATGGTGTAACTAATATGACTTTGTTTTATAATGTTACGAGTTGCAAGACTCGAATTAAAAAGCCGTAGGAATTATTATAGGATTTATTAGAACTATACAAACACGTATAACACAGGCACAAATATAACTGTACACAACTAGTACAAACGTAATCCTCCGTAGGGGCATTGCATCATACTGTACAAATGCAATAAGTCTGCTCGACCGCGAGGACGGAATTTCTAAGAATCACACCTGACTAATGACTACCATAAAGATTACAATGCACAATGGGCTTATTTTCCAATTACAAATTTAAACACAAGAAGTCCAAATGCCGAAAAGGTAATAAAATTTGTTTCTATAGGGCTGCAGGTGTGAGTTTGTCTTTGTCGGCACGTCGGTTGTAACAATAATATAGACATAGAAAATATTGAATTTGACTGGGTGCTAATCATCGTGTGGGGTGCTAACAATGGCATACTTCGTGTGTCAAATTGAACTCCAGCCAATTATTTTCTGGTTAAGCTAGTAAGTACAAAAAACATTTAGTTATTGGCCCTCAATAAAAAATACTGAGTCAATTTCCTCAACAATACTCATTTTTTGTACAAAAAACCAACTATATTGAGAATTGGTCCTCAGGTCAGAGGTCGCAGGCGAGGGTCCAGAGAGCTCTTTTGTTGTAAAATTGATTGCTTAACTTGATGGCCCAGCCTGTTAATGGTTATTATGATTTCTTTGCGCTCAATATATTTATAGGGATCAATAAGCGAATATGTCTTTTATAATATTACTCTTAATATTTTTTATTTTTTTTTATAGCTGGAGTACAGCAGACACGCTAACGGCCCACCTGACGGAAAGCGGTTACCGTCGCCTATGGACGTTTACAACATCAGAGATGTCACTAACGCGCTGCCAGCCTCGAAGAAATTTTATAGCACCCTTTTTGAAAACTCCATATCGTAGCGCTGTGGGAAATCCTCGGCCGGGAGCTCATTCCAAATCCCCGCGGTACGTAAGAAAAACGTTCTACAGAACCTTTGCGTGCGAAACGGCTCAAGGAAGTGGGGGTGAACTCCCAATAATACATACATTCATGCTATCATGCTTGTTTCCTATTGGTGGTTGGCAGAGACTATGGATGTCCGCTTGCAACGGTCCTTACAGCCAACTTTCACTTATTTTACTTTATTTAGAGATGTACTATCCGTGCAAGAACGGAGAACGAATACAATTTCCTACGGCGGGGCGGCCTTTCGTAAGAGGCGACAGAACAACCCACAGCCAGGTGGTAGGGCATTTGCCCGACTGGATGGCTACCACCCCTGGTCTAGAGTATGTCGCCATAACAAACTTGAGTTATCCTGATAGCAGTGTCCAGGTATAGCAGTGACGTAGTGTTGGACTTCCAATGGTGTGCTCGAACCCTACTAACTAAACCACTTTGGTGTTCCATCGACACCCGTAAAATCAGCAGAGTCTTGGTAACCAAAGATACTTCCGATAAATCCATTCCTCCTATCTGAACCGTCTATTTCATACCTGTCTAAATTATATTGATCAATATTAAGTTCAGTTTTGTCAATGTGTGAATTAATGTGTTTAGTTTTGTAGAATCATTAAGAGATGGCATCACCGTCGTTCTGTATGGCAGCATGGTTGCTTAATCGTGGATACACTTGTATTATTGGATTTCGTGGTTTGCATTAGGAACTGGCTCGCGAGCGCCTTCGCAGATTGTGAAGGCGCGAAGGTGCTCGCCCTGAAAACCTCGGTAAAGTTGTAAGGTCGTACGGACCAAGAGCATAAAGTCAAGTCCAATCTGTCCAATAATAAATTGCATTTCAATGTGCTAGTGCTTGATTTTTTGTGCGGTGTAGTGCTAACATACGGCATACCCTTTATCTCATTCCCATTGACGTTGCTTTCTGTTAAGTTGTCCGTCTGTCTGTTTATTCGCATTAGGCAATAAAATAAAATAATCCATATTAATAATAATTGATACGGAACCAACAAAATGTGTACTTCTTCACGCTTATCTTTTTCCTTTTACGATCATCGTCGCTTCAAGTAATGATTTTTCTATTGTTATATTTTTTGTGTTATACATTTTTTCCTCCTTTATCTAATTGATTGGGAGATCCTTGATTTTATTTTGTATTTTATTTTATCTCCAATCGTGGGAGAAGAGGTTCTTTATTAAGTTTTATTTGACTCTGATAGTACAATAAAAAGTTTTATCAATTTCTTTTCAAAGATAAAATCTGTACGTATTGTTACATTTATTTAGTTGCATAGTCGTTAATAAGTTAATATTTAATTTTGTTATGTACCTTCTTATTTCGAAACGTCATTTCTTATTCATTTATATATATATTCATTTATTTATTCTGTGACAAGCGTCTGTTTTGTATAGAGTAGTTCTCTATAATTTACCATAATTTTATGTAACAATATTTATCCCTAGTATGACGTGGTAATTGTGTAGATTATAATTCAAAATCTCTCAATTGTATATAGACGGTACTGACTACATTTTACATTCATGTTGACGACGCGATAGATTTTCTTGTTGTGTTCGAATTATTTTATTACTTGTATAACTTTGAATGAACTGGGGTCTCCCATAAGACCACAGTATGGGATCCCTCTCGTCAGAACGCGGATGGTAAACAAACGTTTAAAGGCTCGACGAGGCAGACAGTGCATCGGCTCCCTTAGTACAGCAGGTATCTAGTGGCATTCGCAATCACTTACCAACAGGTGGACCGTTTACCAGTTAACCTAGCAGCAACAAAAGTGGTTATTAAACGCTATGGGTCAAAAATAACACTGGTAATATATAATTGTATATACTTACACAGTGTGAGAAAAAATTAAGTATTAAGAATGTAAATACCCCAACCTGTAAATAATAGAAAGGTAATAATTAAGTAATAAAATAAATAGAGTTTGACTCTTAACAAGATAGTTATATAGAAAGATATATAGATAAAATAAACAAACATGTAATAAATAGAATTAATTAACTAGAAAGATACAATCGTAATAGCAAATAAGTAAATGTATTAGAAAACCATATTTGAGAAAGGAAAAGAAAATATAAAAATACCCCCCCCCCCCCCTATTATCTCTAGTATATTAGACATATAGATAGTTACAACAAGACTAGAAAAAGAAAAGACTCTGTGTTGGCACATCACGGAGAAGTAGGCAAAAAAAACCTAGCAGCAAACAAGAAAAACTACCTTGTATTTACATTCTGCTAAATGCCAGTGCATTAAACTAGTCGTCTTTCAACTTTTTAAAAGCCAAGATACGCTGTCTGAAATTAATTTCCTTTAGATCTTAACATCGGCTGAGTTTTGAGTGAACTTTAGGTAAATTAATTTCATGTTATTACACTTTTGAGGGTAGCTCTCAAAGTTCGTACAAAGCGCTGTATACCTGAAAAACATCGTCGAGGAAGTTTATCTTAATGAGAAAAGCGCTTCTTTCAGCTGTTTTATGATACTCAAGTTGACCGAGTTTAATCAAGGCAAAAGTTTGGTTTATGATTTACTTTATATATTACATTAAACTGAGAAACTATTTATCGTGCAGCGCTAGAAGATTGGATACTGACACTGAATACATTTAGAGTAATGGAAAAGATACCTAAGGGCTTGGATAGACGATGCGTTGTTACACGTGGTGGTACTACCGGGTTGTCTGGAAGAGATCGCTATAAGCGATATGGCCACCCATTGTTCTAATTGAAATATGTTTATATTAAATATCTAGGTTTAAGTTATGGTAAATAATAAATAGTTTTAATTCATTCATTCATTCACTACTACAGAAGTTAGTACTGACTACTGTCGGTGAACACCAAAGGCCTCATGCCTAATGGGGCCTTGCAGAAAGTTTAACAATTGTTACGCGATGTCCATCACAGCAGTTAAGAGAACCATAGAGTATATTAATATCATATAGATAATACATACATACATACATACATAACTTCACGCCAGGTCCCTTGCGCGGTAGGCACGAACAACAGAGCGCCATACAGGCTTATTCTTACACACCTCACTTGCTTCTTTGACATTCATAGCTCTTGTCATGCACGCTCGTCTGCTCTTAAGGCTCCTGACATCACCTTCTGCTAATACACGATCAATTTGATCATGGAAGGTGTGTCGTGGCCTTCCGCGACTTCTGCATCCATCCACTTTTGCATTGTATATCTGTTTAGTCATTCTTTTTTTTCTTTACGAACGCGGTCCGCGAGCGTCACTCCGCAGATTTTGCGCAGTGCTCGCATCTCGACCGCGTTTACTCTACTTTCATGCTCTCTGTTCCATACCCAACTCTCGCTTCCATACGTGAGCGTAAGTACCAGCACCGCGTTGTGTATGGCAAGCTGGGCTTTCTGGCTGAGGTTCTTAGCGCCTAGAAGTTTACCTAACGCTCCATTCACACTATTCCCCAAATTTACTCTTCTTTCTATGTCAGCGGTGTACCTTCCATCCCTGCTAAAAGCACATCCAAGATATACAAACTCATTCACTTGTTCCAGCATAACATCATCGACCATTATCCTTGCATTCGTTCTGGTTTCTTCTCTTTCAAACACCATAACCTTTGTTTTCTTCGCATTCAAATGTAAGCCTCTCGCCTGACAGTCATCTTTCATCATTGTGACTAGTGTTTGCAGTTCTGATGGCGATTCGGCTAAAAGCACGGCATCATCCGCATAAAGCAAAGTGCTAACAACTAGATCACCCATCCGCACCCCAACATCCATCAATCTTAATCTCTGGAGACAGTTGTCCAGATATAGGATGAAAAGCAAAGCCGACAGCACGCAGCCCTGCCGGACGCCAATATTGACGTCAAACCAGGGCGACAGGCTGCCGTCCACCCGCACGCATGCCATACAGTCCTCGTAAGTGGACTGCACAGCACGCAGCAATTGGCCATTGATCCCATATCCGGGCAATATGTCCCAGAGGTCCTTCCGCACAACCCTGTCAAATGCTTTCGCTAGATCCACAAAACCGCAGAAAACCTTCCGGCCCATAGCCAGCTGCTTCTCCACGATATTGCGGAGCGAAAAAACTTGATCCATACATCCCCTTCCATTTCTGAAGAATAAATCTTCATAGATAATAATATGATCCTGGCAACACTATGATGTAGTTGCTATGTTTAGCAATTATGCAATATTGTTGTTTTGTAGGGTAGTTTTCGTAGTATTTTCGTATAAAAATGCGGTGTGACGTGTAGACGGGGTTCATTGCTTACTGTGTCGTGGGAATAGTCACACCAAAGGCTGAACAATAAAGGGGAAACTCTGCCCAAATAGTTAATATTTGGTATATTTGGTACTTTCTTACCCAAATCTCTGCAAGGCTGTTTACACAATGTTAAAGTAATTTATTCACTTGAAACGTGAACAGTTTTGCAGATGATATGCTAAGTGATAAAAGTTGCATGTTTCGTCTTTGTCAGACATACAATTCTTTTGTAGTTTTGCTAACAAGCCATTTGTAGTCCTTATGACTACAAATATCTATTATGATTATATTATTGACTAGTTTCTGCCCGCGACTTCGTTCGCGTGGAATAGTTTAAAAAAAGTAAGTTAAAAAACCCCGCGATTTTGAAACATTCTTCATTGGTGCTCCGCTCCTATTGCTCTTAGCGTTATGATAGCCTATAACCTTCCTCTATAAATGGGCTATCTAAAACTGAAAAAAAAATTCAAATCAGACCAATAGTTCCTGAGATTAGCGCGTTCAAGCAAACAAACAAAGAAACAAACTTATCAGCTTTATATATTATATATATAAGATAAAACTCTCTCACTAACACCACACCCTGTCAAATTATCCGCTCCTATTATGTTACGTTGCAGAAAAATTACATTTAGTTTGTTATAAACTGGTTAAGTGATTAAAGCTTTTTAGATATCCCACGGGAACTCTTTAATTGTCCGGGATCAGAAGTATCCTATATGTTGACTAGGGATATAAGCTATCACCGTACAAAATTTCATGTAAATCAGTCCAGTCGTTTCTGAGATTAGCCGGTACAAACAGACAGACAAACAGAGAAACAAAAAATTAAAAAAAAATCAAAATTAGTTCTATTTCACTTCTTACATCCCCCTGACACGGTTTTTAGATATTTGTTTTAATTGTACAGAAATTCGACCTCTACAATTTTATTATAAGTATAGATTGATTCAAGTGGAGTGATTTAAAATTCTCTGGCAAGTGGTTATAATAATAATTCTTAATGCACACGGATTAAGAGTTTCTTAGACATATAATTACAGTTCTACAATAGTAGAGAGTAGGCTTTGGAGAGTAGGAAAAAAGTTTAGATACTTGTATATATATCCGAACATGTGAATAGTATTTATCTGGGTTAAATATAATAGAGCAGACCCACACGAGCAGCACGGTGACCCAAGAGAGACTATATCTGCGTTATTGTTACCGTCAATTGAAGACAATATAGTGACCGGTGTAAAGTTATTATATATTATTAACATGGGTCACTATTTTCCCTCTTTGAAATAAATTGAGTGAAGCTAATGAGTTTATTTTAATTTGTGATTGTTTATGTAATTTATGCCAATATTTGATTAGCAATAAAACTCATATACTCACTCGTAAATCATCCATCATTTTCTTTTTGACTGTGAAACGTAAGAGGCTTCGCAAGATCAAGGTCGCGAACGTCTATGATTAGTCTAGCACCGCCATTGGAGGTCACAGTACTAGTACACCTCTCTCTGTTTCGTCTTGCGGGTTGCAAGGCCGCTGTACGTGCCGCGCTGTGTTCTAGTGCAACGCATCGTATGCGTAGGCCCTAAATGCCTGTACAGACGGCATCATCACTGAGCCGCTGCTGCACTGCTATTCTGCCTACATACGAATCTATGTCAACGATGACAATAATCACGAAATTTATGATCTTACAGATATTATGACAACAATTTTGTTTTTCAAATTTTCCATTATACATAGCAGAGGTCGATAGCTATTTTAAAAGCCAGCTAATTACCTGGTTGTTCACAAAATAGCTACGGCTAAGATGTCAGCAACTTCGCCAACTGGCTAATGATTGTTGAATAAAACCAGCAGCTCATCAGTTTACAGCTTAAGTTTCAGCCGTACCAATTCGCGAGCTCGCTAATAGTTGTCGAATAAAACCAAAAGCTGACTAGTTCACGTCGGCTGCCAGCTGGCGAGTTATTCACCAATTAGCCAAGCAGCTACCACCAGTTTTAAGTTATCATCTAATGTACGAATATTAGCTGAATTGCAATTTTTTAAATTTTGTATGGTTAACCGCACCTAAATACAGTTATACAAATAGCTTTTTAAATATTGAAACTATGCTTTAAAACTATTCACATTAATTTGTGTTAAAATAGTTTACGAGTATTGGTAATTAATTATTTCTGAGTGTTAAATACATATAGTTTTACTGAAGGTTAAGAAACTTGAAATGTTATTAGACGTGATGAGAATAGTTAATGAACAAAGTAATAACGTGTCAGAGTTTAAAGTGCTCATCGAACTTGCAATCCATTAAAGGTAATTTGAAAGGTAAACTTAATGTAATTAAAACCAGTTTGTATGCTAAATATTTAAGTAATAGATACTTAGTTAGTATAAAACCACATTGAGAGATTGCCTTGATTCCCGGGGCACTCTCGGATCAGCGCGGGCGTAACTACGTTCTAAGGCTGGTGTGCACCGACTTTTAACCGATGTTTAAAATAAAATAATCACCAAAAATGTATGGAAAAACGGTGATTATTTTTGATTAACCGTCGGTTAAATTTCGGTGCACACCAGCCTTAGTCTCACACTTTTCCGACCATAAGCGCGGGGCACATGGGAGGAGGGTGGTTTAAGTGGAGTATTGAGTAGTCGAGTCTCCACACAAGCCGTCAATTTGACTCTGGTGCCCATCCGTGGTGTTTCGGTATGAGAGGTGGCTGCTCGCGGACTGATGTGGTTGCAGTAGTAAAACTACATTGTCCCGATGTGTATGATGTCTTTATTCTCTTGTCGTTTAACAAAAGTACAGCCTTATATACGACATTTATGCTACAAGTGCAAATACTTAATTATTGTGCGCTGGCCCTCCTTACAATAAATAATACGAATGCTTACGTGTTAGTGTCACTCCTCGTCGCTTTGGTCTGATCCTTAGTAAAGGACCTGGTAGTGTGCGAAAAGCATTTGCCCCCCCCCCCCCGCGCCTTAAAAATGCTGTATCAGACAGAAAGAGACAGAAAGGACAGACAAAAAAATTAAAATTTTCCTGGTCCGAAGATAAATTATAAAGTAAAAAATAGTCAAAGTATTCGTAAAGCTGTACGGAACCCAAAACAAGTCGTCCTTTTCCTCCCAAGCGTCACCATTTAGAATGGAAGAAACTTTTTTACGAATCCCCCTTGAGACTCCGTTACACGAATTGTAATAAGGTTAATAATGTATTTTAAGAGAAAAATATTTTTCAAGTACGTGATATATTTTTTGATAGACTATCGGAAAATTGTATACTTTAAAGCTTTTTGTATTCTCCTTATAATGGACATAGCTATCAATCAAGTTTAATGCCTTTTTAAATGAATAAAAATCGAAATTTTATTTAAACAGGTATTTAGGTAGTATACAAGCTTCTGTCTGCGGCTTCGGTCACGTTAATATTGTGGCGACCGAGGGCAGAACTTTCTGGCAGCGTAAGCCGGTCTTAAGACTTTTAGAAAAAGGTAGAAGATTCTGGAAGGAAAAGACAAGGACGGATATAAAAAGAGACAGATAGATATTAGAAAGGGATAGATGATAAATGAAAGTTCTGGAATAGAAGGTTCGGGGGAGAAAAGATAGATCTAGATAGATGATTAGAAAGGGACAGATAGTAAAACAAAGAATAACGAAAATAGGGTTTCTAGAATTCTAGAAGATACTTTCGGGTATATAGGCAGCGTAAGGCGCGCCTACCGAGCAGTTTAGAGTTGAGTTCAGTTTAAAACAGCGACACCACAAGTGCGATACGACAGAGTTGGAAGAGAAGTTAAATAGAAGACAGTGACGAGTTTGAATTTAGTGACCAGTTTAGTAAACAGTTAAGTGAAGGAGGAGTGTAGAGTAGTTTGAAAGAAGATCCAGAAGCGAGTTAAACGCGGTAATTCGGCGACTGCAGTTACAGGAGGTAGTCTACGCAATATCGGCGACGGTATTGTGAGTGATATGGTCGGGATGCGACGTTAGTTTTGTGTGTAGGGGCAAGCAACCCTGCGTAATAGAATCACATAAGTTAATAAAAGCGTTTAATTAAAAACTGCTATTTCCTTCCAATCCAAAGTGCGTACCCCTGCTCGCACGTATAAATAAATAAAAATAACGATTATTTCGTTATGAGTTTTCAGTTTAGGTTAATAATGTAAAGCGAGATCTTCGTTTGGAAATTCGTGAAAATTCCATCTAAAGAGTCAAGATTTTTAGAACTTAAAAGATACTATTTCCTGTAATGATAATTGATTCTTTCCCACGCTCCGCGTAATGTTTTCCTCAACCCATGAAATAATTTATTTCTTGCCGAAGCTAATTACGTCATCATGTACGACAATATATTGTTACGTGCGAGCGGGGGTACGCAGTTATGGATTGGAAGAAAACACCAGTTTTTGACTAAGAGCTTTTATTGACTTACACAGCGGCACGTAGTACCTCTCTGCAGGGTTGCCCCTATACGCACGACCAACGATGCACAGTCCCGACGATAAGTTGTCAAACCCTCAATACCGTCGCCGATATTGCGCAGACCACCTCCGATATTATCGCGTGTAGCTCGCTTCTGGTTCCTCTCTCGAACTACGCTACACACCTCCTTCACGTATCTGTCCACCAAACTTGTCACTAAATTCACCACTTAATTCGTCTCTGTCTTCTATTAACCTTCTCTTCCAACTCTTTAGTATCGCACTTGTCGCTTCACCGTCTTGGACTGAACTCAACTCTAAACTGCCCGGTAGGCGCGCCTTACGCTGTTTATATACCCGGAAGAATTTTCTAGAACACATCTATCTATCTCTTTTTTTAGTTCATCGTTTATCCCTTTCTAACATCTATCTATCTCTGTCTTTCGTTCATCGTCTGTCCCTTTATAAATATATCGGTCCTTGTCTTTTCCTTCTAGAATGTTCCAGTTTTTTCTAAAACCTCTAAAACTAACTAGATGGTTCCACCATCATTCGCCACAATATGTATTGAAACAGGAATATACATAATTATAATATATTTTATTATTTTTAAACCAGGAAGCATCACATTTTCCAACAAATTGCTATTAGGAAAAATGTTTTGAATAAAAGGAGACAAAGACTAAAAATCAATTGTATAAGAAAATAAAGGATCGAACAATGATAAAAAGTTATAATGAGAAACATCGTTTGTATGAGAAATGATATTTTTTACGTATATCAAAATACATCACTGTGTTTATGTTTTTATACCGTTACTAGGATATACTCGCGACATCGTCCACGCTTGACTCAAAATTCCCGCGGGATTAGCTTGACATAATATACCGCAGCTATCATTTTAGTAACCTCAAACCGTTACCGGGAAAATTACTGCGGGATTCCCGGGATAAAAATTTTACACATTTCGTTATATAAAATTTGTTATCGATCAGGTTGATTCTGGAATCAAGTCATTTTAAATCATTCCCACAAAAAAGTTGTGGGAATGATTTAAAATGGCCTGAGTTGAGTTGTGTTCCGGCATTAGTGACTAGGTTCCAGGCCCTTTAGAGAGCAGCAGCGCATTTGAAGCACTTCTGGTGTTGCAAATGTCCATAGGCGATGCCAAATAGGCGATGGTAACCGCTTTCCATCAAGTGGGCCGCCTGCCTGTCTGCTGAACTCCTGCAATTGAAATTGCAAAATACCCGCGGGATGCCTAGAATAGAAAGTGGCGTAGATTTAAGTCTAAGAGTTTGGTGTCAATCAGCTAATATCGCATCAAAATCGGCGTACCAGTTTTTATGTGAATCCTGAACAAACAGACATGAAATCTCCAAAAAAATACACCGTGTTCTACATCGCTTATATAGTCTATTCAAGTTAATAAAACAATATAATATATATATTTAAGGCAGATATTCTTTTATATGTCGATCAAAGGAAATTGTGCGTGTCCTGTGGAGGAAACAGTGTGTTGAATTTTGAACTTTAAGCTAGTGATTTCAAGTGTAATTTAGATTGAATATTTTGAATTATAATATGTTGACGGATGTAGGCTAAAGGAATTACATTTATATTAGTAAAAGTTAGAGTAAAATTATCTCTGAGTATATTCTCTAAAGTTTCACCTCTACTGCGTTGGAACTGTACACACATACACAATTTTATTTTTCTTTCAGCATCATGTCTTTATTTTTATTTTAAACAATTCATCATTTCAATCTTTATGAAGGTTATTGAAGTGAAACTTCTATATAGACGGGGTCTTACGATTTTTCGCTCACGAAAAAGCGTCCCGGCCGCTTATTCTAATTCTTACATTTTTAAAGTCGTGATATCTTTCGAATGGAATGTCCGAAATGAATAATTCAAAAAGTTGAAGTTTTACGGGCAGATTGTTAATGTACTGGTCCAATTTGAAAACCTGCCCGTAAAACTTCAAGTTAAAATTCTATTGCGATTCGTTTTGTCACTTGTCCGTTGCGATTCATTTTACCACTTATCATCCATCGCCATTCGTTTTTCCACTTGTCCGTTGCGATTTGTTTTTCCCCTTGTCCGTTGAAGTGTCACTTCTAATTCGTGTCCCAGCACACATTTCGATTTTTGAAGTTATACTTCTTTAGGCGCGTTAGGGAAAAATCACGAAAAAAGCTACATAATGAAGTTAGCTATAGTCAACCGACACCCTGAAGTTAGCTATAGTCAACATTTTAGTTTTGCAAGATGGCCGAGTGTAGTATGGTGGTTGCGTATGTGACGGTACGCATCATCATGTATTTATTATTTTCTCACCTATGAATTTTTATTTATTTATAAAGGAATGGCTGTTCTCCATATAATGTATTCCCTCCTTTATTTCGCATAATATATGTATTTACTACTAATCTCTTTGTATGATATAATCGAATTTTTCTTTGTTCGAAATTTGACAGACAAAAGAGAGGACTTGAATATTCGGTTTTGACAGAACAAGACAATGAAAAAATTATTCTCGGAAAAATTTGTGTTTTATATAATTTCAGATGAAGTAAAACTATTTGTGGACAAAATGATCAATACTAACAATAAATAATTATATCTTCGATATGTGTGCTACAAACTTCAGTGTTATGGATTTCACCAAAGGGCTAGTCTACGACTTCAAGTTACCAATTAATACATTAATAATTTTACTAATCATGTAGATTTGT
Source organism: Dendrolimus pini (assembly GCA_949752895.1). NCBI lineage: Eukaryota > Metazoa > Arthropoda > Insecta > Lepidoptera > Lasiocampidae > Dendrolimus > Dendrolimus pini. The sequence goes on along the minus strand of OX457138.1, from coordinate 530,534 downwards.
TTAATGTCTTGCTTGTTGTGTTTTTCTATGTTTCAGAGGTTCTCCTGGACTGTTGTAATATAGAACTACTAATAACTATATACTAATAATTTTCTAACATTAATCTATACTGTGTTTGTTGCTTTTATTTCTGTTTTCAGATGATCTAGAGGCTGTTTTATGTTTGATTGTTACTAATGATATATCTAATTATGTGTTTTAAACTAATCTGTTTGTTGAATATGTATTTTATAACTAATTTTCTGTCTTTATTGTTGATTTCTTTTATGTGTACTAAATACATTATTTTGCAGGCAATTCTAATATACTTTCTTTACAGAGATGTTACTTATAATATTGTGTTAATAATTTAAATTTCAGAAATTATGAAATATTTGCATTTAATGAGTGTCTGTATGTATAAACCTGGAATTATCTTTAAAACTTAGCTAATAAACTGTAACTAACTACAGCAGCTTATATTAATTAGTTAGTATAGAGTATGGTATATCTTGTTGTTAGTCTTTAAACATATTGGGACCCGTGGGTTCATCTCTTCGGACTTTTAATTCAATAGGAACGTTCCTTTGACTTACATGAGCATATATGCTAACATTTATTAATATTTATTGTGAAGACTTACACAACTATATATAATAGTAGACAGACTTGTTTACTATCTATTACTGACCTTCCTGTTTTAGTACTTAACGAATTACTGTCCTTAATTTGTAAATTATATGGAGAATGAGCTATGCATAATTGAATTGATTTCATGTAAGTCTTGATTGACTTGTGCGTTATTAAGAGATAAGAATTGTTTGTACATTGTTATAGTTTCATAGTTAATTAAATTATTAAGGGTTAATTGTAAAGTCTGAGTGTGTTAATATAATACTTAAGAGGTATGACACATAGTCTCTTGCGGATGAAAATACTAATTTATTTAATTTGATTTAAGGGGTTCTGAAATATAACCTTGGTGTTAGAAACTTAATTAAATAACATGACTATTTCATAGTCAGGAGCTACTAAGGGTTTATGATGATTCTTTTAGGCGACTATTAATTTGTTAAGGGAGATTAATTATATGTCAATAGGATTTATTTGTAGGAGTTCTTGTCTTGTTGTTGCATACATGTTGTTGTACCTGACTGCGGTCTCTTGCCTGAAGGGGTGTTGATTGTTAATGTCCATTTGCTCTTGTCGCAGTGAGCTTGGAGCCAGACGTCGTATCGAATCTTGATTGTTTTGAACATAGATAGGTTTATTATTGACCTGGGTCCGTGATATCGTAGTCTTGGATTATTATCTATTATTTAGTCTATTCATATATGTGTATATATTTAGATATATTTTATAACACTACATTATTACACCACACTCTACAACAATCATGCATTCCATATGGGAAGGCTAATTGACTTTAGAAAATTTAAAGGTTGATTTTTAGGTTTACTGATTTTAATTATTTAAATACTTTCTTGTTTAAGAAGGTTTGCCTTCGGCATTTGGCATGGTTTAGTGCAATAGAGTGGATCATTTTAATTTTAATTATATTAATGGGGTTTACCTTTGAAATTATTTCTTTGGACAAATTTGCAATTAAGTTACTTATATTTAATTTATTGTTTTCCAATACTTTACTTTATGAAGTATATACCTACATGAAAGTAACTCTGTTGACACTGGATATATGCTAAATAGTAACATAACTGTAATGATACAACAACTAGTTAGATGTGAAAGCACATATTGAATGTTTCCATGAAGATTCAGGTTAGAGCCGGGATTAATAGACCTAGTAACCTTGGGCAAAGGGATTCACGACCCCTTTGCTTATTGGGACGACCTACCTTTGGATGGTTATTCGACAATTATCCAGGATTACCACGCGCGCAGCTTTTAAGCAAATTTAGTTTGTTTTTATAATATGTGTATTCACGAGACTAAAATGGTTTCACATATTAAGGTTAACTGATTTGGTAACTGAAGGTCTGGAACCAGTTAAGCCGCGGATCAGCCTAGAGGCGCGTGGGCACTTGCTTTTAGGGATAAGCTACCGTGTTGTAGGAGGATCAATCGTATCAAAATTTATTTTCTTTTACGATATGTGACTTCATGAGAGTCCTAGGTGTAGTTAGGCCAGGCAGACTTGACTGGATTGGAAAGGATGATTACTAAAAAACTACATATGAGCAGTGTTACTGATGTTGACGCCTTTGATGCAGAGTATCACCATTTTTATGTTAAATTCAACTTTAAACTTTACTTTTACGGTGCTATGCTCTCATCTCTTTGGTGTTAGGGTCATTAGATGGATGTAGGGTTTTGCCAATTCACTTTAACTTTAAATTTCATTTTAACTTTCACGGCGAACCTGAAACCTGTCTTCGACAAATAGGAAACAAACAATACGAGCGTAAGGGAATACTCCAGTTCAATACCAATTTAATTTCACTTTTACTTTACGGAGAACTTTCCCTGAAACTCTTACACTGAAACCTGTCTTTGACATAGGGTAATGAATAATATGAGTGAAGTTGTCTCTCGCCTAACTTTAACTTAAATTTTACTTATAATTCATAGGGAGACATTCTGAAACTCTTACTCTGACAATTTAGGGATGGGAATTTTATGAGATGTAGAGAGTATCACTATTTAAACTTCAATTAACTTTTATCTTTAATTTACTGTGATATTCTTATTACTGCATCAGGGGAGGTCTCTGAGGTGACGTTCCTCATAATGACAATTTTATTTGATATTTTGAAAAGATGACTTTAAGATGAAATGTTCACTTAAGTCTTTTGGCTTTTCCAACTCATTTTACACACAAGGCACTCCAAACGGGTTTCTTTTAAATGGATAGATCGTACTGCTGGGAGTTTCTTGTCGGCTCTTCTCACCAGCAATAGTACGTTGTGAACCGACGCTAGTTTTAGATAATGTTTATAATTGATTCAATAAATATTAATTAAAAAATTGGAGGTTCTTTTTTTATCTCGATATGAGCTCTTTTACTGATAGCTAATGCGGTGGCATAACAGAGAGGTGGTTAGGAGGGGTGCCTTACACAAAAATATATAATTTGTTATGAATCTACATTAGAATATCTTTTGGCGAAATAAAGGCACGGGCGTACTCAGGTGATGAGCTTATATCATGAGTAATACATTTATCATAATTCATAAAATGCATAGCATTTTACACTTACAATATACTACTACAATATTATATATATATATTTTACATCAACCTTTGATAGTCTTCCTGTCCTCTGATCGACACTCTTATATAACCTACCTTGTGAACATAGGGTTAACGGTATTGCGACGAGGGTTCCTGCTACTAGATGATTACGATTTATGGCCAATATTATAATTATTTATTTACTTAATAAATGCTATTAATTTTCACTTTATAAATTCTTTTATTTCTCACTCTATGCTTCGGCTTGAGTATGTCATTCCATAGTCATTAGACTCAAAAAGGGGGTTCGTTACACGTAGCAACGAGTTGTTGATACGAGCGTGATAAGTTTGTGAGTCGAGCATTGTAATATTTCTTTACTTTATTGTGTTTTAATTAATATACGAGTTTGATGATTTATAAATCATTTATTTAGTATCCTACATATATATATATATATATATATATATATATATAAAATTAAGGTAAAGGTGCATAAAGCCGGAACCTGAAAATTATGCATTTTTTTGTATTCAAAGACTTTAAATATGGTTTGCTATAGTATAACAACAACACTAAAATTATAGGAAATCCACCATTTACACAAAAAATTAAGAAACAATACAATTAATTACGTTAAATACGTGCTTCGTATTAATAGAAATAATGTTCAGTTTTAGTGTGACGACTTACCTACTAATTATAATAAAAACACAATTACTTTAATTTTGGGATTAATCTCTGCAAATATAACATATATCACATGATTAAAATAATTATAAACTCGATAAATACGGCATTGTTAAAACCACGACATTCTGTAATTTGTAGGCCTTGCCTTGACCCCCTGGAGTCAGGTCCGAGGTGTCGCTACTCACCTAAGGCTTCAACACAAAGCCCCCCTGCGGGTTTATTAAGATTTATTTTTAAGTTATTATTATTATTAAACCATTGTACTATATAAGTATTGTTTATTAAAGCAGAAAGTATTGCGAAAAAAAGTGTTCATTGTTACATACCGATAAAAAAATACGCACCTGCCTGTCATAAATCGCAGTTTATTACCTTCGTCGAATTTGGATTTCTTTTGTTTACTTTGTGTTTAAAATTTGCAATTAGAAATAGCCTATTGTTATTGTTTTCGAATTTGTTGGCCGTTTGTAGGAATAATAAAGCAGGTGTGCAGATTACGTTTTCTTGGAGAAACTCATTATACGCAGTCGATTGTTGTATTATACAGTTTAGTATACAACAATGCCCAAACGGAGGGGTGGGGCAGTCAAGCGAGAATTTCGATACGAGCAAGACGTAGATTCGCTGAGCGATATAGTGACGGACTTTGCGCGTGTTATTGATTCGTGCAGTTTGCACTAGTAGTGTCTAGTTATATACAAATATGACATAGGTACAAACACCTATGTTACACGTGTTTGTAAAGTTCTAATAAATTCTATAGTAATTCCAACGGCATTTTAATTCGTGTCCTGTAGCTCGTAACATTATGTATGGGTGTATTCTTTTTTTTCCCGAAAATAAAAAATCAGCTCAAAGGGATACAATTTTCGTCGCTCGAAAATGCGCTGTCACCGTTAGAGCAAGCTGCAAACGAGGTGGATGCGGCGGACTGGAAAAAGTGTTTCGAAAACTGGTTCAGACGCATTAAACTTTGTATAGAGCTGGTGGAGAGTGGAAAGATTTAATAAAGAAATATTTACCCATAGCTGCGCAACGCGGTCTCACCCGCGTATAAAAATATTCACACTATATCTTTCTAAATTATAGCCTATATCTTATTCTCATGTGTAAGCTATATTATAGTAAAGTTTCAACAAAATCCATTTAGTAGTTTTTGTGTGAAAGAGTAACAAACATACATACAAACTTTCGCGTTTATAATATTGTGACGAGTTCCAGAACTTGAATTAAAATGCCGTTAGAAATACTATAGTAATTATTACAAATATACAAACACGTATAAAACAGGTAGAAATATAACAGAACACAACCAGTCCAAACGTAATGTACGATTCAATAACACGCGCAAAATCCGTCACGAAATAGATTACCGAATGTACACAAGTCTTGCTTCGCGGCTGGTTATCGCTCGACTGCCCCCTCTCTCAATTGCATTGCTTTTATACTGCACAGATTCCATATGTCTGTTCGGCCGCGTGGACCGAATTTCCTAGAACCTCACCTGGCTAATGACTACCATAAAACATTACAATAAACAATGGACTGTTTTTTATAATCACAAATTTTAAACACAAAGTAAACAAAATAAGTCCAAATGCCGAAAAGGTAATAAAATGTGTTTCTACAGGGCTGCAGGTGTGAATTTGCCTTTGCTGGCAGCTAGGTCGTAGCAATATTAGTAGATTATATAACTTTTTTTCGCAATACTTTCTAATGCTGTTGTGCGCCGACATTTAACCAACGAGTAAAATAAAATATTCCCTGTTTATTCATACATTTTTTGCGATTATTTTGTTTTAATCGTCGGTTAAAAGTCGGTGCACACCAGCCTAAGTGTATTACATAATATTTTTTCATGTTGGAAAATATGTATTTGTACATATTGTATATATATATATATAATAAGTTAAAGAACCCTGCTTTTTAAAAACATTCTTCATTGGTGCTGCGCTCCTAGTGCTCTTAGCGTGATGGTATATAGCCTATAACCTTCCTCGATACATGGGCTATCTAACACAAAAAAAAAATTCAAATCAGACCAGTAGTTCCTGAGATTAGCGCGTTCAAGCAAACAAACAAAGAATCAAACTTATCAGCTTTATATATAATATATATATATACAAGATAAAACTCTCTCACCGACACCACACCCTGTCAAAATTTCCGCTTTTATTATGTTATGTTGCAGAGAAATTACTTTCAGCCTGTTATAAGCTGTTTAAGTAATTAAAGCTTTTAAACTATCCCACGGGAACTCTTTAATTTTTCGGGATCAAAAGTATCCTATATGTTGACCAGGGATATAAGCTACCACCACACAAAATTTCATGTAAATCGGTCTAGTCGTTTCGGGTATTAGCCGGTACAAAAAGACAGACAAACAGATAAATAGAGAAACAAAAAAAATGAAAAAATCTAAATTACTTCTATTTCACATCTTACATCTCCCTGACTCGGTTTTTAGCAAAAAAATTTCATTGTACAGAAATTTCACCTCTACAATTTTATTGTATGTATAGATGGTGTACTGTTGTATCCAACAATATCCTTGTGAACTTTTATAGTCTATCAATTTATTTATATGTGTAGATTGGTAATCATAAACAAAGTAAATAATCAACATTTCATGAGAGGGCGTCAGTCCTCCGCTCCATATGCGCCTCGTGTCGTAACCAGAGCCCCCTGCGACTTGTCTCCGGTAGTATTTTCCCATTATTTAGTAGTAACAGCGGGTTGTCGTCAACACTATTCTATTTTATGGTTTTCCTCGTACAACATCCATATCTTTCCGTTTGATTGGAATTCGTTCGTGTGTCACAATATTTATCTGCAAGTTTTGTACATAAAGAAGTTATTGAGGTGTTATTTTGGAAAGTTGTTTTACGCAACGATATAACCAATTACTTTTTAACCAGCTTCCACACGAAGGAGGTTCTAAATTCAACTGTAAGTTTGTTACGTGATTTCTCCGTTATTTGTAGACCGATTTCATTTTTGAAGTGATAACTTCTTATGGCAGGGTAAACCATTTCGTTACGTAACGCGTTACGGCGCCACTCTGTCTGGCTCCCCTTCTCACTCATGCATGTGGCAGCGGTAGGCAGGCTCCTCCTCACTCACCCTATCCCACAGCGCTAGCCATATTTCGGTAATTAGGTTAAATAATTTAACTAATAATGTACATACACATCATTCTAATGGACATATTCAAGAATTGTAACTAAGAATAAAATATATTTTATAATCAATAAAGGATTTTATTAATAAATAACGTTTCCTTACATTATCATATTAATATACATAAAATTTAAGTAATAACCTAAGCTTTTCTCAAGTTAAACAATTTCAATATTAAATAGTTCAACTTAGATTTAGTTTGTTATCACTTCTGTCGACCGTCCGGAGACGTACAAGCTTTTTTTCTTTATTCAAAAGAGTATATTTTTAAGTTGGTACCATTGCAAATAAGTCAGAATTTGATGATTGGATATTGAGGAAATCGAGAACAACCCTTGTTGAAGAGTGCGCAAAGATAGCGCTGCAGTCGCAACTTATTTGGAAACTACTGATCGTATATGAATAAAACTTGATACTGAGTTGGCTTATATCCCGAAACGAAATGATGTTGCTTCCATGGAATAGATGGATTAACTGTATAGGAGGCGCTGCAGTTGCGTTCTTCCAATTAACTAACAAATACCTTTTTTATTGCAGGAGTTCAGCAGACAGGCAGACGGCCCACTCGAAGTACTCGAAGCGGCTACCATCGCCTATGCACATCTACAACACCAAAGGTGATACAAATGAGCTGCTGCTCTCCTAAGGGAGACTGGAACCTGGTCACTAATGCCGGAACACAACACTAGGTTGTTATGGTGGCATACTCTAGACCAGGGGTGGTCGCCTCTTACGACAGGCCACCCGGCCGCAGGAAATTGTATTATTTCTCCGTTCCTGCACGGATACCTACGTTGTCATAAACAACATGTCATTCATTGTATTACTTCAAATCAGGTTGGCTTCGACTCGCCTCTATGTTTTGCTGGGCAGTTGTCTGGACTATATGGATTTAGTTTCTTTGTTATTATTGCATATAAAAACCGAATTAAGTTTTTGTGCAAGTAAGATAAAGCTACTGCCTAGGGAAAAACATGCGGCGTTAACTCTAGAATAAATAAGATTAAACAATGCCTAAAATATTTTAAGTTGAGATTTCCTTGTTTTTAATCTATTTTTCTTTTCTACTTGCTCGGAATACCGAAAGCAAATGTTTGTTTTAGTATTCATTTCCCTAGGGATGGAGATATCTGAATAGGTTCTAGCCAGAACGGTTCTTATCACAATATCCAACAGCGTTGGTTCAACGCTAACAAAAATAGATATTATTATTGTCCGTGAAATTACACTAACTAAAAATAGACATAATTAAATATTAAAAATAAACTTACTTATAAGTAAATTATAAACACTATATGAGTCCGAAATAAGTTTAAACTCACGACGATATGGGACATTGTTTGTTATTTTCATTATTTTAATTTATTCATAAGCTAGTGTAAAAAGCCTTGCAGAGATTTGGGCAAGAAAGTACCAAATATACCTAATATTAACTATTCGGGCAGAGATTCCCCTTTACCACTCAGTAAGCAATGAACACCGTCTACACGCCACACCGCCTTTTATACGAAAATACTACGAAAACTACCCTACATAATAATATTATTATCTATGAAGATTATCTATGTGATATTAATATAATCTATGGTTCTTATAACTGCTGTGATGGACATCGCGTAACATTCGGCCATCCTACCGCAGCCGTGGTCCCCCGCGGCGTGCCAACTATTGAGTGAGTTTGCCTTCTGTCACCAGAGAATTAGTTCTCTTCGCCAGTCTTCTGTGCCAGGTAAAGTAGACACAGTGGCCAAAGTTCCCAACAGTGTCCCGTCCACGTATAGGCCGACACGCCAACGCTCCATAGGCACCTTCAGGGCACCACCACAATGCCGCCGCTAGCTCCGCCGTTGGCCGCGTCCCGTTGACGGCCCCGATATGTCGATCCTCGAGCTTGGTCACACATACGTGGTCACACATACGTGGTCACACATACGTGGTCACACATACGTGGTCACACATACGTGGTCACACATACGTGGTCACACATACGTGGTCACACATACGTGGTCACACATACGTGGTCACACATACGTGGTCACACATACGTGGTCACACATACGTGGTCACACATACGTGGTCACTCATACGTGGTCACACATACGTGGTCACACATACGTGGTCACACATACGTGGTCACACATACGTGGTCACACATACGTGGTCACACATACGTGGTCACACATACGTGGTCACACATACGTGGTCACACATACGTGGTCACACATACGTGGTCACACAGACGTGGTCACACAGACGTGGTCACACAGACGTGGTCACACAGACGTGGTCACACAGACGTGGTCACACAGACGTGGTCACACAGACGTGGTCACACAGACGTGGTCACACAGACGTGGTCACACAGACGTGGTCACACAGACGTGGTCACACAGACGTGGTCACACAGACGTGGTCACACAGACGTGGTCACACAGACTTGGTCACACAGACTTGGTCACACAGACTTGGTCACACAGACTTGGTCACACAGACTTGGTCACACAGACTTGGTCACACAGACTTGGTCACACAGACTTGGTCACACAGACTTGGTCACACAGACTTGGTCACACAGACTTGGTCACACAGACTTACGGGCACGCAGACTTACGGGCACGCAGACTTACGGGCACGCAGACTTACGGGCACGCAGACTTACGGGCACGCAGACTTACGGGCACGCAGACTTACGGGCACGCAGACTTACGGGCACGCAGACTTACGGGCACGCAGACTTTCACTCACGTAGACTTTCGGTCACGCAGAGTTTAGGTCACGCAGAGTTTAGGTCACGCAGAGTTTAGGTCACGCAGAGTTTAGGTCACGCAGAGTTTAGGTCACGCAGAGTTTAGGTGACGCAGAGTTTAGGTCACGTAGAGTTTAGGTCACGCAGAGTTTAGGTGACGCAGAGTTTAGGTCAACTTATACCCAACCCAGCAGCATAACGGCCTGCCATTCTTGGGTAATCCCACTTCTGAATGTAAAAAGCCTTGCAGAGATTTGGGCAAGAAAGTACCAAATATACCTAATATTAACTATTCGGGCAGAGATTCCCCTTTTACCACTCAGTAAGCAATGAACACCGTCTACACGCCACACCGCCTTTTATACGAAAATACTACGAAAACTACCCTACATAATAATATTATTATCTATGAAAATTATCTATGTGATATTAATATAATCTATGGTTCTTATAACTGCTGTGATGGACATCGCGTAACACTAGTTTATTTTTAATATAAATATGTATTTTTTTAAGTATCATTTCATGGACGAAAATAGGTTAAATAAAAATATTGTTGCGTGCGAGCGGGAGGTTACGCACTTGGGATTGGAAAGAAACACCAGTTTTCTTAACTAAAGACGACGCTCTGCCCCGACGATGAGATATCTCACTCACAATACCGTCGCCGATATTGCGTAGACCACCTCCTGCTGCTGCAGGGCTCACTTCCGATATTACCACGTGTAGCTCGCTTCTGGGTCTCCTCTTATACTACGCAAAACTCCTCCTTCACTGAACTGCCCACTTAACTCACCACTAACTCTCCGATAAACTCGTCACTGACTTCTACTAAACTTCTCTTCCAAATGAACTGAACCCGGGTAGCTCATTTGGCGCGCCTTTAGCTGGTTACATATCCTGAAGAATCTTCTGCAATCCATAATTTCGATCTTCATTTCGTTATTATTTTATTTACTGTCTAACCCTTTCTAAACATCTATATATTTTTGTATTTTCTTTCCTTAACCTTCTGTTCTAGAATTTCGATCTTCATTATTCTTTTGTTCATCATCTATTTCTAAAATTGATCAGTTCTTATCTTTTCCTTCTAGAATCTTCTACCTTTTCCTAAAAGTGTTGAATCTGCCAGAAAGTTCTACTACCCTCAGATGCCAAAATCTGTAGAGAAACAAAAGTTATTTTTCTTTTTCGAAGTGTGTTAAGAACCCGCCTATTAGCACAAAAAAATATTTTTTTAATATATACACCATAAAAATATCACTGCTTTCATACGTATACAAAAATATTGTTCACGAAGCATCCTTTTCGCGTTTATTAATTAAAACTCGTGAAAATGTTTTTAGAATTTATTTTTTTAGAAAACAATAGGTACAGTTTAATTTGAATCCATCTCCACGGTTCATATCACGTGTGGTTATGAAAATGATTTATAAAAAGTTTTTTCATCAAAAATATTTAAAACGCCTAAAATATTATTGTGTATTATAATTTTTATAGCACGTACGTTATGTTTAGGCCAATTATTTTATTCGTTTGACTAAATTGTTACAAGTTGCAGGACTGGAATTAAAATGCCGTTTGAATGACTATAGAATTTATTACAACTATACAAACACGTATAACACAGGTACAAATATAACTGATGACAACCAGTATAAACGTAATGCACGATTCAATAACATGCGCAAAGTCCGTCACTATATAGATTACGGAATGTACACACGTCTTGCCTCGATTGTGGTTATCGCTTGACCGCCTCTCCCCTCCATTGGGGCATTGCTTTAAACTGTACAAACACAATATGTCTGCTCGACCGCGTGGACTTAAATTCTAAGAATCATACCTACCTAATGACTACCATAAAGATTACGATACACAATGGGCTGTTTTTCCAATCACAAATTTTAAATACAAAGTAAACAAAATAAGACGGACATAAAAGCGTTTCAATGGTACTAGCTCAAACACCGACAGGTAATAAATGTGCTTTGTTTACAGATATGCAGGCGGCCCAAATTGTAACAATTTGATCGGAATGAAATCAGTCACGCCGACATCTTCCGATCTGTGCCCTTCTAAGGAGGCTTATTGACCAACGATGTTATGTCGTCACGCGACGACTCTGCAGGGCAAAGCCTTTTTTGGCCAGGGTAAATCCGTTCGAGGACTAAGCCGCGACAAGTACAGAAGCCTGGGGAGATGTTTGCGACCTGTGTGAATGTGGAATTCGCTAGATCGGAGGTGGCACTGGAGGGCAAAGCCACCCCAACAGACAATAAGTCGAATATCGCCTACTCCAATCGCGCGCGCACGACCGGCCCGCTCCGCGGCCATTTGTGCCAATTAGTAATATTTCATTAATACTGTGCAACCAATTGATTCTCGACGACCGCTGCCAGATGTCCCCAGGCTTGCTGAATGGGGATTGTTCAAAAAAAATTTATTACGTAAAATAAGGTATTTTAAGATACTAATTTGTATATTTTTGTATTTTAAGCGTTAGTTTTTTATAATTCGATTTTAAAATTATTTCTCCGATGACGTCATAAGGGACAAGCTGACATTGATTTCTTTGCTTCTAGGCAAACAAAAATAATAAAACTTACTAATCATAGTAATCTGTGCTACTATTTAAATGTCACTGTCATTACTCATTACGTATCGTGATCATTTTAGTGTTTTTTTGTCGCTAGGCATATAATTTTTCGTGTTCAACCATTATTATTTACTATAGTTATCGTAAATTTCTTAAAGTGATCTTTAGGGAAAAATCCATGTTACAGAACTTAAATTAAATAATATACAGCTAGATATTTTGTTTACACCTGAAGCAGGAAAACAGGCAGGCGGCCCACCTGATTGGATTTAGTAAGGTCAAATAAAGGTCAAACGCATTTCTTACAAAATACAAGAAGATCGTACGTTTTTTGGAATTTTAACTAGACAAAAATGATTAGGGACACTATTCGTCGAAATGGTTTTTGAAATAGCTAGATTGAAAAAAAGTGAACAATCCCAATTGGTGAAAGGCAGTTTCGGGAGGTTATGTAAGGCTTGACTTTGCTTCTCATAATGTGATCAATATATTTGGTGTGATTGTATATTACTTTTTCTTCTTAGAATAGTTATTTTTTCATTATGCTCATTATTTCATTTTTATTATTACATCCTACATTTTTCTGGTTCTTGTGTTTTATGTTTGGATCTTTGTACTTATTTATATAACTATTTGTTTTTGTTTGTTTAGCACGGGTGAAAGTCAGCGCTGTGTCGGACTACGTTTCGGCACAGCCAAATGCTGATTGACAACCTCACTTCCAAATTGCGGCATACGATGTCTGTATAATTTTTATTTATATGTTTATGTTACTACTATTTGGTGTTATGTGTCTTATCTAATTTTTCCTATATCATCCCTCATTCCAATCCCATATCCTATCCTCTCTGTAACTCCACCAAATAAAACAGGAGAGAATTTTAATCGAAAAGAAGCGGCAAGCGGACGAACGTAGGCACAAAAAACAAAAATATCACGGTGCGACGCGGACCGAAGACTGGCTTGGGGTTCGCGGGAGATAATCCCCGCACATCGCCAAACCCCCTCTGTCATCCCCACACGCGCTCTCTACCACCCGTCTTCGCCGTTTATGTATTTTTTTTTATTACACATTAAATAAATATGCCCTGGCTCTTTGCGTCGCTGACGCCCTCTATCACATCCTATCCTCTATCCTGTCTGATTCATTTACTTCATCCTCTTTATCCCATTCTAAAAGCTAGCAACCACTTTCTATGACCTCTACCTGTTTGCCAGTTTCACAATAAAAAAATAAATAAAGCGAGCCCGAACACGACGGGTCTATCTTGTTTAGTACAGGAGTTCCTATGGTCACCTTCCGACTCCATCATCAGATCAGCTCCATGGTACCATATTATTGCATTGTTTGCATTGGAACCGGGAAGTTGGTCAAATTACAGATAACCAATAACCCGAACTTACATACCTACATACATAGGTAAGGTACATCCATTTCAAATAACAGCTAGTAAAAAAAGTAATTATCCCGTGTGCTGCTTGCACATCTCCTCTCCTCTCCTCTCCTCTTTCGGCTCTAGTGGATTAAACAACAATAAATCATAGTAACTGTAAACTTATATACAAACAAAGTAAGTATAATACTTTGCCTTAAATGTTTACAAAGTTTGTGATCACAACCTGTATTTTCCGTTTCCGCAATTCTATTCCGAGTCGTGAATTATTAATATCAAACTAACTCGAAGCGGAACAGTCGCTACTTTGGAAATTCGTTTCGCTTTCACACGTGAATTACATAAAACTAGCTGTTCTGGAAGACGTTGTCCTGCCATGAAAAAATAAAAATCTAGGACCCGATTCTAGTGCCTCTTAACAGTTCCAATTGTGAATCTAAGCCATCCGGGGGCCACTCAAAACACACAAAAAAGTCATCAAAATCGATCTATTAGATTCGGAGTGTGTCGGAGAACACGATCCCAGCACAACCTACCGGTTCCAATTGTGACTCTAAACCATCCGGGGAGGCACTCAAACACACATAAAAAAGTCATCAAACTCGGTACATTAGATTAGGAGCATCTTAGAATCCGATCCCAGCGCCACCTCCATTCGAAGTATGTGATTATCATAATGAGCCTGTGTGCGTGAAATTCCAACAGCGGTGAAAGGTATCATTCGATGATGTGTCAGTACGGTATCGACAGTGCCTGAGTACGTCTAATGAGTGGAATCGTGTAAACAAATGGTCTCTGCTTGATTTTGTTCGTTTCTCACCTTTATGTTCTTTTCTAGTGTAGTAAGACATGCCTCTCAATAAGCCGTGTCCGGACATCATGTCAAAGCATGAGTATCTTATGCCACTAATGACTTCAGATCAATGTTCATATCAACGTTGCCAGATATATTTTTTGCGATGTCGGGATTTAGGAACTTTTTGAGTGAAAAAAGCGGGAATCTTTCGTCGAAAGCGGGACATAGTAAAAAAAAGTGTGTGTGTACTTATGTACACGCGTTAGAAGTTATACTTCTTTAAATTGGTTAAATAAATAAAGCGCCTACCACGGTTGAATCGACCGTGGTAGGGGCTTTATTTATTTAACCGACCGTATTGAAAAATACAATCGAAAACTGAGGTTAACTCTAAATAACTTAGAAAAATAAATACCACAATCACACCCAAGTATTATAAAAAGCGATATAATTACTTACTTTTTTTTAGAAATTCACTGGAATTAGAATTAAAATAAATCCTTTGATTTTGCTGATCACTTTAATATACATACATACATACATAACTTCACGCCAGGTCCCTTGCGGGGTAGGCACGAACAACAGAGCGCCATACAGGCTTATTCTTACAAACCTCACTTGCTTCTTTGACATTCATAGCTCTTGTCATGCACGCTCGTCTGTTCTTAAGGCTCCTGACATCACCTTCTGCTAATACACGATCAATTTGATCATGGAAGGTGTGTCGTGGCCTTCCGCGACTTCTGCATCCATCCACTTTTGCATTGTATATCTGTTTAGTCATTCTTTCATCATACATTCTTTCTACATGCCCGAACCACCGGAGCATTCCTTTCCTTACCTTCACCCCGACACTCTCTTTCAGACCAACTCTCTTTCTTACTTCGGTATTACGAACGCGGTCCGCGAGCGTCACTCCGCAGATTTTGCGCAGTGCTCGCATCTCGACCGCGTTTACTCTACTTTCATGCTCTCTGCTCCATACCCAACTCTCGCTTCCATACGTGAGCGTAGGTACCAGCACCGCGTTGTGTATAACAAGCTGGGCTTTCTGGCTGAGGTTCTTAGCGCCTAAAAGTTTACCTAACGCTCCATTCACACTATTCCCCAAATTTACTCTTCTTTCTATGTCAGCGGTGTACCTTCCATCCCTGCTAAAAGCACATCCAAGATATACAAACTCATTCACTTGTTCCAGCATAACATCATCGACCATTATCCTTGCATTCGTTCTGGTTTCTTCTCTTTCAAACACCATAACCTTTGTTTTCTTCGCATTCAAGTGTAAGCCTCTCGCCTGACAGTCATATATATAATTTATATATATATATATATATATATATATATATATATATATATATATCTCTCTCTCTCTCTCTCTCTCTCTCTCGGAGAAGGCCTCGTTCTCGTGATATGTTCTTTATACATTGCAGGTTTAGTGGGCGTCATCAGGATAAAATGCGAGCATAAAACACAATGGCCACGATTTATACACTTTTAATTTAGATTTAAACAACATTTTGACATAGTTTAGACCGAGCAGCTGGTTCAGGGTACCGATCATACTTCTAACTTCAACAATTTCTTTAAAATTCTCAATGGTCCAACTCGACCTGTAGCCACCAAACAAATGTGCCACAAAAACTCCTCCGTCTACTAAGGTAGATACTACTCAAGTATAGATGGCGTCTTGACCCCGCTCAAGACATATGCTCTGCTCTGATTGGTCGTTTATTACAATATTCATAACTTTTATTAGGTTAGAACGATCTTTAAGTTATAGAAACATTTAACAAATCAAATAAAATTAAATAAAGAATTTTAAAAGTAATTAAAATGTAAACAAATAATATTGTGCGTTATACATCCAGTCAATAATACATCCAATTATAACTTCCCTCCGACATATATATATATATATATATATATATATATATATGTCGGATTATATTTTCTACCCGCATGGAAAGCGGCGATAAAAATGGGTTAGCCCTCTTTGTGACTTTAATAATATATAAGTTGGTAAATACGACTATGTTTGTTGATTTGTTTGTTTGGATTAAAATGAGCCTGCATGTCGTATTTAAGGCAAACCGTTACTAATGAAAACAATAAAATATTTTTCTATTTTTTTTTAAATACTTTACTTGTCATGCAACTATGTGCGACACTCGGAAAGTTTTATGAAAAAAAAAACTTGAGAGGTGTCAAGGGACACCCGGATGGAACGAAGTTACTTGCTAAAAATACAAAAGCATTTATTATTATCTGTGTATAATCTCTACTTACCTAACTCCATCAGCAATATCCGGAACTTGTGCAGAAACACTGTCAGGATTCATTATTATTATTATTTTTATATTATTTATTATTTACATAAAACCTGTATACACTCAACAAAAATAATCGTCGCGACACCACACTGTTCAATGCGAAATAGAAATGAAAATATCTGGCTTGCTTTCTATAAGAGAGAGAGAGAGACAGACAGAGAAACATGCGACGCCGCACAGCTTACAATAGCTTACCTACTATAGCAAAAAGTGTCGTGACAACTTTTCGTAAGAATTTTTTCCGTCTAGCCCCCTTTCAAAACGCGCGAAAAGGAACTTCGTTCCAATAAAATATTTTTTTACAGATAAATATTTTGAAGTGATAACTTCTTATGGGAGAGGGTAAACCGTTTCGTTACGTAACGCGTTACGGCGCCAGTCTGTCTTCCCTTTCTCTCACGCATACGGCAGCGGTAGGCAGGCTCCTCTTTCGCTGCAACTCACAGCGCTAGCCGTATTTCGGTAATTAGATTAAATAGTGATACTAATAAACTTCATACACAAAATTCTAATATACATATTCAAGAATTGTAACTAACAATAAAATATTTATATTTTATAATCTATAAAAGTTTTTATTGATAAATACCCTTTCTTTACATTATCACATTAATAAACATAAAATTTAAGTAATAACCGAAGCTTTACTCAAATTAAACAAATTCAATATTAAATAGTTCAACTTAGATTAGTTTGAGTTATCACTTCTGTCGGGCGTCCCGACACGCACACTTTTTCCTATGACAGTCCTCTCCACTAGCCTTTACACAAAGCACACACACACTTTATACAAAGCCACAGCCTTCTTGCGTCTAAACCAGTTTTCGAAATACTTTTTCCAGTCCGCCGGAGACTTCCGTTTACAACTTGCTCGAAGGCTGACAGCGCATCTTCCACGCAACGACCACGTTCACGACCGTGGTCGCCTTGTAGAACGTCAGACGGAGCATTTTGGGCATTGTGAGCTGTTAATGGAACGCCCTGATAATAAACTCCCGATAAATATCAATCAATCAGTCTTTATTTGCAAACACATAGGTACATGAATAGGTGTTACATAATATAAAGTTTCCAGTATGTTTTGTCATTTACATGACGTGCAAATACACTCGCATAACCCTAATGTTTACAAATTAATTTAATTAAATATACATGTCAAAAAAATAAAAATGAATTGTTAAACATTTTAAAAACAAAATTTAAATTAGTGAAAATATTAAACTTAAAAATGTCAACATTATTATCTTATTTTATTGTATTGTCATTAATATATTCGTCTACGCTATAGTATAATCTATTAAGTAAAAAAGTTGTCATATAGGGTTTGAACCGATTCAATGGTAGCCCGCTAATATTGATGGGTAATTTATTAAATATTGTTATTGCCATACAATATGCGTTTTTCTTAAACAATGATAATCTAATCGATGGGAAACATAGTTTTTCTTTATGTCTACTACCTTCCACCTCATATTTTGATTTAAATAAATAAAAGTGTTTTTTTACAAAAATACAAATTTCTAGAATGTACAAACAAGGTAAAGGAAGAATTACAAGTTTTTTAAATAAGGGCTTACAGCTATCAAAATATGATGCTCCACAAATAGCTCTAATACACTTTTTTTGTATTTTAAAAATTCTATTAACATCTGTAGAGTTCCCCCATAACACAATACCATATCTAAGTACTGAAGAAACGTATCCGTGGTAGGCACACATTGCTGCTTTTAACCCAACAACGTGTCTTAAAACGATCGCGCTTTTTTGCTGTCTTTTCGATGTGCGCTTTCCAATTACAATGACTGTCAATTGTAATTCCCAAAAATATACAGTCGTCTACGTTTTTTATATATGTCGAGTTATGATTAATATTAATAACAGACTCACCATCTGTCAATTTGTTAAAAATACGGCTCTATAGGTCGACCTTGCACGTTTTACACATATGATGAATTTAAAACACATTTAAATTATACAAATAATTGATATGTAACTATGTTACCAATAAAATAATTTATGATTTACTTATCAGTACTCTCAACGAAACACTGTCTAGGTAGTTCAGCACGCTAAGTTTCTTGTATCGGAATTTATTATCGCCATAAAGATTTTAACACGAGATTTCAAAAAGTGTCAATTTCACGATTATTCGAATTTTCTATAAGTAAAATGCTTTTTTGCCTCAACCACTCGCAATTCAATTATGAATGTATTGTTTATGCATTTGCGCGTTTCTTATAACATGCAATAGTTTGTTATTTTATGAGCAATGAAGTCCGCTCATGAGTTGCTAGGTCCGGTCACGAGTTGCAAAGTCTCCTCATAAGCATCTAGGTTTCTTCACGAGCAGTTAGGTTCGCTTATAAGAAAACCCGGAAAGCGCTGTATAGCTATTTATTTATAAAAATACGAAAGTTTTCAAACAATGTGTAGTCAAAATTTACACTGACACTAGACCAGGGGTTATCACCACCCAGACGGGCAAATATTCTACACTAAGTGGTTGATGCATAAGTCTCATTTTATAATACGTACTTTATAGAAAATCTAGACTTATGTAATATGATGAAACAGGTATAAGAACTGATACTATAGGGTTGAGTGTAATACTTATGAGAACGAGGACATTCCAAGCAAATCTTGTTGCTGCTTCTCCTCCAGATATCTGCAGAACGACGTAGCCCCAGAAGTATGACGACAAGGTCACACTCTGGGTCTTAATGCTCCAGTCAAAAGACTAAAATATAAAAGTCTCGTATTTATTCAATACCAATTTATGAAATACATTCATCCGTGCAGGAACGGAGAAAGAATACAACTTGCTGCGGCCGGGCGGCCTGTCGTAAGAGGCGACAAAAGAACCCACAGCCAGGTGGTAGGGCATTTGCCCGAATGGATGGCTACCCCTAGTCCAAAGTATGTCGCCATAACAACTTTACGTTGTGTTCCGGCATTATTGACCAGGATCCATTATCCCTTAAGAGAGCAGCAGAGCATTTGTATCACCTTTGGTGTTGCAAATGTCCATAGGCGATGGTAACTCTTTCCATCAAGTGGGCCGTCTGAAAAATAAACAGATGTACGGACGTGCAGACGGACGGATATGACGATTTAATAGTAGATTGTTACACGAATGGTGAAAGCGACCTATTTAGGCACGAGATGGTTTGGTGCACGAACGTAGTGAGAGTGATTTTAAATGAGGAAAGTAAATAATAACTGATTAGTTGAACTAACAGATACTTCTATAACAAAATCAAGCGTTAAATGTATAATTTACAATAAGTGCGAGGGCCGCCTGCACATCGATCGCCTTTAAATTAAATTAGTTATTATAATTATATTAACTGCCTAAATACGTTTAACACAAAACGTATTGACAGTTCTTCAAACATATTTAGCGGCAAATTTTACGTTGTGCAAATACGTGTGTAAAATACGTTTTGTGTTTCTTAAATAATTTTATGCAAGCGGCCCTAAGATTCGTAACAATTTGGTTTATTGTTATAAATATTAGCAATATATTTTTCTTCTTCCATTGTGTTTTTCATTGTCAAAGTAAAATATTACAAAACTAAATTGTCAACTGTAATAATAGAATTATTTTAACAATTTCAAAATATGGTGCAGACAGACAAATAATTTATTCCTTTCATAACGCTTTTGTAAAAGCTTTCATTATCTCAAATAAAATTTTGCATTATTTTAACGTGATTCATTTGCGTTATTTCAGATTTTAAATTAAAACGTCTAAATATTTTATTCGCTGAAATGATACACACAGACACGTAATTTGAACTTCTATAAGATAATAATTCTGTTTTTTTATTGCAGGAGTTCAGCAGACAGGCAGACGGCCCACTTGATGGAAAGCGGTTACCATCGCCTATGGACATTTGCAACACCAATGGTGCTACAAATGCGCTGCTGCTCTCTTAAAGGAGACTGGGACCTGGTCACTAATGCCGGAACACAATTCAAGTTTGTTATAGCGACATACTCCAGACCAGGGGTGGTAGTCGGGCGAAGCCCTACCACCTAGCTGTGGGTTGTTTTGTCGCTTCTTACGACAGGCTACCTGGCCGCAGGAAATTGTATTCTTTCTCCGTTTCTGCATGGATGGAAGGATGGAGGTGTCGCGTTTGTGCTGTACAACTTAAAAGTTAGAAACAAAAGCGGGCCTACTTCGGAATACCATATTTCGAAGATGCCACTTTTACTAATGTTGTTACCTGTTAGAGCATCACGTAAAAACTACGGGACGGATATAAATGAAACTTGACATATGTTCTGCTGATGGAAAGTGGTTAACGTGTCTACAACGCGTTGCCAGCCTCGAAGAAATTTTATAACACTCTTCTTAAATGACCCTATGTTGCAGCGCAGAGTAAAATCCGCGGCGGGAAGTATAGCCTGATAAACTACCTCAGTTGCCATGAGGTAGACAAATATAGCCAAAAGTTTGAGGCTGTGGTCGCGTTTCTTCCATGCCGGCAGTTGCAAAACAATACCAAATTTCGATGGCACAGCTAAATTATGTCTAATAAAAAAAATACAATCAGCCAACTAAAATCACTTGTAAATGCTTACCAGGTCTATAATATTGCTACACCGTATTAAAAAATTAAATGCTATTAAATAAATCTTCTGCCAGATTAACAATTAATTCTGAGTAGCAATTAAGATTTATAATTATATATTCATACACATTACAATTTTAACGTCTATACTCAAATATTGCGAATCAATGCGCATTTTATTTGCCAATTTTATCATAAATAGCTACAAACACTTGACAGATGGATGCTAAAAGATCACTATAGTATTGAGTTATTACTTTAGTAACAAAATCCAGCCACACTTAACTATGGCTTCGTTTGATATTGTGATATGTTGTGGGATTCGACTATAAATAGTTTTAAAAATTACAATAATTAGCAGTACACACTTTTACAGTTCTTCCAAACACAACCAAATACAATAAATTCAAATCGTAAAGCTGAAAAGTATATTAACAATAAACGCGCAAATTGTCGATGTGAGATTCCTTTTCCGAATGTAATCTTAAAAACGCCTCCATCGCAGTTGAACATCAACTAGCTCGGGCTTATTAGGCCAACCTTATATATTCGCAATATAGACTTGGCCACCCAATAAACATAAATATTGGACCTAACTCTGTGTATCTGTAGAGTTAGTATTATACATTATGTAAAACTTCCTGTGTTTTTATTTACAAAACTTACACAAAATTACAACGATACTCTAATATCTAGTATTCTTTCATATCAATCGGTTTTTAAAATAGTCGCTTTTCCCATTGTTATCGTTTATTTAGAGAATACACCTAAATCCCTTTCTTAAGTGAGATTATATCAAAAGTAAAAGATCTTGCTATAAGTGTATAAGAGATACGATGTATTTATAGTCCAAAAATATTCGCCCTTTGCAAATATGAAGATGAAGGTTTGAGTCCCATTACTAGGGTAACTACACTATTTTTGGCACCCCACTCAATTATCGGCACTCAGACATTTATTATATACTATAGTAGAATTATTTTCTCCGTGCAGTTTGGGTCATAAATAATCAGAGTATTTCACTCTCTCTTCCACTCACGGGCCTTATGGGCAGGCATAGTGATACTCATTACTGTTGTCGATAAGCGTTATTGATAGTGTATTTAGTTTTGTCATTTTGTGGGTTAGTGATATAAATGAAAGAAATAAAATAGATAAAACAACATATTTATTAAAATAAGAATAATAATGATTTCAAATAAATTATTACTTAGGTATTTATGTATTAAAAAACTATAAGTACAAAAGTTTAGAATGTAACAAGTTATATTAAAAATAAATATAAATACTTATATCTAAGTTTAAAATTAACAGCAAAAAGATAATAATGATTTTTATAAGAATGATAATCTTTTTTTGATAAGAACGAGTTTTTATCGATAATGGCGTTGCGCCCGCGCAACATGCTCACCGCCCTAGCCGAACTGAGGCCGAGTTTGATTTATGACCCAAACTGGACGGAGAAAATAATTCTACTATAGCTTCGCCCCACATTTTCCCCTGCGTGGTGTTGGAAAATCGTTATACTTATTTTGGATAAGTCACACAATATCTTTTTATGTGATAATCTTTATATGTGATGTGTCATTCTGATGTTTAAGCTATATAATTGTAAAGTTTCATTAAAATCCATTCTGTAGTTTTTTCCTGAAAGGTTCACAAACATACATCTATACACTCTCACAAACTTTCACGTTTATAATATTAGTGGGATATGAATAAATCTTAATATTTGCAGCCATACAACATTATCATCATTAACATTTTATGGCTTTAAAATAATATTAAGACTTCTATATATATATATATATATATATATATATATATACATATATCTCTCTCTAAAACTAATTGTGCCAGGAATCCCTGAAACACTGCAAATATGGTACATTGGTAATGTACAGGTGACAAAATAAAATATATAATGTTACGAGTTGCACGACTCGAATAAAAATGTCGTTAGAATTACTATAGAATTTATTAGAACTATACAAACACGTGTAACACAGATACAAATAAGTATAAGACGCGCAAAGTTTGTCAATAAATAGATTACCGAATGTAGTACACACGTCTAACTTCGCTAGTGGTTATCGCTTGACTGACTATCTCTCCATTGGGGCATTGCTTTATACTGCACAAATTCAATATGTCTCTTGACCGCGTGGACTGAATTTCTTAGAATCACACCTGGCTAATGACTGCCATGAAAGATTACAATACACAATGGGCTGTTTTTTTAATTACAAATTTTAAACACAAAGTAAATAAAAGAAGTCCAAATGCCAAAAAGGTAATAAAATGTGTTTCTACAGACGCAGGGGTGAATTTGTCATTTGTCGGTATTCAGGTCGTAACAATAATAATAGTGGCGCCTCTTTCGCTAATTTGTCTACATTCTAGCAACTCCAATATTAGGTCAGTAGTAATTTTGATACTTACTAGTGAATTTTAGTACGACATCCAACATCATGCGAGTATCAAATTGCTTTAGTTACGACTTACGTATCTTGTTAACATATCCTATGATGTTTACTTTAGGAATAATGACTATAATTTTGTAAGCAAGAGTTTTAACACCTTATGATAGTTAACAGAATAATAAATTGATTAAAAGAAGCTAAACTAACCATTACGAATCTATCTTGTTGGATGTTCTTTGTTAAAATTTAATATCGTCGAATTATAACGAAAACATTTTTACTTTAACAACCACTAGACATCCTTGGTAAACTTTGAAAAATACTGCTCATGCGAAACTGGGTATTGTTAAATGCGTATTTTATTACGGATTTTAGATACATATCAAAGTTAAAATTAAAGAATGCAAGGATAATGGTCGATGATGTTATGCTGGAACAAGTGAATGAGTTTGTATATCTCGGATGTGCTTTTAGCAGGGATGGAAGGTACACCGCTGATATAGAAAGAAGAGTGAATTTGGGGAATAGTGTGAATGGAGCGTTAGGTAAACTTCTAGGCGCTAAGAACCTCAGCCAGAAGGCCCAGCTTGCCATACACAACGCGGTGCTGGTACCTACGCTCACGTATGGAAGCGAGAGTTGGGTATGGAATAGAGAGCACGAAAGTAGAGTAAACGCGGTCGAGATGCGAGCACTGCGCAAAATCTGCGGAGTGACGCTCGCGGACCGCGTTCGTAATACCGAAGTAAGAAAGAGAGTTGGACTGAAAGAGAGTGTCGGGGTGAAGGTAAGGAAAGGAATGCTCCGGTGGTTCGGGCATGTGGAAAGAATGTATGATGAAAGAATGACTAAACAGATATACAATGCAAAAGTGGATGGATGCAGAAGTCGCGGAAGGCCACGACACACCTTCCATGATCAAATTGATCATGTACTAGCAGAAGGTGATGTCAGGAGCCTTAAGAACAGACGAGCGTGCATGACAAGAACTATGAATGTCAAAGAAGCAAGTGAGGTGTGTAAGAATAAGCCTAAATGGCGCTCTGTTGTTCGTGCCTACCCCGCAAGGGACCTGGCGTGAAGTAATGTATGTATGTATGTATGTATGTTAAAATTAAATAACATTAATAAATTAGCTTTACTTTTTATTTTCTCTATAGAGTACTAAAGTGAGACAAATGTATTGATAGCGCTTCCAAGGAGGTTCGATTATTCAGCTTATCTACTTTCGTAATTTGAAACTCTTGGTGGAAAAGTTTTTTTTCACTTAAGTATTTCATAGCACGGGGTATGGTGAAACAGGTACTTACGTGAGAGTACATATTTTACCGCACATTCTATTGTGTGGTGCGTATTTTCAACTTTCGAACAATGTTCGAACAAAGGCTTCATAAATGCATTTTTAGCAAATGTCTTGAAAAAGTTATTGTTACTTTGAAAGCTAAGATTTTTAAGTATTTTATGTTTATTTACTTTTAAGTTACATTTTAATACAACAAATAAGTCTACATATGCTCAAACTATTTACATTTTGTAAAACTTTGCTTTTGTATAATTCATTCACAGAGCCTAGATTGGTTTTAATTAGTTTTGAAACTCATCCAATTTTCCCAGCAGTCACACACGCGATGAAATCAAACGAGCATGATATGATTTTAAATATTTATTATAACAAGTATTTACAAAATTTACAAATTCCATTTAACTTGATACGCCTACACAACCTTTTCAACCTTTTTCTCCGATTGGGCTGAAACGAAACAAATTATTTTCTGTTAATACCGTCGTTAACCTAAATCAATCAATAGTATTTGTGGGGGTACCTACATTATGTCAATAGCAGCTTAACGAAGCGTCCAATTAATTTAGCAAGTGATGATTACCATTTTACAATACAAATTAGATTAGTTTATTTTTCAACCATAAACCTCCAATTGGATTAAAATCTAGATTTAATAATTTACAAACTATATTATATATATAAATTACTGATGATGACACTTTGAAGTCCACGGTACGTGGCGGACGCTCCTTCATACCATGTGTCCAAGTTATGGAATGAGCTCCCTCCCGCGGTTTTCCCAAAGCGCTACAATATGGGGCTCTTCAAAAAGGGCGTCAACAGTTACCTAAAGTCTCAACGAGGTAGGTAACTCATCGGCTCCCTTAGTGTTGGCGTCCATGGGCGACGGTAGCCATCTACCACCAAGTGGTCTGTAGCCAGTTTGTCGACAAGCAACATAATAAACACTGATTGTTATCTGTTGAGTTGTCCAAATAAATAAATTGCCAACCAAATATAGAGGAATAGACAGTATACCCGCCACGCTTCCTTTTTTTTTGCAGCAGTTCAGCAGGCAGGTAGACGGCCCACAAGATGAAAAGCGGTTACCGTCGACAATGAACATTTGCAACACCAAAGGTGCTACAAATGCGTTGCTCATCTCTTAAGGGAGACTGGAACCTAGTCACTAATGTTGGAACACAACTCAAGGTTGTTATGGTGACATACTTTAGACCAGGGGTGGTAGCCATCCAGTCTACCACCTGCACTGTTCCTGCACGGATAACAATCTTTTCTAATCTTCAAGGCGGATTGGAGACATCGTTTATCTTGATGTGTAGGTTTAATCATGATGTTTTCCTTCATCCTTAGCACGTGGTAGTCGTGCAGAAAGTTAACAAAGAATATTTTTATATATATAACAATACAGCTCTCGCTTCGTTTATCTTCCTACATTACTTAAAATAGTTGTAGATTTTAAAAAAAAAATACTTGTATCGATGCTTTCTATGGGTTCGTTCCATCTCTGTCTTTCACTGGTTCCGAATATAATAAAGAACGTGTTGCACGCAATGTACACTCCTGATGATACATAGAACACTTTACGCCAATCTGCTGGATCAGTCTGAAATATATAATATTTAGCAGATAAACACACACATTGTAAGTCCCTAAGCACAGCAAGTTACGCTTGTATTGTGAGTAGTAACCGATGGATAACTTTGTAACTACCTGACACCCAGACCATAGCAAATAAAAAAAATCGTTTACAAAATTTACCATGTCAGGAATACTTGCATTGAGGTAGGCCGACAAAAGATTAGTCACCACTACAAAGGCCATCAATGAATAAATTGTATGTGCTGATAGAGTTCTTTGTTTCGCTACCTCATTAGTAATAGTAGTATTCCTAGATTTTATACCTTTAAACTTAGTACTTCCTGATATAATCAGACAGATAAAACACACAAATATTCAGAAATACTTAAAAGCGTGAACATCCTTTTTCCTTTCTACCTTTAATTATATCGGAATCCTATACAACTTGTTCCGAGTTTTAAAGCAGTAAATGATTATATCAATTTTTGTTAATATTTTGACGGTGACAGAATAAATACTAGAGATGTTACCTCGTCTACAAGTATAGCACCAGCAGCAAGAGGAGCGATGATTGAAATGACATTGGCAACGCAATTCGTTATTCCCATTAAAGTTCCAGCGAAGTTAGGGGCCATGTCTATGTGTACTAACTGAAAAACAAAATAGCCAATAGAATTAATAGTAAATTTTCTAATATTTGTTTTCAGACAACATCTACTAAAATTAAAAAGATCTGGTCTGTCTTAAAGTTTCTTAATATTGAATACCTTTTCTAGGTCACCTTCTGCAAACGTACCCAAAGTAATAAAAAGTTATTCACGTTGTTAAGAACTTCTTGGTATAAATAAAACAAAAGTTTATTAAAAAGATTATCTCGAAAAATTCTATCGTTAGTACCAATATAACTATTAATAAATGCTATACTTGATTGCAAATAAATTGCAAGGCAACGACTTATATAGAAGATTACCCACTATGCAAACTAGTATTCGATAATCTTCTGAATTAACCAAAAGTAATACTACAAAATTACAAATGAGTACCACCTTCTTTGTTATTTCTCTTTCTACCGTTCGTGTTAAGCTTAATATTATGTTTACAATAAATAAACCAGAATTATTAACACAAATGCGTACCAAGTATCCTGTATAATGTCCAGCATTCAAACCCACAACAACCGTTAGGAGAACGACAGCAACGGTTACGTTGCCCGCTGGAGAATATGACAAACCAATCAATGCCAGTGCGGGACCAAAATGACCTGAAAAAAATAATAAAGCATAACATAATTTTTATCTTAAGTATACATTAAAAGGTCTCTTTCGACGCTTATCTTTTCAACAGGACCTAATACGATAGTGGGAGTAATATTTTTATGAAAATTAAATGTTGTTGAAACATTTCCCTGGCTTAGTTTTTATATGTTTGTACTTTTTAGACCTTTGAATTTATCATATAATGGAGATAAATAATTGAATATCATTCTCTTCATCATCCAAAAGTTTAACCTCGACTGTATGTATATGCAGCATGGTAATGGCAGTGTTTTTACTAAAAGGGATGCTGAAGAAAAAAATATGTTAAATATAAATAAGTATGTTTTTCTCTTTTATTATTTAGAATTGGCAAATGCATTATGCATCGGCGCCTTACTGATCTGTTCTGCAATTAATACAAGATATGCGACCTCTCAGGCGATAGACTTTGTTAGTTCTTTCCTGATTAATAGCTATCTTTGACCATTATGTAAATTATTTTAGTGTTTGTAATTTACCACATATTTTAAATTATGCCTGGTAAAATGAAACGGACAAAATTTACAGCAATTATACAATTAAAAATAAAGTATATCCTGTAAGCCATTAATAGTCATTAAGATCTGGAAAATGTTATAAGGACTAAAATGTATATTTTTGTAGTTTTTGCACTTTCATTTCCTTATTAACAGTCGCTTACAAAAGCAAGGATCTGCTAGCTATATTCAATACCAGTTTATCATCACCTGTCATTAGTAGACAACAAGGTAGCATTAAAGTTATAACTAGTTATCTAGATAGAGCGAATGTCATGGTCACTCAGAATGAACTTGACTAGACAACCACTATAGTTATAAACGTACTGAGAGTTGTTTATCAATGAATAAATTAGTGATCAAATCTAATTTACTAATAAAACGATATACCTACTAATGAGTAGCATTTAAACATGGCGACCTCAAGAATTATCAGATTGACGAAAGATTTGATTTACTTTGGATAGTCTACGAATTTTGAAACTAGGACCTAAGATAGTCTAGTAATAGCTATAAGTAACCAAACATAACAATCTTGCGAACTGTAGATGAAGCCAAAATAAAGACAGGAACATAGATATAAGACCACAAATGTCCTAGCACTAAAACTAAAAACTAAAACATTATAATATAAAACATCAAAAACTGGATTTAAACTCAATTTCAAAAGATTTTATTCAAAATAAGTTCCACTGGAGAACACTTTTTGAAGGTCATACAGAAGAAGATCATACATAAGTTAAAATTTAATTTTACTTCCAAGTATATGTACAACGCTTCGCAACGTGTTATTGCTGTTAAGGAGAAGAAGCGGCAAGAAACTCCCCACCAACTGGTCTAGCTAAAAGTTGAGTAACTCAAACTATTTTTTAACCGACTTCGAAAAAAGGAGGAGGTTCTCAATTCGTCGGGATCTTTTTTTTTATGTGTTCGCCGATAACTCCGTGATTTATGATCCGATTTACGTGATTCTTTTTTTGTTCGACGCGGAATAGCTTCCAATTGGTCCCCTAAAAATTTTACATAGTTTGGCCCAGTAGTTTTCATTTTATGAACATTTTTCATGGAAATAATTTTCACTCCGTTCCATATGTACACCGATTACTCTGAGATTTATGTTTCGATTTACGTGATTCTTTTTTTGTTCGACGCGGAATAATAATAATAATAATAATAATATTTATTTATTGGATGGAATAGCTGCCATGTGGTCCTCTAAAAATTTGACATAGTTTGGCCCAGTAGTTTTCATTTTACGAACATTTTTTTGTTCCCGGTTCTTGGGACCTATATTTTTTAAGAAGTGCGGCACCATTCGTATGTCCACCCATACATAGCTAGACACTAAAAAGTAACAAATAAAATTTAAAAACTTTGTTTAAAAAAACCGACTTCAAAAACGAAAAAACTAAAATGTATAAAATAACTTATTTCTTAAGCTATTAATGTTAATATATATTATCTAAAACATCTTGAAGTCGGTGCAAAGTAAAACATAAAAATTACTATATTTTGAAAATTACTAAGCACCGACTTTAAGATGTTTTAGATAATATATATTAATAATAATAGCTTAAGAAATAAGTTATTTTATCCATTTTAGTTTTTTCGTTTTTGAAGTCGGTTTTTTCAAACGAGGTTTTTAAATTTTTAAATTAATACATTTTATACAGAAATATGTTACAAAATTACTTTTCGAAGAATTAATGGATTTGTAGCATAGGTACTCAATAAGACTAAGACACAATAAAATGAGAGAATAATATAGAAAATATTATTATAGTTATTATAATAACATGACGTCCTAAAAGTTTCTACTGCAACATATCTCCGTAAATTCCTTGCATGTTTGGCAAGAAAAAATTAAGAGGCTGGAGCGTAAATGTAAATAAAATTTTATTATTTAAATATTCTTCAATACCCCTCTTTAAGCAAGATACTTTTTAATTTGCTTTTAAATTTATTCAAAGGCAGGTCTAAAATTTAATTCGGAATCTTATTGAAGAAGCGTATACCAACCCCCAAGAAAGAGGAAATATATTTTGCAATCTAAAAGATGGCAATAATAAACTATTACAATGCCTGGTGTTGAAATTGTGAATATCGTTATACTGTTTGTAGGCACTCAAATATTACGAATATAAATTAAGATATATTGGCAGGCGACCGTCATAATACCGATTTCCTTAAAGCATTCCCTAAGAGACTCCCTAAGGCGGAGGTTGCAATTTGAGGTTATTTCCATTGTTTGTATACTTGTATTAGCTCAACGATATCGGGTTATACTATCTTATTATCTTATTTATAGTTATATTATGCTAGTGTTTTCTTTTACAAAGAGCTCCTTTAACAAACATTAGCCAATAAATCTTGGTCTTGGAGATCTTAGTTTTATTGTTCACTTCTTTATTATACATGAAAGTAGTGTATTTTGCTTACGTGCGTAGCATTTTGGAATACTGCAATCCGCTCTATGTTCTAATCATATTGAGGGAATCCAGAAGAAGTTTCTAAGACATATGGACTATAAACTACAAGGCACTCATAACACTTTTGAGCAGAAGTACTTGGCATATAGGCTAGGATAGGACATCGAACAACGCCGAGTTTTGCGTGACATGGGTTTGATGATATTAAGCATAGTCGTTTCAATTGTCCTGCACTAATGCTAATGCGTCGGACAAGACACATCCACTTGCTGCATACTGCTTGCCATAATACTAAATACGGACAGAACTCTGTTTTCTCTAGAATTGGTGATACCTATAACCGTGATTTAAACTTTTTTTTAAATTGATTTTTATATTCGTATTATATATTACATACATTACATATCTTCCATCTACTAGCATGTCTGCTGGTACAGCTGCTGCACAACAGGAGGCCCTAAAACGCCGCAAATACTCAGCCATCGGAAATGGCTACATATTTGCGGCTTTTGGTGTCCAGAACCTGGGACCAGGCGCACAAGCTTTATCGAGACATAGCCAAACGTCTGGTGGATATCTCACGTGACCAAAAGACTGGTTTATACCTCGCGCAACGCATCAGCATTGCCATTCAGCGCGGTAATGTGGCCAGTATCTTGGACACGTTTCCGACTGACAGCGGTCTGGAACTAGATTTTATGGTTTAATTTTAGTTTGTATATAATTAGTTAATTTTTAGTTTAAAAAATTTAAAATTTAGTTTATTTCTAATTAGCTGTTTGATTTATTATTTAAATTATAAGTTTGAACATCATTACATATTATATTTATATGATCGTATGTCGCAGCGTCCAGAAGGAGCACATTGATTAAAAATTTAATGTTATACATATTTTTCAAATATGTTATTTGTATCCTTTGTTGGAGATTCTAACAAAAATAAATAAACAAATCATAAATTATACCAACTATATACTTATGCATACATGTTTTACTAACCTATGGAATTACTTATTTTCCTGCTCATAGTAATACTAAGCCATTTCTTCTTCAAGATATAGTCAGATATGAATCCAAGTGGAAAGCTTAGCAAATACATCGCCAGATAGGGCAGAGCCGACAGCACGCCGTTCTGAAAGAATCATATTTCCATTATTATCTTAGCTTGAGATTCCTTGTTATCGCTTGCAGGCAAACTGCCAGACAATCTTTTTAATTCACGAGATTACTTCGTTTTACAATATTCTTTATGTTTTTTTATCTGTACTAATATTATAAACTAGCTTCTGCCCACGGCTTCGTCAGCGTGGAAAGTTTTCTTTAACTATTATTATTATACTCTTTAATTTTTCGGTATCAAAAGTGTCCTACAGGTTGACCGCCATACAAAATTTTGTTTAAATCGGTCCAGTCGTTTCGATGATTAGCCCATGCAAACAGACAAACAGAGAAACCAAAAAATTTGAAAAAATGTAAATTAGTTCTATTTCACTTCTTACATCCTCCTGACTCGGTTTTAAGCATTTTTTCATTGTACAGAATTTCGATCTCTATAGTTTTATTATAATATGTATAGATGCGAATGTTTGAAATTATGTTTGTTGCTCAAACGCGCCAGAATGACTGAACGGATCTGAATGAAATTTAGCACAGAAATAGACGATAGTATGGAATAACACATAGGCTACTTTTAATCTCGAATTTTTTAACGCGAACCAAGCCGCGAGCCAGATGTAGTAAGTTTTTTTTTATTCTCCTTTTCCTGACGCACACGTCAGGGTATTTGTAGCAGGTTTTATATTATTTCTTTATTTATTATTTACTTTGTATAATACTATATACCATTAATATTACATAACTCTATTACCATTTATCTTATTTGCTAGTTTATCTTGTATTAAGGTATAAATTTTAAAACTTTCAACTACAGTTACTCACAGATTTGATGTCAACTCCCAAAACCAGCTTCATGTACGAAGGCATTTCAGTCATGAGGGTCCAGAATCCCCAATTCTGGCCACAGTGGACCACAATCAGTGATATGAACGGTAAAGATGTCCAAATCGCACCCCATGGAGTTTTGAGTTTCTGCCAAATACAAAAGATGAAAGAACTTTATCAATGTACAATAACTTACTTAATTAACTTAAATCTAAGGAATAAGTAACTAGATCTGTTGTAATAAATATAGAGACTGTCATATTAAGCAAAACCTAATAACATGTGGTTTTTAGTTAGAAAATTCCGGAAAATATAAAAAGTACCGGATTATATTGTTTTAGTATCAATTGGATTAGAATCAGTTAATTTTTATGTATAGTACCTACTTTCAAACACTCCCGTGAACATTTCCACGGGTTTCCGGAAATATAAAGTATCACACCAATTGAAAAATGAATTAAAATATCATCATCATTATCATCCAAGCGTTAAATCACGGTTGCGTTCGGAGCGTTCACTCCGACGCCCACGGTCCCCTTTCCTACTTTTTCTACTCCACTTCGCACAGTCTTCAGCAACCCCCGTTTTGAGACTATTGGTACGCATGTCATCCTTCAAGACGTCAAGCCAACATTTTTTGGGCCTTCCCCTTCGACCGGGACCTGGCAGAGCCGGCATAGTTAGACATTGGTTCCCCACATAATAAGCCGGACTCCGTAAAACGTGGGCGTACCAGCGTATTCGACACTCTTGCAGTTTGTCTGTTATGTCACAAACTGTGAAATGAAGACTGTCAAGGATGCAGGAGTTCCTGATACGGTCTTTCGCATCACTCCACACATCCAACGCAGCATATTCAACTCCGTGATACGCAGTTCTTGCTTGTGTCGCTCAAGTACAGGCCACGCTTCACTGCCATACAAAAGGACAGGTCTAATGATGGATTTATAGACATGTCCTTTTAATTTAAACAACTTATGATATCGTTCTATTGAAATCGTATCAAAATCAGATAAAATTTAAATTCAAATTTGTAAGTTTTATATATTAGTTTAGTTAGGTAAATACAATAAAACGTTAGAATTTTTCGCGATTATCTTTTTAGTATACTTTTTTTGGTGCGTTTGACCACTGTCTCACCTGATGTTGAGTGATGACGCAGTCTAGGATGGAAGACGCTTACCTAGAAGATACCTATTCACTCGTGACTTGAAGACTTCGAGATTGTATTTGTCAGGAAAAACAGACTCCGGCCAATTATTCCACTTTTCGGCAGTGCGCACCAGAAGAGATTCTGACTGGTGGTGTTTCCACCATGTAACGGTGGCGCAAACAGTGGAGTGTCTGGTTGTCCGATGGTAAAATGGCGATGGAGGACACAAACATACTCGTGATTACAATTAAGAAACAGATAATGTTCAAGATCGATTTATAAATAAAAGAGTTCATTCAGACAAGTTTTTACATATGCAAAAAAATATACAAGCATTTGAAATTTTAAATTATGCGAAAATACCACCACGCACCACGCTGCACGAAGCGGCGGTGATTGTGTAAAATTTACCTCAATGCCTAAGTAGTAAAAATTACTTGTGACAAATTGCTATTGTTATTTTACGAGTATGTTATTGCTGTGTTGTTACTTGTTAGGTGTAATTATCCACAGACGTAATACATATTATTCTTTATACATTGTAAGTAATAGTGCCTACCGTTGTATTTGTTATTTTAATATTATCGTACATACTAATAAAATCTAGTAGCAAAGTACTAATATTATTATTTAAACTAGCTTTTATTTAAAGAATGAATGATTCGTTTACTAATATTTTCTTAAGTTTTCGCGAGTTAAGACGTTCGAGTAGATGCGATTACAAATTTTACTTCAAGAAATCTTCTTTATCGATAAAAATTACGACACATAGTTACTCTACATCTAAAATCTAATTGACATTTGCATTAATTAAGTTATTAGTGAAGTTGTGAATTAGTATTTCTCATGGATTGGACAGACATCTACTAATCGACAAATACTTACTCGAAATTTACTTCCCAAACGATGATAAGGACTTAACTCGTCAGTTCACAAGTTAACTTTAACTAATGTAAATCAGGCTTAATGGAAAGTTATTGCTATCAGTTACTATTATCAATATCCTGCCGGCCTCAGAAGATTTAATAATTTCAATGTTACTTTAAATATAGCGTCATAGAATTCAAAGATTTTTAGAGATTTCAATGCAACTCACCTTCTGTTCTCCGATCTGTCCCAAGGAGTTCTGGATATAGAACCTCTCATCTTTGCTAATCATTCTAGAGTTCTGAGGGGAATCTGAACCTAAGAATATATAAGCAACCGTCCAGATGGCACCAAGTGCTCCATTCACGTAGAAGATAGCTGGCCAGCCCCAATACTCAGCAATAAAGCCTGACACTACAAGCTGGAGAGCTGTTCCCAATTGAGCTCCTGTAATTAAAGAAGAAAATAAATTTAAAGAGACACCAGCCTGGGTCTATGGGGAAACAATTTAGCCAGCGCTAGGACCCTAAAAGACTACTTCCATATTGCTAGAAGGGATTGGCATCATTGAAAAACAAGCAGGGGGAATAATTTACAGAACTATAGTGTCTTGTGAGCATTGGTGCTACTGAAGGTTGATGTTGTAGCCGTCTAATCTCACCTGTAAGGGAAGAAAGCCAAATTATCCACTTCCTCTCCTTTTTTGACACCCTTAGTGGCAGACAATCGTCACACATATCGCCCCTAACCTTACCTTGCTTATTCTTTCAAGACAATTTTTAAACAAAATTTTGCTTAAATTACGTGATGTTGTAAAAGAATGTTTAGATAGGCGGTTGCTGGGGAGCTGCTTGCCACTTCTTCTTTTTAAACAAACTAACACGTTACGAAGCGATGTACACACAATAGGAAGTAGATTTCATTTTTAAATTATTTACAAGAAACTCTTTCATGCCATCCACGATCAGAAGTCTATCTCATATTTTGCCCACCGAATAAGCATATAGCGTGATAATGCTGCCAGCATTCTAACCAGGCTTTACTTTGACAGCGCTTTGTTACAAAGTCTGTAATCACTTATGTTATTTCAATTTATTATGTACTAGATTTACCCGCGACTTTTAAAGAAAGTAGCGTGTATGTCAGTGAAAGTCTCATTGAAATCAGTTTCAGAGATTATCCGGAACATTCAGACAGACATACTACGACAATACTTTTATATGCTTCAATTTGATTTATACGTATAGATAAACTTCAAAAATATTGTCACCAATAGAACTTCGTTGGAATAAAAAAAAATCAATTTTAACATGTTCCACTTCAATATCTGATGTTGCTTAATTTGGTTAAGACATTTAACAATTAGATAGTATAATTGATTGCAAAAATCCTAAGTGAGATGTACCAAAATGATCTAAGGAACCACAATATTCGCAACGAGATAGTTTTACATTCTCCCAGGAAATAAGAGTTTTACGATAAAGAAAAAAGAATAGTGTGATAAGAGAACGTTGTGGATTGAAAAAAGATGTAATAACAACAGTTGAAAAAGAAATTTTAAGGTAGTTTGGGCATGTAGAGAGAATGGATGAAAATAGAATCACAAAACAGCCATAGAACAGACGTCGACGCTCTAAGCGTGTTCTACCGTCTGTACAACGAGGAGAGCTCCGATGAGCTATTTGATTTGGTACCTTCGTCGACTTTCTATCATGGCACCACTCGCTGCCGATTGGGAGTTTATCCACTCTCTACTTCATGGAACACCACGCACTTGGAAGTCCTCCACGGTACGTGGCGGTCGCTCCTTTATCCCATATGTGTCTAAGTTATAGTATGAACTCTCTCCCAGAGCACTACAATATGGGGTTCTTCAAAAAGAGCGTTAACAGATACCTAAAGTCTCAACAAGGTAGGCTACGCATCGACTCCCTTAGTGTTGCAGATGTCCATGGGCGACGGTAGCCACCTATCACCAAGTGGTCCGTTTGCCAGTTTGCCGATAAGCAAACATAAAAAAAACAAGTGCATGACATTGTGAATGGTAGAGTTGCTGCCGGTAGACCGAGACGTACATCCCATGATCAACTAGCAGAAGTGTTAAAAAGAGATAAAGCATCTCAAATAAACGTGCATGTATGAAGAGGTTAATGAAATTAGATGAGGTGAACGTAGTTTGTCAGAATCGTCACAAATGGATATCGATACTCTCTGCGTGATAGTATGTATGCACTATATAAAAAGATCAAAGTAAATAAAAGCAACAATAAACATTATTGACTCAATAGAACTAAATGACGATATACAATTTGTCAGAAGCGTGCCACCCTTTTCATAGGTTTCCACCTCACGTATCCCACGTGTTACTGTGATTAGAGTACGAAATACACTTTTTCACGTCCTTTGATCTCACGAAGCTAATATTTGCTCGTATATTCAATATAAATGTTTGATATCTTCGTCTATCGGTTTTAAATTGTACAATATTTGTAGTATTGTAATGGTGTTTCGCTTGTTATTGTAGGTTTTATTAAACATTTCACGGCCGTGAGCGTGTTACAAGGTAAAAAAGTGTTCTTATGTACTGTTATTAAGAAATCCATTTGTTTTTAATGCGTATAATTGAAGAGCAAAATGTTATACCCGAGGTTTTAAGTAGGAGGTAAATAAATAAGTTATAAAATACTGTTGCACGTCGACAAAAGTGAATGCACATCTGCACACTTTATTACCTTTCCGCATTTGGACTTCTTTTGTTTGCACGTTGTATTTAAAATTTATAATTAGAAAAACATGCCATTGTGTATTGTAATAGTCATTAGCCAGGCGTGATTCTTGTAAATAATAGTTATGCGGGCGAGTTTGTGTCGAGACATATTGTATTGGTGAAGTATAAAACAATGCCCCAACTGAGAGATATTAGACTTTGCGCATGTTATTGAATCGTGCATCACGGTTGCGTCCAGTTATATTTGTAACTGTGTTATACGTGTTTCTATAGTTCTAGTAAATTCTATAGTAATTCCAACGACATTTTAATTCGAGTCCCGTAACTCGTAACAATACAAGAGAGATATAATTATATGATAAAAATTACCTCCGTAAACCATTGTCCCAAGTCTGCTTTTCTCCTCAAGTGGTACCCATTTCCCAAGAAGATTGTGGACTGACGGAAAGAGGAATCCTTGAGACAGACCTTGGATTACTCTGCACGCGCAAATCAGTTGCCATCCTCCCTAAAATCATTGAAAATTAATGATCAATAGATTAGAGAAGAGCTTAAAATAAAGTGCAACACCGTACAGGTAGCAAATAAGACTTCTAAACCCAACCAAAAAGTATTTTACTGAATTGAAATTACGACTTACTACTGTATTTGAATATATTTAAGTGGTAGTTTATTTTCTGTGTACTGGAAGAGATTATTCAAAAGCCATAAAAACTATGTGTTAAACTCGCTTAATACAGAAATTGACTGATTTAATCCTCCACAATATGTATGCATACGGAATGTCGAGCTTCCAGTTTCCCGTAGCCCTAGCATAAGGCGCAGAAAGAACCACTGAGGGGTTTTAGTGGGTACTCTAACTCTGGTAGCAAAAGTGCTTCTTCGGGGGTGCTAGTGCCATCCAAACATGGCGAATAGCACATGCCCCCACCACCTTTCCCCCGCGGCGGTTAGACCGTAAGCGAATTTCCCCCGAAAAATAAAGATATGCCTAAGGCTAAGGCCTCAATAGTGCGTTGCGTTGCGTCGTAGAAACGGGTCAACGCATTGTATGCCACACATGCGTTGCGACGACTCACGATGTCACAGTGTGGATTTCAGTCGACTTTCGACAATGGATCGGACAAAACGTGTTGTATTGTTGCTTTTATTACGCCACCGCCAAAATAACTTTACCAATTTTTTTATCCGTGCAAGAAAAAATACAATTTCCTGCGGCCAGGCGGCCTGTCGTAAGAGGCGATAAAACAACCCATAGCCAGGTGGTAGGGAATTTGCCCGATTGGATGGCCACCGCCCCTGGTCTCAAGTATGTCGCCATAACAACCTTGAGTTGTGTTCCGGCACTATTGACACGGGTCCAGTCTCCCTTAAGAAAGCAGCAGCGCATTTGTAGCACCTTTGGTGTTGCAAATGTCCATAGGCGATGGTAACCGCTTTGCATCAAGTGGCCCGTCTGCCTGTCCGCTGAACTCCCGCAATAAAAAGTGTAGAAAAAATATAAGGTTCTGGATATCACCCTTGATTGCATTATCGCTCCGCTACAACAGCACAGCGCATATCCCTTCTCTACTTCGTCTTGTAATCGTCAATGCCTTTATTAGCCGCGTGCGAGGACCCAACGTGAAATGTGACATTTCACTAAAAAAGTATATGGAAAACGACGCAACGCAACGCACTAATGAGGTCTTAACCTAGCTATATCCTATTAAACTCACATAATGTCCTCCGATGGGTATCAGTAAAGAAACGGCTGAATTGATAGCGACGCATAGGGTGATTAGGATCATGCCGCCGAACTTCGCCGCAAGCTCCCCACCAGGGATCTGCAGTACCACGTAGCCCCAGAAGAATGAAGACAGGATCACGCTCTGGGTTTGAACGCTCCAATCGAATGACTGTAATATTAAGAAGATCTTGAAAGCATGCACTGCTCATACAAATCTCAGTGCATATTGGTCCAAGGATATAGCACATGGAACCGTAACAATTGTAATTAAAAAAAAAACTCTAGCAAAAACGACTTTAATAATATAATAATTTTAATTTTTAAGTTAAGTAAGTATTACGTATGGTATCCAACAAAAATAAATTTATGTCAAATTATTCTGAACCCAAGGCAAAAATAATTGTCAAAAATCGGTTCAGAAACAAATATACGTAAAAAAATATTTACACCAGGTGTTCACGTCAATATAAAATAAATATTGCTAACATCGTCTTGTAAAACACTTTACTTTGTTTTACAAGATTAAACTAGATGGCGCTGTTCAAAACGAGCAAATCCTACATGGCGTGGACGAGTTCTTACAAAATAAATTGATATTAGGTTTTGTCAATGCAGTATATAAGTAACAGAACCGCCGATCCCCATCCGTCGGGATCCTTCCCCTTGGGCTTAACATAACCCTTCGCTTTGCGAAGGCGCTCGCCCCGAAAGCCCCGGTAAAGTTGTGAGGTCTTCGGACCAACAACATAAAGTCAACTCAAACAAAAAAAATATATATATAAGCAAATCTTGGCTGCAACTACTCGGCCGCCTCGTTATTATAGATACCTATATTCGCGGGGTTTATCGCTGCTACAGAGTACAGCCTTCTAAGGCTGTAAAGCTGGATCCTAATCAAAAATAGTTGAACAGTACAGACACGAGGCAGAGAAATTAGAAAACCTGCTCCATGTTTTGAATAAATATTAATCTCGAGATTATATTCCTTCTCGTCATTTACAAAAATGTTTATGGAAATTAACTTATAAATATAACTAAATTATAAATAAATTTCAAATATATTAGAGGCGTGTAGTTCCGGAAAGTATGTCCACCAGTGGAAAGATATCGGTCCAATCCGAGGTGTCATTTGAAATGGTTCGGTATGTCCGGCCGACAATGCCCGAGTTCTCCGGAACCGTGCAAATGCGAGTTAGAACATTCCAATTTTTGTTATGCAAATATAATTAATGCGTTCTCATTCGCTTATGACCTTGAATAAGTGCCCCGATTCGTTTAAAACAAATAATTATCTAAACGTAAACTACATAAACTAAAGAAAGAAATAAAAAAATATTAATATAAGAAATAGAGACTTACATTGGTTACATGTATCTTAAAAATAAAAACATAATTTTGAGAATTTTTGAATGTGTGTTGTGTGTGCGTGTATAATAGTTTGATAGTGAAACATCACGCCCTGGCCCGATTTTTTAACTCGAATATTTTGGGTTATCGTAACTTGCGTTTTACTTTGTAATCTTGAAGTGCGTGTATCGACCAATCTGATTTTTGATACAGATCTAGGAATATTTTGATAACTCTATCAGACATTGAACGTCCCAATTGAAGATCGTGAATATTATCTGAGTAGATTTTTGAAATGTCTTTCTTAAATAGATAATCTTCACAAATGAAATACCGACGACGGTTCGTTTACTAGCGTTTAAGGATAACATTTGCTAAGGCTTTTTTTATCGCCGACTCCTCCGGCCTTATTTCAAGTGAGAGTTCTTTCTTTTCATTATTTTTTGTTTATATCTATTTTTATTTCATTTTTTCTTTTTCTTTTTTAAAAGCCAAATCTTATACTCTATTACATATTGTCTTAATTACTATCACAATTATATATATATTTATTTTACACATATTATGTATTACCATAACACAATTGTAGCTTGCTTAATTTGGGGATATAGAATGTGCGTGCTTGTCTGCCGATTATTTGTTTATTTGAGGTTATCTGTATAGGAACAGAGAAAGAGTACTAAATCCTGCGGCTGGACTGTTTGTTGTAAGAGGCGCCAAACAACCCACAGCCAGGTGGTAGAGTAGTTGCCCGTCGGGATGGCCACCACCCCTGATTTAGTATGCCGCCATAACAACCTTGTGTTGTGTTCCGGCATTAGTGACCAGATTCCTGTCTCCTTTAAGTGAGCAGCAACGCATTTGTAGCACCTTTGGTGTTCCAAATGTCCATAGGTAACCTCTTCCACCAGGTTAGCCGACTGCTTGTCTGTTGACATTATACAATAAATAAAAAATGCTTTCAATATATTCCTAAACAACATATTAAATATTTTTGCGTTAAATTCGTACAAGATCCAGTTTTATTACTTAAGTGAACTTATACAAAGGGCATTGCCTTATTCATTTTCCTTAACTTAAGCCTTCGTTTACTTTATTTACATGTTTGTTATACTTTTGGAGCTCCTGCAGCTTATTTTTGGGTTATTAAACCGATTTTAGTCGGGTTTTGTTAAAATCTTTTGCCTTATAAGTACTTTGGTTTTATTTTATTTCATTCGACGATCTGCATGTTTTGTTGAAAATATTATCCAAATATTTGCAAGATGTACGTGATCATGTAATGCATTGGTGTTCAGGTCGAATTAACAATTTCCTAGCAAAATACTAAACAATTTCTAGAGTAACTAGTCAATATTTCCTGCAACATTTTGCAGTCAATGCCATGTAAAAGTAGCCGGCGACTGGGAATTCATCCACACTTCGTTGACACTTGGAAGTAAACGTGGGCGACTATACTTATTTATTTATATATAATCGAATTAATTTGAATTACTAATCATGATAACCGATTATGAAATTAGTTACTAATTTGTTTTCATAATCGAATGATGTTACTAATATTAGTACAACTAATGAAATCGTTGAAAAAAGTCGTTAAGTCGAGCGAGACATTGTGATGATGGTTTAGTATTAGTAACATCCAATACCAACATTTAATTTTCAATGTCTCAACTTTTTTCAACGATTTGATTAGTAGTACTAATATTAGTTGTAATATCATTCAATACTATTAGTAACATTCCAACTACAGTGAGTCGTTCTTTGTTTTCGGTGGTGCGAGTGGCTAGCGTATTTGTTCTTGGTGGAGTTTTATAACCGTAAGTTTACATGTATGTGTATGTAATGTTCTCGAACACTTAAGTATTTACAAAAATAAACCTCTCACAAATAATCACAACTAAATTAGTAACTACTTACTGTCATAATCGAGATATCTCGAGATATATTCATAATTGAATTATTTCATTAGTATATCTCATAATCACACACCGCTACTTGGAAGTTATCCACTGTACGTGTCGCTCGCTCCTTTATGCCATACGTGAGCAAGCTGTGGAATGAGCTCCCTCCCGCGGATTTCCCAGAACGCTAAAATATGGAACTCTTCAAAAAGGGCGTAAACAGATTTTTAAAGTGTCAACGAGGTAGGCAATGCATCAGCACCCTTAGTGTTGCAGATGTCAATCGGCAACGGTAGACACTTGCCATCAAATGGACCATTTGCCAGTTTGCCTATAAGCAAACATAAAAAAACTAAGAAAGAAAGAAAAATATTTAGTGTCGTAAATGTATGTACCCACAGAAAATAGCATATGCATATAAGACATAGTACATATAAATCATAAACACTAATTGTAATTAAACAAACACACATACACAAGAATGCGTAGATCACATTCACGCCAATGAGGCTAGAACTCGGCATAATGCTGTGACAGGAGTGACGCAGCACTGGTTTTCAGTTCCAGCCTTTATTAAACCATTATATCAAAATAAATCATAAATGGAAATATCTAATGATTGTAAGAAATAATGTTGTTTAATTCAAATAAATAGTAAATAATAATTATAAAAATTTCAGTGCAAAAAGATGTTTTTCATGTTTAAGTAATTAAACTTTTTATAGCTAATAAGTTAGAACCACGAGACTATACTCGTATAGTGTGCATTGATATTATGAAAGGTCTTATCGGAGCAATAAAATATCACCAAGAATTTCTAGTCACTTATAAACAATGTTTTCCGATAAAATCAAGGTTTTTACTGGTATAGGCTAGTTCTTATAAAGCACGTATTCACACAAGTACATTATTTTACATTATTTCTTGTAAAATGTCTCGTATCAAACGTTTTTCTTATAAAATATTTATGTTTCTTATAAAATAAGTTTTTTATAAATTAATTTTTTGACGCCAAATATGTATCTGAAATCCTTACTGCAGTATTTAAACACACTTGGCCTTTAGAGTTTTTGAGTCTATCCACATTTTCTATCCTCTATCAATCACATGACAGGATCTTCGAAGGAATAGTACGATGTCTCTGTCAACTTTGTACGCACTGCCACCCATATGCAACAGTTCTCAAGAAAACTTCGCCCAAAATGTGGGGTAGATATTATGTTGCCACGTGGTTGGGTGGTATGGTTCTCCATAGGTGGTGGAGATTGGAGATAAACACGGTGCAATCTCTTAAAATTCTTTAATCTAGTTGTATAGTACACAAATAAGTACTGCGGAGTGCCGGCGTGGACTCTAAATAATTCTAAAAAATACACGGAAAATAGGCTAGAGGCATACCACTTCATACAGTCTCCAATTTATTAGCAATCACCCCCAAGACGGCGTTAGTGCACCAGGTGAGGACTTGATGCACTAAAGATGCGCACCGCTTCCCAATACTATACTTAAAAACTTAACATTTGGATCCAGTTAAGTCAAAAAGGGAACAATTTCATCCCTCCTATACCATCTCCTCTATCACCTTAAAGGTTGGCAACGGATTGGCTTAACCCCAAGTGTTGTGTTGCAAGCTTTTATAAGTGACGACGACCACTTTACATTAGATAGGCCATCTGTGTTTTTATATGGCACTTGCTTTGCCCGCGACGTGGTCAGCGTGGAATAGTTTAAAAAAGTACGTAGAAAAAAACCTGAATTTGAAACATTCTTTATTGGTGATCCTTCCTCGATAAATTGGCTATCTAACACTGCAAGAATTTTTCAAATCGGATCAGTTGTTCCCGAGATTAGCGCGTTAAAGCAAACGAACAATCTCTTCAGATTTATATATTAGTAATATAAGATGAGTTCAACAGACAGCCAG
The DNA here is from genome assembly GCA_949752895.1 of Dendrolimus pini. Lineage (NCBI taxonomy): Eukaryota > Metazoa > Arthropoda > Insecta > Lepidoptera > Lasiocampidae > Dendrolimus > Dendrolimus pini. The sequence goes on along the minus strand of OX457138.1, from coordinate 485,921 downwards.
AAGACCCACCTAATAGACAACGGTTACCATCGCCTATGGACTTTTATAACACCAAAAGTGCTAACGATGTGCTGTGGCTCTCTAAAAGGAGACTGGAACCTGGCTATTAGTAAACGACGTACTATAGGCTAGGGGTGGTAGCCATCCAGCCGCGCAAATGCCCTACCACCTGGCTGTGGGTTGTTTTGTCGCCTCTAACGACAGGCCGCCCGGCCGCATGAAATTGTATTCTTTCTCCGTTCCTTGCACGGGTGAAATTCATGTCTGTTTGCCAGATTGGCAATAAATGGTTTTGATTTTTCAAAGCCACAGACGGCTCCTAGTTCATAATAGGCCATAATTCATGTGGCGCTTATAAATAGGTAATTGAAACACTATATATGGCGGGCGTTCTTCCGCGAGTTACCTTAAAAGGCTTTTTCGCTGATTTCCGGTTTCCGTTACTGCCATTATAGATCAATCGACCTGCCCTTAAACTATTCAGACAACCGGAAGTAAAGTTATATGCGAAATAATGATTTATTAGTTCAATTTTATGGTATAAAAGATGAAGATGAAATTTTCTTCTTATGTGTAATAGAAAAAATGGGTAATTACTTGCAAACAATATAAATAATAATGGCATATGTTTCGTTAAATATTAAAGTTATATTTTAATAATACTACGTTTTGAAGATTTTGTGCGCAGTAATATATTAGATTTTTATTATTCCGACTTTTCAGCCTCTTTTCAGTAGCCGTGATCACGGAAGACTACTAAAAAGTGCCCGAAACGCAATCTATGCATTTTTGCTGTAAGCTTTACTCAGAAACTATTACATTTTTAGATTTGACATAGTATATTCAATTCTTAAAAAACTTCGCGAGCCTATTTTGACATTACCGGGTCCAATTACTTGCACAACATTGCTTTGTAAACAGTCAAGGTGCATCATAGTCTACTCTGGTTGCATGAAATGAAATGAATGATGGGAAATTCCAATTTTTGCTTTCATCGCTATTATCCTGCTAAAAATGAAGGTATAACAACACAGCTTATTACGATATAAATTGTTTCTTAGAAACGGTGTAAATTCAAAATAACATATTGTTAGATGCGGGTACGCACTTGGGATTGGAAGGAAACACCATTTTTTACAAGATTTTATTTAACTTGCAATGGATGTACTACCTATGTATGTATGTAAGTTCGGGTGGAATCTTGCAAATTAAATTTGAACAACTTCTCGGTTTCCGATTGAGCTGAAATTTTGCACACATATGTATTTCGCGTGACAATGCAATAATATGGTACCATGGAGCTGATCTGATAATCGAGTCGGAAGGTGGTGATAGGAACTCCTGGACTGAACAAGATAGACCCGTCGTATTTGGGCTCGTTTTACTTGTCTTGGCTAGCACTCTGCTGCTACATAACAATCCAGGATGTCAAAAGCTTGTATTTAAAAACCTTTCGGTAATTATGCATTAACCCAGAATGGAAAAATAAGCATTATTATATATTACAATTCTATTAATATGGTTTGCTATGGTATAAAAACGATTTTAAAATCGTCGGAAAGCCGTCATTTAGATTAAAATCAAAGAAATAATCAAATTAATACGATTTTACACAGACTGCCTAATAAACTAATATTATTAATAAAAAATAATAGCACAATTTACCAAAACGTTGTGATTTTGAGCACAAACACATAACTTAAAACCAATCAATATTTTACAACGTTAGTCAATAAAGCAGTTCATATTTTTTGCTTAGAAAACTACAAAACATTTTCTTCCCAGTTCCCGTTAGAAACGCCATATTATTAGTATAGTTATTAGTTCACCACAATGGCAAGGCAAAGGAATCTAGTCCATACAGACAGGTCTGTTGTGTAAGTATTCTTGTAGCTCGATTCTTGTAGCTCGGCGCACATACTCAAAATATAGAAAGGTTGTGGCGTGACATAATAGCAAATGTTCCACAATATGGTCGTCGAGAACAACATTTTACTGGTTATTTAGCTGAAGCTAGATTTCGCCAAACTTTTACTTCCGCTGGTAACAGATTTCACGAGTTCTGGAAGGCAGCTGGTATATTATATCCTCCCAGCAATTAGGTAAGTTTGAATATTAAGATATAATATCACATCAAATACAGTGAGTTGGGTTCGGTTAGCTTTAGACCGAAGCCCACGAGCCGAGCGAGCGGAGCGAGCGTGCCGCGGCAGCGGCCGGCGAGTGGCAGAACCGACTGTAACCATTTATTCATTGGTAACTATTTAAACAATGGTTACAGTCGGTTCTGCTGTTCGGCTTTGGTCTAAAGCTAACCGAACCCAACTCACTGTTATGGTTATTGGTTGCGACCTTTGACTGCCCCTCATAACCTAACGTCATAACCCTCAATACCTACTTGATTTTGCTAACATTGACATTCATTACATGTTGTTGGAAATGACATAAGTACAAACTACAAAAGTATAATAATTATCTTATTTACAATAATGTGAAAAATCTAATATTCCATATTTTCATATCATCCAGAAATCTTCCATTTTATTAAATAATTAAATTCTATAATTAAATATAAAATTTTTGCTGTATATATTTAATTCCTTAGCCTGGTGTTTAGCAAAATCTAAAAAAAACTTTTACTTAATTTGCTAAATTATTTATTTAAATCAAACTTTAAAAAATATATTTGTGAGGCTGTATGGTCTAGGATCTTTGCCTGTTCTTCAAATAGTGAAGAACACAAAACTACTACTACACATGTTTTAATCAAATGTGGCTTTTTCAGTTGTCACAAGAACTCCGTTGAATGGCGTCAATTTCACCTGCAATGAACTGAAGCTATACGAACACTTTATATATCAGAATTGGCTGTATGGACTAGATTCCTTTGCCTGATTCATGGTTATTAGCAAATAAATAGTTTAAATAGTAGTTTGTGATTGTGGCAAATAACAATGGCGTAATGTGATACAATACTTATAATTTTAAATTGGTTTTATCAGTTAATTATTACATATAGTTATATTATAAATTTGCAATATAATCTTGAAATTAAATATGCTGTGCTTTTTTCATAATTAGGTAAGTTTTCACGCTAAAATTGAACATTATTTCTATCGAAAATATGACGCACATATTTAACGTAATTAATTCTATTGTTTATTAATTTTTTGCCTATATGATAACTTGCCGACGATTTTAATATCGTTTTTGTATCATAGCAAACCATATTAATAATCTTTGTAATATAAAATAATGCTTATTTTTCCATTCCGGGTTAATGCATAATTACCAACCTTTCTAATAAAGCTTATTTTTAAACTAAATGCTTTAATTAACTTACATAGCCGTAAGTGATTCTTTTCAACAGGGTTGTCCCAACACGCACAACTAACGACGCACTGTCCCGATGATATTCACTGACAATACCGTCGCCGATATTGCGTAGTCCACCTCCTGCTGTTGCGGTGCTCACCTCCAAATTAACCACGCTAGCTTGCTTCTGGATCACCTCTTAAATTACGCTAAACTCTTCCTTCGATGAACTGCCCATTAAATTTTCCTCTACTAAACTCTTCTTCCAACTCTGTAAACTCGTCAATATCTTCTATTTAATTTCTCTTCCAACTGTCTCGTATCGCACTGGTCGCTTTCCTGTTGTTGAGGACTGTATGAATTTAGTAAGGATATTGAGAAATAATACGCTGGTCAACGATGGTGAAAAATACAAGTATAATTGGTAACTAAGATAAATAGAAACGTCACTTTCCTAACTAAGAGAATATATTTAAAAATAAATACGAAAGAGTTCGTAATATTCTCCCATTTTTCTTTAAATGGGGAGAGGCACCAGCTTTCTCAATGGTCGACGAAATAATCCAGCAGAAGTTTGTACATCCGCCACTCTAACGACTCCATCTTGGCCAGGGTGTACAGAACTAACTCTTCCTTTTGGCCAGGATCCTCGTGGAAGTTGGTCATCGACAATAATTACTAGGTCCCCGACTTTAAGCTCTGGAACTGAACCTCATGCACGTCTTGGGAGTAAAGTAGGCAGATATTCCTTCAGCCATCTTGGCCAAAAGTGATCAGCAAGTCGTACTGATTTCTTCCAACTGCTTCGGCTGACCAGGTCTGAGTCATCTAAAGTCGTCGGAATTGATTTTCCAGAAGAAGTTCCTAATATGAAGTGAAACGGTGTCAACGCTTCTTCCTGTCTGGGATCGAATGAAACATGCGTTAAAGGGCGAGAGTTCACTAAAGCTTCTGCTTCAAAGAGCAGAGTACTTAAAACTTCGTCTGAAGGGTTGCGTTCTCTGAGAGTAACCTTTAGCGCAGTTTTTTATGGATCGAACCAGTCTCTCCCATGCTCCACCCATAAACGGAGCTGAGGGTGGTATAAACTTCCAGGATATTCTCTCATTAGCTGCAAACTCTTCTATGGCTTCACCGTACAACGATCTTAATAAACGGCTAACGCCAACAAACGCCGTACCATTGTCCGACCAAATTTCCGTAGGAACTCCCCTTCGAGCAATAAATCTTCGCAGACCCATCAAGGCAGCGTCGGTGCTCAGGCTATACACCAATTCTAAATGTACCGCTCTCGTCACTAGACATGTAAAAAGTGCAACGTACCGCTTTTCTCGACGACGGCCGACAGATACTTGTATTGGGCCAAAATAATCCAAACCAGCGTAGGTGAACGCTCTCTTGTGATGCCCTAATCGTGCCATAGGGAGATCGCCCATTGGTGGATCGAATGGTTGCGCTCTTCTCATGCGACATATTCTGCACTCAAATGAAATGGATCGTACAGCGCTGCGCAGATGAATAATCCAATAAAATTGCCTCAATTCGTTGACTACCATCTCAGTGTTTCCATGTGCAGCCTTTGCATGATAATGAGCGATAAGCAGTTTAACCGTTTTATTTCTTGAATCCAAGATTATCGGTCGTTTGGTTTCTTGGGTAATATGAGGTGTGTGATCAATTCTGACCTTTAGCCTAAGAAGGTGATCTTCTCCAATAGTAGGGCTAAGATGCAAGAGCTTGCTTTTTCTCGAAAGCGGTTAATCATTTTTAACACTCTCTATTTCTTTCGCAAACGATTCTATTTGACTCTGCCTTAGCAGATGTACTTCTGCTTTATGTAAATCTTCTGCAGTGATATTCTTTGTGCCTCTCCTCCGTAACAGGTCAATAAACTTATGAGCTCTAGCTGTCACTCTTACAAGTCTTAACCAAGAACTTAGCCTATCAGAGCTAACTACGAGAGGCATGGGAGATGACACTGAAGTAACAAGATTTACAACGCATGAAGATTTAAGCTCACAGTCATGGTTGATGTTTCTACTAGCCATATCTACTGGTGAAGATGATGGCCAACTACTTTCTGGTGTGAGTAGAAAACTAGGACGAACAAACCAACGTGATGATGCACATAACGATTGACGACTGATTCGGGTAGCATCATCAGCAACGTTACAGTCGCTAGAAATCCATCGCCATTCGTTAGCTTGTGTGGCTTCGAGTATTTCGCCTAAACGATGAGCGACAAATGGTTTATATGACCTAGCGTCGCTTCGAATCCACCCCAATACATTTAACGAGTCACACCAAAATATTCGCCTTGTAGGCTTATACGAGTGACTTTTAATAATGAAAGTTGCAAGTCTACTAGCTATTAATGCTCCTTGAAGTTCTAATCTAGGAATGGAGGTCGGTTTTAATGGAGCTACTCTACTTTTACTAGAGATAAGGGCAGTTTTCATGCTTCCATCAGCATAAATTATTCGCCAATACGCCACGGCTGCGTAGACTAACTCACTAGCATCACAGAAGACATGAAGCTCACGCTTAACTACCAGCGACTCATTCAAACTATAACATCGAGGAATTTCAAGATTGACTAACGAACTTAGATCTTTGAACCATATATTCCAAAGATCAAGTTCAGTTTGAGGTAATTTGTCATCCCATTTAAAGTTTTTACGCCACAAATTTTGAAACATAATACTTCCCCTAGAAACTATTGGACCCAAAATACCCAAGGGGTCATAGACACGCATCAGAGAAGCAAGTATGTCGCGCTTTGTTATACAATTTGGTAAAATATCGTTTTTGATACCTGTGCTAAATGTTATAACATCATCATAAGCACGCCAAATTAAGCCTAGAATTCGAATTGTCTGAGTTTCATTTGGACTTCCCAATTCAACAGGATGTTTATATTTTATAAAACATTTTTCAGATATGAGGTCTTTTGGAAGAGCAGACAAAGCAGCAATATTATTAGATACCCAACCACGCATCTCAAAACCACCTCGTTTATTTAATTCCACAATATCTGCGGCTAAACGAGCTGCCTTTTCGACACTCTCGTGCGATCCAATATAATCGTCCATGTAGGTGTCGTAAATAGTCGCATGTGCTGCTTCTGGAAGCTTCCCATGAAACTCATCAGCATTTAATTTTTTAACATAAAGAGCAGTGCAAGGGCTAGAACATGCTCCGAAAATCATGGATGACATCCGATAAACTTTGATTGATTGTGTGGTTTCGTCTCGCCACAAAAATCTTTGAGCATCACGATCCTGTTCTCGAATTTTCACTTGTGGAAACATTTCGCGAATATCTGCCGTTAGGGCAATAGGATGCTCTCTAAAACGCATTAGGATTCCTAACAATGGTTGAAGAAGATCTGGCCCAGGTAATAAAAGAGAATTCAAACTAATACCTTGAAACTTAGCCGCGGCGTCATGTACTACACGCAGTTTACCTGGTTTGTGGGGATGAGTAACACCAAAGTGAGGGAGGTACCACACAATACCAGTAGGCGGCTCTTCACAAATCTCTGTATACTTTTTATTTATCATAGCGTGAATGTTTTCGCGGTATAATTTACGATATTCGTGATCTGTTTTCATTTTTTGTTCAAGGCTTAAAAAACGTTGAAGTGCTAATTTATAATTATTTGGCACGTTATTGATACCTGGCCGCCACAAAAGACCCGCTTCGAAATGACCATCTGGAAGCCGTTTCACAGTTTGGTTAAAATATTCAATGCATGAGTATCGGAAGTACCACGATAGTCATTTTTAGCTATACCGATTGACTCTAATTTGAAGTGTTCTTTAATCAATTCATCAGTAGTACCATTTTCGCTAGTTTCAATATTATGAGTGACTACTTCGTGTGACTTGACTTTACTATCATGCGAAATCGGTCCACAAACAACCCAACCTAAAGCTGTTTGAATAGCTATCGGTTCCGAAATTGTCCCCACTCTAGCGGTAATCGGAACTAGTAAATGGTAATTATCAACACCTAATACGATCGTAGGTTGTGCATTTTCATAACATATAGTATCAATAATATCTGAGAGATGACTATACATACTTAAGTCTTCAGTGCGGACTACACTTTGACATCTTACGCCTAAGTTTTCAATCGAGTGTGCACCATGTATTTGAAATGCGTCTGAAGAATGCAAACCTTGTATAGAAAAATCTACTGAGTGAAACTCACTAATCTTTGATAGTCCACCCATACAATTAATATTCACAATGCCTTTAGGACCTACAGCACCGATTCTTTTCGAAATATTCGAATCTATCAGCGTTGTAGTGCAACCATCATCTAGTAGCGCAAAGTGTCCACAGAAGCGGTAGGACCGGTAACTTTCACAGCAATAATTTTTAATAAAGAACGGAAAGATTTTTTATTATGGTGAAATGTCGAAGCATTGTGCGCAGCTTCTTCTTTAACGGGTTCTTCGTTTGATCTTCTCGTCTCCGTCATTTGAATTGGCACGCTACATACAGTTGGTTCTAACTCGGCGATGTCCGTATGCGCGACTACATTAATATCACTAAGGTGTAAAAGTTTATGATGTTTATATGCACATCCTTCTTCACTACATAAGGATTTATTTTTACAAAACTTAAACCTATGCACTCTTTTTTGTAAACATCGATGACAAACTTTGTTTAATTTTACCCACTTCCATCTGTTGTTTATAGACAACGACAAAAAGTCATCACAATTGGTAATGTCATGTCTATTTTTACAAAATATGCATAATTTTTCCGATTTTGTGTTTTCAGAAGATTTAGAATGCATGCTAACATTATTTATCCCGATCCTACTGAACTTTTGTGTGTCATGCCCAGGTCTACTGTAATTTTGTGACCTAAAAAGTTGTTGTCCAAATGTTGACGAGGGACAATAAGTTTCGACACATATACCAAATTTATTTTGTAATTGTACCTCTCGAGATAAAAATTCGGCAAGCAATTCAAGTTTGCTCTGTCCACAATCGTAACTTACAGCATAATCCATCCATCCGGCTCGAAGGACCAAACTGTTGAGGACTGTATGAATTTAGTAAGGATATTGAGAAATAATACGCTGGTCAACGATGGTGAAAAATACAAGTATAATTGGTAACTAAGATAAACAGAAACGTCACTTTCCTAACTAAGAGAATATATTTAAAAATAAATACGAAAGAGTTCGTAACACCTGTCGTCAACTGAACTCCCGGTAGGCACGCCTTACGCTGCTCATATACCCGGAAGAATCTTATGGAACCCATAATTTGGACCTTCTTTTCGTTATTATTTTATTTACTGTCTATCCCTTTTTAAGCATCTCTCTCTATCTTTTCCGTCCAGAATCTTCTACTTTATTCTAAAAGTCTCGAGACCGGCTTGCACTCCAAGAAAGTTCTACACTCGATCGCCACAGCATTTAGCAATATTCCTACATCTTTCTCAGACGAACGCTTGAAAGTAGAGTCAGAGAGTCAGAGAGTCGAAGCTTTTTTTAACGAGGGGGAATTCTTTGAGAACTATCCACTGTGGTGGAGGGAATCAAGGTGGGGAGGTTCCAGATGGTAACTAGATCGTGGTATATTAAGCAAAATAAATAATATAAAAATATCTAAAACTATGAACGTGGTAAGTGTAGGTATCCATTACAATGGTCTTACACGCACTTAGCCACACTCAAAACAATCCATTATCTCATCAGTGTCACTCTTTAGGGTCACACTAAAGAAATTCCTTTATGAACATTAAAACGCACAAAGTAACTTAAGGCATGATACAAGTGCTTTATGACCATTTTTACTAATACCTATGATAGAGAACATAAACAATAATCTGTTTATTATATTTACATACCTACTTGTTTTTTGTTCACGTATCTCACTGTTTATATATCTATTTATATATGTTTATTATTATCATTTCTATGTAAATATGTCTAATAACCCGTTTCATTTTTATAAATATTAAACTGTACCGATATATTATTTGTGTTGTATTGTCCTCCGTGACTCCACCTGCTGGTCCCAGGCGGAAGAACAGCGCTGGCCTTAGCAGCAAGCATTAAGCTGAGTCTGGGTCCAATTTTAGGACTTATATTGATACAGTTATCTTTTGTATTACTCAGTATTGTTAAAATGTTTATTTGTCCTAAATAAAATAATTCTTTCTTTCTTCTTCTTTAATTATCCTCCCATAAAAATTAAGCAGAATATTATTGTCTTAACTTACGTTTGCATTGGTGGAGTCCGTCATGGCGACGATCGCCATGCTCATGTTGACCCTCATGCTGAAGGTCAACACCATGGACAGAAACAACATCACGGTCTGCACATGCCGGATGCCAAGCTTCGAACCTGCAGTCAACATTCAATTTTACATACTGTAATAAATAGAATTAACTAATAAGATAGGTACATAACTGTAATAGTAAATAAGAAAATGTAATAGAATATTTGTAACTTAAAAACAAAAATGACAACTGAATCCAAAGACTTTTATTAATCTATGTTTGGTCTCAGAATGTTTATTGGGCCATTACCTAGTTGAACCTTCACTCTGTGGACTACATGGGCAGTTTTCCCTGTTCAGAAGAAGCGCCAAATTTAAAAGGATTGGAACAGTAACAACGTTGAAAACTGACGACCAATATGTATTTAATATTATAAAACGTGGTATATTAAACAATGAGAAGATAAAATTAAATTAATTCTATTTGTTTATTACAAATAAATTATCAATTTTCATAGCAGCTTCTGATAATATTATGGAAGTAAAGAGTCTGATCGTTATTATCAAATTTGTTTGCCTAGTGTGGGGGTTGATTAAGTTAATTAAGTTAAGTGGTGCGTCTTATGACGGTGATCCCCTTGGATATCGCCAATCGCCCTAGAGAGGAGTACAAAATAAGACGACGAGTTGTTATACGTTTGCAGTATATTAATTTCTTCATTGTTCCTAATTTAACTTAGACTATATCAGCAGAAATCTTATCGTTTACGTGATGTGCATATCATTATTCTAATCAATATTATTAGTTATTTACACGTTTAGGAAATTGGAAATTTTTGATGATTTAGACAAATGTCTTATCTTATCGGCAGCTCTAACACCGATATTATCTATCAGTATATACGTAGCATCACCTTGTATGATCGACATCAATAAATTGGATGAAACATGACGTAACACCGACCCTCGTATATGTATAGTTCACTATTTATACATTTTCCTGCATTCATGTTCCTGCGTGGAGTACTTACTGCTCTCACCCTTGGGACGGCTCATTGAAGCACCAGTGGGAGGCTTTGGAATCAATTAAGAAAAGAGCCAAGAAGCTAGTCGGCAATGAATATCGTCTACATACAATTGACATATTCGGAATCGTAATGTACACAATTACCACATCATACTAGGGATAAATATTGTTACATAAAATTATGGTAAATTATAGAGAACAACTCTATACAAAACAGGCGCTAATTACAGAATAAATAAAAATATAACATCATTATTCCATTAAGGAAACAACCGAATCTTTTTTTTAAATAAAAGAGGGTACATAAAACTAATTTTAACCTTAAAAAGAAACATGACAACAACTATGCAACTAAATAAATGTAACACTAATTCAAACCAGGAGATTTCGAAAATATATTTTCTAGAATTTTCTATCTGTCTGTTAGAGCCTCACATGAAAACTACTGAACGGATTCAAATGATACTCGATACAGAGCGAGTTTACAACCCAGGCCAATATTTAGGCTACTTTGATCAGTATAAATGACAGCATTTCTCTAGGATAGACGAATATGAAAATATGTCACTGCGTTCGCTTTTGTTCAGTGCTGCTGTTATAATCCAGTAACAAACACGGTAGCGTATTGCCTGAGTGTCCGTTCTATTCGAGCGTGCAGCGTTCACAGACACGCCAGCGGGTGTCCCTAGTGGTGGCTGGCAGACGCGGGGCCCCAGCGGGCATGTTCGCGTTGAGCGACGCGTCGTGTTTAGGAACGCTGCTCGCCCCGCTTCGCTGCACCTTAGATAAACTAGTTGAAATATATCTATGTACGCTAACGAGTATCCCTAGTGCCAGCCGAGATGTGGGTAGAGCGGGGTGTCGCGTACAGGTTTCAACCAGTGAACGATGTGAACGATGAACGCCGAGCGTGTACTCAGGCCACTCTATTTCTCGCAAACCGCCCCGCCGGACGCTTTGCCGCTCAAGCCGTACGCTTACTACGGCATTCTAGTATGTGGAATATACATATAGGTGAGTGTGGCCTGATGTACTTGAGCGACACAAGCAAGAACTGCCTGTCACGGAGATGAATATGCTGCGTTGGATGTGTGGAGTGACGCGAAAAGACCCGGTCAAGAACTCCCGCATCCGCGACAAACTTCATATCGGTGACATAGCATACACTCTGCAAGAGCGTCGCTTACGCTGGTACGGCTCGTTTGACGAAGACCGGTTAATTATCTGGGGAGCAAATGTCTAGTCATGTCTCCACCAGGTCCCGGTCGAAGGGGAAGGCCTAAGAAATGTTGGCTTGACGTTGTGAAGGATGATATGCGTGCCAATGGTCTCAAGACGGGGGATGTTGAAGACCACGCGAAGTGTAATAAAAAGTAGGAAAGCGGACCCTAGGCGTCGGAGTGAACGCTCCTAATGGAACCGGGATTTAACGTTCGAATGATGACGGCATACAATTTATAAATTTAAATTATTTCGTAAATCTTCCATTTAAAAACACTAAGTTAATTAAGTTGCTCAGTTAAATGTCTCAAGAATGGAATTCAAAGAAAAACCAAGAATTATAATGATTAGACAATATTAATAACAAGTTTGCATTTGGAATAGTCTTCGTTTCTCACGAAAGAATCCGTTGAAGACAATTGAAGTAATTTGTTAATTATTTGTTTAATCCCACGCTATTATATAGTTTTTTAGTACTATCCAATACTAGTCTTATCGCTAAAATGCGATCTCTTCCTGTCAACCCCAGGAATGAATTGAGATGATAATGGCGATGGCGGTGTACGTAACATATACTACGAACTACTTATGTATGTACTAAATGTGACATTTTAAAATATATATTTTTAAAGTGATCGTGCTAAATTTGAAAACAAAAATTTTTCGACAAAAATTTCCTAATATCTCTACACAAAATTTAAAAAAAATATTGATATCAATACAGATTCTGAAAGGTGATAAAAATACCTTTCAAACAAGCCCAGATTGAGAAATCTACTATAATTCTATCCGATTTTATGACGAATTTAATTAAATTATTCTATGTATACATGGAAAAATTTCTATTTTGAAATTTTCGGAGGCTCCAAATCCGACTTAGAGCTATGGTCTCTTGAGCAAAATTTCTCAGAATCACCTATACATTACGTTTTTGCTATACGCTTCATAAAAAAAAATCGTTATATACAATTTGACCCGCCCTAATATATATATATATATATATATATATATATATTGTGAACGGATCATAGAATTAACATAAGTATACATTCGTAAAGCTACTAACTGTTCTTGCAGGTGGGGCTTCATCTGGGATAATGTTACACATATAGGCCGTTTTACGCAGATGTGGCGATGGTTTTAATGCTTTAATTGAGATGCGACATTGTTAATAATTTTTGTATAATATGAGGTATTTAAGAAGAAATACCTCATTAATATTATCATCTAATCTAAAAAGATTAATTAGTACTAAATTTAAATATAACCTACATTAACTAAAAGTATTCTTACTAAGAAAGTGTCCATTAACACTTTTCTTATTGTCTCTATTAAGGCGAAGACACTTTGTTTATGTGTTCTTTATGAATAGCTAGCACATTACACTACACTTTTGTTTTGTTTATAGCACTAGTTGAAATGGTTTTGTCCTCTTGGGCCTTCTCGTTATATCCGTGTTGTCAAGGAGCTGGATCGCCCCGACATTCACTTGATGATGAAGCCGATGCTCCTGGGCTTTCGCGTGATTTCTAATAATGCTGGGGACAAACTCCACTTTCAGGTCCCGATGGAGATTGCTAATGACGTTAAATATTGACAGTTATCACATTGTTACGAGCGGGACTCGAATTAAAATGCCGTTAGAATTATTATAGAGTTTATTAGAACTATACAAACACTTATAACACAGGTACAAATATAACTGAACACAACAAATCGAAACGTAATGCAGAAGTTCGTTCAATAAAACGCGACAAGTTCGCACTATTAGATTCCGGAATGTACACACGTCACGCCTGTATCGTAGTTGTAGCTCAACTGAGCCCCTCTCTCAATCAGGCCGTCGTTTTATACTTCACAAATGCAAACGTGCCCGCCCGGCAACGTCGACACAATTTCCTAGAATTAGCTTGTACTTGTAATCCGCAACACCTGGCTAATGATGTTCCTAAGCGAGTACAATAGGCTGTTCTCCACAATAACTAGAAACGTATGCCAATAAATAAGTGAACAAAAGAAGACGATCATAAAATAATTACAATTAGTTCAAATGCCAACAGATAATAAAATATGTTTTGTTTCAGATGTGCAAGTGGATTTTGTCTGTGTCGGGGCCTAAGTTGTAACAATATGATATACACTTTGGCTGACTACCGACGTCATTTTTGAACGCAAATGAACTATGCACTAACGCAAAGGAAGCCCCAGCATTATAATTTATTGTTAAAATTAAATCGCTGTGATATTGACTGATGCCAATACCTGTCATCCTATACCAGCAAGGGACGATAAGGAAAACCTCGCTCGTAATAAGATAGCTGATAATAAATTAAATTGAGAGTTTTTTTATTATATTACAAAATTTCGAAGCCTAGACTTGTATGAGAATAGCAAGTTATGACGTCACGGTGTTGCGTATGTCCATATGTCTGTTATCTACCTTTTTCTTTGTTTTTAGGAAAGTTGACATAAAATACTGTGGCCAGCAACGGCTTTCTGATGGACTTTCTGGCAGCGTATACTGGTCTCAAGACTTTTTGAAAAAGGTAGAAGATTGGTATATGTAGAAGGAAAAGACAAGGGCAGAGACATTTTAGAAAGGGATTGGTGATGAACGAAAGTTCTAGAATAGAAGGTTCGGGAAGGAAAAGAGAGATATAGGTACATGTTTAGAAAGGTATAGATAGTGAATAAAAGAGTAACGAAAAGAAGATCAAAATTATGGGTTCCAGAAGATTGTTTCGGGTATATAATTAGCGCAAGGTTAGTAGTATATACCACTAATATGTACTAGTTATAAGTATTTATAAGCAATAACTTTTGAAGCAATGTTTTTAATTTTGGGTAGCTTTTAATATTAATTTCAATCAACGCCACTTCTGATAATTTTAATACCAATTTTGTCTATAATTATTCTGTTGCAAGAATCTCTTTTCTTTCACCATATCCTAATTAATTGGGGTCGGCACAATATGTCTTTTCCTCCCAAACTCCTCTATTCTGATATACATGTTCTGTCACACCACAAATCATCATATCATCCTTCACGCAATCCATCCATCTCTGTACCCATCCATCTTGTAGTTTAACATTCTCTTGTCTTCTTCCTTTCAATTTTTCAGTCACGGGTGAAACTTTCAAAGATCCCCTTATGTACTCATTTCTCACGTTATCCATTCTTGTCAAACCACACATCTATCTCAACATTCTCATCTCATCTCAGCTGAAGCGAGACGTTTGTGGTTTATCACTCTAGTGGCCCAACATTCGGACCTGTAAAGCATAACTGGTCGTATGACAGATTTATATATTTGACCTTTTAGTTTCAGTGGCATTAGTTTGTCGCATGTCATACCGATTACCTGCACTTTAGCCAGGCTACAAGAATTGTTTTCCTCCCGCAAGAATATGGAGAACATATTGCGTATGTAGTGGAATACGAATTTTGACACTGTGGTAATGAAATCGTGTCGTAATACTTAGAATCTCATCGCAAGCCATGATATTGAAAACGCAGAATTAGTCTCTTTCTGTACTTTAGGAGTAAACAGTGATATAACAGTTCGTTTAGCAGATTGTTCCACTTCACTTGATGTTTGATCGACAAGGCGACTCATGATACTATTGACCCCACCTGTCACAAATGACGCATCGATTCCTTTCATGTGTGTTACATTGATAATATTTGGGATTATCGCTATTGTATTAAGAAAAACAACTCTTAAGTGGTCTATCTATCTTTACCTCCTAGAGCTAGGCGATAGATATAATTTTTTTTGAAGAACTTATTTTGTACCTATTAATCTCCACGTGCTACGGTCTTGAAACCCTGCTTCATCAACTTATATTAATCTCTTTCATACGGACACGCTTGTTTAAAATTCTTACATAATTTTCCACAAAATATCTTCACTTTAATCGGACAAACTCGCCGTACTCGTGCTAACTAGTTTTTGTATTGGTGTGCATTATCTATCTATTGTAATACTTGTAAAAACTCAGAAGGGTTTATGGTAATAAAAGAACAGCAACTGGTCACTACACCACACAAATATTTTTAGAACACCCCTCCAACAGTTTAACATGAAACTTAGCAAATTGGCACAACCGATAGCGGATTGAAGTCATTGAGAAACCATTTTAATTAAAATAGCTTATGAATGACAAGAATGTATTACATTATTGTTTGGAAATTTTAGATAATATTTTATATTTAAAATTTTGCATTTAATAAAATAAATCGAACACAGTAAAAAAATCTATCGCGTCTGCCAACACAAAAATAAAATGTAGTGAATACCGTCCATATACAAAGGAAATATTTTGAATTCTAATCTATACAATTGCCACGTCATATTATGGATAAATAAATTATAGAGAATTACTTTATACAAAACAGGCGCTAATCACAGAATAAATAAAAATAGATAGATAACACTTTATTGTACACCATTACAGAAAACATATGAACTTATAGCCTAAACATATTCTAAATGCGCACAATGGGCGGTCTTATCGATAAGAAGAGATCTCTTCCATACAACCCGTGACAGGAATAAAACATATATTGGTCAAAGGTGGTATACATAAGTATAAGAGGATATGCAGCTCTTACATATATTTAATACTTAATAGACTTATATAAATACACCTATTGCTATCACATACATAAATATTGTAGCGAATGATGGTGGAACCATCTAGTTAATTTTAGAACTTTTGGAAAAAACTAGAACATATTAGAAGGAAAAGACAAGGACGGATATAGTTTAGAAAGGGATAGACGATGAACGAACGAAAGAAAGAGATAGATAGATGTTAGAAAGGGATAGATGTATAAACGAAAGTTCCCGAACAAAAGGGTTCGGGAAGGAAGAGAAAGAGATAGATAGATGGGTTCTAGAAAATTCTTTCGGGTATTTAAACAGCGTAAGGCGCGCCTAGCGGGCCGTTTTAGAGTTGAGTTCGGTGATCGACAAATGCGATACGAAAGAGTTGGAAGAAGACTTTAATAGAAGACAGAGACGAATTAAGTGGTGAATTTAGTGACAAGTTTGGTGGACAGATACGTAAAGGAGGTGTGAAGCGTAGTTCGAGAGAGGAACTAGAGGCGAGCTACACGCGATAATACCGGAGGTGGTCTGCGCAATATCGGCGACGGCATTGAGGGTGTGACAACTCATCGTCGGGACTTTACATCGTTGGTCGTGCGTATAGGGGCAACCCTGCAGAGCGGTACTACGTGCGGCTGTGTAAATCAATAAAAGCTCTTAGTCAAAAACTGGTGTTTTCTTCCAATCCATAAGTGCGTACCCCCGCTCGCACGTAACAATATATACATACATATATATATAAACATACAATATATACACATACAATATATACACATACATAAATATACGTCGAAATATCAAACATCACTATGTTGCAGGTAGTGCTTTTTTGTCATATTCTTATTGTTAGTGATTTAGCTTCTCTAACAGTAACAGGTAACTCATTCCAGAGTCGAATAGCCTGTACAGTAAAAGAATTGTTGATAAAAGGTGAATAATGTTTGGGAGTATTAAGTCTGAGATTCGTAGAAGGTCGTAAATTGTGACAGGAAGAGATGAATTCAAATCGTTAAAAATATAACATTATTATTCAATTAAGGAAATTGGCGGTTGTATCGTTTAGTAAATAAGTAAGTAAGAGTTACAACGAAACATTACAAGAACAACTATGCAACTAAATAAATGCAACACTATTTATTGGGCTTTTATTTTTTATTGCCCAGGAAACAATACTTTCTTTTTAATGAAAGTTATTCTAGATTGTCTTCTGTACCCATGATACAATGTATGCAAAATTTAATTATGACTAGTTGAGTGATTGAGGTATGAGAGCGTGACATATGCATTGTAAAATCAGGTAGATATTCGCACTTTAATTATAGCATCATATAATTTAAGTTTATAACTTAGTTACCGATAACACGACCCTGCCTCTTAGATTACAAAGAGCAATAAATAGTCCCCGTTAAGCCATTGAACTATTTGCAACTTTCAATATTACAATATTGCACGCAAACCTTGGCCTCAGGCCTGTCAACCGAATAGTAATGTAATGCAGATGTTGCATAATGCTCTTATAGAAATTGTATCTAGGTGGTAGGGCATTTGCCAGCCCTGGTCTAGAGTATGCCGCCATAACAACCGTAAGCTGTTTTCCAGCTTTAGAGGACTATACTCAACGAGCCATCCACGCCCTACAAGTACAATATAATAATGTTTTCAGAATGCTGTTGGGGTTGCCGCTGCACTGTAGTGCGTCTGGGATGTTTGCGGAGGCCCGCACAGACGGTTTTAAGGCGATTATCCGTAAGAAATCCGCTTCGCTGAAGCAACGCCTGCGCGGCACCACAAACAGCCCTCTGAAGGCTATTGCAGTTAGATTTGACTGCCCCTTCCAAGAACATTGGATAGGGGTAGTCAAGTGGCTATAGGGTTAAGAATTTGGGTTGATTACTCGTATAATATTATAATACTAACACTACTAACATTATTTTATAAGATAATTGTAACTAACACACTAACTAAATATGGACCCCGGTCCGAAATAAAGTTTATATTATTATTATTAATACATTGGCAGCATCTTTGGTGTTGAAAATATCCATAGGCAACGATGACTTTCCATCACGAAACACGATCAAATGTATGTAATCAAAACATAACATAATAACATAAGATAATTCGTTATTTCCTCTTTAAGTACACAATGAAACTTAAATCTAGTAACAACATTAACTAAGAGGCTGGTGCCTGAATTAGGTTAAAAAGAAACCTGTGGTACAGGTCACCAGGATCAACCCGTTGGCTATTTAAGAGAAAAAAGAAAATATATAGTAGTAGTAGTAACTATTCTAAGTAATCGTGAGCCCTTCAAGAGCAAAGGTGTGATGTAGTGTTTGTGTGCGTGTGTGTGTGTGTGTGTGTGGGTGTGTGTGTGTGTGTGGGTGTGTGTAAGGTAAGTTCGTATATAGGTGATGTAAAAGGAAGTATGTGTGATTAAGTGAGAGTGAACGAGTCAGAGAATTTTAAGATCATATGATGTATAAGAAGTGTCAGGGAATCATGGAGGGGATTAGGATATAACGTTGGCAGTGGAAAACAGCATAGTTATTTAAGAATATAAAAGAGGTCATCAGTGGACTGATAATCGAGAGTTTTCAAGAAGTTAGTAATTTTTGCTTTGCAGGTACATTTATTAAGGGGGTATATGTTCAATATATTCGTGATTTTATTATAGAGGAAGTCACCCAGAAAACAAAAGAAATTTTTTGTGCGACTGGCACGAAATAAAGGAGTTGTACAAACATCTAGTTTACGTCGCTTGTCTATAGCCTGATTAAAATGGATAAGACAGTGTTTTTTAAGTAATATGTGCAGAATGAAGATTTGCCTGACTGTCATAACATCCCATTCCTTATACAGTTTAACGGTAGGATAGCGGAAAGGAAGACCTGCCCCCACGTTAAGAATGGCGCGTTGAGCTCTTTCTGCTTCAAGAAGGTAACTCTTAGCACATCCACCCCACCTCGTAATACAGTAGCTGACAAGAGAACGGCACAAGCCAAAATAAACCATCTTAAGTATTTGTCTATCTGCTACATGTCTGAGCATTCTAAAGATATATATAAGTTTACGAAGTCTGGTGACTAGGTTGTCAATATGTGTCTTGAAAGTTAATGATTGGTTCAGTACAATGCCAAGATATTTTATAGTATCAGTTCTCTGCAATGAAGGACAAAAGTAGTTAGGAGTTTTAGGCCAGCAAGTGTGAGCAGTGATGGAGAAACTTGTTTCTGGGGCCATATTAGCACTTAGCGAAAAAGCGATGTACTTAGTTTTAGTGACATTAAGAGTTAACATGTTACTGCGCAACCAGTCACTCACTCTATCAACTCCGAGTTGTGCACTATGATATGTTTCATCCTATGAGTTACCACTAAAGATTAAGGCAGTATCGTCCGCAAACGTTATAATTTTGCTATTAAGAAGCCGAAGCCGGCATAAATCATTGATATAGATAAAAAATAAAGTGGGGCCAAGGATGCTGCCCTGCGGAACACCATAATTTATAGGAAGCTCATCACTTAGCATTTCATCGATCTTGACTATTTGAGATCTATTTCTAAGGTAATCAGTAAAAAGAAGAAGTGGTAATCCTCTGACTCCAATTTTTTCTAACTTATGTAACAATTATTATATATATATATAATTAGAGTGGGACAAAAACCGTATCGAACGCTTTCGCAAGATCTAAAAATACAGCTAAACACTTTAATTTCTCATCTAAATTCTTTATCAAGGAATCAGAGAGCTCGCGTACAGCATCATCAGTAGACTTGTTCCTTCGAAAACCGTATTGAGATGGTGCGAGTATGTGGTTTGCTTCCAAATATGCGACTAGGCAGTGATTTAAAACTCATTCCAAAACCTTAGACAAAGCAGTATTCCACTCAAACGTATGTTTGAGTGAAGCGCTTACACTACACTGATTCAGGAACCCTGACTCTCAATTTAGGTAGTGTTGCCTTGCCTAGTATAAACTAGGTAGAACATCGCTCCGTCAATTTTGCTGTCTACCCTCTTTTTGTGTGAGGCGACGGTCAATGCACAGCAGGTTAGGAGCAGCCCTTGTTTAACGTTTGACGAAACACTGCCCTTTCGTTAAAATATAGATATATAGATAACACTTTCTTGCTCACCAAGTATACAATTAAAAAATACACAATTATAATATTGTCATGCTGAAACAATAGTCGGTCTTATCGCTTAAAGCAATCTATTCCAGGCATCCTAACTTAAAGATAGTCTAACCTAATCTGGCGATGTAGGTAGTACAGATTATCCACTATATACGAGTAAATATAACTATACTATTAACAAGTCCAAAGTGAATTTGGTGCCGTGTGCTGTTCCTCTATGTGATGCAACGTGAACCAACCCAGTAGAGGTCGGATCTTAAGGTTGGTGGAGCTTCTGCTGCTTTTATAGTGCAAGGATCTAAGCCAGATTTATATTTCCCATACGGCCCATTATTATAGAAAACAAGCGTTATATTACCAAGGGCCACCACACCGCATTACCCGTGGGCTACAGGTAGGTGTGATAAGGACAATAGAGTCTGAATCTCTAGCTAGGCCATGCCTACACTCCATATCGGATCACTGAATTAGGGAAGTGTATTAAAGCCTTGGTTACGCTTAAATATAATTAGTGCAACTGAAATATCGCAATACAGTGTAAGCGTTGGCTAATTATTTTTATTGCATATTTAGAGGTGAAATTCATGATACTAGTGCACTACTTGGATTTTTATAAACGAGTAGACGAATATAAGTCCCACGTGAAGTAGAGAGGTTATCGTAGGACCTTGGACCCTGGCGGACTCTCCGAGCACAACAAGGATTAAATGCTAGGATGATGATGTTAGACTATATACCCATGCAGAGACGGAGAGAGAATACAATTTCCTGGCCGGCCTGTCGTAAGGGGCGAGAAAACAACTCACAGCCGGCGGTAGGGTATTTGGCCGTCTGGATGGCTACCACCCTTGAGTTGTGTTCCAGCATTCCAGACCAGGTTTCAGTCTCCATTTAGAGAGCAGCAGTGCATTTGTAGCACATTGCAACACGGAAGTGGACCGTCTGCGGAACTAATGCAAAATAACCCCTTGAATCAGACAAGTCTAAGCTCAACAGTGGGACATGTCAAGGGATTCTATCACATGGGCGTACAGACAAAAGTGCAGTTTTGCACAAGGGACAAAATTGTGAATAAAACAAAACTAGTTGATTGTATAAGGCATGCAAATGCATTTGTTATGAAGCCCTTAATATATAACTTATATTTTATCACGTATAAATAATCTAAAGCATACATACTGGTCTTAGTGGTAACAGTGGTTGCTTCTTCATTCATTTTGTTAGTTTAAAATATCACTTGTTACAACACGAATTAACTCAACACTTTTTCAAATATAAATTGAATAAATATTTTAGTTGCTTAATTAGCTTTATGAATTTGTAAAGTGATTCTAGATGAACGTTGTATTAAAATTTTATTGTTAACTCGTGAAACCCATTAATTAAAGACACTAATAAGTTAATAATTTTAATAAGTGAAATGTAAAATTACGTTTCGAATATTCAAATCAACTTCATTATTGTAATTCTAATTTCAAATTCTTTACATATTATGATTTTTGTTGGATTGTTTCACAGCTTTCTGAGTTTTTTTAATTTTAATTATTAATTTTTATAATCTATTTAGATTGTTTTGGTTAGTATAAATATAACTTTTGAGTAAAAGTTTTGACTTTTGTTGTGTATTTTAATGATTAAATTTATTTTACGTGAGTGACTGTGCGCGGCCGCATGCCGCGCTGTTTTGCCTCTCGACCTCCGCGATTCTATTGGCTGGCCATTTTTTACTGCGAAGGCTGTTTGCTTACCAAAGTCACGGATATTATAATACCTTTTCTTATAAATAACAGTGCATTAATTTTATAATGTACTTTGTTTTATTTAATATAGTTTACTTTAAATATAATCAATACATATAATAAAACTGTAGAAGTCGAATTTCTGTACAATGAAAAAAATGCTAAAACCCGAGTCAGGGGGATGTAAGAAATTAAATAGAACTAATTTAGATTTATTTCGAATTTTTTGTTTCTCTGTTTGTACGGGTTAATTTCCGAAACGAGTGAGCCGATTTAAATGAATTTTTATATGGTGGTAGCTTATATCCCTGGTCAATATAGGATACTTGTGATCCTAAAAAATTAAAGAGTTCCTGTGGGATAGTTAAAAAACCGCACCGGGCGGAAGAAGTCGCGGGCATCAGCTAGTTAACGTGATAATATTTTATATAAAATATTATCACGTTATAAGCTTTTCTAATATTTAAATTAAAATATCTAGAGGCCTTAACTACAACATAAAAAATACAATTAGAAACTAAAAAATAAACGAAGTGGTAAATAGTACAAGCGATTATAGACGGCGTAACAAATCGCTGCCAGATGGGAGCGTGCCCAGCAGGCTGGCTGCATTGCCGCGCTGTAGCGATGCTTATTCGTTGGGCGAAATATGAGCCAGCCTTTTGATCACGGGTGGCATCGAAGTTTCTTGCAAATTTCTCTGAAGACATTTTTTTAAATTGTTTATTCTTGCAATTATGATTATGCATATTTATACAAGCAAGGCAAACAAACATAACCAAACAAACCAATGTATAGAAATGAATTTGAGCATTGGAAGAGCGCCGACACCCAATATACTACGGGTTTTTACCTAGTTTTAAGTGTCAAAGCCCTTCAATATATTACTGTCTTTTAATGGTCTATTACTTTCACACGTTTTTACTGAATAAATTATTATTAGATAGATAGATTGATAATTCTTTATTATACACCAAAGCATAAACAAACAGAAGTAGAAAAGATGGTAGAATGGTAGAATCTTAGCCGATAGTTTCATTATGCCTCGCGTCGATGGTCAGTTTATTTAAGTATAATATATAGTAATAGTAAGTAGTCATCGAGAAACCTTCTGCGCGCGGCTTAAAGTTATAGCACGATTGGGAACCCTACGGGAGACTGTCGATCCATATTTTCTTATATTCAATTATTCATACATTATATACATACATATTATTACGCCTTTTTCCCATAGGGGTAGGCAGAGGCTATAGATCTCCACTCGCGACGATCCTGACAAACAACTTTCGCTTCATCTACCTTAATTAACCTCTTCATACATGTACGTTTATTTCACATGCTCTTTACCTGACCTCTTTTTAAAATTTGTGTTATTTGATCATGGTGTATACTTCGTGGTCTACTGGTACCAACTGTATCATTCACAATACTGTGATACACTTGTTTTGTGCTTCTATTTTCATCCATCCTCTACATGCCCAAACCACCTTAACATTCCTGTTTCAACTCTTCTTATTGCATCTTCTTTCAATCCCTAACGTTCCCTTACTACACTATTCCCTATCATATCATTCATGCTTACCTCACATACTTCTCAAAGCTTTTATTTAAACTGCATTTATTCTACTTTCATGCTTCTTCTGCCACACCCAACTTTCACTGCCGTACAGTGTTGGCACCAGCACTATACTCCTTAAAGATAAACTACGACCTGTTTTCCTAAAAAAATACAATATCATCTTGCATATAGTTTTAAAACTAGTTTTATAAGTGTCGTTTATTTAGCCATTTAAATTCCAATTTGAATTGAAATAACTATTTAGTGTTGTCATTGGATTAGTTTATATCATGCATTGTTTGCTCACCTGTAAATTGAATTCTATACCAAGGTGAAACGTTTGCTTTGCTGTAGTGTGGGTAAAAAAAAGCAATGACTATATGTTTAGTTGTAGTTAGCAAAACATTTTGTAAAGTTAGGGTCTCTAAGACTAAATAGAAAACTTACTATACTATACTATACTAGATACTAGCTGACCCGGCAAACTTCGTACCGTCACAAAAGTATTCTTTAAATTTAATCTGATTTCTAAACGACGGGATGAACATCAAACGTTTGACAGACATAACCAAAAATTAAAAAAATAACTTCACTTTTAAATTGAATTTGATTTCTGAGCGACTTTTAAATTTAATTGATTTCTAAACGACGGGAATTTTTCATATTTACTCACCGTTTAAACCTTCCCTGGACTTTCACAAATAATTCAAAACCAAAATTAGCCAAATCAGTTCTGCCGTTTTCGAGTTTTAGCGAGACTAACGAACAGAAATTGATTTATATATATATATATATATATATATATATATATATATATATATATATATATATATATATATATATATATATATATATATATAGATACCTAGTACATTCTGGTGACAACTAAAACAAACATTAGATTTTTGAAAAATCAATTACTTGGCACCGACATTTACATGTCGTAGAAAGAAGTGGGTTATGTTTTTGTTAAAAAATATAATGTGTTTCCTTTTAGTTGCGCAAATACTTCAATAGTTTTAGAAATAAAATATTAAGCACCTGTGAAAATGTACAACTGGCACGCGTATACAAATTAAGCACCTGTAGAAAATGTATGAGCTACTACACGTCTATACAAGATTTTTTCCAAGAATTTAGGCGCACGGCGTTCTTTTATACAGGTAATGCTTGATAGAACTGGTGGAACTTGATAGATCCGATCCACTCCTCCTGACTACGAAGTCAGGAGGAGTGGATCATGTGACTACCTCGGGAGTGTACACTGACGAGTAAAGTAAACAATTTGAAAATTGGTTTACAATTGACGGAAATATCGTGTTACAATTTTTTTTTATTGAATTAGTTCAGCAGACATGCAGGCGGCCCACTTGATGGAAAGCGGGTACCATCGCCTATGGACATTTGCAACATCGAAGGTGCTACAAATGCGCTGCTGCTCTCTTAAGGGAGACTGGAACCTGGTCGCTAATGGCGGAACACAAATCAAGGTTGTTATGGCGGCATACTCTAGACCAGGAGTGTTAGCCATCCAGTCGGGCAAATACCCTACCACCTGGCTGTGGGTAATTATGTCGCCTCTTACGTCAGGCCACCCGGTCGCAGGAATTGTATTATTTCTCCGTTCCTGCACGGATACAAAGAAGTTTGCTAACAATTTTCGTGAGTTTCTTTAATTCCATGGCATCCACTCATCGGATCCTGACATGGTGACCAATTGGAGAGTATAAACTTTCGATCAAAAGAAACACTGAAAATCGGTCCAAAAAGCAGACGAATCAAGAACTCCGTCCTTTGTTGAAGTCGGTAAAAAATTCAAGTTAGTAGAACATAATATAATAATAGAACCAGTTTGCATTTGCATTGCAAAACAAATAATTAAGAATACATGCATAGCGTATTTGTCATGATCAGGCTTCATCTGAGATCAGGCTTCATATTAGACATTGCAATTCTACAATTTTTAAATTAATACAATAACAGGTTGGCTTGGCCACGTGTTTCTTAGATTCTTAAAGAATTGCAAAGGATGATGTCATAAAATTGCGACTGCTCATTTGGCTTTATTTAATAGTGTAAACTAGTTTAGAGGCCAATACGAGTAGAATCAGTTAACTAATTTAAAATTATTGTCAGTAGCTTGGGCCAAGTGGTGTAAGGTGACAAGTGTTATTTGCGACCCCAAAATGCCGGTTAAGTAAAAAGTACAGGTCTACAAATCCATCATTAGATCTTTTTGTATTATTAGAAGAGTTCAGCAGATAGACAGACGGCACACCTGATAGAAAGACCTATCCTTTTGTATGGAAGTGAATCATGGCCTGTACTTGAGCAACAAGTAAGGCTTGTGTATCACAGAAATGAATGCTGCGGTGGATGTGTGGAGTCACGCGGAAAGACCGCGTCAGGAACTCCGGCATCCGCGGCAGTCTTCATGTCCGTGACATAGCAGACAAACGGCAAGAGAGTCGCTTAGACTGGTTTCATTTTATAAAGACCGGCTAGTTACGTGGGGAACAATGTCTAGCTATGCCACTTCCGCCTGGTCTGGCTGATTTTAGCGTGCATGCGAACAGCTCGACGTTGAATACTGTCCAGGGGTTTAGCTGGTAGGCACCAGCTAAACAAACAACGAACAAAGAAAAAAAACGCCTTATAATTAATATATAGAAATTGTTATTTTATTATTATATACACTGTTATTTGGTCATAAAAATCTTAGAATGTAATTCTTCATTGCGACTTACAATAACTGTTCAAAATTTCTTCTGTGATACTGTATCTGAAATAAATAGATATTTACACATTAAAAAAGCAATTTTATTTGTCGGGGTAGATTTTTTTTTATTGCTGGAGTTCAGCAGACAGGCAGACGGCACACTTGATGGACAGCGGTTACCATCGCCTATGGACATATGCAACACCAAAGGTGCTACAAATGAGCTGCTGCTCTCTTAAGGGAGACTGGAACCTGGTCACTAATGCCGGAACACAACTCAATATGTCTTAATTTGTAGTAATATGGTTTAATATGCTATCATTTTTTTATATATTGTGACATTGATAAGCTTCGACATTGTGTTTTAACCCTCGTTTAATTATAATTTGCTTTTGTGGTAAGGTCAGTTGTACCAAATCTGTTCACGCTTATAAGTGAATTTAAACTTTAGGGTTGCGCGAAAAAAAATCCACACAGACGAAATCGCGGGCCCAGCTAGTTTAAAATGAAATTACTAACCGGTGCAGGTGATCATCTCATCATCAGGGTCATTCCATTTTTGCTTTTCGCTGGTGCCGAATATTATAAACAATGTGTTTCCAATTATGTACACCGCTGATGCAATGTAGAATACCTTACGCCAGTCTTCCGGATCAGTCTGGAAATAAAATATGCACCTATTTGATAAAATTACTAGATATTTTAATCGCATGTTTTTCGATTTATAACACCAGTTTTCCTAACAGCTACGTTACGTGTCAAACCCTTGTAAGTGTTTCTATTTTAATTACAGCCACTTTCAGGTCAGCAATCTGCCTTCGTCTCAGGGCAAATTGCTGTGAGCCACACAACTGTCGCTGCGGCCGGGCCGTCGACCGGCTTGGCCACCATGGCCACCATGGCCTATCGTGTGGCAGAAGCGCACGCAGAATTCCGCGACATGCCGGCCTCAACGATATAATACGTCGGGCTCTTGTCAGCGCCGACGTGCCAGGTGTTCTCGAACCGAACGGCCTGGTCCGCGACGATGGCAAGAGACCCGACGGTATGACTTTAATTCCCTGGACCTTGGGAAGGCCGCTTGTGTGGGAAGTCACCTGTGTCGACACACTGGCGCCTTCTCATATCCAGGAGTCCAAAGTTGGGGCTGGTCGCACTGCCGCTTCTGCCGAAAATCTCAAACGGCTCAAATACGCAAACCTTGGAACAGGTTCCATATTGGAGCCGTTTGGGGTGGAAACTTTGGGCCCATGGGGGCCAAGTGCCCAAAAATATTTAAAAATATTAAAAAACGTCTGGTCGACACAACAAGAGACCCGAAGGCTGGAGCTTGCCTCGCTCAAAGGATTAGCCTCTGTATCCAGCGAGGTAATGCTGCCAGCCTTCTAGGTACAATGCCCAGCGACAGTGGTCTGGTGGGGCTGGACGGGCTATGATATAGGTTTTATTTTATTTTATTTGTAAGCTAGGTTTATTCTTAGGATTGTCTTAATATTTATTACTTAGTTTATTTTTGTATTTAATCTTATTTTTAAGTTAGTTTAGCTTTTTTCCAGTTCAACTGTTAACATAATAAATTGTATATTACCTTTTCATTACATAAAAAACTTAATTAGATTTTTATATATCTCGACCGAAACTGCGACCAAAAGCTATATATATCGCACCGTTGGTAGAAGAAAGTCGCAAGTGAAATTACTTCAATTTTTTATTTCACTATTCGATAAAGGACATTATGACACATATGCTAAACAAGTTTGAAAAAAATATCCCAATAAATGACGGAGATATCGCAAATTTAGCAAAATGCAAAGATTTATTAAAAAAAAAATATTTACTGTATAAATTACGTAAGTTTTGTTTATACTAGGTCATTTACGAAATTTTCGCTGTCAATAAGAGCTTATTATTACTTACTTACTTACTTATACGCCATATAATTGAAATATACGTGTATAAACTAACTTACATACTTTTGTCACGATATTTGTTAAATAGATAAACGCGCAAGTCTAGTTACGTATGTCTTCTACTAAGTTTTTATCTTTATTTTTTTAAGTAAACACAATTATGTGTTTACTTAATTAATTAATCTGGTCGACAAGAATACGTGAGTAAAATTACGATGCTGTGATCCGTGTGAATACAAACGTAGCAACAAAGTGGTTACTTTACTTATTCTTAAAAGCCATAATACCATGACGGGGGTTAAAGACGTAACGCATTAATTTTAAATTATCTCGAAAGCTACTCAATATTTTTTTTAATCAAATAGACAGGTATCTGCAGATTAATTTTGTCTATGAAGTCTCCTAAGAACACGTTTACCTATGATTTACCATTTCTCCACAAAACAGGTTTTTTACGTTCCTGTAAAGTTCATATTTACCACTTGCGTCCTTTTTCTACGAATGGTGCAATATATATTGCACCATTCGTAGAAAACAAACTTACAAACATTCCTTGAGAAAATATTTATTGTGTTATAGTGAAAACTACTCAAGAAGGTGTAATAGATGGTAAGATGGAATAGTTTAAAAAAGTAAGTTGAAACCCCCGATTTTGAAATATTCTTCATTGGCGCTCCACTTCTATTGGTCTTAGCGTGATGATAGCCTAAGCCTTCCTCGATAAAGAGGCTATCTAACACTGAAATAATTGTTGAAATCAGACCAGTAGTTCTTGAGATTAGCGCATTCAAGCGAACAAACAAACAAACTCTTCAACCTATATAATAAGATAAAACTACGTTTTAACGGTTTTAGTCGCGGTTATTTATTTCATTTAATTAGGGCTAGACATGTTTTCTGAAGAGTTTCTTGCGCCGCTTCTTCTCTTGAAGCCATAACATGTTACGAAATTAGATTTATATAAATTAGATTACGCTCCCCTAGAGTAAATAATAACCATAAATAAAATTAAAACTAAATAATTAAAATGAACAAGATGGCGGTAGGCTTAATTAATAAAACTTTAACAATACTCTAATGAGTATCTCAGACAAAGATATCTTTGTCTTCCGTGATCACGGCCACTGAAAAGTGGCTGAAACGTCGAAATAATAAATATCAAATAAATTACCGCGCTTGAAACCGTTAAAATGTAGTTTTATTAAGAACAATATACTTTAATTTAATGTAATCTGTGCTGCTTGCTCTCAAAATAAATAAGGGTCTGCTAAAGTTCTAATGGCATTAATGTCAGTACCTCATCCTTTATGACAACACCAGCTACCAAAGGTGCAATGATGGATATGATGTTGGCAGCGCAATTGGTGATTCCTAATAGAGTCCCAGCGAAATTCGGAGACATATCCAAATGTACTAGCTGAAACAGCAATCAAGTATTTAACAGCGCACATCACATACGTATTATCACGCCTTTTACTCATAAAGGTAGGCAGAAACGATGAATCTACACTCACCACGAACCTGACAAACACTAGTCACATCTACTTTTATAAATCTCTTCACACATTGCATTTATATCCGTGAGGGAACGGAGAAAGGATTTAATTTCCTGCCGGGCGGCCTGTCGTAAGAGGCGACAAAACAACCCACAGCCAGGTCCATCCAGTCGGGCAAATGCCCTACCGATGGCTACCACCCCTGATCCAGAGTATGCCGCCATAACAACCTTGAGTTATATTCTGGTATTGGTAACCAAGTTCCAGTATCTCTTAAGAGAGCATTTGTAGCACCTTTGGTGTTGCAAATGTCTATAGGCGATGGTAACCGCTTTCCATCAAGTGGCCGTCTGCCTGTCTGCTTATCACCTGCAATTAAAATACTTGCAAGTTTATCTGAGGTGCATTAGAAACTTATTAGATGGAACTAAGTGTACATTTATGATCGAGGACTTATTAGGAGAGTACTATGAGTTGTTACAACAACTCTTGCACTATATTAATTTCTTCATTGTTCCTAATTTAACTTAGACTATACAGAAACCTTATCGTTTACGTGATGTTCACACCAGTATTCTAGTCAATATTAAATATTATATTTAAACATTAATGAGATTGGACATTTTTGATGATTTAGACAAATAACCAATCTTATCGGCATCATCTTTACATAAACAAATTGGTGCATGAAACGAGACGCAACAGAAATCATTCAGAAAAGAAGCAACCAAGTTTTTAAGCTATTGTATAGCTTTTATCGCGGGCTTTGAGCGCGGCGACCGAATGAAGAATTCTGTAACGAAAATAAACCTAACACCTCCCACTCTGCCTACCATGCGCGGTGACGGGGGCCTGAGGCGGGCGCGGCGAGCGGAGTCGTGCGGTGGCCACCGTGACCCGCGAGCTCTCGTAGCGGTTCGAGGTATGTCAGGTATTGCAAATTATGGACGACAAGCTGCTCCCAAATCGGACGACTACGTAAGCAGCTGTTTGTGAGAAAGTATATAGGTGTAATAGGTATACATAGGTGATTTGTTTTCTTATCGGTCACCACGCTCAAAAAGTGTAACTTGAATTAATATCAAAGAAAAATACTGCATAAATAAAAAATACATAAATAATTATAATTGCATAAGTTGATAAAAAATAATATGCAATAGCTTTACCGCGGCAGTCCCTGAGTGCCACAAGGAGTTTTTTACTGTTATGATTTAACTTTATAATTAACTCCGTCATGACTCGCTAAGTCAAAAAACAACCTCGAATTGTTTTAAGATACAAAATGGTTTATATGCACATTAAAATGAAGATCGTTTTATATATAAACCATAATTAAGAATATTGCATAACTCGTTTATTCACTCATAACTTCAAATAACGAATAACCGCATTAATTTATTCATGAATAACAAACATTTTTATTGAATTCTAATTGATTTTTCTTAATGATTTCTTGTTTGCAAAACGATTACTAGTATAACGAGATGAGGCGTTATTTTCCTCATTATTCTCAAATTTTTTTATTTTGCGTTTGTTTCGTTTTGTAGCTGAAGACCAGTGTTGGTTGAACCAACCAGCACCATGTTGAGTTAGAACCGATTCAAAACTTCAATTCAATTGTATTGTCTTATTTACAAGTACGTTTTGTATGTAGTCCTGAATAAATATTTTTCTTTCTTTCTTACAAATGCAGTCATAATGTTAAGCGACATTGTCCTTATCAGAAAAGATTTTCATTAAGTAATAATATGTTTTCCCATCAAATGATTAGTGTACTTACACACTTTAAAAAGCACTTAGGCCCGATTTTTCAATTATCAGATAAAGCTTCGTTTTAAAGGTTTTAAGTGCGGTAATTTATTTGATTTTTATTATACCGACGTTTCGGCGACCTTTCAGTAGAAAACTTCAATAGAGAAGATATGGTTGACAAGTACTACCTGATTGGGATCCGATCATTAAAATATCAAGACCCAAACCCACCAAAAACGATTTATAATCTATTTTTATTTTATCTCCCACTCATTTTAATAATATATACAATTATTAGAGCTAGGCATGTTTGCTAAACAGTTTCTTGCGCCGCTTCTTGTCTTCAAGCCACAACATGTTGTGAAGCGGTGGTAAATTAGATTAGGCTCCCATAGAGGAAATAATAAACATAAACAAAATTAAAATTTAATAATTAAAACAAACAAGTTGATGGTAGGCTAAATAAAACTTTAACAATACTCATTGACACTTGAAACATTTGTCTTCCGTGATGGCTACTGAAAAGTGTCTGAAATGTCGGAATAATAAAAATCAAATAATCACCGCCCCCAAAACCGTTAAAACGTAGTTTTATTAAGAAAATATCATCAGATAATAGTTATCAATCGAATAAATAATAACCTGACTAAATTCAAGAGTAGAACAAGTCAACTGTTGATTTACGCAACTGTCATTTTTAATTTTCCCATGTTGTGTTTTATTGTGTAGAATAAATAACTTTTACTCTGATCTTAAAAGAAATCTGCCCTTAAATAATGAGAAGTTAATAATACTGTACTAGATTAATTCGAAATAAAACATATTTCTCTTTATCCTTTAGTATTAATGTTCACTTTAAAAAACTTAAAATATTTCAAATGAATTTTAGCTCTTAGCTAGCGCTAGTGCTTATTATTTATTCTTTTATACGTAGACCAAAGGAAATTGTGCTTAACAGTACATTAAATTTTGAACTTTATGACAGTGGCTTAAAGTTTAATTTAGATTGAATCATTGAATAAAGAATTAATCGATGAAATGTAATATTTTGCATTAAAATGTAAAATATTTGATACATTCTTTATATTAATTTATTTATAATTTCGTTTATTTTTAAGTTAATTTATTTAGTTAAGTTTTTTACATATTTTATGGTTATTTAAATAAATTCTTAATTTTATATACCTATTGTTAGTACAATATTAATTTCTATTATTAGTATGGTAAAAAAAAATGTTAACTAATTACCTAAATTGGCCATTAATAAATAATAGTTGCTACGTTGCTATAAATAATTTTTGAGCTTGGTAAAAATATTATAAAAATAATAAACGTTTAAATTATCTTAATAATCCTGTTACTCTATATTTATCTCATTCTCTCGTAGGCTACTATTCTAAAGTTTCACTTCGTGTGTGAAATACACATAGGCAATGCTCGCCGGCGACTCCGACTGAAGCTCATCCACACTTCCTTGACACTTGGGAGTCATCCACTGAAGGTGGCGCTCGCTCCTTTATGCCATACGTGGGCAAGCTGTGGACTGAGCTCCCTCCCGCGATTTTTCCCAAAGTTCTACGATATGGGGTTTTAAAAAAAGGGTATAAACAGATACCTAAAGTCTCAACGAGATAGGCAACGCATCGGCTCATCACTTGCCATCAAGCGAACCCGTTTGCCAGTTTGCCTGCCAGCAAACATAAGAAAAGCACTTTTTTTTATTTAGGTTTGAAATTCTAATACAATCTACTGACAAGCACTTGACCAAACTTTTGTCAAGGTCCATTATATTCGATATGTGTTAAATAATTTCTCGGAATAGTATAATAATTGAATATAACATCAATTGCTGTTCTGAGAGAGCCTTTACAGTATGTATGCCACACGTGCAGTAACATAAATTAGTTTCCGTGAAGTGGTAGAATACATCGTTTAAATCACTTTCTTGTTCTATATTGCATAACGTAACAAGAGTTTGCATGAAATTAGTTTGCTTTCAATCCAATCAAGTTAATTTGATTTCCTCTTCATAAATCTATTATCATGAACGAAGAACTCTGAAGACTGGAATTATAGTTGGCCATTAAAAATGTATCCCTAGTAATATTATAAATGTGAATGTAAGTTTGTTTGTTACGCTTTCACGAAAAAACTACTCAACCGATCATTATGAAACTTTGTACACATATTCTTGGAGGTATTAGAAGTAACATAGGATACTTTTGATCCCGAAAAATTAAAGAGTTCCCGTGGGATAGTTCAAAGAACTTTCCACGCGGACGTAGTCGCGGGCAGAAGCTAGTAATATTATAAAATTCTAAATATGCCGTCCTGGACATTAAAACTATTTAAAAAAACAACAGAAAAAGACAATGTAAACGATGGAGAACGACGATTTTTTAGATTTATTGTCTGTTTGTTCAGGATTCTTGTAAAATGTGTGTGTGTCTGCAGTTCACACGTGGCAGAAGTGAAACTTCATAAAAATAACCTAAGCTGCCCGCTTTCTGCCCGCGACTTGCACGATCCACGCGTCCGCGTGGATTTTTTTTTCGTTAAAAGTATCCTATGTTACTTCTAATACCTCCAAGAATATGTGTACAAAGTTTCATTATGATCTGTTTAGTAGTTTTCGCGTGAAAGCGTAACAAACAAACTTACATTCACATTTATAATATTACAGTAGGGATATACCTCAAAAGTTAATAAAACATCATAATTTTAATTCTCAATATTGATTTTAACTTTCACAGTTCAAAAACATATCAGTAATAGAGTAGAACTTTAATAAACTATTACCTGACTCTGAGTATGGCGGTTAATAACCTTATTTTAATATCGAAGTAAAGAACGACTTTACCAATTTTGATGTTTTATTTTTGCTGTGTTAAATTGGGTCCTCGGATTGTTTAGATTCACAATTGGGACCGGTTGGTGACGCTGAGATCGGGTCCGAGATTTTTATTTTTTCAAGGCAGGACAAGGTCTGTCGGGACCTATAGTAGAGAATAATAATTGTTTGCTGTTACCATAAGACCACTGATATGTCCCACGTTGAGGCCAACAACAACAGTGAGGATGAGGACAGCTGCCAGAACATTTCCAGCAGGCGTGTAAGACAGTCCTATTAGGGCTACTGCGGGGCCATACAATCCTAAACATATAAAACATAACTTTAGAAGTTCTAAAACAATAGAAATTGAAGTCTAAGTTAGCTGAGATGAGAATGTTGAAATGGCTGTATGCTGTTACAAAAATGAATAAAGTGTGAAATGTGCACTCATTTCAAGGTGATCTTTTAAAATTGCACGTATGACTGCAAAATTGAGAAGAAGAACCCTTAAGTGGTTCGGGCATGTAATGAAGAGAGATGAACGTCGCGTGACAAAAAGAATCTTAAACTGTGCGATTGGCGGGTACAAAGGTAACGGTAGACCAAAGAAAAATGGTTGGATTGTGTGAAGGATGACATGAGGAATTATTAATTAATTATTATTAATTATACGGACGTGTGTCAAAATAGTGGAGTATTGAAGGAAAAGAAATATCGTGCCGACCTCAATTAATTCGAAGAAGGTGAAGTTCTTCTATGAATAAATATCGCTATTGAAAAAAAACCAGGCAGGAATTTTTATTCATTCCATTGTTAAATATGGATAAAGCTTTTTTGCATTACATTTTTAATTTAGATGATTACTCGCTTATAGCTCTCGCTAACTGCTATTAATGCATAATTGCACGGTCCTCAGTCTGCATAACACATGTTTTTCATTTTGTCTAAATTCCATAAAACATTATTATACAGTTCGCACACTTGTATCAGTGGTTGGTTTTAGTGATGGATGCAGTAGTTGGAGTGCTGGTGTTTCCTTGTAGTAGAAAGTTGAAGAATACATCATACAATTGTAGTTTCAGGGATTTATTCTTCCATCCTGCTTAGAGGCTGATCCTTGGAGTTTCCGGATCAACTTGCAGTAGTTCAAATTATTGTGTTATGACTATTAGCAACTCACTCACAAAATAATTGTAAGTCATATTTATATTAAAATGATCTAAGAAGGCCAAGCGTCAGCAAAACTTACATTGAACCGTACAATTACCGTAATTACAAAAGTAAATAAATAATGTGATGACGACAGTAGTTCCTGTTTGGATTTTATTTTCTGTTTGCGGTTAAACATATTGGCCAACGAGTCACCTGATGGTACGTGCAACATTAAGGAAGCCGATGCACGGTCTACCTTGTTGGAACTTTAAGAATTTATATTTATTTATAGAGCTGTGATAAAAATATGAGGGGAAGCTCATTCCACATGAAGATGAATAGTTTAAAGGAACGAGCGTCATGGACGGTCGATGAGTGCTAAGTGTCGTAGAAGTTTGGATACATGTTATGGTAGAATGGCACAGGCGCTATCTCTTCAGAGCACTCCTAACGATATAGTAATTTTTTTGTTTACTCTTGATTAATACAAAGCCTTAGATATTCTAATAAATGAACCGATCACCATGAATAGTTGGCCACCATAATTAATTGTAAGAAATATAATAATTTCATTATATAAGAATTAAAGAAGAATTAGGATTAGATTATTGAATATGTGTTCTTACCTATAGAATTGCACAGTTTTCTCGTAGCGGTGACACTTAGCAACTTCTTATTAGGAAAATAATCTGATAGATAGCCGAATGGGAAACTCAGGAGATACATCGCCAAATATGGCAAAGCTGTCATTACGCCGTTCTGAAAAAATCAGCATCAAGTTTGTTACATATTTAATGTCAACTGTTTTAAATTAATTGGGTCTGTTTCTTTACTACTTTGATATTTTTGAAATTTATCTAAATTTAAACGTCAATAATTTAATAACAGGTATGAAAAAAGCCTTCATTCATTCTAAAAGTTTTATTCCTCTCGTGCACTTAAGTGTTTTATCATCGTCAATATTGTTGCTGAGCGAAATACATCTGTAAATAGTTCAATTGTCATTACTATAGGTAGGTAGGTAATACTCACAGCTTTAATGTCAACTCCAAGAATTTGCTTCATGTAGGACGGCATCTCTGTCATCAAAGTCCAGAATCCCCAATTTTGACAACAGTGTAGCAAAATAAGAGACCAGAAGGGAACTGATGTCCATATTGCTTTCCATGGAGTCTTTAATTTCTGCAAAAAAATATTGTTTTGAATTCTCTAATCATTTTCAACTTCTCCCAATCGTTTGGACTGGGCACAATATGTCTTGCTGTTCCATACTTAATCATTCTGGCTTAAGTCCTCTGTCACACCAGAAATAATCATGTCAGCCTTCACAGAATCTACCTTTACACTAGTATCCATCAATCTTCTAGTTTAACATTTTATTTTACGTGACTTTCACTCCTGATTACATGCCCATAATACTTTAATCTTCTTGCTCTCCATTTTTCCGTCACCAGTGCAACTTTTAAAGATTCTTTTGTATATTTATTACGATAAAACTGAAGAATGACACGTTTATTTAAGATGAATTGGGACAAATTAAACTCAGGTAACACATTAGTATGGCAGGTTTAAGATGTTTAACTAGTCTTATAGTACAAGAATTTTCCTTTACTATTTTATATAATTGTTAAATATTAATTTAGACTATAATCAAATATTTATTCCTATAGTTTGTACCTGAAAATCTTTGATCCAATTTCGATCTTTTCATCTTTTTGGAAAACGGACTGGATTAAAAAACTTAATGACAAAAACAAACCCGAATGAAAATATGTATTTACCTTTTGCTCACCAATCTGTCCTAAAGAACTTTGTATGTACATCCTTTCCTCTTGGGTAATCATTTTGGACTTTTGTGGGCTATCGGACCCTATGAATAGGTAAATAGCTGTCCAGGCAGCAGCAGTTGCACCATTGGCGTAGAATATTGCTGGCCAGCCCCAGAAGTCTGCTATGAAACCAGCAGCTAGTAATTGAATTGAGTTACCGAGTTGAGAACCTGTAACGTATTTTAAAGTTGTTTCACAACTCAGTAAGGACACATTGCAGGTAGAGAGTCATGGCCTGTACCTACTCTTATAGGAAAATAGTAGTGCTGATGATACAATTTCATAACAGAACGTCTACATGGTAACGTAATGGGAAAAGATCATAAAGATAACTTATTATAAGTGATTGATTAAACGAATATGAACATATCTTCTAAATAATCATTAATATTTTTAAAACCACAACCTGGTCAATTGAATAAAGAAAATTAATTATGTTACCTGCGTGTACCATAGATCCAATGCGACTTTTTTCTTCGATTGGAGCCCATTTGCTAATAAGACATTGTATTGACGGGACTATGCAGCCTTGTGTTAGACCTTGAAGTACTCTGCATGCACAAACTAACTCCCACCCGACCTGTTTTATAGATGTACAACAAATAAATATAAAGCATTTATGTGAAGTCTTGGAATTAGAAATAATATCATTGACAAAAAATTTGATGAATAATTACTCTTATAGATCGTCCATTTCGAATACATAAATTCTAAACAAATGACATACAAAAAAGTATTTTTTTTTTCATTTTGACATGCATAAAAATACGAAATCAATAAATAAATCGGTTGAAGACCACACTCGCATACAACGTGTGATCTTAAGATTAGCACAAGATGCTTGCATGGGTTTAGAATTTAGAAGCTTTTGTTATGGGTAATAATAGAATAATTGCACAACTGACAACATAGGCTGACTCTGGAGCTGACCTCAAATACCCAGACCCTTTAAGTTCCAGTTAATTTGGCAGGCCAATGTTTCACTAGACGAATAATATGGTCTTATCACTGTGGTCTAGTAAAATTGTGATGAATAGCAAAAAGATTTCTTCTTGAATATTTCTCAAACTTACATTATAAGCACAAAAAGGTACTAGAATAGAGACGACAGCATTTAAGGTCATACAGATGAGAATAAGACAAGATCCGCCAAATCTAGCAGCCATTTCTCCTGCAGGAATTTGAAGCACTATGTAGCCCCAGAAGAACGATGATAATATCACACTTTGGGTTTGAATGCTCCAGTCAAAAGCCTAAAATAAATACAATATTAGATCATTAAAGGATTTCATATTGGATTGATTAAACATTTAGAAAATTCAAATTCAATAGTTTTCATTCAAAACAAGTTCCACTGGAGAACACTTTTTGAAGGTCATACATATAATGTTAAATTAAATTTTACTTCCTATTCTATGTACACCGTTTCACAGTGTGTTATTGTTGTTAAAGAGAAGAAGCGGCAAGCAACTCCCAGGCAACACGTCTAGCTAAACATTGTTTTTATTTATATTTCTTATTCTATTTATATCTCATGTTCTTTTTTTATAAGTTTTATACTGAAGTATGTTACAGAATTACTTTATGAAGAACTAGTGGAGTTGTATCAAACAGTGCATACTCAATAAGAAAAAGACACGATAAAAGGGAAATAAAAATATTATTATAGTTATAATAATGACATTACAAAAATTTTATGCTGCAACATATCTCCATAAATTCATTACAAGCCGGGCAAGATAAAAAAAAGTTATACAAAACAAATACAGTATGAGGTTGGAGCGAGCTGCTATGTAAATGAAGTTTTGTCATTTAAGTATTCTTCAATAGTGTAGTATCCCTTTTCTAGCAAGATACTGTTACGTGCGAGCAGGGGTACGCACTTTTGGATTGGAAGAAAACACCAGTTTTTAATTTAAAAGCTTTTATTGACTTACACAGCCGCACGTAGTACCTCTCTGCAGGGTTGCCCCTATACGCACGACCAACGATGCACAGTCCCGACGATAAGTTGTCACACCCTCAATACCGTCGCCGATATTGCGTAGACCACCTCCGATATTATCGCGGGTAGCTCGCTTCTGGTTCCTCTCTCGAACTACGCTACGCACCTTTTTCGCGTATCTGTCCACCAGACTTACTAAATTTCACCACTTAATTCGTCTCTGTCCTCTATAAACCTTCTCTAATAACTCTTTAGTATCGCACTTGTCGCTTCACCGTCTTGGACTGAACTAAACTTAAAACTGCCCGGTAGGCACGCCTTACGTTGTTTATATACCTGGAAGAATTTTCTAGAACCCGTCTATCTATCTCTGTCTTTTCTTTCCCGAACCTTCTGTCCGGGAACTTTCGTTTATGCATCTATCCCTTTCTAACATCTATCTATCTCTTTCTTTCTTTTGTCGTCTATCTCTTTCTAACATCTATCTATCTCTTTCTTTCGTTTATCGTCTATCTTTTTCTAAATATATCCGTCCTTGTCTTTTCGTTCTAGATTTTTCTAGATTTTTCCAAAAGTTCTAAAACTAACTAGATGGTTCCACCATCGTTCGCCACAATACTTTTTAATTTGGTTTTTGACGTGACAACGTCTTATAATTCGATGGAGCCGGCTGCACGCATGAAAAAACATGACTCATGCGGCGTTACCTCGCTCTGAGGCGTTCCATTTAAGGCTTGAAGTGCAAGCGAGAGCGCGCAACGAGCGACAAAGAGGCACAATCGGCCTCCGCGTTCGGCAGCGTAATTGACATAATTGTATTTATGCGTACAAATAAATGTAACTTGTTCAATTCAATTGTGATTTCCATTTACCTCCTTCTCTATATCCATACAAAAAATCTATCAAACAAATAAAACTAATATTTTCTTTTGAAAAATGAAACCATTCCATCATTATTTTCTTATGACGTTGTCACGTTCATCTGTCGTCATTAAACCGACTTTACAGAAAACCGATTTTTAATTTAGTGAAAGGCAGATCTAATTAAACTTAATTTCACTTGGAATCTTATTGAAGAAGTATATACAAACCCCTAAGAAAGAGGACAATACTTTTTGTAATCTAAAAGATGGCAACACCAGTCTATTACAATGTCTTATACTGCATAAAGGCACTCAAGCTATTACGAATATAAATTATACTATTAAACATAATATATTGGCAGGCGACCGTCATAATACCGATTTCCTTAAACCGTTCCTTGAGAGAACAATTCAATACATACATTGGGATCGTCCTTGTCAGTCATGGCGACTATGGCTATACTCATGTTGACTCTCATGCCATAAGCGAGAACCAAAGCAAAGAAGAGCATTACAGCTTGCAGATGGCGGATGCCCAATGATCCTTCTGTAGAACCTAATTAACCTAGTAACACTAATTGAAAATATTCCATCAGATTAAGAAAGCTCAACAGCTTTATAACTCACATATTTCTTTATAATTAAAGCACAATGTACTTACTGACTTTGCTGATATCATCTGGCTTATCTTCCTCAACCATTGTAGCACTCATTTTTAATATAAACACAAAATACTCAAGTCCCTTTTTATAAAAATTAATGAGAGCTATATTAACTTCAACACGTCTTACAACCTACAGAAATACAAACAACACTGTTAATATTTTATTTTCAATATATCCTCAAGATAAGAACTTTATTTTAACATAGAGTAATATGTTTTTTCTTCTTGTTTCAGAAATGTGTTAGCGTTGACTAGGGTAGTTAAATTGATTCAATGCGCTCAAATTAACGTTTAGTATGATACCACGTTATGATTTTATTTTACCTGCTAATATTAGGATGTACTATTGAGTTTTATGTAATAGAACTTTGGTTTTCATGTTTGACAAGCCTAACAAAATATTAATATGTAATACACAATGTTTTAGTTATACCAATGAATATCAAAACTTTCGAAAATTTCGATAATCCGAAAATACCAACAGCATTTTACATTCCTCACTACGTTACTTTAAACAAATACTAGCACTTTATCATGTTCTAGCTATAAAATTGACACCAACAAGCGAGGATGAAGATATGGAAATTCTTAAGTGTGTGATATAAAAGGTTATGCGAAATCGATATGACTTTAAAATTTATTGCTGATATCATAAGATTAAATTTTGATTGGCAGATTGCTTTTACCAAAATATTCCATGATTCGTGTAAAAGACAGCAAAGAGATGCCGAGAATAATGTTGAATAATTGTGTACTTTGTACACCAAAATTTGATGAATACCACAAGAATTGCAAGATAGAAGACTAAAGTTTACGTCTTTATGGAATTTAAATTAGGTTACTTAAAAACAGATTTGGTGATTTTAGATGTAGAAAAGTTGAGGTTCTTAAGTCTGTAGTTGTGTACGCTCCACTGCTCAGGTACAACAAACGGTGAGTTCGTGTGAAAGTTACGCTGATAGGCTGACTGCCGGATATCTGCTAAAACCACCTCGATATTCATTCATCCTGCTACGTATCTCAGCTAACACAAGGTAGATTTGTTTTCTCTCTACCAGATCAGCGTGTCGACTTATAAAACACTCACATCCCAGGAAGGTAGGTAAATTTAAAATGGGTCGCGAATAATGATAAGGGCTATTTTCCAGTAAATGAGTAGCTTTGTTCGACAGCAGTCATTATGACCAACAACTGGTTGCTTGGAACTTAACTATAAGTAAAGCTTTTAAGATAGACTTTGAAGAGATACCGCGGTCAGCTATAGGAGTGCATGTTTTTCTGCGTTCAATTTTAATTAGTTACGTGCAATTGGTATTTTAGAAGTACTCATACTAAGTTTCCGTATCTTGTATGAGCAAAACTTTAATGCGTTCATAAAGTTCATACGTGTCACTGCGCAATTCACGCTTTTAAGGTTTGCAGATAGAAATGAGAGGAGAGATTGCTGCATTCTCGATTGGCCACTACCTGAGTTCATTTGCTATCTGTTTCGTATAACACCGTAAGGTGTAATAAACTTTACCAGTTGACTGGACCAGAGCAAACTCATGGAATAACTTCACTTGCAGCGCATTTAAGTTTTGCGAGTACTGACATCATTAATTTACGTTATTACTGGTTTTAATTTTAATATAGACTAAATAAAAGTATTGCGCTGCGGAAACTATTTGTTAATAGAACTAAAAAAATCTACAACATTAAAGAATATACCTTTTAATATCGATACCATTGCTATGTTCCATTAGAGACACAACGACCACGTTTACGACTGCAATTTTTCCCGTTCCAAGAGCTTGCCGGCGCTACAATCGTAAACTCTAGTGGAACGTCTATTCGACCCACCTCATGAGATGGGTCGTTTTGAGCATTGTGTGATCGAAAATTAGATTAGACGTCATTAGAGACGTTTTCGCCATTGATCGGGGTCGCCTTCTGGAACGGCTAACGGAGCATTTTGGGCATTGTGAGCTCCTAATGGAACGCGTTGCATATGTCCAACTACTGTAGTTATGTCCATATAACTACTTTTTTATATTTTAAAAGTTATTATAAATGCTATAAATATATAAATGCCGACCAAAACAGACCATGTTATATTAATCCTTATCCCAATAAATCGTTTCATGTTTAAGACTGTTTCAGTACCTGCAGATTACTTTTAGAAAGTAGGGTATATTTACATTAAGTTTTACACATAACATATTCTTGGCCCACGCACGAGTGGAAATGTGCAACAAGGGGTACAAGGGGCCGCCCCACTCGCCCGCCCGTCGGCTAATGCAATGTATTTTTTTTACTGCATGTGTTCAGCAGACAAGCAGACGATCCACTAGTGGAAAGCGGTTACCATCGCTTATGGACATTCGCAACACCAAAGGTGCGAACCAAAGCACAAATGCGCTGTTGCTCTCTAAACGGAGACTGGAACCTGGCCGCTAATGCCGGAACACAACTCAAGCTTGTTATGGCGGCAGTAGACTAGGGCTGGTAGCCATCCAGTCGGGCCAATTCCCTATCACTGATCACCGGCCGTAGGAAATTGTATTCTTTCTCCGTTGCAGTTCGGATATTTATGGTATTTCAACATTCAATTAATGGATTCTCAGATACAACTTAAAATTAGAAGCAACGGTTAAAACTTCAAGAACCTAAATTAATGAAACACGTGTTTCTGTAAAGTTATTTAATGAAATGGACATAAATAAAATTCAGGTACAAAAATAAAGTTAACTAATTCCATTTCATTGTTACAATCAATTTATACTTCTTTTTCAGGCTTTACTGCAAAGTTTGGTTCTGTAACAAAGATAAAAAAAGCATTAGATTATACAAAGATAATAAAGCATTAGGTTATACAAGTTAATAAAGCATAGATCAGTGCTTTTCAGTCTTTTTAAATACGCGATTCCTTTACAGGTGGAAACATTTTGGCGACCCCCTTGGGCCATAGACAGACAAAAAGTTAGTAATTTAAATGACTA
This sequence comes from Dendrolimus pini, assembly GCA_949752895.1. Taxonomy (NCBI): domain Eukaryota; kingdom Metazoa; phylum Arthropoda; class Insecta; order Lepidoptera; family Lasiocampidae; genus Dendrolimus; species Dendrolimus pini. The sequence goes on along the minus strand of OX457138.1, from coordinate 441,917 downwards.
AGTTTATGACTTTCTCTATTTTGTTACCTATATTCGTTATTACAGCCTATACTCTGCAAAAAGCTGCTGAGCTTAGAAAGTACTTAAGTATGAGGTATAAACTGAAATTGTCTTTACCCTTTTGACGGCGACCCCACGAGCAAGGCTCTGCAACCCCCTTAGGGGTCGTGACCCACAGATTGACAAACACTACATTAGATTATACAAGATAATAAAGCTTTAGGTTAAAGTCAATAAATCATTAGATTCTACATATAATAATCATGTTCAATTATAGTCTACATTTTAAAAGAAAGACTACGAAATTATAACTCGAGATAAAAAAGTTATGAAATGCGTAAGTTGTAACACTTTGGATTGTGCTGTGTGTTTATTTGTTCTCTATTTATCATGTATATACCTTGAACTAATTTTGATAAAATTTCATAACGTGTATAACTTGTTTCTTCTTTACAGAATTAGATAAGGACCGATTTTTATGAACCAAGAATAAACATAAGATATTTCTAACTTCAAATTTCCAAAAGTCAAGACATTTAAGTTCACACGAGCTCCCATGGCGTAAAAACTATTTAAACTATTGCTGAATTTAAAAGGTTATCAATCTGACCACGTCCAAATTTAGGACACATTTTCTCCAAATTTTACTCATCATGTTTATCAAATTTATAATATTCTAGACATGCTGTGTCTATACATTGAAGGCATCATTTTTTTTTACTGGACTAGACTATAGAAACGATGAAGGTCACGATGCATTTTTTTTTTCTTGTCTGTTTGTCCGTTTGTTCGGGATTCACGTAAAAACTACTAATTCGATTTCGATGCGATTTTCACCAATCGACAGCTAATTCTTAGGTTTAAGCTCTGCGCTACTTTTCATCCCGGAAATCCTGCGAGAATTTTTGAGGGAATGATTTAAACTGGCCAGATTAAAAATAAATCTTTTCGTGGATTTCTTGGTGGTATTTAGTTGGTTGTGATATTTTTTATCCCAGGAATCCTGCGATAATATACCCGGTGGCGGTTTGTAGTAGTTCGGGTGTATAAAAATGACCTTATTTTGACCTGACAGTTTCCACCAAAATGATAGCTTACATTCTTTTTGTAAATTCTGCGATATTTTGTGTCCCGGGAATCCTGCGGGAGTTCCTTGTCAAGCGTGGATGATGTCGCAGACACATCCTTATACTTATCAAAGAATTAAGTAATAAAGAGTTTCACAGATCGGTTATCTCAGCATGCTAATTTACTGATGTCGATTATACCTCAAATATGGTATCAATATCAATTCAAAATCTCACCCGTGACATCTCTATCTGGGTCGTTCCACTTCTGGGTCTCGCTTGTGCCGAAAATCAAGAACAGAACATTGCCAGCAACGTATATCGCTGATGATATGTAGAACACCTCACGCCATTCGCGCGCATCAGACTGGAAAAAAGAAAAACTATTTTGATGCATTTGGCTTCATCATCATTTTAATGTCCAGGCAATCCATCTCCTAGATAACACAAACATAAGGACAAGGCTTAAAAAGACAAAACCGTTTGGACTAGTGCTATGAATGAAACTAAAGTAATTTTTTATTGCCTGAAGCAGGGAAACAGGCAGACGGCTCACCTGATGGAAAGTGGTTACTGTCGCCTATGGACGTTTGCAACACCAGGGGCGTAGCCAACGCGTTGCCAACCTCTAAGAAATGTTATAAGGCCCTTCTTAAAGAACCCCATGTCGTAGCGCAAAGGGAATATCGCGATGGGAAGTTCTCTCCAGATCATTCTTGCACCCGGAATGAATGTTCTAGAGAACCGTTGTGTAGTTGAGCGTGGGAGCTCAAGGAAATGGGGGTGAATATCCCGTCGCTGGCGAGCGGTGCGGTTGTAAAAGTGAGGCGTTGGCAGCAGATCAAATAGTTCCTCAGAACACATAACGGGGAATGCAGGATGTAAAATAGGCAGAGGGACGCAAAATGTCTAAAAAGTATCCATGGATTCTTTCTTAGTATGAAGTAGTTTTAGTTAATTTAGGTTATATTTTATAAATCAGTATTCTACTTATAGTCTTGAGGGACTATGGGTAGAATACAATACAAATAAGTTAAGTTTTCTTACATTGTATTCAATAGTATGTAATTTATATTATACTGCTGTATCTTAATATTAATAATCAATTTTATAAATAGATTATTTAAATAACATTTCAAACACCTAATAAAAATTAACCAAATTATAAATAAATTAAACAAAAAAAAAATTATATATACAAACTAAAATTATATTTAAATTACATAATAGTCTCTTCAGATCAGGTGGTAATATTAATGTTCTTGTGTGATGGTAATATTAGTGTGTTTTCTTAAATTTTCGCGGCTTATACACATAATAAAATTTAATATCCTTCCACCCGTTTTCATATTATATAAAATTATTAGAGCTAGGCATGTTTACTGAAGACTTTCTTGTGCCGCTTCTTCTCTTCAAGCCACAACATGTTGCGAAACGGTTGTAAATTAGATTAGGCTTCCATAGAACAAATAATAACTATAAACAAAATTAAAATAAACAAGTTGGCGTTAGGCTAAATAAAACTTTGACAATAGTCAGTGACACTTGACATCTTTGTCTTCCGTGATCACGACTACTGAAAAGTAGCGAAACGTCGGAATAATAAAAATCAACCACGCTTAAAATCGTTAAAAAACGTTAGTAAAAAAAAACCCCAATTTTCAAACATTCTTCATTGGTGCTTTGCTCCTATTAGTCTTAGCAAGATGATATATAGCCTATAGCCTTCTCCGATAAATGGGCATTCTAACGCTGAAAGATTTTTTAAATCACACCAGTAGTTCCTGAGATTAGCGCGATCAAAAACTCTTCACCTTTATACCTATATATTATATTAGTATAAGATTAATGTCGTATTTTTAAACCCGAGTCGCGGATACCCATTAGAACCCCCCTACTTTCGCCTTATGCCAGGGTTAGGGGAAAACAGAAGCAATACCAATCGTGCGTGCCCTGGCAGGCAGGGTTCCTATGGGCCTCATCCACTGCCAGGGCAAGCATAGCCCCAGCGTCGTCCTTCTCAATACCTGCGTGGGGAGTCTTATTGCTAGCTAGCGCAAGCTACAAGTGATGGTGTTTTTATAAACCTACCTCATCCTTGAGAATAGCTCCAGCGGCCAGCGGTGCCATTATCGAAACTAAGTTCGCTACGCAGTTTGTTATGCCCATCAATGTCCCAGCGAAATTTGGTGCCATGTCTATGTGGACCAACTGCGAAACAACCGAAATTTAAATTTAGTAATGATTAAAACTTGTTTGTCCTGCCTGATGCTGGTGACAGATAGCCCACCTGATGAAAAGTGGTTATCGTCAAGGGTGATGCCAATGCGTTCCTAGCCTAAAGGATAGTATATAGGATATGGGATAGGAGCGAAGACATCAAGCCTTGACCAAATAAAATTGGAATGAAAACCTGAAGACGACTAAAGTGTTTTTTGTGTCATAGCTAAAATTAAAGCCGCCCCGTCACCTAACAAGCACAAATTTATTTAATCTAAATGTTAGGATCAACTCCAAATTAAAATATAGTAAAATCTTTCATTCAAATTCATGTAAGAATCACCATATTCTGAAACTCGCACAGTGTTGGGAAATCGCTGATTTAACCTTCCTAGCTCGTATTGTAAACTCACAGAAATTTAATAGTTCTGAATTACTTAACAAAATAGATATATATATACGCCTGTACTACTCTTTCCGTCATAGTCCTATTATGCTTTCAAATCGGTTGACACGAACTATGGCCAAAATAGTTTTATGTCTCGATCGTGAACTACCTATAATAAATTAATTCGTAGCTATGATTTGGATATTGCGGGTACCTCGCTGTCTGGCTTTAAGAATAAACTCAATGATCTATATTTGGAATGAGCTGATTTTCTTAATAAGTTAGATACATTTTTCATGTTTTAATTACTATTTCTTTTCTCTGTGTTTTTAGTTCTCTGATCTCTGATAGGTCTATTAATTCATTTCTATCTGTGGTGACTTGTTCATAGCTCTCTATCACTAATGTGTTATTATTATAATGTGAATAGTTGATAGTCATCCAAAAATTGTAAATTAAAATAAAATACACGAATTGGCGAGTAATCCTCAGCGAATGGCACTAGGTCTATACGTGAATCACTCCGAACAAGGATTTATGACCGAGTGGTTTACTCGTCGCCGTCTGCGTGTAGATTGCCTGGAGTGAAGCTTACAAGCGATGCGATCCAATGCCGGTCGTGTGGTAGTTGCTCTAATGAGCTCTGTCTGACCTTTAGGATTATCAATTGATAGCCAAAGATTTTGATTTATTATGTCTCTGACTGCTTTGTAAAAGAGTAATCATTCTGATGTTGCCATATTCTCTGGTCAATCCGAACCTAAGTCTCAATTTGAAAACACGGTAGTGTAAAAATCTCACCATAAAACCAGACAAATGGCCAGCGTTGAGACCCACAACCACTGTGAGGATTATGACGGCCATCATGACGTCACCAGCTGGAGAGTAGGAGAGCCCTATGAGTGCTATGGCTGGCCCGAACATACCTGCGCGAAGAAATCTTGTCAATGGAAATTTTGCTTTGATATCGCTTACCATTGAAATGTACCAATTTTGATTTAGTTCAAATGCCGTAGAAACATGTAATCTATTATTTAAAGGCTCTAAAGACGAAAAATAATAATGGACTGCATCAAACCTATCACATTGCTTAAGTAAATTTTAAAATTTTAATCACTATAGCATAGCAGGTTTATCGCGACATCTCTTTTGTGCAGGAAATTCATCATGTAGTTCATTAACTTCATGTAGTCAATAGTTATGAAGAACTCTTCTCTTCGTACCGTAGACCTTTGGAGTGAGCTATCAGCAGAGGTTTTCTCTAAGAACAACCATGTTGGGTTTCCAGTAAGTACCTCTGGTGTTGCAAATGTTTATAGGCGACGATAACCGCACCAGGTTGATCTATCTGAATATCGGCTCTAATTATATCTATACTTTAATAAATGTGTGTAAATGGTTCGAGTTTCTACAATTGGTTTAAAAATGTGAAAAAAAATCAATGGATCTAATTCGGACCAGTAGATTCAGAAAATATATTTTTTAGAATTTATGTCTGTCTATTAGAGCATCACGTGAAGACTACTGAATGGATTTAAATGAAACTTGAAATGAAGCTAGCTTTTATCCCGGGGCGTAACTTAAGATACTTTTTATCCCGATAAATGACGTCATTTCTGTGGGATAGACGAAAATAGCGAAAATGATGGCGCTGCGATCTCATCTTTTTTTGGAAACTACTGAGCGTGTCCGGAAACTCGACATAGTGCTGGCTTATAACCCGAGCTAACACTTAGGTTAAATCTTATTCTGATAAATGAGGCCATTTCCTTAAAATAGATGGAATAGCAAAAGAGATGGCGGTGCAATCGCGTTTTTTCAAATCACTATCAACTACCTACGTTGTCATAAACAACATGTCATTGTCATTCATTGTATTACCTCAAATCAGGTTGGCTTAGACTCATCCCTATATTTTGTTGGGCATTTCTGTACACTATAACATAGTATGGAATTAGTTGTTGTTATTATTATATATAAAAACCGAATTAAGTTTCTGTGTAAGTATAATAAAGCTACAGTCAAAATAAAACTATATGAAAACCAAAATGAAAATGTTAAATTTTAAGTAAACACAATTTGTAGTCTGTTGTTGGGCTCTCCTATTAAGCAAATTTTATTTGCACCAAAAGATCCCGTTCTTCAATAATTTAAAGTTTACATTTAAACGTACTTGGTTTCTAAATATTTTCATGCTGTAGGGTAGATAAGAAAAACGCATATGATATATGCACAAGAAAATCCATTTTGCATGACAATCCTAGACTTTAAATGGATGTATTGCAATGATTAAAAGGTTAAGCTCAGAAGGATGTAGTCTGTCAACATTTGATTTCAAGTAAACACTTTCCTCAGTTTCAATTTTCAGCGATTTCACTATTTACCAATAGAATTGTTCAGTTTCCTCGTAGTTGTGATGCTCAGGTAGTTCTTTTTCAGAAAATAGTCAGACAGAAAGCCGAACGGGAAACTGAGCAAATACATCGCCAGGTATGGCATGGCTGACATGACCCCGTTCTGAAAACAAAAAAAATCGTAAAGTAGAATTATATTCAGGTGGATAGATAACAGTTTCTTGCTCACCAAAATAAACAATTGGCTTGGTATTGAAAGAGAGAGAATTGCTTCACACCTTTAGTGAAGAACTTTCAGCTCAAATTGTTTCAACAAAATAGTGGTAAAATTGAACCTAGACGTATAAGTATAAATTCGGTCAAGCGATTACTGGCTCCAGAACTATTTGCAAAAACAGAAACTTCGTAACCATATATTATCATAAGGAATCGTGTATGTACGTGTTACCAATAGGTGGAGGCTTGTTATCAGCATTTCTTTTTTATATACTACTTTTTTTAACTATTGTTACATGCCGACAAAGTGAACGCACACCTGGTTTATTACCTTTCCCGCATTTTGGACTTCTTTTGTTTACTTTGTGTTTAAAATTTGCAATTAGGCAATAGCCTATTGTTATTGTACTTGTTTATGACCGCAGGTGTGCACGCGGTTCTTTGTTGTATTGTACAGTTTAGTATAAAACGATGCCCGAACGGGGGGGGGGGGGGTGAGGCAGTCAAGCGACGGTTACGATACAAGCAAGACGTGTGTACATTCGTCAAGCTATATAGCTACGGACTTTGCGCGTGTTATTGAATCGTGCAGTTTGTACTGGTTGTGTCCAGTTATATTTGTACCTGTGTTATACGTGTTTGTATAGTTCTAATAAATTTTATAGTAATTCCAACGGCATTTTAATTCGGGTCCTGTAGCTCGTAACACTATTATTGATAGGTATTAGTCTGTAAGCCTTCTTAAAATTAAATAAATAAATAAAACCTACCGCTTTTATGTCGACTCCCAAGACCTGTTTCAAGTAGGAAGGCATTTCCGTCATGAGGGTCCAGAAACCCCACGCCTGACAGCTGTGCACGAAGACCAAACACAGGAAGGCAGGTGTCGAAAGTATAGTTCTCCATGGTGTTTTTAGTTTCTGGAAAATATTTAAAATATTTCTACAATATTATATTTTACTATTTATTACATAAAATTTGGCAGACAAACACTCATTGCATGCATCTCCAAGCTAAGCGAGTTACGCTTATCTTATAGGTAATACATAGAATAGAAAAGAATAGAACATACTTTATTGTACAACTAACTTATGCCCGTTATATCGTCCGCGTGTAATAGTTTTAAAAAAAGAAGGTTAAAAAGACCCCCCCGATTTTGAAGCATTCTTCACTGGTGCTCCGCTCCTATTGGACTTAGCGTGATGATATATGGCCTATAGCCTTTCTCGATAAATGCGCTATCTAACACTAAAAGAATTTTTCAAATCTGGCCAGTAGTTCCTGAGATTAGCGCGTTCAAGCAAACAAACAAATTCTTCAGCTTTATATATTAGTATATGATAAAATTACTGAAACAATACAGAAAAACAGCTTAGAAGTAGGTAGAGATGGCGGTGTTATCGGTGACAGAGATCTCTTCCTGACAACCTTAATAATATAATATATGTATATACCTATATTATGGAGTAAACCACTTTGGTGTCAACCCTAAACACCCAGACTGCAGTAAATAACGGAAAATTCGCTTAGAGCTTACTTTCCAATGAGCTAGGCCTTATAAATACTTGTAATCATATTTATACAAGTATTTTTTATAGCTTAAACATTAATTTAAGTTTTAGATTCTTTGGAATAAAATTACTTTCTGCTCTCCAACTTGTCCTAAAGATGTCTGAATGTACAATCTTTCTTCAGCACTGATCATGCCAGAGGACTGCGGGCTAGAAGAGCCCAAGAACACGTAGAAGGCCGTCCAAATGGCTCCCAGCGCCCCGTTCACGTAGAAAATCGCTGGCCAGCCCCACGCGTTGGCGATGAAGCCTGACGCCATCAGCTGCAGAGCCGTTCCCAGTTGACCTCCTGGAAACCAATTCAATTATAATAATTTCTAATATTGAAAGAAAGAAAGAAAAAACGTTTATTTGGTCTTCACACAGCGAGACATGTGGCGATGTAGGTATATACCAAAAAACAATCTCGCGATGGTACCAAATAGGTGCAGTTCAGAATGTGCCAGGCAAAAGTCCCTGACGCTGGTTTTCAACAGCGCCTTAGGATGTACGGAAATGGTCATAATTAACACATATTTCTACAATTAACACTTCTATCTTTAACATCCTATGTAAGATAACCCTCTACATAATCCGGCTCGAAAGACCAAATTATGTAGGGGTTTTCCTACATAGGATGTTAATCCAATCTCCCAAACGTGTAAATAAAATATTTAATATTTATTTGATACTGGTGTGCACATCACGTAAACGATAAGGTTTCTGTATATATAGTCTTAGTTAAATAAGGAACAAGGAAGAAGTAGAAGAGTAAAACAACTCGTCGTCTTATTTTGTACTCCCCTCTCGGGCGATTGAGCCATGGGCTCTTGCCTAGTCGTGAGTCAGCTTATCCCAGGAGGTAGCTATCACCGACACACCACACAACATATGACTACCCTCACAAATGTAAAAAGTACCTGCATAAATAATGGTGCCCAGTCTGCTCTTTTCGTGCAGAGGGATCCACTTCCCGATGAGGTTGTGCAGCGAGGGGTAGATGAATCCTTGCGACAGACCCTGGAGCACGCGACACGCACACACCGCCTTCCAACCTCCCTGAAAACCAAATCAAAAGATATTTTAGTTCTAATCATTTATTATCACTGGTTTAGTGATCGATGGTAATAAGGGAGCGGTAAATATATATTAAATACTTGTGTGACCCATATAGAATGGAAGAATGAGATAGAATGCTCCTGAGTCTCGAAGGAAGATCTTCCAGTGAGGCTATTGTTGTTCCTTACAAGCTAACAATACTCATTGACACTTGACATCTTTGTCTTCCGTGATCACGTCTACTGAAAAGTGGCCGAAACGGAATAATAAAATCAAATAAATTACCGAGCTTAAAACCGTTAAAACATAATTTTATTTTGTATACAAGTCGCGAAAACTTAAGAAAATATTAAATAGATTAAGCAATGTTTTTTTAAACATATGAAAATTCTTTTGCAACATTTTGACCGCGTCTCCTTTCTTTGTAAAATTGTTTAATCAACATTTAGGGTACTAGTCAGTATATTATATTTCCACTTGGTCTCTCATAAAGCACTGGAGACCCAACCATCAAAGAATATTGCACTATTCAACCCTCTAGCATTGAAAGGGCAATGCAGTCACTTTGCATTTTTGAATGAATTACATTTGCATAATTTACTGCATGGTAAATTTGATTCGCCTTATTAACTATCTTCACTCCTAACACGAAACGTAATAAACGTGTACATAAAAGAACATTCATCTAAGATTTTTTTATTGCAGGAGTTCAGCAGATAGGCAGACGGCCCACTTGATGGAAAGCGGTTACCATCGCCTATAAACATTTGCAACACCAAAGGTGCTACAAATACGCCGCTGCTCTCTGAAGGGAGACTGGAATTTGGTAACAAAGGCCGGCACACAACTCAAGGTCGTTATGGCGACATACTTTAGACCAGTGCCAGTGGTAGCCATCCAGTCAGGCAAATGTCCTACCAACTGGCTGTGGGTTGTTTTCTCGCCTCTTACGACAGGTCGCCTGGCCGCAAGAAATTGTATTCTTTCTTGGTTTCTTCACGGATAGAATAATGTAAAAACAATACATCATACTATAATCCGTTGACAAGAATGTACGACACATTCTTCTACAACGATTTATCTATAGTGGGCAATAAATTATATATACTAGTGGTCGCCCGTCGAAATTCGACCATAATAATTAATGACAAAGACTATAGGAATCGCCGGCCACCTGGCCCGGATGGTACGGATGGTACGGCCACCCGCCCCCTCCCTCGTCCTCGCAGGAATCGCCGGCCACCTGGCCCGGATGGTACGGGTGGTACGGCCACCCGCCCCCTCCCTCGTCCTCGCAGGAATCGCCGGCCATCTGGCCCGGATGGTACAGGTGGTACGGCCACCCGCCCCCTCCCTCGTCCTCGCAGGAATCGCCGGCCACCTGGCCCGGATGGTACGGGTGGTACGGCCACCCGCCCCCTCCCTCGTCCTCGCAGGAATCGCCGGCCATCTGGCCCGGATGGTACGGGTGGTACGGCCACCCGCCCCCCTCGTCCTCGCAGGAATCGCCGGCCATCTGGCCCGGATGGTACGGGTGGTACGGCCACCCGCCCCCTCCCTCGTCCTCGCAGGAATCGCCGGCCACCTGGCCCGGATGGTACGGATGGTACGGCCACCCGCCCCCTCCCTCGTCCTCGCAGGAATCGCCGGCCACCTGGCCCGGATGGTACGGGTGGTACGGCCACCCGCCCCCTCCCTCGTCCTCGCAGGAATCGCCGGCCGCCCCGTCGTTTAGTCGTTTAAGTATGTCGGTAAGCAATGCCTGTGCGCACTGCTCTTTTTCCATTTACTCAAATTATGACGAAGTATATTGTTTACAGTTTATTATCTTGTTTTCATTTCTTGCACACCAAAATGCCCCTCTACAAAGTGACGCCCAACGTTCGGCCAATACCCGTGAAGAAACTGTTGTGTTTTATAAAAATAATGAACGTTTTTCGTAATAACAATAATATTTAAAAGTTTGGTGTGCAATGACAGTTTTGTTTTGTTTATTATAAACTGGAAATTTTACGTATGTAATAGTGATTCGTATTCTGGAACATTCAGGTGGCTTTCATTATGTCGCGACGGATGACGAGATCTCGTGCGGCGAGTCCGGCGGAAGCCGGTGTCATCGTTGATGAAGGAATTATGATACCGCCCCCGGTGCCCGGTGTGGCACTTGCTTCGGGGTCTGATTCGGTACATGCCACAGCGTCTGTTTCGGTGCTGATGCGGGAGTCTTCCTCGCAGGGAGCTGCCGCTGCGGCCGCGGGCGTGTTGCGACCTGACGCGCCACCTGCCCCGCCCGTCGGTGTTGCCACGCCGCAATTCGTTCTGACGAATGATCAGCTGATGCTTCTGATAAGTGGTATGCATAACCACAGCTCAGGTACGCAATCTTACTTTACTAATCAGCAGAATACAGGCCATTTTGCTAAATGTACGGCACGATTCGAAGTTAGTAAATCGAACGATATTAGAGCCTTTGTCGACGCAGTTGAGACGTATAAAACCTGCGTAGGTATAGACGACAATGTTGCGCTGCGTGGATTGCCTATGTTACTGACGGGACTTGCTGCTACGTGGTGGCAGGGAGTTAAGGATACCACATTAACATGGCAAGCAGCGGTCGACTCTTTGATACAAACATTTGGACCCAGGTTTTCGCCGCACAAAATCTATCGTGCTATATTTGAGAGAGAGCAAAAGAATAACGAAGCAACGGATTTATTTATATGCCATATTCGTGCATTAATCGCGCAGCTTCCACCTTTTACACTCACCGAACTGGTGCAATTGGATATGACCTACGGGTTATTGCACCGTCGTATCCGGGAAAAGGTGCCGCGTTCCTCTTTTGTTACGTTTGGAGAATTGTTGACGCAGGCGCGCCGTGTCGAGGATATTCTAGAAGAATGTCAGCCGCAAGTGGTTTTGGAAACCAAGCCTTCCACCTCTTCTACCGTGCTAGCGCAGTCAGGGACGGAGCGCTCAGAGTCTAATACAGTTTTGAAACCCCGCTCACGGCCACAGTGTAATTACTGCAAGCAGTATGGTCACGTGAGGGATGCCTGTCAGAGACTTACCAAACAGAAGAGAGTAAAAGATGATATTTTGGAGGCTAAACCGCGAGCGTGTACGATAACTTGTTTCGGTTGCGGGACACCGGGGTATATTCGTACAAATTGTCCAACATGTAAACAAAAAAAAAACAGTAGCATCTGAAAGTTCATTCAAATCAGTGTCTGTGAGTTCCGTTAATATTAATTCGCGTATGCGCCCGGTGCTCAATATTCAAATTTATGGCGCAAGTGGTAAAGTGTTAGTGGACACTGGCGCGAAACATAGTATCGGTAGTGTTACTTTAAGAACGCTTTTAGTTAAGAATAGCCATAAGTTTCACTATGTTTTCACAGAGTTAAAATTTGCCGATGGCCGCGTTTGTGCGCAAAATGTAGAAATAGCTAGTGTCAATGTTACCGTGCGAGGGGTAACATGTGTGGTAGATTTCATTATGTTACCCAACGCTACGGATAGTTTATTGGGTATGAATTTCATTAACGAAATAGGTATGGTATTGGACTTTGCTAGTGATATATGGTTTGTGAGACACGATCGGACGCCGCAACCCATTGAATTTGAGTCATGTTCTTTGCCGCTGATCAGCTGTTCGTCTGTGGGTTTTCGTGAGGATGAAGGTTCCCATCTTGGGTCGGATGAACGTGAGCAGCTCGGTACACTCCTGAATGCCCATGAGGACATTTTTTCTCCAGGGGGAGAACCAACTATTTTTGCTAGGGATAGAATTAATTACCTAGGACATGTTGTGTCTTCGCGTGGAATCGAGCCAGATCCCACGAAAGTCGAAACTGTAACCAGCATGAAGCCTCCGACGAATTTGAAGCAGTTAAAGACGTTTCTGGAGACCTGTTCCTGGTTCCGGAAATTCATTCCGCAGTTTTCCGACGTACGCGTAGTTTGACGGATCTGACCAAGAAGGACAGACGCTGGCAATAGGGGGAGAGTGAGCAACGAGCATTTGAGGAGCTTAAGTACCGGCTCACCACCAGTCCCATTCTTCGTCAGCCAGATTCCGACCTGCCTTTTGTTTTACGGACAGATGCCAGTGCGTACGCCATTGGAGCAGTGCTCATGCAAGGTGAGACTGTTAATGAAGAGAGACCCATTGAGTATGCAAGTAGATTGTTAACGCCTGCTGAGCGTAACTTCCATACTACAGAGCGGGAAGCCCTCGCTCTGGTCTGGGCTTTGGATAAATTTCGAGGGTTCATTGAAGGAAGTAAAGTTCGTGTACCAACTGATCATCAGCCACTGAAATGGTTGTTGTCCATAAAGACCCCGAGCGGTCGTCTAGCCAAATGGGCTATGAAGATCCAATCTTATGATTTGGATATTGATTATACTCCTGGAAAGGTTAACGTGGTTGCGGATACGCTTAGCCGCCCGGTAAGCCACGAATCAGAAGTATTGAGTTCAGTTCGTGTGATATTTGTCCTGTAATTGTAGATCTGCCACGTCAGAAGCCTGAGGATCTTAGAGAGGCTCAGTTGAAGGATCCTGACGTTAGTAAAATTATTGCAGATTTTGAAGCACAATTTGATAATCCAGAAGCATCTTTACGCTGGACGGACAGAGGATATTATCTTTCACAAGGTATATTGTATCGCAGCGATCCGGATGGAGAATCCGAAGAGCCTCAATTAGTGGTACCAGAGTCACTAAGGGCAGAGCTAATGAAGGAGCTCCATGATTCGCCCACTGCTGGACACTGGGGTTTGGAGCGTACCTTGCAGAAGATCAAACAAAATTATTATTTCAAGAATATGCGTTCTTATGTAGCTCAGTATTTAAAGTCATGTGACCCTTGTCAAAAATACAAATCGTCAAATTTGAAGCCTGCGGGGTTGCTTCAAACTCCAGTGCCCCAGCAGAGATTTGAGGTTTTAGCTATGGACCTTTTGGGCCCTTGCCTGAAGGTGATGGTGGCGAGAAGTGGATCTTTCTTATAGAAGATGTCGCCAGTCGCTGGGTAGAGCTATTCGCTTTGTGTGACGCGACTGCTGAATCGTGTGGGAGAGTTCTTTTGGAGGAGGTTTTTCTGCGTTATGGTTTTCCTCGTCGGATTATTTCCGACAATGGAACGCAATTTGTTTCGGCTGTTATGCAAAAAGCTTTGTTTGTATTAGGGGTGCAGCAATCTCTGATTCCAGTCTACCACCCCGAAGCTAATCCAGCTGAGCGTAAGAATCGTGAATTAAAAACGCGACTTGCTATACTCGTAGGTCCTGAACACCGTAAATGGCCAGCTGTACTACCGATGGTGCGTTTTTCACTTAACAGTGCGTACAATCGGGGAACCGGACATTCAGCTGCCTACCTGACCTACGCGCGAGAGATGCGTTCTCCGCTCTCAGTGAGCACTGATCTACGTGCAATCGTTTCGAAGCAGAACTTCGTGCCGCAGATCACACCCTATCTAAGGGTTTTTGTTCGTGCCTTGCAAGATGTACAGCAACGTATGGAGGAGCAACAGGATAAGCGCAAGTCCGAAGGTGATAAGCATCGACGAGAATCTTCACCTTTTACTGAAGGAGATTTAGTGCTCGTTAAGACTCATATGGCGAGCAGCGCATCTAAGGGTTTTACAACGAAATTTGCTCCTGGACGGGATCCCCGTATCGTGTCTCGCAAGTCATCAGTCCAACTTCTTATATGATTGTTGATAGTGCCGGTGTTCCTAAGGGGAAGTATCATTCTAGTGATTTAACGCGTTATACCGGTTCATCCGATGCCGTCGTTCACCCACGTCGTCGTGGACGACCGCCTAATCCCAAGTCACAAACGGGTCGTACTTGTGACTTGGAGGGGGAGGTTATAGCGCGCGACGTTATCCCAGTTGAGCCACACGGTTCTGGGGCGCCTGGTACTGATGGTACGGCCACCCGCCCCCTCCCTCGTCCTCGCAGGCATCGCCGGCCGCCCCGTCGTTTAGTCGTTTAAGTATGTCGGTAAGCAATGCCTGTGCGCATTGCTCTATTTTCCATGTACTCAAACTATGACGAAGTATATTGTTTACAGTTTATTATCTTGTTTTCATTTCTTGCACACCAAAATGCCCCTCTACAGTTATTCATATTAAACTGCCTAAATACGATTTACAAAAAACGTATTTAAGATGCCTTGCATAAGAGGGGTCTCTTAAACTAATAATCTCTATACTAATAATACCTAACTCTTAAAGTAATAATTTCTCACTTAGATTGAAGTAAATAAACATGGAATTATAATTACTGACATTATTTACATAATTTGTGTTATGTGTAACAGCACGCTTGGATTCCAATTTAGATCTAATAATTTACAAACTATTTTATGTTAATGAATGATTGATTGTTATTTGTTGTGTGGTGCAAATAACGCAATAAATCTCTAAAATGAAATTTGTTGGATGTATCTTAAGTTATCAAAATAATATGATAATTAAAACTACATTTTAACTATTTTAAGTGCAGCATAATAACTTCAATATTACTCATTGACACTTCACATAATTGTCTTCCGTGAACACGACTAAATAAAAATAAATTTACTCGCTTAAAACCATTAAAACGTAATTATGAATATGTATTATAGTCCCGAAAACATATTATATAAATAGATAATATCTAGTATGTTGACGCACTCACTCACTCACTCACTTATTCACGACTCACCTATTAACTCACTCACCTAATCACTTATTCACGACTCACCTACTCACTCATTCACTGACTCTCTCACTTATTCACTACTCACTCATTCACTGACTCACTCACTTATTCACTACTCACTCACTCACTCAGTCATTAACTATGCATAAGTTCTTATACGTAACTGAGGAGAGCGAACACTTGTTTAGAGCCTTTGTATAATGGCACTCCATAAACGTCTCACTCCTGGTCACGATACTTCCCATTTTTGAGAGTAACGGACAGTATACATACCACCTTTATCCAAAGTGGCTTGATGAAATTGACATATTATTTATCTCCATGAGCAGGTTTCATCACGATGTTTTCCTTCCTAAAACCCTAATAAATCAATAAAGAATGAAAACAAAACTTACATAATAAGCGCAAACTGGCATCAGTAAGGATATGACAGAGTTTACTGACAAGGAGATAATGAGAAGCAATTTCCCCCCGAACCTTGCAGCCAGCTCTCCACCAGGAATCTGCAGGATGACGTATCCCCAGAAGAACGAAGACAGGATGACGCTTTGTGTCTGCATACTCCAATCGAAGGCCTGTTAAGAAAGAAAGAGAAAATAATTCATAATTACATTAAAATCGTAACAGAACATGTTTTTTACTTATTTTATACTACACAGCAACAGCAAGTTGAAAAAAGTATTTACTAAAATTGATTTCTAGACATTTTTGAAATTTTTCAAAAGTTGGAGAGGGTAGGTACACTTTTTACCATTTGGATCGATTTTTTAATAGTCAGATAAGTCGTTTAATAACTGCCTTAGGTATGAAGTTATCGGACTGTTTATTAGTCCAATACACGGCTATGATTTTTCAATTGATATTTAACTGACGAATATTTTCATTTGATTGGTTGAGACAAAGCTAATTGCAGGAAGGTGAAACAAATATACTGATTAAACACACATTAGAGCAGGACAGACTATTTTCATATACATCAATCGTGAATTCGATAAAAGTAAAAACTGCAATGTCAGTCAGGGTTTCTATATTGGGGATTTTAGCGCGATTTTAGGCAACCACTTTTAGCACAAGAAATTGGGGAGTTATTTCATTTATTACTTACCTCTGTGTTGTGTATTTGATATTGTCTATAAGCGTAAAAATTGGCCCTTACTAACATTTTTTTATATGATTTTTTATCAACACATGGGGTATATCGATGTGTAGATTTCATCGCAATATTTTTATTCACCGTCAGCAAGTTGTGTTGTAACAATATACATATTAGGTCAGAAAATGACTAAAATGGGAATAAAGTTCGAGTAGGATTCGAACTAGTACATTAATCACTAAATTAGAAGCTAATCCTTAAATATTAATTTTCTTAGCTTCCCGCGATAACGTAGTCATAATGTATTGTAACGAGTATGGGACTCAAATGAAAATGCCGTTGGAATTACTATAAAATTTATTAGAACTATACAAACACGTATAACACAGGTACAGATATAACTGGACACAACCAGTACAAACTGCACAATTCAATAACACGCGCAAAGTCCGTCACTTATATAGCTTATCGAATGTACGTCTTGCTCGTATCGTAATCGTCGCTTGACTGCCTCCCCCCTCCCCGTTCGGGCATCGTTTTATACTAAACTGTACAAAACAACAATCGACCGCGCGGACTGAAGTTTCCCAGAAACCGTAATCTGCACACCTGCGGCCATAAACAAGTACAGTAAGTAACAATAGGCTATTGTTTAATTGCAAATTTTAAACACAAAGTAAACAAAAGGAGTCCAAATGCGTGAAAGGTAATAAACCAGGTGTGCATTCACTTTGTCGGCATGTAACAGTATTATTGTATTGATTTTAATCTTCTTTATGAATTAAATAAATAAATAAAATAAAGAAGCCGCAAGATAAGCTCCAGTTTGAAATCAAATGCGTAATTTTTTTTACAGGACAATGAAGAGCACGTGAGAAGTAATATCTCAAATAAGTGGGTAAGTGGACAACTACAGGAAGCAGAGATCATGATAAGAAATAAATTCAGTCAGGTTGATAATGGACATCTCTTATCGTGACATTTCAAAGTGAAATCTGATGAATGGGATGAAATGCAGATTTTTATCGATGATCAATGTTTACAAGTTTTTTCTCCGTACAGGAACCCACAGCCAGGTAGGTACGTTTGCCCGAATGCATTTGGTCTTGAGTAAGCCACCATCACAACTGAGTTGTTTTTCGCCATTAGTGGCCAGATTCCAGTTTCTCCTTCGAGGTCGGCAGCACATCGGCAGCATCTCTAGTATATTGCTAATGTTCATAGGCGACAGTAATCACTTTCCATCACAATTGGGCCGCCAGCCTGTCTGCTGTGCTTCAGCAATAAAATAACTTGTTTTGTAAAAATAATAATATTTATTGACACCAAAATTAAATTTACATGTTGTCTTAAAATTTAAAACTGTTTGGGTACTAACACCTAAACTAGGCCAAGCCTGTCTCTTAGGTGTTAGTTCCTTCCAGTGACTTAAGAACTACGACGTGAGTGTGTAACGATTTTAGTAAGCAAGGTAAATAATCAATCAATAAGAAACAAAGAATTAGAAAGATAATAATTTAAAAGGTAGATCGAAATTATTTTGAAGCGAGTGAGAAGTACATATGTTTATAATAATAATTGTCAATAGAACGAAAACACTGCATACTTGGGACTTAGGAACATTTACGATTTTAATTACATTATTTGTAGCAAAAGAGTAGTTTCAGGTTTTAGTTTAGTTTTTGGGCTTTATATTTTTTATAATGTTAATGTATCATATTAAAATTATATTAATAAGCATTTAGTTATTTTAAATTAATTTTTGGTTTCGTAAATTTATATTTAGATGTTTTATTTTATGTTTATTAAGTTAGATGTTATATATGTATATATATTGTATTTGACGTAGTGTTGTTTGTTTAGTTAACGTGTTAACGGTTTTAGGAGCGGTATTTTATAATTTTAACTAACACTGTTATTTAAGAACTGTAAATAGATTTTCTATTTCATCATAGTTTTGAGTTTTTAACCACTTAGTAACTTTACATTTGCAGTTATGCCTGTTTAGAGAATAAAGGTCGAGTATTTTGTTTAATTTATTATACAACATAGGCGCAAGATAACATTGGAATTTGTTTATGAAGAATGTTCTATAAGAAACAGATGGGCACACCATATCTTTTCGTCTAGTAATAGACTTTACAGATTTATCTACATACACTATTTTTTGATGTTGAGATATTATAGTTTGAAGAACAAATAATTGCCTAACCGTTAGAACATCGCAATCTTTGTATAATTCAAAAGTAGGATACCGAAATGGTTTGTGTTTTATAGTTTTAAGTAAAATTCGTTGTGCTCTTTCTAGTTTTATAAGGTGACTTTTTCGCGCACCTCCCCAAGTCGTAATACAATAACTCAAAATAGATTGTGCTAGTGAAAAATATACTGTCTTTAACAAACTGTAGTCGCTGACATTCCGTAGTTTTTTGAATATATATATTAACTTTCTTGTACGTTCTGTTAGTTTACTTATCTGTTGGCACCATGTGAGTTTATCGTCTAACAAAACACCTAGATATTTAATAACGTTAGTTTTAGTGAGTTGGAAGCATCTACACTTATTTATCGGTATATTGTTACAGTCGTGTAGCTTAATCTCAAAATTGTCGTTTTGCGGCAAGGTTCGGTCAGAATTTGTGAAAATAATATAATTCGTTTTCGAAATATTTAATGTAAGTTGGTTTTGAGCGAGCCACTGCGCTGCTTTTCGCAAACCTGCCTCAGCTAGTGTTTTTGCATCATGCCACGATTTACCATAAAAAATCAGTGCTGTGTCATCAGCAAATGTGAAAATTCTACACTGATGCAATTTAAGTTCACAGAGATTATTTATGTAAATCAAAAAGAGTGTAGGGCCAAGCACACTTCCCTGAGGCACACCAAAAGTAATCTGTGTTTCTTTACTACAGTAGTCGCCAATGGTAACCTTTTGAGTCCTGTCAGTTAAATATTCCTTAAAAAGTTTCAGTGGAACACCTCTAATGCCAATGTTTTCTAATTTTTTTATCAAGATAGGAATGGATACTGTATCGAATGCTTTGGCTAAGTCCAAGAAAACACCTACACATTTATTCTTTGCGTCGACATGTTTAGCTACAAAATCTGTAAGATCAGATACCGCATGCGATGTTGATATACCTACTCTAAAACCATACTGATTATTAGAAAGGAGATTTTTGGTTTCTAGGTAGCTCACGAGTCTTTTGTTGATAATTTTTTCAATAACTTTAGAGAGGGCTGGTAACACAGATATTGGACGATAATTAGTTGTAAAAATGTTTTAAAATACAAGCTTTTGAGATCCTGAATACCATGTACCAGCAGAGGGCTAGTCAAGACAAGTAAAACGAGCCCGAATACGACGGGTCTATCTTGTTTAGTACAGGAGTTCCTATGGCCACGTTCCGACTCCATCATCAGATCAGCTCCATGGTACCATATTATTACATTGTCACGCGATATGCATATGTGTGCAAAATTTCAGCTCAATCGGAAACCGGGAAGTTGGTCAAATTTAACCTGCAAGATTCCACACGAACTTACATACATCCATTGCAAGTTAAATATGAATGAAGATTAAGCCAAACAAAGATTCTGAATGTTTTGTTTATGTCAGACATAATGTATTTTTTTTATAAATTCACAGATAAAAGATAAATATTGTATAATCTCTAGCTAAGAAAATAAAAGGTATATGACGGAAAACTTGGACGACAGACACACACGTTTATTTATGATTTTACCTTGCTGGTAATTGAACACAGATCTTCTATAGCACTTAGCATTAGGATAACATAGGGTACTTGGCAGACAAATTGTACAATCTTCATTGTTTCATGGGTAACAGTAACAACTTGTAGATTGAAAGTTTACCTTTTACTACATACATACATATATACATAACTTCACGCCAGGTCCCTTGCGGGGTAGGCATGAACAACACACCTCACTTGCTTCTACTACATAATAACAGAAATTAAGGAATTGTGTATAAATTGTACCTCAGTATATACTAAGGTAGGTAAGGTAACAAATATTTCTTACCTTACTATTGGTGGCAGTTGCTTCTTTATTAATTTGGAAATCAAACTCGATTTTATTGGACTGTATAATTATTAATGAGGTAAAAGAATACATAAAGTAAGTACAGAGCGTAATTATTTACAAGATACATAAGAGCGATGCTGAGAGGTGAAGTGGAAAGTAGCAGAGAGAATTTCGCCTGCCAGGGTCGCTCCTTAAGTCCCGCATCCCGCCCGACGCCTAAGTGCTAATCGTGCCCTCTGAGGGCGCCGGCGGTATGCGGGGCGCGGAGAGTAGGTGTGCTCCGGCGGGCGGGTCAGGGGGGTGCTCTCTGTCCGCAACATCCTCCCCCCGGCGCAGATCCTCGGAGCCATCTCTTCTCGTCAGGACGATGAGCCTCCTTACTGGTCTCCTGAAGATGCCTCCCCGCGTTCGCACGTCCGCGCTCCGTATTACGTTGTCCTGTCCGCGATAAGTGCGCTCGATTTGACCCCGGGGCCATACGTTACGTGGCAACAGACCGTCCGCGATGATAACGACGTCTCCAACGCGTATGTTTTCTTCATCACATCGTCGTACGTCGTCCCTCGGTGTCAATGTCGGTAAATACTCGCGTAGCCAACGAGTCCAGAACATGTCCGCTAAAGCTTGGGTTGCGATCCATGTCTTCTTGTTTGCTAGCTCGTTCGTTCCCGTGATTGGCAAGCCTACCGCTGACCCGATTAGGAAGTCGTTCGGGGTAAGCGCGTCGTCGTCTTCAGGGCTCACCGACACGTGAGTCAGCGGGCGCGAGTTTATAGTGTGTTCTATTTCTGTGATGACAGTCGTAAGTGTTTCTTCCCGGGGAGCTTGTTCCGCCAACGTTGCGTGGAGTGCCGTCTTCACCGACCGAATTAACCGCTCCCAAGCTCCCCCCTGGTTTGGTGCGCCGGGATCGATGAAACGCCACGCTAGTTGTCTCCCTCTCACGTGATCTGGCATCTCTTTCTTCCACTTTGCGTACGCCGTTAGTAATTCTGCATCCGCTCCATGGAAATTCGTTGCATTATCAGACCATATCACTTGTGGCCAGCCGCGTCGTGCTCCCATCCTTCTTAGGGCCATGATAGCCGAGTCTGTGCTAAGGCTCGCTATAAGTTCCATATGGATGGCACGAGTCACCATACATGTAAACAGCATTCCCCATCGAGCTTATAAAGCCGGCTGTCACGTGACACGCGTTCTCCCTTCTTCAAACGCTCGTAATCCTTCGGGAAGCTTTCCTGTTGCGCTTGACGAATGAGTAAACGTTCAGCTTGCTCTATGTGTCGCGTTTCCATAGTGCGAGTCCTCCGTCGGCACTTGTCGATAAAGGCGAGTGCGTAGGCGGTCGCTCGTAATAATTTTCCGTATGACGAAAATCTTGTGACGTCAACAAGTGGCTTTTCATTTGTCGTGTAATTCACCACGACTTCGTCATCTTCGGTTTCCGTCGGCTCTTCCTTCGGCCATTTCTTCGGGGGCCCACGAAGAAATTCCGGGCCTTTAAACCAGCGGTCGTCCGTTTTCATACTCGAGACGTTAATCCTGGTTGCGTCGTCGGCGACGTTGTAACTTGTCGGCACCCACCGCCATTGCTCAGACTCGGTTATTTCGCCGATTTCGCTCAGTCTGTGCGCAACGTATGGGGTATATCGCGCCGAGTCGTTTCTTATCCAGTGGAGAACGGTCTTCGAGTCGCTCCAAAAGATGACGTCATATGGCTTGAAACTATGTTCCTTTTTTATTTCCGCCGCTAACCTGGCTCCTATTAGCGCGGCCTGTAGCTCCATTCGTGGGATGCTCTGCGCCTTCATCGGGGCCACTTTCGCTTTTCCTGCGATTAAAATGACGCCGACGCTCCCGTTACGCCACTCAAAGCGCCAGTAAGCCGCTGCTGCGTAGGCCTGCTCGCTGGCGTCCGTGAAGACGTGTAATTGTATGTTTACGACGTCTTTATCCCATCCATAGCACCGTGGTAATCTTAACTCTTTTATAGAGTTCAAGTCACGGATCCATTCTTCAAATTCCCTTGCCTCTTCCGTTGGCAAGGGGTCATCCCAGCCCAGCTTAAGCCTCCAGAGCTTTTGTAGCACGATTTTCGCCCTTATAGTGTACGGACTGAGCAGGCCGAATGGGTCGAAAAGTGACATGACCATGCCCAGGGCCTCCCTTTTCGTGGGTGTTTGCGTGCCTTGTTTTATGCTTTCTGGAACTCTTGGCAGGGCGGTGTTAAACGCGAGTTCATCCGCTTCCGGCATCCATAACACACCCAATGTCTTCCCGTAGGGATGCGCGCTAGCACCCAGCTCTTTGGGCTGTCTGGCTCTCTCTTCATCCGGGATGTCTTCCATAAGGCGCTCGCGATTCGTATCCCATCCCGCGAGCTCGAAGCCGGCCTTCCTGTGCACTTCTCGTACTTCCACTATCGCCTCGGCCGCTTCCGTTTCCGTTTCGAAGCTTTGTACCCAGTCGTCCATGTAGTGGTTTTCCGTGATCGAGTGATACGCCCGTGGGTGGGTTTCCTTATGATCACTCGCATTCCTGTCTCTTACGCTATGTGCGAGGAATGGCGAGCTTCGTGCTCCGAATATCATAGACGTCATAACGTAGCGCCGAGGCGGATTATGGCGGTCGTCACCGCGCCATAAAAAGTGCTGCGCCGCTCTGTCTTCTTTCCTTATCTTTACTTGTAGAAACATGTCACGTATGTCAGCTGTCACGGCGATCTTCCCCTCTCGGAATCTGAACAGGATTCCGTATAAGGCCCGTAGCAAGTCTGGCCCATCCAGTAACGCATCGTTCATGCACACCCCGTTTGAACGGGCGGCGGCGTCGAATACCAGTCTCACTTTGTCAGGCTTATTCGGGTTCGTAACGGCGAAGTGAGGCATGTACCACATGCGTTGGTTTCCTTCGTGGCTTCGTTCGCAAGGCTCGGCGTATCCTTTTGCTAATAGCCTGTCGACCTGGGCTGTGTAAGCTTGTTTAAACTGCGGCGATTTGTCCATTTTGCGCTCGATCCCGCGCAGGCGACGCACCGCCATGTCATAGCTCGGTGGCATGGTGACGTCATCGTTTCGCCAGGGCAGTCCGACTTTGAAACGGCCGTTGATTTTCTTAACGGTTTCTGAAAATATCTTCAGCGCCCGTTGTTCTTAAGCTACAGGTTTCACTCTGTTTGATATGCCGAGTGCGTCGATATCGAAATGAGACTTCACTATTTCGAACAATTCGTCCTTTTCCCGCGGCTCTTTATCTTGCCACGTTCGAACGTGTAATACGGTGTCGTTCCCCTGCGTTACTAGGCCTCGGGGTGCGCTCCCGTGTAAGGTCCACCCCAAGAGGGTCAGGGAAGCGGCTGGTTGGCTCTTCTTTCCTGCCAACAGTTTTCTAGTGACGGTCAGATGCCAGTTGTCAGCTCCAATTAGTACGCGTGGCTTGGCGTTCGTAAAACACACGTCGTCTACATGGAGCGTCTTCAAATGACGTAACTGTCGTACCACTTCAGACTTAACGGAGTGAGTTCCCAGTGCGAGTTTCTTCACAGTGCGCGCCTTGATAGGATGGTAGTGCGGTTGCGCTCTTCCGCGCACCGCGACGCTCACCACCCTACTCTCTGCTTCCCGCTGGCTCGACGTGATACCGTGGATGTTCAGTGGCCGCCTCGGGCCATCTGCCCCCAGCATCCCGGCTATCTCCTCGTCGATGAGCGTGATCGTGGACCCCTCATCCAGCAGCGCGTATGTACTCACTTCCTCTCCGTTAAGCCCCTTGACGGTAATCGGACACACTTTCAATAACACTCTGCTCTCGGTGTTAGAATTGTGCGCCGACGCCGTCATGACCGACTCCTCTCTGTCGGCCGGTTGATTTACCGACTCCACTCGGTCGATCGGTCCACTGACGGCTTCGGTTTCCCTCCGCTGGTGTAGAAGTGCGTGATGCGGCTCGCGGCATTCGTTCACACCGCACTTTCTCGCCTTGCAACGGAACCGTGTGTGTTTACTTAGTAGGCACAAAAAACATATTCTCGTTTCCTTGGCCCACTCCCACCTGGCTGGCAACGACATCGAAGCCAGTTTGCCGCACTGCGTTGTCTGGTGGTCAGCTCCACAACAGTAGCACACGATCTTGGCTTCCGTTGTAGTGTACACGCGACGACGCTCGTTCATCCTCGGCGGCTTCACTTTATTTTCTTTCGTGACGTTTACACTCGTCGTAGGCAGTGATGACGTCATGAAAGAATACTTCATTGCTCTGTCTGCTTCGCCCGTTAGAAACTTCGATAGTGTCATAATCTCCGGCTCGTCTCGGCTCGAGAATTCATCTGCAAAGTCGCACCATTTCGTTCGTAGATGCGGGCTGAGCTTCTCGACGACCTGTCGTGTCAACATAGGGCTAAGTAGATACCCCTTGTTGTCGACGCACGAGATAACCGTCACTATATTCTGCAGTTTAGTGGCTAGGCTGTTGAGTTCGCTGGCAGACGAACCCGATCGTGGCAACTTCTTGATATCTTCCAATGCACGACTGATTATGATCTCTGGACGTCCGTAGCAGCGCTCCAGTGTCTTCATGATGATCGCAGGATCCACGGCGGTATACAGCAGGGCTGTCACGCACTCTCTTGCTTCGCCTTTAAGGCAAGTGCGTAGACGGCCTAAGTTCTCCGCAGGTGAGAATCCGTGTACGCTCGTCGACTCCCGCATGGCAGCTTTGAACGGCAGCCACTCTCCCGGGGCCCCGCTAAAGGTAGGCAGCTCCTGGCACTGTCGCGGTGTCGGCCTGTTGCGAGTCATGCGTTCCAGCACGTCGGCTAGGCGGTCGATTCCACGATCCCTGGATCTGGTCGGCGTCGGTGATCTTGCGTTGCGCGGCGTTCTGAACGTCACGCGAGCGGTCTGGTCGTTCGTTTCCGCAGACCGGTCGCGCCCCATTGGATACACTTCCCTCGCTCTTCCCGCAACGTTTAACGGTGGTCGCGGTCCGGCTTCTCTCGTTCCAAGCTCGGCCCCGTCGCCTGCGCTCGGCGACTCCCCCCGTATGCGGGTGTTCTTCAACCACTCTGTGATATTTCTATCTGTTTCCACCCCATCGTCTTCGCAAACGCTGTTTCCCTCTGTCTGCTCCTTGAGGGCGGCTATATTCGCAGCGACCCTCTTCTTGATCAGTGCCACTTGTAACTGGAGCTCTTCTCGTCGGATAGCGGCGATTTGTTCTTCTGCTTCCAGTTCCACTTGCCTCACCAAAGTGGCGGCGCTTAGCTGCGAGCGGTGTGATCGGACGGAAGGTGATCGCGATCGGCGTCCTGTACGAGTCGCGGCGTGTATTTGCGCGGTCGTAGTCTGTTGCACTCCGGGCGACGCGGGTCGCGATACGTTCGGCGCGGATGCGGACGCGGATATATGCACGGACGGCGACGCGGGGGGCTCTTGATACGCTCTCTGCACTCTGTCTTCGGCGGTCTTGCTCCTAGTGTTCGGCATCTTCGGTCCTTGCCTTAGCCTAACACGTATGACCGATTACCCTGACCTGTGTGTGTATATGTGTGTGTGTATAACCGATCCTAATTCACTACACTAAACACTGAGACCTTAGACCGACCTAACTGGAAACAGCGCACCGTCTACGACCTTGTGAACTGACCATTTGGCACCGTTAGGTGGACAGTCACTTGGTCACGGTACGAAGTAACGTTATTCTTTCTTCCGGTCTTGATCCTGCAGACGCGTAGCCTCGGCGTCCGGGGCAGGAACTCTTGGTCTCCTGGCACGTGGTCCGGCAGGAACTCTTGGTCTCCTGGTACGTAGTCCGGCAGGAACTCTTGGTCTCCTGGTACGTAGTCCGGCAGGAACTCTTGGTCTCCTGGTACGTAGTCCGGGCTGCCCACGATGATCTTCTATAATGATCTTCTTTCTTCTTTAGGGTACCGCTACGAGACCGTATAGAGTTGGTCTTTCTTCTTTCTTGAGGTTTCGATGGAGCAAAAGACACTGCTCGTTTCTTCTTTGTGATTCTTCTATCCGGCGGCGAAGTACCAAAAAACTATTGGTGGCAGTTGCTTCTTTATTAATTTGGAAATCAAACTCGATTTTATTGGACTGTATAATTATTAATGAGGTAAAAGAATACATAAAGTAAGTACAGAGCGTAATTATTTACAAGATACATAAGAGCGATGCTGAGAGGTGAAGTGTAAAGTAGCAGAGAGAATTTCGCATGCCAGGGTCGCTCCTTAAGTCCCGCATCCCGCCCGACGCCTAAGTGCTAATCGTGCCCTCTGAGGGCGCCGGCGGTATGCGGGGCGCGGAGAGTAGGTGTGCTCCGGCGGGCGGGTCAGGGGGGTGCTCTCTGTCCGCAACACTTACTTTAGATAAGTTAAGAAATATATCCGCTGAGCCAACAGAGTTAGTAAGTTGATAAAAGTAATTACAAATTTCTAACGATGGTAGCAAGGGAATGAAAGGCAAGATACAAGAGAGTGAGAGAGAGAACTCTTCATATGGACACACTCACATTTTCAGTAGCACTGTCCGTCATGGCGACGATGGCCATGCTGATGTTCACCCGTATTCCGTATATCAGGACCATCGCCAAGAACAGCATGCCCGTCTGCAGGTGCCGAATACCCAGGCAGCTTTCTAAACAAAAAATAATATTTTAGTATGATTTTAGCAAACTCCATGTGATTCCTGATGATCCTATTGAACAAAGACATATATATATTCTTGAGAAAGGTATCACAGAGTCTGCTTGATGGCTGATGATATCTGTGTACTTATGATATGTACGACTTTTGAAGTGAAACTTCTTTAGAGACCTTATAACCTAATAACCCCTATTAGTATTAGGATTTTATCAGTGACAAAAAAGCGTTACGGCCGCCAACCCACCCCGTTGCCATCATTTTTTGGTTTCAGATCACATTCAATTTTATTGTTGATAATTTAAAATGTGTTTAAAAAAAATGCATTCATTAATATGTACCTAACCAAATCACAATTTGCAGTAAACCGGCGAAAAATTGAAATGTGTGCTGGGACACATATTAGAAGTGAAACTTCAACGGACAAGTGGAAAAACAAATCGCAACAAACAAGTGGCAAAACGAATTGCAACAAAATTTTAACTTGTAGTTTTACGGGCAGATTTTTAATGTACGATTGGCACAACTGATTTATGACCCACTTTGCTAATAATTCCTTTAAAACCGTCAAAATAGTAAGGTTTATTGTGTGTGTTGTACTTAGGACGTTATAAACATTAATAAAAATGCGTCACTAGCCTCAGAACTACGCAATTTTAAACTTTGTTATCATTGTACTAGATATGTTTTAGATAAAACAGTAATGATTTGAAATAATTTGAATCTCGAACTGAAATCTGCCTTATAATTCTAACTCTTTTCATTACAGAAAAAGTATTATAATTTTAAAAATAAAATGTCGTTCTGAAAGTATATCAGAAGTCAAGTAAAGTCTATGAGAAAAAAATTAGAACTCAATATCTAAGAATTAAATATTTATTTAAATTGTATAATGGGTAGTCTCGCAGAACAAAGAGCTCGGATTGTAGAGCTCAATGAGGAAGGCTATGGCATTCGAGAAATATCACGAATGTTAAATATAAGTCGGAACACAGTGAGGACATGGATCAGACGGCACGCTGAAGAGGGCATTCTTGAAGATAGACGAAAACATAATCATGGCGTTCGTCGAATAACAAACCAACATAGTACAGATATGCAGCACCATTATGAAGAACATCCTTTTTCTCGTACCCAAGATTTCGCGGCACGTTACGACGTTTGTTTACAGACCATAAGAAATCATGGTTCAACTTTACAATAATAGACACTGAATTTTAAGTAGTGGAGGGAGGGAGGGGGAAGGGGGAGAAGAGTACTTCTCCCTCCTGCAACCCCCATGTCTAGGAGACGTGTAGTTTTTGAGATATGACTTTTTTTGTAAACATAACTTTACTAAATTTTTTCAAAATGGTGTACTTATTTCTTGTGTCTAAAGACGAGAAATGCAGAAGAAAAGTTAGTGGTCAATGTAAAAAACATATAATACAGTATAAAAACGCGGACTAAAGCCCACAAGCCTATCAAGCAAAGCAAGTGTGCCATGACAGCGGTCAACAAATGTCACAACCGATTTGTAACCACCATTTAAATAGTTAAGTTAGGTTCTGGCACTCGCCGGCCGCTGCCGCGGCACGCTCGCTTCGCTCGCTCGGCTCGTGCGCTTTAGTCTAAACACTAACCCAACCCAACCAACTCACCGTTTAAGTTACTGGTCGCGAGAAACACTGTCCTTGCACCAGTTCGTAGTCGCTCATTATTAAAAAATAAAAAGGCGGCAAAATATTCATAGTGCCGCCTATTGCATCGATGTTTGTAATAAAAATAAATCCATTACAAATACTACTCATTCAAACTCGTAATATATAAGCAATAACAATAATTTTCGTATTTCAAAATGGATATTATTGGAATATCGAATAATATTCGAATTAAATAATCGATATTATTGACATACTGATTTGGTAACATTTATTTATCGTCATAAAGTGAAAAAAAGTGACAGAACTGTGATTTATTATTATGTACTTTAAAATTATAATAACTAATTCAAAACTTGTTTACTAAACTAAAAAATGGTTTTAGTGTTTATATATCATGTGTAAGTGTATTCCTAAAGACAAATCAAAGTTTTTTTCAACAAAAGTGACATAACCTTGTTTATCAAACGTATTTTTGTTTTTCCCATTATTCATTCAAAACTTGTTGGTGGACCCTAAAAACTTGTTTCCTAGCCCAAATAAGAGGTCTAGTGTCTATATATAAGGCATATGTATACCCCTAAACTTGATTTTCGTAAAATTCAGTGTCCATTATTGTAAAGTTGAGCCGAAATCATTTACGCCGTATTGGACTGCATTACCGGCATTATGCTAAGAAAGTACACTTAACGAATGCACACAAAGCTGCAAGATTAAATTTTGCACGTAATTATTTAGACTTTGACTGGACTAATACCATATTTTCAGATGAAAAATCATTTAGATCTTCTCAACATGGTCGCTTAACTTTGTGGCGTTATAACAATACGCGATACACAGAGGATCACGTAGTACCCAATCAATTATCTGGTCGAATTTCAGCTAACATGTGGGCCTGGATGGGTACCGGGGGTATAGGTGAACTTGTCCAAATTTCTCCTCGTCAAAACGCATGAAACTATGTCGATTTGTTGGAAGAATCAATGTTACCGACAGTGCGAATAGTGTACACACTTGAAGAAGTCCCTGTATTCTCCTACGTTCACGACAATTGTCGAGTACATACCGCCAAGATGAAATTACTCTAATTCCATGGCCATCTAGATCACCAGAACTAAACCCAATAGAAAATTTATGGGGTTTGATGGTTCAAATGTGGGATAACAGAAACGAGAGGACAAAGGAAGCAATTGAGCAGCACTGTAATGAAATTTGGAATTACATGAGGGGAACCGACATCTGCAATCGTCTAATCGGGTCGATGCGTAATCGACTATTAGACGTCATTGAAAACAATGGTGCTTATACCCGGTTTTAGGTTTAAGTAAAGTAAAATGAGTGCCATTTCTAACATCGAAATACAACAAATTAATAAAATTAAAAAAAAATATTTTTCTTCTTATAAAAATAATAACACAGTATTTCCAAAAATCAACAATCCAAAATAACTTTCAGATTTTTACATTTATTATACTAAAAGGGTTGAAGTAACTAAGTTGAGGGTTGCGTCGATGTTGGTTTCTCCGTTGGATGGGGTAATCCAACTCTGACAAATACCCATGACTCTGTAGCAACGAGAGGTAGAGATTTAATGAATGATACTTTATATGGCAGAGTATTCAGTGCTGATGGGAACTAAAGTGAATTAATTTATTTTGGAAATGGTAACCGTAAGTACAAATATTAACAAGTCGTACAGCTAGTACAATATATAGCACAATGTGTGACCGGGACGGGTGATGTGCGAGTGATAGAGCAACTATTAATATGTGCGCTCCCGCTTAATGCGTGCCAGTAGTTAGTTGCCAACTGCGATCACTAGACGTATGCAGCTCCCATAACTCGATCGCCGAGAGGGCAGTACCATAATTCCATGAGTAGTTGTAGGTACTTGCCTTCTCTATGTGTGTAATATGTAGTTACTTAATTAACTTAAACTAAGTATACAAAAATATATCGCGTACCTGATAAAGACTGTTCTGTAATAATTACAAATATTAATGACTAGTACGTGCCATAAGATACCAGTTAAAACTCGAGATAATTATTGTTACTAAAGACATACGTAAATCCGTAAATACGAGTACAAAATCTATTCTCCAGCAAGTCCTAAAATCACTTCATATTGAAATAGGAAATCCCGGGGAATATTGAAAGACTCGGAATATACTGTATTAGAATACCCACTTTATAAGACTCCCGGGAAAAAATCCACGGGATTCGCGGAACATATCGCATCACTTAACAAAGAACTAATTTGTACAATACCCGCGTAAATTCTAGCGGGATTTCCGGGACACAAAGTACCGCAGCATTAAAAAATGTAAGCTATCGTTTCAGTGAAAAGTGTCTCGGAATAAGTTATGCACCTTAACCACTTGAAACCGCTCACGGGAAAACTTTCGTCGGATTCCCGTGATGAAAAATAGCGCAGGTTTGAAGTCTAAGAATTTGCTGTCGACAAGCGAAAACTGCGTCGAAATCGGCCCAGCAGGTTTTGTGGGAATCCCGAACAAACTGACCCAATAAACAAACAAGAAATCTATAAAAAATTGCAACGTTTCTATAGTCTATTTCAGTTGTGTCAATTTTATAATATTACCTGTATATTACCACAAGCCCACAATTGGCAAGACACTGCGCAGGACAGAGGGAAATGGCGTGCTCTCATTTCGGAGGCCAAGACTCACTTTGGGTCGCTGAGCCAACGGAGTTAGTTAGTTTAGTTACCTGTATATTGTTACAAGTTGCAATACTCGAATTAAAATGCCGTTGGAATTTATATAGAGTTCATTAGACTATACAAACACGTATAACACAGTTACAAATATAACCGAACACAACAAATCCAAACGTAACCCAGAAAAGGTTGTAATTCAGTAAAACGCGCAAAGTCCGTCACTAATAGATTCCCGAATGTACACATGTCTCGCCTTGATCGTGGTTCTCGCTTGACTGTCCCCTCTTTCAATCAGGCCATCGTTTAATACTGCACAAATGCAATGTGCCCGTATCGTTGTCGACGTAATCTGTAACACCTGGCTGATGATCCGGCCACAAATGGCCATAAACGCCTACAATAAAATAATGGACTGTTGTTCTCTAGAAACGTATGCCAATAAATAAGTAAACAAAAGTAGACGCTCATAAAAAATTACAATTTGTTCAAATGCCGACAGGTAATAAAATGTGTTTCGTAGAATTTGTCTTTGTTGGGGGGCTAAGTTGTAACAATATTAATAAGTCTTAATATACAGAGTCTTAGCTCTAGCGATCTCCACTCCGTGCCGGCATGTTAAGCCAGCACAGAGGCGGGCCCTTTCTTCGACCCTCGCAGTCAGGTACGAGGTGTCGCTACGCACCTAAGGCTTCGCCACAAAGCCCCCTCCGAATACAAAGCTATCACTATATGTCTTTGAAGACCACGGGCCATAAAATTTTATCTATATTAATATTATAAAGAAGTAAAGTTTGTGAGTTAGTGACGTTGTAGGGAGGGGGTAATCTCCGAAACTACTGAACCGATTAAAAAAAATTCTTTAACTGTTGGCAAGCTACACTATCCCCGGTTGACAAAGGCTATATTATATTTTCAAAATAATTAGAGATCCTTACTAAAACTCCAATAATGTAACCCAAGGTGTAAAAAAATACCTAAAATTGCGTGCGCTGCGAAAACTATTGATGATAGAATAAAATAATATACTACGACTTTGCAGAACAATTCATTATTTTCAAAAAAGTGTCATGTCTGTCTAAGTATTATAGTTATGCCAGAATAAGTGTTTTTAAGCTATTGCATAGCTTTTATCGCGGGCTTTGAGCGCGGCGACCGAATCTAGAAATTCCGTAACGAAAATAAAGCTAACACCTCCCACTCCGCCTACCATGAGAGTTCGCTTAACCTGTATGTGTGCGCCTACACTGAATGCGCAGTGACGGGGGCCTGAGGCGGGCGCGGCGAGCGGAGGCGTGCGGTGGCCACAGTGAGCCGCGAGGTCTCGTAGTTGTTCGAAGTACGTCAGGTATTACAGATTATGGACGACGAGCTGCTCCGAAATAGGACGAATACGTAAGCACCTGTTTGTGAGAAAGTATATAGGTATCTATCATATCTTTATAATGCCACACTCGCCGCATGTGCGCCCCGTAAGTATACATGTCGGTATATATACATAGGTGTACCTATGTACAACGGTGAATAGCAGTTGCTGGTGAATAGCTGTACGCGTAAAAGTGTATAAAGTGTTTTAAATATGAATAATCAAAGTGCATTTATTAATGAAGAAAGTGATGAAAAAATAGTGAAAGAAAATGAATGATAGCTTAAATATACTGCATAAATAAAAAATAAATAAATAATTATAATTGCATAAGTTGATAAAAAATGCTATGCAATAGCTTTACCGCGACAGTCCCCGAGTGCCACAAGGAGTTTTTTATTTTTAAACATTTAATCTGCCCCCGCTACAAAAGGCTCTTTATTTATATCTTGCTATTCATCCTTATCAAAATAATGTTATTATTAATATATTCCATCATTTGCAAACACACACACACGCACACACCCATACACACTCAAACGAGTTAACATTTATTTAAAAAAATAATTTTAGAGATATAAATAATAATTGTTAAGTCAGTCACACACGTTCTTGGCGTTCGGGATACAGGCTAGTCCTAGTGCGGAACCTATGAAAGCACTATCTCTGTGCAATTTATCGAAAATAAATTGATTTGGTTTAATTTCTCTACGCTTGTTTTAAAATAAAAACAATAATTTACAACATGGCCGTGAAAGGCAGGCAGTTAAACTATAACATGCTAATGATACATGTATTGTTGGACGCCATTATACACCGCATATTGTAAATCAATCTTCTACGCTGACTACCTGAAGCGTTTTTCAAATCATACAAAAGCAATTTAAAGGTAATTATGTATTATATGGCTTTTGTTGAACAGTGAAAAGGGAGTGAATTATGGAAATTTCAAAAATATGTTTTAACGGTCGGAAGCGTTGCATTGTATTCGATTTTTATGCCGACGTTCCGGCTACTTTTCAGTAGCCGTAATCATGGAAGACAAAGATTTCAAATTGACATCTTGTGTGCTGATCGCGAAAATGTATAAATTTAAAACTTCGTTTAAAAAAACCGACTTCAAAAACGAAAAAAATAAAATGTATAAAATAACTTATTTCTAAAGCTATTATTAATATATATTATCTAAAACATCTTAAAGTCGGTGCTTAGTAATTTTCAAAATATAGTAATTTTTATGTTTTACTTTGCACCGACTTCAAGATGTTTTAGATAATATATATTAATAATAATAGCTTTAGAAATAAGTTATTTTATACATTTTAGTTTTTGAAGTCGGTTTTTTTAAACGAGGTTTTTATTTGTTACTTTTTAGTGTCTAGCTATGTATGGGTGGACCTACGAATGGTGCCGCGCTTCTTAAAAAATATAGGTCCCAAGAACCGGGAACAAAAAAATGATCGTAAAATGAAAACTACTGGGCCAAACTATGTCAAATTTTTAGGGGACCACATGGCAGCTATTCCGCGTCGAACAAAAAAAGAATCACATAAATCGAATCATAAATCTCAGAGTAATCGGTGTACATATGGAACGGAGTGAAAATTATTTCCATGAAAAATGTTCATAAAATGAAAACTACTGGGCCAAACTATGTAAAATTTTTAGGGAACCAATTGGAAGCTATTCCGCGTCGAACAAAAAAAACCACGTAAATCGGATCATAAATCACAGAGTAATCGGCGAACATACATAAAAAAAAGCAAAAACAAAAAAGATCCCGATGAATTGAGAACCTCCTCCTTTTTTTGAAGTCGGTTAATAAAAGTAGTAAGTGGTGCTGTTGTAAAAGAAATTATTATTTTAATTAGTTATCTTGTTTATGTGTGGGAACCCTAACAAGATCCATAACAATGTCTAAATAGGCTCGTTTAAAATGACAAATCACCTTAACCGCACTATTAGACATGGCAGAAAATAACGAGATACTTCCCATTGCCGTGACTAAGTGACACGTTTACAAAATTAAACTATTCAATAAAAACAGCTGAAACAATTTTCGTGACAAGACCTTGAAGTAAACGATGTTAAGTAGACGATTGTACACCATACCTCGTACAGCTTACCTTGATTTTTAATGGAACTAGGTGTATTTTATATAGTGCACTGGGGTAAGTTCAACAAATTTTACATGCATACTCTAAGCTACGGGCCCAATTCTGCTATTACTACCTCGCCGTCACGGACACTACCGTATCAATCGTAGAAATATCTGAATTTCGGTATTCTGTTGATTCCAATGGCGTGCCCGTTGCATGCCACTATATGGTTCTAAATATTCCTAAGCGTTAACTCGTGTAATAAATGATTAACATTTTTGCTAGCTTCTCAATTTTCATTTCGGCTAATACCATTTCTATTAATGGTAATACCAATTTTTTTCTCCTATTATTCTGTCGTAATCATATTGAGAAGATATTGCGGTTTATCAAAATACGAACTTTTGACAGTATTGCAATGGAATCGTACTTGGAATATTTCCGCATCACCAAGATATTTGAAGTATTATAATTAGGCTACAGGGGTGCTAACCACTCGAGCGAGCAAGTGTTTTACTACCTGGCCCATTTTTTTTTTTTATAAATGCTATTAAAATTCGTTGTTATTGTCAAAAACTATTTTTTACACGTTTAGTAAATTCAATCCTTTCTACATTTAACATTTTTAGATGTGGTCATGTGTGTTACTAAATACTATGGGTTAATTCCGAAAAAAACAATTAAAATTATTTAATTTACTATTCATTTTATAGCTGAAATTTTTTAAAATTATAAACTTAGTCATAATGCTGAATAATTCGGTTACCTACAAAAATTGATTTTGTACAGGCTTGTACATTAGAAAACATTAGGATGTTTATACGCCAATTTGGCAAGTACAT
Source organism: Dendrolimus pini (assembly GCA_949752895.1). NCBI lineage: Eukaryota > Metazoa > Arthropoda > Insecta > Lepidoptera > Lasiocampidae > Dendrolimus > Dendrolimus pini. The sequence continues at coordinate 405,937 of OX457138.1, read as the reverse complement.
GTTGTGTACTTTTTTAAATTGTAAACCATATTTTAAGTAATTAAAGGAATTTGAATTTATCTTTTTTTACGAAGGGTAATCCAATTAAGAGCTATCAGCTGTGTATAGGATCAAAACCGCAGTCGGTGTATGAGACCACTAGATTGGGATGGCACTAGCACCTCTAGTCAGAACTAAAGATGAGGTTGCCACATGCTCCCACTATTATAATCACTCTGGCATTGGGCCGACTATTGTTTCTTCATTGTATTTACACTTATGTATATAATTCGGAAAGGAAATCAACAACAAAAGTCGTGGTAGCGTAACGGCTAGCGCACGCGTCCCGAACTCAAAGGGCGCGGGTTCGATCCTGGCCGGAACGCATGCACAACTTAGGCAGTTCTCTGACCTAATGTGGACATTGTTACAATTATCACGTTCTAACAACGGTGAAGCATAACGTCGTGATGCAACCTGAACATCGAGATAACCGATGTGCCAAACCTGCCAAGCCGCCTTGGACAAGCGTCGCGCGTATACTGTCCGTTCCCTTTATAATGGGAGGCCCAAGCCCAGCAGAGGGACAGGCTGTTGTTATATAGTACACGCTATAACAGTAGAGTATTCTAATCATGTTGGGTATCACGAAACTTGCGAAACATTTTTTTTTGACTTATAGTGTTAGAAAATAAATTATTTCGTTCATTCGTTTTATCGCTGGCCTGGAAAGGATTGTCATTGTTACTACCTTACAGTATTTAAGCTAATTGTGTTTCTCTTTATTGTTTGTGTACAATAAAAAATATTGTATTTTTTGCCGGTTATAGAATCCTTTAATGCCTGACAATTTTGCTTTTGTTAATAGACTGACAAGTGCAATTTTTTTTATTGCACGAGCTCAGCAGACAGGCAGACAGGCAGACGACCCACCTAATAATAAGCTCTTACCATCGCCAATGGACTGCGCTGCTACTCTCTTTAAGGAGACTGGAACCTGGCCACTAGTGCCGGAACACAACTCAAAGTTGTTATGGCGGCATACTTTAGACCAGGGGTTGTGGGTTAGCAAAGGATTCGTCAACCCCGCCATCGAAGTGAGTGTGTTCTGATTCCCGGGACACATTCAGGCACTTTTTGCGCTGGATCGAACTGGGCGTACCTACGTTCTAAGTATCAGCCTTTCCTACACAAAAAAGCACGGGGCACATGGGAGGAGGGTGGTTTTAGTGGGTATTGGTTGTTGCCCGTGTAACTTCTCGGAGTCTCCACACAAGCTGATCAAATATGTTTGGATTGCCTCCATATGCGAAAACAGTCTAATCCCTTGCAAAGGACCCAGTATTGTGCGTAAATAGCATTTCATCCGCTTAAAAAAAGAGTGGGTTGCGAGTTGCTTTGTCGCCTGTTACAGGCCGCCAGGCCGCAGGAAATTGTATTCTTTCTCCGATCCTGCACAGGTGTTAAATACTAAAGTAAAAACAATTTACTAATAATAAATTGCTTCACTTGTTATCGTGTTTTCTTTCCTCATGCAGTCCCTTTAGACAACCTTGTGTTCTATCTATTGTTACTATAAAATGTAATTCTTAGCAAATTAATTAGTTGAAATTTATTACTCACTTGGCTTCTTGACTTCTTCATCTTGGAGAACTCCCATTTTTTATTATTAATTTTCAAATTAAGATTTATAAAACACTTTTTTTCTTAACTTACTGTTCGTGCACTAATTATTTATTACACACGTATGACTATTATTTTTTAAATACGTTTCTGTAAATTCTTTATTAATTTACATAATTTACGATATTGCAATTTGTTTATGTAATATTAAGAAAATTATTTATAAAATATTTTTTAGTTTTTTTTTAGAAATTATATAATTTGTCTTTTATTGCAAATATTTTTAATAGTTTATTTAAATAATTTTATAATATTGTTGATAATTTGCGCAACGTTCGTGTCGCGCCAAGTTTGCGGCTCGGTTGAATGAGTCTAATACTCGGTTGTATTGTTTGTTGTAAAACTTCCTTAAAGATGCGCCGGCGTTGACGTGAATTCGCAACACTATCTAAACTAATCCGATGTGGGTCAGATAGTGTTATCGAGATAACAGCTAAGGCTTAGTCTACGAAAACCCTAAACGAGCAACATTTTCTTTAAATTCACATCCATCTCATTTTTCCTATCCTCATCCTAGACCTGGTAGAACCATGCTAGAGATTTTATCTGGATTTCAGCTTTTTGGGCCGGCTCGATGATACCACGCTATCACAGAATATCGGCGTGAAAAATCGCCTTTGCGATGAGTGACAATTCCAATGGACCACTTCTCCCTCCTCCCGTCCCATATCTCATTCCTACTGTCCTAAAGGCTAACAACGCGACCGTAACCAGTTTCCATGAGCTATGCTGTCTGTTTTACCAAACGCACAACAATAAACATATCCTTGTCTTCCACTCGCTCACCTTCCTCACTTAGAAAAGTAATGCATATCATCTAAATGTATTTTCCTCATCTTTTGCCAGGTAGTATTTGCCCGACTTAATGGCTATCACCCCTGGTCTAGAATATGCAGCCATAACAACTTTGATTTGTGTGCCGGCATTAGTGACCAGGTTCCAGTCTCCCTTGAGAGAGCAGCAGCGCATTTGTAGCACCTCTGGTGTTGAAAATGTCCACAGGCGATGGTAACCACTTTTCAACAAGTGGGCCGTCTGCCTGTCTACTGACCTCCTGCAATAAAAAAAAAACAAAAAAAAATCAATGGCCTGCCTGTTAAAAACCAATTTGTAATTCAAATTCAGTTTTGTTCTGTCTGTCCCATAAGTATTGCAAAACAAAATGATTTTTCACAAAAACACCACTTGAGAATATTATCAGTCAAACTTTAAAGTTTATCCACCCGTCGGTGCACTACAGAGAATTATCTTTAATCCCTGTTTTCTGATATTTTCATCATTATAATGCTTACATCTCAATATTTCTCTTTGTTTCTACCACATGACATTGTACACAGATCTATTTAGCAATTATCCTCCAATCTGTGTATATAGCATTAAATTTATTATATTTATGCCTAATATTTGTTGTATATGAATTTTATGTTATAAATATTTGTAAATTTATTGAACTATTTTTCACTATTACCTAAATAATATAATTATTTATTAATAATGAAGTGAATGGGGAGCAAGATGGAATGCTCCTCCATCTCGAAGAAAGATCTTCCAGTGCATTTTTATGAGCAGGGTCCAGCTGGAAAGCCGCAGATATTACATTAGAGCGGTATAGTTTGATGCAAACTTTATGGCGGCTACGATATTAGCTGCAAGTAAAGGTGTGCGCAGGTACAGTCAAGTTCAGATTAATTAGGGATAATTATGTATCTACTATTTTTGCCAACTTTAAAATAGGAAAATATTCATGTTCATGCAAATATTTTTTTATGTATTGTCAACCAAACTTTTTTGTTTCTAAATAGATTTTCATGATTGTTTTCGGCTAGTTTATATAAATCATTAGTTTTTATTGGGCACCATATACGTAACTTATAAGTTAAAATAAATATTTACACAAAATTAAGAATTATTATTTCAGTATGTATTACCTCTATTTTATAGCTTGAATTGTGGAAAGTAATTTTGAAAGTGCTGACGGCTGTTTGCTACTTACGTAGTACGGGAAAATTCAAATCAAAATAATTGTTATTTATGATACAAGTGCGGTAAGTTGACTTTTACAAACCACTTTAAAAAAACGTTGGTTTTTTCAAAGTGGTTTGGTGGTTGTTGAACCACACATGTGTCATACGTTTTGCACCACACTTGCGAGACAACAGTACAATAGGCGAAACAAACATTAATATCAGTCAGAAAGTATATTTTTTTTTAAGTTTTTGATAGGAAAATGGCACGCTTTTACAATGGCGATGGGATAGGGGAATGAAATAGAAAGATTGGATAAGGAATGTAGGATAGGGAATGACAAGTGGGCCATCGTAACTCTCACTCATTGTTTAAAATACAATTAACTGTTTCAAGCTGATATTTTGTGAGAGCGTGATATCTCACCAGTCAAGCCAGTCAAGAGCTGTAATTAAAATAATAATTCCAACACAGCTCTGTCCCATATAAAAAGGCTGTGTAATGTTTTCCCTCCATCGTCGTCAGCCTACCACACTCCACTGATGGACATAGGAGTCCCCGAGCGTCACTTAAAACTGTTTTATTTCAGGAGGAGCCATTTTCTACACAACTGTTGCTTTCTTCGTCTTGGCTTGAACAGGATTCCTTCTCAGTGCTAGATTCAGACATGGATGATACATTCGCCTGTCGCTGAAACCTAAGTTATATTACGCAATAACTAAGTTATCAAAGCAAAATGCACGTGGTCGATAAATAAATGTCACTCGTTTTGGACACGACGGTCATCTGATCTCGATCTTCAAGAAAGACGTGCGACACACAGATAAACATCTTGAAATCAATCTATGTATTTGTCAATTTATAATCGTGACAAAGTACAGGTCAGTATGTAACGAGATTTAGTTAGGCATTCTATCCACCCAAAAGCGAAGATATACTATACAACAATTGTAACTTGCTTAGAAAGGAATACTACTGAAGAATATCTAAATGGCAAAACTGCATTTTACCTTCTCGCTCCATAACAATATTTTTTTGTTCGTTACAACTCAAATCATTCTAAGGATCTTCTGCTAACGATACCTAAACACATTTAGTACTTCGTTGGAAATTATTTTGCCGTACAGGCTGTTCGCCTGTGGAACTCCCTCCCCTTGAAAATCAGACAGTGTTTGAATGTACCAATGGATGTACCATTGGTACATTCAAACACTTGATCACTGACCATTATATGTCTATTAAATAAAATTTGTTGCACTAAATGGAATTGTATTATTGTTCCTATGTAGGTATATGTGATTTATATTATAATAATATATTTAACTATGTATATTTTTATAAGTTTATTATTATTTTGTTTTTCTTTAATTATATTTAATTACGATTGAATTAATTTCAATTTAGTTAAACCACCAAATATAATTTAATTTTTTTGTAATGTCTCCTTGGACACTGGGTTGCCTGGAAGAGATCGCTATAAGCGATAAGGCCGCCCATACATTTCCATTAGAACAATTCTAATGGAAATGTGTTCAAATTAAATGTCAACGTTTAAGTTATGGTGAACAATAAAGAGTTTCCATTCCTTCATTCATTCATTCTTTGAAACGTATATCGTATTTGTAATCGTAAGTAATAAACAGTTAAAACTATATCTATCGTATGTTTAAATATTTAAATTTAATGAATTTTAATCTAATCTCACATAGTACTTATTACAAGCTTGTGCTAATGTACTCGTAGACATGGAGAAATCGATGCTGAGGAAGAGAAAAAATCAACACTATTAAAAAGCCATGTAAAGTAACGCATCGTGTCTACCTAACATTGATTGGTCAACAATCTTTATTCAAAATTTAACAATTCTAGATAATCGGAAGATAAAAACAAAACCGCTTTTCGATCTAGATTTAGGTGAATTCAATCTGATAATAAATAAGGATCAAATTTGACAGCTTTCCAAAATACGTGCCTTATTTTTCCAGAATCTTTTACAATCTGATTTCATTAATCAGCGTTTAACCGACAAAGATATCCCCAAATATTTATATATGTATACAATTTGTAAGGTTGTTAAATCCAATACTAATTTCAAACGTAAATTACTAACGGTTTATTTCTATATCTTACTATACATGAATTATCCAACCATTGGTTGAAGTTCCATATTACTTTTATGGATTTATGCCAAATTTTACCAAATTGAATCAATTTGATTGATATTCCATTGACATTGAATGATTCAATTTTATGTTTATATGGATGACTTTTTTATTGCCTCAAGCAGGTAAACAGGCACACGGCCCACATGATGGAAAGTGAACGTCGCCTATGGATGTTTGCAACACCAAGGCTGTCGCTAATGCGTTGCAGACCTCTTAAGAGTTTTTATAAGGCCCTTCCTTGAAAACCCTATGTCATAGCGTAAAGGGAAAACCGCAACTTCGGTGGATTTGGAGAAACTTTTGCATGATTCATTCAAATCAAAAGACAGAAATGAACTGTCTAATAACGACTTTACTAGTTTGACGGAAGCTCCATAATGTAAGACAAGTGAATGAATAGTAAGATATAACTAACCTGCCATTACTATAATTAAATAAATCTAAAAACAATAAAACTTACGATTTTCGTCCCACACAAGATTAGACACCATTATTTGCAAATAGTATAACACTAGATTTATGTAACAAACACTATGTTTATAATATAATAAAACTTCAAGTCAAAAACATTTAAACATTTAAAACAATTTGTAATGTTATTGTTAACTACCTACATTTTTGTGAAGACGTTCCGTTCATCACATTTTGCTCTCAATATTTATACGCCTAATACTTAAATGTTCAAATTCAAATTAAAAAGTTTTAATTCAAACCAAGGGGCCATAGACAATTTACTTTACACAAATTTCATCATTTTTGACCTCATCCTCGTCCGTGCCCGTGTAATTTCACATATATTTCAATTTGACATAAAGAAATTATTAAATGAAGACAGCAATATATAATTAATTTTATTTCCATTTAAATTATTAATTGATAATTAAACATATAAAAAGACATATAAAAAAAAATCAATCGACATGTGCAATAATATCTCCATAAATGCCTTACAGGTTTGACATAATAGAACGTTTCATAGAAGATTCTGGAGCGAACTGCTATGCAAATGCAGTTTTGTCATTGAAATATCTTCTCAATAGTGCAACATGTTTTTAACAAAGTACTCTTTTAATTTAGTTAAGGCCAGGTCTAAGATTTTAGAATCTTATTGAAGAAGCGTTTACCAGCTCCCAAAGCGTTTACGATCCAAGCAATAATTGGCACCGTTTTGATTTGATGGAATAAATAAAAGGTACCATAAATCACAATTAGTTAATGAAAATCACAAATTTTAATTAATTAATGGTGGTTGAAAATGTTTAATTATTGAAATTCATTAATTCATCTCATTACTCATTTGATTTATTAAGTGAAATCAATAACATTGAAGTCTGGCGTCAGCTACTTTGTAGGTCAGGTACGTTTTTTTTGCATGCTCTTCGCAGATGATATTGTCCTGGTAGACTTCAAAACAAACTAGACAGGTGGCGGCAAGCGCTAGAGGGCGTTGGATTAAAAATCAGCAGATCCACCTATTTTATGATTTTGGCGGGATCTCTAGTGCTGTACCTCTCAAATTATAATCAACCACACTACCATGTAAACCCGAATTCAGGTACCTAGGGTTTACTACTGCAGAGTAATTGTGATATAAAGAGGGATAAATGTTGGCATGGTTAAAGTGGAGACAGTTAACCGGTGTGACGTACGAAAAACTAAGGCCACTGGAACTAAAAGGTTAAATATATAAATCTGTCATACGACCAGTCTTGCTATACGGGTTGGAATGTTGGGCCACTAAAGTGATAAACCATAGACGTCTCCACTCAGCTGAGATGAGAATGTTGAGATGGATGTGTGGTGTTACGAGAATGGATAACGTGAGAAATGAGTACATAAGGGGATCTTTGAAAGTTGCACCAGTGACTGCGAAATTGAGAGAGAGAAGAGGGATGAAAGTCCCATGACAAAAAGAATGTTAAACTACGATGGACGGGTACAAATGTGAAGGTAGACCAAAAAAGGATGGATGGATTGTGTGAAAGGTGATAATGTTACGACCTACAAGCCGAAAAAAGTGGATTCACACCTGCATACCATAAAAGCACACTTTATTACCTTTCCGCATTTGGACATCTTTTGCTTACTTTGTGTTTAAAAATTATGATTAGAAAACAGCCTATTGTGTATTGTAATCTTTACGGCAGTTACCAGCCAGATGTGTCGAACTGATTCGAAGGAATTCGGTCGGGCAGACATATTGTATCGGTGCAGTATGCAATGGCCCAATGGAGAGATCGGCAGTCGACCGAGAACTATGATCAAGTCGAGACTTGAGTACATCCGATAAACTATTTAGTGAGGAACTTTATAGTTTATTGAATTGTGCTTTACGTTTGGACTGATTGTGTTCAGTTATATTTGTATCTATGTTATACGTGTTTGTATAGTTCTAATAAATTCTGTAGTAATTCCAACGGCATTTTAACTCGAGTCCTGCAACTCGTAACAATATGATATGTGGTGTGACAGAAGATTTATTCCAGAGTAGAGGAGTGTGGAAGTAAAAGACATATTGTGCCGACCCCGATCAATTGGGATATGGTGAAAGAAAAAGAGATAGATATATATTGCCAAAGCAAAAAAAAAATAAGTAGATATTAAAGTTGCTTTGAGCCGCAGCTGTCTGTTCACTTTGTGCACCATCTGCGACATCCACTTATAATGCTAATAAATTATACTTACAATTTGATATTTTTTTATTACCTACGTTTGCCAAAGTCTTTGATGACAAGATAACATTGACAATGCAGTCAATTAGAATATTAAGAACTATTCGCTTAGAGATGCTGCGCATAGTTCAGCTTTCTACAATAGTTATTTTACCGTAAAGGCTTTACTGCATTGGAAGCGCTGCCAGTTGCTATCAGACTAGCAAAATCGCTACTGATATTTAAAACAATGATCAGAAGATATTACCCATCCTTGGAATATGATGATGTTTAAATGTATGGTTACGAGTGCGAGACTCGAATTAAAGTGCCGTTAGAATTACTATAGAGTTTATTAGAAAACTAAACTAAATTAAACACGTATAACACAAGTACAAATATAACTGAACACAACAAGTCCAAACGTAATGCAGAAGGTCGTAATTCAATAAAACGCGCAAAGTCCGTCACTCTTAGATTCCCGATTTTAGTACACCCGTCTCGCCTTGATCGTGGTTCTCGGTCAACTGCCCCCTCTCTCAATGAGGCCATGGTGTTATACTGCACAAATTCAATATGCGCGCTCGGCACCGTGGACCGAATTTCCTAGAATCAGCTTGTACTTTTAAATCCGTAACACCTGGCTAATGATTACAGTCGCACGTGGCTGTAAACGATTACAATACAACAATAGGCCGTGTGCCAATAAATAAGAAAACAAAACAAGACGATCATAAAAGAATTACAATAGTTTCAATGTTAATAGTTCAAATGCCGACGGGTAATATATGTGCTTCTACAAATCTGTACGTGGAATTTGTCTTTGTCGTCGCCTAGGTTGTAACAATATGTACATATATATTTTTGTAGATATGTATTTTATGTTATGTATATTAGGTATATGTCTATTTATATATATAAAACACAAGCGTGCTAGCTACACTATTTATAACTCAAGAACGGCTGGACTAACTTTATGATTTTTGTGTTTTTGGAATTGTATTCGTCCGGAATAGGATATAAGTTTTAAAATAATATATTCATCAATAAAAAAATATCATTAAAAAATCAGTCTAGTCATGCATTTGTTTATGATCTTTCATTTACATGATTTAGGTGAATTATTTTTGTGTGTGTTCAAGTAGATTCGAGAATGGTGTTGGTTCGAGTGGAATTGGTAGCCAAGCCATGAATTGGTACATGTAAAATAGTTAGAGAAAAACCAACAAACCAAATATTACAAAAAATACAATAGATATAATTCCAAGGGAACGATTTGGTATCCAAATGTAATTAAAGAAAACAAATTGCCTGTATTACATTTGGCTCCTGAAATACCTTTACATTAGCAACTCATGTTTTTTTCTTTTAATTAAAAACCTTTTGCCAAACAATTAACTTGGGAAATAAACAGACAGCAATTGCATGCCACAGTATACATTCTAATTCAGTGAGGTACCTTTGTTCAAATGCTTTTCGTGGTTCCGATTCCTAAATGTATAAAGGACTTATATTCTCACTACAAGTCTATATGTCACTGCTGAAACTACTAAGTCTGAAGTCTAAGTATGAAATGGCTCTATCACGCGTGAAATAATCACTACTATACACATACATATTCACACTATATGTAAATAACAGTGCAACATCCGTCCGTCCTAGGGTACAGTTGAAAATCAGCGTCAGGCACCTGTTGCTTGGCACATGCTGAACTGCACCAATTTGGTACCATTGCGAGACTTTTTGGTATATATCACTGTACAATTCATTGGCATATGTCTCGTTGCGTGAATACTTACGTTTACCAAATAAACGTTTTTTCTTTCTTTATTCCTTTCACTATCTCACAATCTATGCATTTTTGTGGTACACTTTGTTACGTATAAAATACACACCCTATAGTGTTTAGAAAACAGGTACTGCCATCTGTTGCGTGTTGGCGTATTTCTAGCCACCTCTCGTTCGATAGTCATATCGTCTTATAAGAAATGCAACTACCATCTGCATTAGTGTGTCGTCAGATGTCGTTGTTTTTAAGCTTTTGCAACTTCAATATTAAATCCTAATTGAATCGGACATATACTTCAAGAGTATCCAATTTGTAGACGTGGGTAGAGGTTCCAGGCTGGATACCTTAGAAAAGTGCAAGCCCAGTCTAAGGATAAACGGAAGTATAGCAACGACATCTGACGGTCACAAGTCGTTGAAATTGATCGCCATTTTAGAACATCTAGAATGCAAAACGCGGAGGACGTGACGACACAAATGGCTGCTACTCGAAGTGAACGGCAAATGAATAGACCGAAGAATTCGATCGGCGTCGTGTCATTCCTACTCTCGAGTTCTTACTAGACGGTCGAACATAAATTGGTTTTTTATAGTGGTGCATAGTAGCATCTTTTTCAAATCAGTGAATCTTTATTCAAAAGGTATGTAGCCTTTGTTCTTTCTTTGCACGATCCTAGCATCGGATCCATCCTTCAGATAGTATAGATCTGCATTCTTTACAGAATGGAGTAACATCGTAGAAACGCGTGGTTCTCGTGCAGGGCACTCTTCGGAAACCTAGGCGATCCTCACGTCTTCGTTTAAGTTCCCCATAGGTTAGTAAAGTGTAGTTACCTATTAGTTTCCAATATTTAAAATAGTAAAGTTTAGATTGTTCCAATGTATCACGCAAGTTGAACGTGACACGAGTACTAGGCTCGTGGATGACAAACCAGGGCGACTGGGAAAGCGGACCCTGGTTTGTACTCTTCCATCAGGTCACCTGGAGACGAGCTTTGACTCGCCTTGGCATCGCCACCCGTCGCCGACCGTCCCGTATTCTAGTACGCGTTAATTACAACGCTATTTATCGCACATTCCAGTGGGAGCGACGTAAGGGGCCAAAAGTTACGCTGGTACTCCGAATGGTAGGCGACCCCTCTACGAGTCTCCAGACGTGATATACCCTGGCTGGACTGGTTGCCGGCCTATCTTTCTACAACCAGTGGCGCTCAAACATCTAATTACCAACCATATAATTAACGTCAGTTCTGAAGGTATTGTCTCTTAAAGTAATCACAAGCGAATCCATACGTTGATGGTCTTAGACCGAATTCCATGCCTGAGATACTCATTATTTATTATTATTGATAGAAAAGTTTTGGAACGTCATCCGGGAGGTGTTATTTAAGTTATACTATTGTAACTATTTAATTGTAATCTTTTAACGGAGATTTTGTACTCCAGATATTGGGGGGTGTGCTATAAGGAGATCGAAATAAATAAAACGTAACTGGCTCTTTAAATGGTTTTATTTCATAACTTCCAATTTTATAAATACTACAGTGTAACAGACTCCAATATTTTAAATACAACATAACTTCAAATTAATAAATACAACAACTTTACTGAGAAACTATCACACCTCTAGGTTTGAGCTTTGACATAGTAATTTATTTTCTAAATAATAATAAAATAATTATAATTATCTATCATAAAATATTATTTTATACACATTTCAAAAGTAGAAATTATAGAATTTTTATTAATTAGAATTTTATTGTATTCCTAATGCCATCTGTTCGTAAACTAAAGAACTAATATCGATGTAAACATAATGTTTTTTAATTTATAAAAACGCCGTATTTTTTGGTTAAGCACAAATAAATAAATAATTAATTAATTATTATTAGGTAGAAAACTTCGCGAGCCCTCATAAAGCACCGTTTTAGCTAGGTAAAATAAATTTAATAAATAAAAAAATACACGCTTATTTACCCATACTGTGTATGGTAATACACAGCTCGGTCCCTTAACGAGTGAGCCGACCGTTCCTCGGCTCTCGCAGAATACGCAAAACGATTAATTTCCTTTCGAACAAAGAATTTCGTCGTATTGTGACAGCAGACAATTTTCCCTTATTTTAGTTCAGTTTTTTTTTGTAAATATTGCTTTTATAAATTTACCTGTACAGTTGACACCTCAATAAATCTTCTGGGTAAATACAAATATACGAAAAAATCAAATTGAAGTGTCTGTTTGTAATGTCAGAATAACAGCATTTTACTAAATGCATATGAAAGTATATACGGTATCTACTTATGTCATAAATCAATTGTTAAATACTTGGTCTGTTTGATGGGGGTAATCTCTGAAACGGCAGAACCGATTTCAACGAGACTTTCACATGCAAATATCTGATATAATAAGAAGTAACTTACGCTACTTTAGAAAAAAAAATAAAGGCCAATTAAATTAAGTGAACATGATTATGATCAGAGGACTATTGTCTCGTCTCTATATTGCGAAGCGGTAGTAAACATGGAATAGGATCGGCTCCGCCGGCGAAGTCCATTTCGAGTCCCCATTATATAAACACTTCAGCCTGTTAGCTTAGCTCATTCAGCCTTTTACGGCTAAATCCCAATATGGAGTCAATCCTTCACAGCGGTCGAGCCCAGGTTGAACCTCACAGGAGGTGCCTCCTCGACCGCGCTGCTTCCGGGCTGAACCCCTCCACTCCCACGGAGTGGGGAAGCCCTCAAAGTCCGGTACCGCTGAAACAACTTTCTGGGGCTATTCAGCTGTTGTAGCTAGTTCACTTCAATTCACATCAGCACTCGACAATGAATACTACTCTCTGCCATCTAGTGTATGGTTTAACCTCTACCTCTCGCTGCTACATACTCAAACGTACCAAAAATTCTATCAAAATTGGTCTAGGGATTTAGGAGTTCAGTAATATACACGTGAACAGAAGAAGCTATATCTATACTCGTACATAGTATAAAAAAGTCACTTTCCAAGTCTCTCCGTCTGTATATCTGCTAAATCCTCCTAAATCACGCAACGTATTGTTACAACTCTGGTCCCGACAAGAACAAAATCCACCTGGATATCTGAAACAAAGCATATTTATTACCCGTCGGCATTTGAACTAATACCATTTACATTATTTTTTGGTCGTCTTCTTTTGTTTACTTTGTTTTTAACATTTGTGATTAGAAAACAGCCTATTTTTGTATTGTAACCTTTTATGGCAGTCATTAGCCAGGTGTGTCGGATTAAAGTCGACTTAGATACACGGACATTACAGTTGCACAGTATAAAACGATGACCTGATGGAAGGGGGAGGTAGTCGAGCGATAACCACGAGCGGAGCAAGAAATGTGTACTACAATCAGGAATCTAATAAGTGATGGACTTAGCACGTTTTATTGAATATTGACGACATTACGTTTGGACTTGTTGTGTTCGGTTATATTTGTACCTGTGTTATACGTGTTCGTATAGTTCTTATGAAATCTATAGTAAATCTAACGGCATTTTAATTCGAGTCTCGCGAATCGTAAAAGTATTTTCAAGCTGTCACTATTAGCTAATTTTTCATGAAAGGGTTAATATATATTTTTACTAAAAGCGACTTTTTAGCGTTTTTTTAAATTTATTTACTTAAAGGAACAACAAACAACTACAATATAAAATATAATACATAATAAAATATAAAAAAGTTACAATAAGATGTGATAATAATATTGAAGCTAACGACGTTGTCCACATGAAATTTTTTACAAGATTAATAAAAGTACAAGAGGCACAAACATATTAACAATTGTGACGTTGCAAATTTGGCATTATTAGCCTTGCAACATCGACGTATAGTACTTCTTAAATCGGTTGTATTAACACCGCATTACATCTTTAATTTAGTCATTAGAAATCACGCGATGCCATTCCGCGACATCTCCATTAGCTTCGTCCTCCCTCACCTCACACCCCTCAGGGACAACCACGTGACTTATATATGCGCCGTTGCACCCCGCGCGCCTCTCGCCTCGCGCGCTTAAATACCGCGGCAGGCCCCGCGCCACTTTCTTCCGCCTCTCGACTTCATACAAGTTAGACACAGTATTAGTCTGTGATATTTTGGTTTAGATTCAGTGCAAGAAGACTATCAAGGTACGTAATATTCTTATTCGAAGCGTTTCCCCTGCGTGTCTCTTCTTCTTCATATCAGTAAGGCGTATCTACCTTACAGATGAACCTCGCGCCGTCGTATCATGCCAGCAGCCGACCGCCTGAAGGTCTGGCGAGGCTCGTCTACATTAATTAAGCGGCAGTACCTTTCTAACCCTTTTTAGGTAAGCATATTAGGGCTTCTATATTGTCTAGACTGGTTAGGTTCAAGAATCTCCCTTCGTAATAATTCTCATTTCCCCGACCGTGATTGCATTAGTGTTACAAAAGGTGTGCTCACTGGATAACCATATCGATTCCAGGGAGCCACGTGAGGGCATCATCCGACCTCACCAGCCACGTGAGGGCAGCATCCTTCCTCATCAGTCATATGAGGGCATCGTACCCTCCTCAGTCACGTGAGGGCATCATCCGACCTCATCAGCCAAGTGAGGGCAGCATCCTTCCTCATCAGTCATATGAGGGCATCGTACCCTCCTCGGCCACGTGAAGGCATTCTACCTCACCAACCACGCGAGAGCCATCGTGCCTCGCGCTGCCACGTGTGGGCATCCTCGCAGCCACATGAGGACTCGTACCCTCATCTTCATTATCCACTACGTGTCACGCGGCCACCGACGCCGGCAGTCTTACAGAGCGTCGGGGTATCTACTCCAGGCTTCGCGATCCTGGATGGTGCCCATAATCTTCGTCTTCATTCGTTAAATAATTTATATACCATTTCTTAAAACTACTATTCGTACCAGGCGGCATATCTCAATGTTAGGAACCGACTAGGTGACCCACATTCCCTGAGCTTTTACCTCGGACATCGGTCCATTAGTCTGGAGTCAGACGACCAGGGTGTCGACCCAATATCTTCCCCTGTGTCGGGTTTCGTACTATAATAAGTTAGCGTTAACTTCTTTAGAGTGTAATGTACTAAGGTGTACCTATTTTATACTCGTGTGACTGGCTCCCTAAGAAGAGGAAAGAATAAAGTAAAGTACTCATGTCTCTAATCTTTCATTTACAACCCACATAAATATATTTAACCCCCGGGGAAATAGTAATATAACACAATAAGTAAAAATAAGGATACATAATTAATTCAAAAACAATTTACAAAAAAAATATATATAAAAAATTATTCATTGATGAGAAGAAATGCAGCAAAGTTAGAACAGTAAAAATAAAAAGGTGGATTGCCTATGATGTGGAGATATCATTTGCTTTTGTAAAGCTATAACATTTATGATGATACGAGGTACAAAAGTAGCTCATTTTATTTGCCTTATAATTATCAAATGATTATTAGCTTTACATTAACACTAGCAGGTTAGAGATATGAAATCAATAACAATTTTTCACGTCCATGTTCTAAATCTATATTGACACCCGGTTTCTTACATACCTAAACATGTGTTACGAAATCATTGGGTCGTATCGAAAGCTGCAAATAGAGATAAACATTTAAATGCAGGCAAATATGGAGTGAATATTTGTTTTTTTTAATTGCTGGAGTACAGCAGACAGGCAGACAGCCCACTTGATGGAAAGCGGATACCATCGCCTATGGATATTTGTAACACCAAAGGTGCAACAAATGCGCTGCTTCGCTCTTAAGTGAGACTGGAACCTGGTCACTAATGCCGGAATACAACTAAAGGTAGTTATGGCGACATACTTCAGACCAGGGGTGGTAGCCATCCAGTCGGGCAAACGCCCCACCACCTGGCTGTGGGCTGTTTTGTCACCTTTTACGTCAGGCCGCCCGGCCGCAGGAAATTGTATTCTAACTCCGTTCCTGAACGGATAAAAATTTGATTGATGAACGTCCAGTAACAAAAATAATTTGGTATCGTACAATCCAGGGTCACTGTAGACAAAGATGTCAAGCATCAACGAGTATTGTTAAAGTTTTATTTAGCCTACCTCCAACTTGTTGATTTTAATTATTTAGCTGTAATTTTGTTTATTGTTCTTATTTACTCTATGGGTGCCTAATCTAATTTACCACCGCTTCGCAACATGTTGTGGCTTGGAGAGAAGAAGCGGCGTTAGAAACTATTCAGCAAACATGCCTACCTCTAATAGTTTTATATAATACTAGCTGACCCGGCCAACTTCGTACCGCCATATTTTCTGAATTCCTAAAAGACTTTGTGTCATGACACAAAAACAAAATCACAGTCCAGGTGATTAGGAGGATTCTAGAACCCGATCTCAGCGCCATCTACCGGTTCTAATTGCGAATCTAAATCATCCGGGAACCCACTCAAACACACAAAAACAAAATCACTAAAATCGCTCCCGGTGATTAGGAGGATTCTAGAACCCGATCTCAGCGCCATCTACCGTTTCCAATTGTGGATTTAAACCATCCCGGGACTCACTCAAACACACACACAATATTTCATCAAAATCGGTAAAGTCGTTCTCAAGTTATGCGCTTGCCAACACATTTTGCCATTCGTTTTTATATATAAGATTAGCTTCTGCCCGTGACTTCGTACGCGTGGAAAGGAAGTTAAAAAACACCCGCGATTTTGAAACATTTTTCATTGGTGCTCCGCTCCTATTGCTCTTAGCGTGATGGTTTATAGCCTGTAACCTTCATCAATAAATGGGCTATCTAACACTGATTTTTTTTTCAAATCAGACCAGCAGTTCCTGAGATTAGCGCGTTCAAGCAAACAAACAAAGAAACAAACTTATCTGCTTTACATATTATATATATATATATATATATATAATATGTATACGTATATATAAGATAAAACTCTCTCACTGACCACACCCTGTCAAATTATCCGCTTCTATTATGTTACGTTGCAGAGAAATTACTTTTAGTCTGTTATGAGCTATTTAAGTAATTAAAGCTTTTAACTATTCCACGGGAACTATTTAATTTTTCGGGATCAAAAGTATCCTATATGTTGACCAGGGATATAAGCTATCACCATAAAAATTCATGTAAATCGGTCCAGTCGTTTCTGAGATTAGCCGGTACAAACAGACAGACAAACAGACAAACAAAAAAATCTAAAAAAATCTCAATTAGTTCTATTTCACTCCTTACATCCCCCTGACTCGGTTTTTAGCATTTTTTTTAATTGCATTTCGACCTCTACAATTTTATTATAAGTATAGATTGAAACGGGTGGAAGGATAAATAAAAGAAATAATCAGTCAGGTTGGTTTGTGTTCCGGAGCACGCAGAAACCCATTCCTACCACATTACATATTCGTAAGCGTTGATAGAACAAGAAAGGGAGAGAGGTTCGCATGCGTCTCGCGGGTACCGACGACAGTCGGGGTCCCGGAGGCGCAGACATGCGCAAGACCTCCTCCCGTTACACCGCTGCAGGGACCCTCTAGCATCTAGGGAGCGGAGGAGTCTTTACCGCTGTTGAAGAAGTGAGTTTGCACTGCTTCCCGGGGCATTCTCAAGCACTGATGCGCTAGGATCAGCGTGGGCGTAACTACGTTCTAAGTCTCACGCTCTTCCTGCCATAAGCGCGGGGCACATGGGAGGAGGGTGGGTTTTAGTAGAGTATTGAGTCTTCACACAAGCCGGCGATTTGACTCTGGTGCCCATTCGTGGTCTCACCTCTCGTCGCTTTGGTCTTATCCCTAGTAAAGGACCCGGTAGTGTGCGAAATGCTTTTCCGCCGCCTTAAAAAAATCAATAAGCGTTGACAGAGGTTGATGCTGTTGATTTAAACCTCTTATTTAATAAAATGTTACTGAAATTAAAACTTATGAGGATGGCAAAAAGTGGATATGAAAGAAATAAACGTGTAATTCTTAGCATCTGAATTTATTTTTTATCTTGAGATTTCTCAATCATTAGTCTTTCGATCTCTTTTGCATTAGATTCAGGTGGGTCATTCCATTCTGCTTTTTCGGCAGTACCGAAAATAACGTAGATGAGGTTTGACGTAAGGTACAGACCCGCTGTGACGAAGAATACTTGCCGCCAGAGATATTCACTCTTCTGGAAAAGAAATTAACTTCCTAAAGACACAATCATGAGAACATATAAGTGTTGCGAATTATTAAATTTACGATATGGCGACAACTCACAACGACGTGAGCCCTCACAAGTTTTCCTCTTCAAGTCACACACAAGAATACCGCGTATTATTCACCTCGCATGAACGCCAATCGTGGCGACAATGACTGAGCATACCGCTATTACAAACTTAGGTTGCCTTCCGGTTAGCTTCCAATCTTCTTATTTCTTTAATTTATTGCATGACTTCAGCTAACAGGTAGACGGCCCACCTGATGTGGAGGTGTTACAAATCTCCATAAACGCTTTAGGCGATTAATGTGCTGCCGCTCTCTAAAGGGAGAATGGAACCTAGCCACCAATGCCCGAACACAACTCAAGGTAGTTATGGAGACATACACTAGACCAGGGATGGCAGCCATCCAGTCAGGCAATTAGCCAATCACCTGGCTGTGGGTTGTTTTTCGCCTCTTACAGATGCTGCACATATAAACACTACCCCCTTCGAGGCTAGCAGAACATTAGTAGTACCTTTGGTGTTTCATATGTCTACAGGCCAAGGTAACAACCTTCCACCAGGCAGGCCAGTGGCCTAATGTACTCCAGCAATAAAAAAGCATGAATTGAGTTTTTACACTATACTCACGACATCTGTAAGAATAAACCCGGTGACGATGGGTGCTAACGAAGCTACTAGATTCGAGGCGAAGTTGCTGATGCTCATCATCGTACCCGCGAAGTTGGGTGATATGTCTATGTGGTTTACCTGAAGAGAACAACGAAGCAGATAACATGTTATCCTTCTTTCAAAAATTGTGACTTTCGACTCACTTAAGTGATTTTACTCTCACTTGAATGATAATCTGTCGTAATTATTTGTAGCCGCAGACGTCCGATCATCACGGCGGCCGCTCACAAATGATCGGCAAGCGCGTAGCGCGTGCTCCTAGTCGGGCCCCCCGTATTTCCCTCCGCGCATACCTCACCTCTGTCACCGCGACACGTGTAAGCGCTCGAGTGCGCGTATTATTATTAATTGTTATGTTTTGTTTAGCAGCTAAATGTGTGCTGTATTGTAAAATATTAATCGGTATTTTGACCAAATAAACATGCATTCCTGAACTGCAATTCAAACACACAACATTCTTTCATTTACACCTGAAGACCTCCAAATATTCATAGCAGTAAATAGGTAGGAAAGTAACCCTGTCTGCACCTTCATTTGCTCCTTCTTCACGGTATTGAGAAAGAAAAGAATATTGTTGTCAATATTGATACTGAACATACAAAAGCCTTACATCATTTAATCAATAAAATAAAAGATTTTTTAAAATATTACTTAATTGACTTTGAAATTAAATATTCAACAGAATGATTTGTATCAAACTTACTTGAAAACCTAAGTGAGATGATATCTTAAAGGCGCAAATGATGACAAGCAATGTTTCAACTACATATATGTTCTTTGGGACATATGCTAAAACAATCAAGCCTAGAGCAGCTGGAACATAACCTGCAAGAAACAGAGAAAATTATAGAAATACATTCAATAATTTTATTTAAAATAAACAATTATCTAATATAAAACAATTTTCTTGACACTTGTACAAATATACTGAATAGCTATTGAAAAAATATATTAATAATAAATGTAAAATGCAAAATACCTAAAGTGGTAGCAAATTTTCTTGTGTTAGTGACAGTCATATATTTGTTAACAATAATCATATCTGTTAACCAACTGAAGAAGAAATTAGTACCCCACATAACCAAGAATGGCAGAGCTGTTAATAAGCCGTTCTGAAAAGTATGGAAAATATGATTGGAAACAGAGAAACATTGATTATTTTCCAAATAATTTCCTGATATAACGAAAAATAATACAAAACTTATATCTATAGTGAAACAACATAATTTGATTATATAAAAATTTAGCTTTTCGAGTAATATTTGGACTGTGTAATATCACGTCGAAATTGAAAGCAACACAAGACTAAATATATATTTCTAGTAAACGAGAAAAATAACAATATTAGGCAGATACTGCTGAGTCAGCAGTTAGAGCATAGCAGAACAATAGGAGTGTGCACAGTTCGGAGGTCTAAGTGTGTCGCTTGTTAAATTTTCTATTTTCTTGAATGAATCATTAAACATGGATATTTAGCAATACAATGAAAACGAAGACTACAATTAACCTCTATGTTAAATAATACACAGAGATATGGTAGAAATTGCTTAAGTAAAAAAAACATCTAAAATATTACTTACAGCTTTTATATTAACTCCCATCACCTTATCCATAAATGCAGGAACTTCTGAATATAAAACCAGTTGACCCCATGTGTTGCTAATATGAGCACAGACTATTGCAAACATTCCAGGATTGCGCAATAATTTAGACCATGGTACTGGCAAGGTTTTCTATAAAAATAAGGAATCTATGAATAAAGATATTTTTTTAGATCTTTGTACAGCTTGTAACCAATGATATTTTAAAACATAAGTATATCCATATCAAAATATTATCCAATGTAAGTACCTTCTCATAGCCTTGTTTTTGACCCATCCCTTCCTCGATATATCTTCTCTCAGCAATAGATATCTTGGGATGTTTTGATGGAGTATCAGCTAGCATAAACCAGATGACGACAGCTATTATGCCGGATAAAATACCATAGAACCTGAATATTCCAGGCCAGCCAAGTACTGAAGTTGAGATAAAACCTGTCATTGGGAGCCCCAAAACAGTTCCAAGTGCTTGCCCTAAAATACGACATGAAGTAAAAAACACAAAAAATACAAGAATGAAACACATTCTTGATGTTTTAAGCGCGATAACTTATTCGATTTTTATTATTCCCACTTTTCTGCCTCTTTGGAGTAGCTATTGAAACTTTTTAGAATGTGTTTGTTATTTTACACAATTAAGGAGTATGACCAGGTTAAACCTGTTAAACACATATATGAGATCTAATTTTTTATTAATATTTCATGCTGCGACAGATCCATTGCATGAAATTCTTAGCCATTATTTAGAAATACATTAATTAAAAACAAAACTATGGATTGAAACATTTCTGAGACGTTGTACGGTAAACCAATTTCGAATTTAGAAATAAATATTTGTTAGCTCGTCAGAGCCGTATAAGCTCATGACGAGCCTATTCATCAGAAGTTATCATGGCATGGCATGATGTATATGGGTATATTCATGGAATTGACATCTTTTGTGATCTTTGCCAATATAATGTTTCTATTGTTTAAATAACAATCATCTCTCTTGATATTAACACTGATTACGTTATAATTCACTTTGGCTAAAACAATGAATCGCAGTTCTTCGAAATACTTGGTGCGCTGGCGACCGTTCTCCAGAAGAGGTTATCTCTTCCTTCTTCCTGTCGCCCCACTTCCGTAGTCACGACGCTCCGCGAGAGTGATATTGACAACCTATCACTCTTGACAGTATGACAGTGTCGTTTCAGTGAACCACCTACATATTTAATGCAAATCTTAGTCATAAGATGAATGAACCAGGTCATAATTTGGAGAAACTTTATTAGTAGAGTTATTATTATTAAGGGCACAACCATAGGGAAGAGTCAAGGGATGGGAGGATATTACGCTATTGTGCGCTTGGAGGTCATAAGACTTGCTAGGAAGGGGTTTAGGTCGGCGAACAATGGGAACAGATTTCTTATAAGACCAGGTAGAATAATCTTATAAGAGGGTGAGATTAAAAATATGAATCAGGGGACGGAGAGGGTGGAAGATCTGTTAATGTAAACCAGTTTACCAGGAAGAGAAGCATTAACAATATTAGAGAAGGGTCTACGTAGACGTGGGAAATGTTTAGCTGCTTCCATATAGATTATATTATCCTGGGACTTAGCTAGTTTTATTACTTTTTGTCGAAGATGCTCGGGGTTATGGCGTCAATAGCCAAATGACTTCCTGACCAGAATAAGCATAACACATTTTCACCGGTATTACAGGCAGTGCAATCGTGAGAACCGGCACAGCTAGAGCAACGAGGAGAGGAATGGCACTGGTCGTAGACATGGCCAAACCGATAGCATCTGTGACACTGAATAGTGGGTAGTGTGTATAATTTCATTGGCAGAGACATATTGAAGCAATAATCATAGTCAGGCAAGACTTGGCCTAATAGGGTAAGAACTACGATACCAGTAGGTAGGTTCCCAAACCGTGTTCCCGTTGATACGCTTTTTTTATTTAGACGCCTTGCCTTAATTACTAGAGAAGCACTGGAACGAATTCAGTTAATTCAACCAGTTCTTGCAGTAACTTTGAATTTGAGTGAGGACTCCCACACGCGTAATCTGGAAACGAGGAATAGAGGTGGATAGGTTATGAGAGGTAAGAATAGGGTAAGAAACAAAATAATTAACGTTTTTTGAAATAAGATAAGCAGAGATATGTAGGAAAAATCCGAAAGTAAATTTTTCAATACATCTATAGTTTATCTGACACCTGACAATTCTCCCCAGCTCATTTTAATAATCAAAGTAGTTACAAGTCATGATATTACTCCTACTACGACATATTTCATAACGTCTATAAAATCCGATGACAAGTCTATGGATAAAACTAATAATATGTGCTGTTTTCATCCAAGTTCCGAATGCACTTATGCAATAAACATGAAGAAGAGCGATTTGAGAGTGAGGATTTTTTAAAGAAAAATGCGGCATGTTTAAATTGTTTGATGAAAGGACACATAGCTAAGAAATGCAAAAAACTAAATACGTAGTCTATGGCAGACGATACTTCACATTAATGTGTGCATATTTGCCTAAGCCTACTGCATGTAGATCAAGGACTAATGATGAGCCTCAGAATTTACAAGCAAGTATACTAACACATACTGTATCCAATAATGATAAGTTAGCTTCACATGCTCTTTGCTGTCATAATAATGTTGAGGATTTTGGAAAATTAGAAACATTCTTCTCTTCAAGCCACAACATGTTGCGAATCGGCGGTAAATCAGTTGAGGCTCCCATATAGTAAATTATTATTTATTTATATAACCAAAGAACAAAATTGGAACTAAATTATTAAAATAAACAAAAATAAAACTTTAACAACACTCTCAACTCACAACAACTCATTGACACTTGACATCTTGGCTTCCATGATCACGGCTACTGAAAAGTGGCCGAAACTTCAGAATAATAAAAATCAAATAAATTACCGCGCTTAAAACCGTTAAAACTTTTATTGTGTATACTAGTCGCGAAAACTTAGGAAAAAAACACATTCTAGAGGCTAAAAATAGAATAGAAAATGTCGTCGTATATATATATATATATATATATATATATATATATATATATATATATATATATATATATATATATATATATATATATATATATATATATATTCAAATTTTCGCAACGTGTTATTGCTGTTAAGGAGAAGAAGCGGCAAGAAACTCCCCAGCAACACGTCTAGCTAAAAATTGTTTTTCTTTATATTAGTTGTTCTATTTATATTTAAGTTCTTTTTTTTAAGTTTTATAGAGAATTATGTTACAGAATGACTTTTGAAGAATTAATGGAGTTGTAGCAAACAGTGCATATTCAATAAGACTGAACGCAATAAAAGGATAGAAAATATTATTATAGTTATAAATATAAAGACATACCGTACTAATTTTTTTTTGCAACATACTCCATATATTTCTTACAAATACGGCAAGACAAAAACATTACACTCGTACAAAACACAGTATAAGAGGTTGGAGCGAGCTGCTATGTAACTGAAGTTTTGTCATTTAAATATTCTTCAATAGTGTAGTATCCCTTTTTAAGCAAGATACTTTTTAATTTGGTTTTGAATTTAGTGAAGGGCAGATCTAACATTTCACTCGGAATCTTATTGAAGAAGCGTATACCAACCCCCAAGAAAGAAGACAATACTTTTTATAACCTAAAAGATGGCAATATCAGTTTATTACAATGCCTGGTGTTGAAATTGTGAACATCCTTATACTGCTTGTAGGCACTCAAATTATTACGAATATAAATTATATTATTGAAAATATATTGGCAGGCGACCGTCATAATACCGATTTCCTTAAAACGTTCCCTAAGAGACACCCGAGGGCCGAGGTTGTAAATTGACCTTACGGCTCTTTTTTGTAAAACAAATATAGTCTCTAAGTCAACAGCGTTGCCCCAAAGTAAAATACCATAGGACATGACACTATGAAAATAACTAAAATAAACTAGTCTAGCAGTCTCTTCGTCAGTGAACTGCCTAACTCTTCTGACCGCATATGCAGCAGAACTAAGCTTTCCTGAGAGACTAGATACATGAGCGCCCCACTGGAGTTTGTGATCTAGGTTAATGCCTAAGAATACAGTTGAATCTGCTATGTTAAGTCTAGTGTCGTTAAGAGAAATATTAACATCGTATTCCTTTACATTGGGCATAACAAACTTAACACATTTAGTTTTATTCGGATTGAGTGATAAGTTATTTACGGTAAACCACTTGGATATTTGGGTTAAGGCGTTGTTTACGTCGTCAAAGTTCTGTTTATTTCAGTCAACTTTAAATATAAGTGACGTGTCATCAGCAAACAACACTACCTCACACATATCATTAATAAAATATGGCAAATCATTAATATATATCAAAAACAAAAAGGGACCTAGAATAGAGCCCTGGGGCACACCCATAGATATGCCAGTCTCACGAGATTTGATATTGTTAATTT
This sequence comes from Dendrolimus pini, assembly GCA_949752895.1. Taxonomy (NCBI): domain Eukaryota; kingdom Metazoa; phylum Arthropoda; class Insecta; order Lepidoptera; family Lasiocampidae; genus Dendrolimus; species Dendrolimus pini. The sequence continues at coordinate 380,782 of OX457138.1, read as the reverse complement.
CAACGCTTTGGGATCTATTATTTATAATCGCCATAAATACCATAATAATTGAGCTTTTTTAGGAGGGTCACGTGTTCAACGCAATCTAATGCCTTGGACAGGTCACAGAATACACCAATGGCATTCTGTGACCCTTTCCAAGCACCATAAATGTGCTTTAGAAGCTCAGCATCTGCATCGGTAGTGGAACGACCTTTGGTGAACCCGAACTGTTTAGTATGAATTAATTTATCAATAATAAAATGTGAGAGCAGTTGATTTAAAATTATTTTTTCAAAAACCTTGCTTAAGGTTGGTAAAATAGAAATTGGCCTAAAGTTGGAGGGGTCGTTTTTGTTTCCACTTTTAAATATAGGAATAACTTTGCTAACTTTCATTAAGTCGGGAAATACTCCTTTATCTATACATCGATTAAATATTTGTACTGGTGGTAGAGCAATAGTGCATATTAAGTCATTTAATACTTTTAAGGATATACCCCAAAAGTCAGCAGTGTTTTTAATATTTAGTGATTTAAACGTTTTTACAATATCATCTGTATCTATATGATTAAATTTGAATGATATATTACATAGATCAACGCACTGTGTCATCAGCAGCTCAGCTTCCAGTGGTGATGATGACAAAGAGCTAGTTATTAAAGTTGGTATATCCCTAAAATATTCATTAAATGTTTGTGCGATTTCAAAGTTATTAGTATATATATATATGTCGGAGGGAAGCTATAATTGGATGGATTATTGACTGGATGTATAACGCACAATATTATTTGTTTACATTTTAATTACTTCTAAAATTCTTAATTTAATTTGATTTGTTAAATATTTCTATAACTTAAAAATCGTTCTAACCTAATAAAAGTTATGAATATTGTAATTGAATAAACGACCAATCAGAGCAGAGCATATGGCTCCGAGCGGGGTCAGACGCCCTCTATACTTTAGTAGTATCTACTTCGGTAGACGGAGGAGTTTTTGTGGCACATTTGGTTGGTGGCAACAGGTCGAGTTGGACCTTTGAGAATATTAAAGAAAGTAGAAGCTTGGAAGTATGAGCGGTGCCCTGAACCCGCTGCTCGGTCTAAACTATGTTAAAATGTCTTTTAAATCTAAATTAAAAGTGTATAAACCGTGGCCATCGTGTTTTATGCTCGCATTTTACCCTGATGACGCCCACTAAACCTGAAATAACTAAAGATGTCGTGAGAACGAGGCCGTTCTCCGACATATATATATATATATATATATATATATATATATATATATATCAAGTGAAACAGAACTAACTCAGATTCAAACTATTTCTAACTAAAGGCTGATGTTATGGCACATTGATGTAGTAATACTTGTAATAAAGGACTAGCAAATTATTCTTTATTATACCCAGATAACGTGTCGACAGCTTACATGAACAATAACAAAGGCAATATAAACTTACCACCGTAACTTAACCCGGCTAATCGACCCCGTTCTTCCAATGGTGCCCATTTCCCAAAAAACGTATGCATTCCTGGTACAATACATGCCTGAGTTAATCCTTGGACAACTCTCAGTATCACCATACATATCCAGCCACCCTGAAATGGCGAATTAACATTCAAGATAGATAGATAAATAACACTTTGTTGCTCACCGAAATAAACAAATGCGAAAACAAAATGCAATACTTGTTGGCAAAACAACAATTTGCTTACAATTTAACACGTATTAGAAATTAATGTCTCGTAGATACAAAAACTTAAAAGTTATTCACATGGAGTTTATGGCACGTTTTGGGGCGAGAATCGTATACTATTTACGTAGGTGAAACTCTTTAGACAATAATCGCATTGACATGTTTACATTCAAACAAAAAGTCGCCTACGAGTATGTCATACTATAATCGTAAGGTCAAAGTCAAAGTAATTTATTTGTTTGAAACATGGACAATTTTGCAGATGTTATGCTAAGTCTTGAGTTACATGTTTCGCCTTGACTGGCATACAAACTTTTTGTAGTTTCGGTTACAAGCCGTTTGTTGTCCTTACGACTACACAGATTTTATGATTATTAATATAATTAATTAATTATTGATTATGATGATCCTAGTTACAATTTAAACAAATATTAACTATACAATTATGACTCTTTTAGTAAGTATAAGTATTATTTATAGAAACAATTAATTTAAAAATAATGTCATTAACAATTTTATATAATTTAGTCAATTAATTAAGTTATTGTTACTGGTCTATTTAAAATTAAAATATTCATCGGTAGTATAAAATGCCATGCGTATCAGCCACTCTGCTATTTTTATTTTAAAATATTTTAAGGGAGTGACTTAAAATTTTCGGGTAAATGGTTATAGATATTAACACACATGGAGTAAAAGCTTCTTTGGCATATTACAGTTCTACTATTGGGCAGCATAAGTCGATTAGGATTTCTTGAATTAAAGGTACTAATATCTTTAAATCTTACGAACTGTTTAGGATGATTCTTAACAAATATGCATGTTTCGTAAATATACAAGCAGGGTAATGTTAGAAGTTTATACTTTTTAAATAGAGGTTTGCAGCTTACAGTAAGTGAAATATCGGCTATTGCACGAACACATTGTTTTTGAGCAATAAATGCTTTGGATATGTGTACCGAATTTCCCCATAACAGTACGCCATATCTAAGATTTGAGGCGACGTATACGTCGTATGCATTTATTGAAGTGTTTTGGTTGCTTACTTTTCCTAGCCTCCATAAAGCATATGCAAAGTTGTTAATTTTTGTACATAGCTTATCTATGTGTTGTTTCCACGTACAACAATCATCTATAATAATGCCAAGAATTAGGTAGGTAATTATCACACTGATTTTTATTTACACTACGACATAAGTCGCATTGAGATATTTGCCTACGATTGCTCGACTTATCAAAACTAGAACTCGTATGACATTTATTCAAGTTCATACGAGTATCGTACAAAACAGTTTTGACCGATTTGAACGCGAGGCTTGCCTTTTGTGCTGATGAGCACGGTATTTTGTATTTTGTTTACACAGACATGTCAGTCATTTAATGTTCAGACGATTATCGCTCTTCCACATCCAATATCGTATGTTTAGTTTGCATGATAACATTTTTTGAAGTTATACTTCTTTTGGCGTGTTAAGGAAAAATAATGAGAGTAAATTTTTACGACCGTCACGAAAAATCGACACCCACCCTGAAGTTAGCTATAATCAACATTTTAGTTTTTCTATTGTTAGTGTCGTTTGTTATACAAACGTAGAATAAAGCGAAAGATAAAAAAAAATCTTTAAATGTTATTTTATCTTGTTACGCCAAAGAAGTATAACTTCTAACGCGTGTACATAAGTACACACACACTTTTTTTTCATGCTTTCGGCAATCGTATTTTGGAGGAAAGAAACTCTCTCCATATAATTGGCCCTTAAACTTTATAAAAAGACTTTTGTTATCACTTTATGGGCTACGTGTGGACTCGTACCTCGGGATATGAAAACTTTCAATAAACTAAAGATTTTATTCCATTTATCAAAAGGCTTGTAGTTGGTCTAGAAATCATATGTTATACCATTGTGGACACTGTTGAATATTCTGAATATTAATCAGTTAACAGATTAACCTCCATGGTATGGTGTGGTGTGATGACCACATTTAAAATATGTTACTTTTCTAATTCCACCTATCGTCAACGCATCGTGGATAATTATATTAGAATAATTATCTTATAAAGAAATATTATGCATCAGACCAGTCATACATAATTATAAACAATACAAGGCGAAAGTAAGAGAGATAAGAATTTACAAGCTCATAACACCATTGATAATAATCATAATTCCTGTTTGTTATTTGCTCAATGTGCTGTAATATATTTAATGGAATTTTTTTTATATGGTATCCTTCTGATTGGTTCAATAAAAAAACATCAAATTGGTAGAGAACATGGTGATGGGTTTCAGTGTGTAGGCTTAGGTCACAAACCATGGTTGCTTAGCGGATAATGCTCTCTAGTACAAAACTCTCATCTTAAAAGAAATGTAAATTCGAATCTTAGCTGACACAAGACTTGATGAAACTTGACAAAACTTTTATAATACAGAAATAATGTTTTTACGAGTTTATAGCTTATTGGCAGTCAATCCGGGATGAAACCTTAATTTGACTAACTGGACTACAACGTGTTAAACACGCTAATCGGTATTACGAAAGCCTGAGCGTTAGATTGCCCGTTCTCTTTAAAATGGCGAAGCACTCACACACGAAGGACCTCTGTAGACTATCAACATAATTATATACTTGCCGCTTGTAGATATAACATGTTGCGAAACAATTTACATTGGATATGAAGTAGATTTCATTTCTATTCCACAGGAATTTCAAGACCAATTACAACGATAAAGTTACTCACATAATAAGCCCCTAAAGGTAGCGTTATAGAAATGATACAATTTACACTCAAAGCTCCAGTTAAGAGGTATCTAGCACCAAATTTATGAGCCAATTGTCCAGCAGGTATCTGTAGGAGCATATAGCCCCAGAAAAACGAAGATATCAGAGTATCTTGGGTTTTTTTGTTCCATTTGAATTGAGGATACTGAAATCAAAATAAAGGCAATTTTTTAAAAATATTTCTTTTATTTTATATAACGACTATTATATATAACCTTTGAGGGGACTTAGTGGTCTTTGTAAAACGTTATTTGTCAGGCTGGAACTTAAGCACCTCAAAGAATTTTTCTTTTTATTCAACCAAGTAATGCTGCCTAATAGGTACGCTGCTTGGTTACATATAATTGTATTTTCACTTTATTTTATTTTATTTTTAAGTAAGGTTTGTTTCTACTGCATAGCTTTAGTTGGACCACTATTTCTGTAATACTAGTTAAACATATAATAACTCTAATTAAGATTACCACCATATTATACTATATAATATTTTCTCTTGCGCTCTGTCTTATTGAATATGCACTGTTTGCTACAACTCCATTAATTCTTCAAAAGTCATTCTGTATCATAATTCTGTATAAAACTAAAAAAAAAACTTAAATATAAACAGAACAACAAATATAAAGAAAAACAATTTTTAGCTAGACGTGTTGCTGGGGAGTTTTTTGCCGCTTCTTCTCCCTAACAGCAATAACACGTACATAGACTAGGAAGTAAAATTAAATTTAAACCTATATGTATGACCTTTAAAAGGTGTTCTTCAGTGGTACTTACTTTGAATAAAAACTTTTGAATTTGAGAATTTTATCATTTACCGTCTCATTCGGTGTTGTTTTAAAAATGGTTCATTAATTAAATGTAGCAAAAAATGAGTTTTCAGTTTGAGTATACAATTATTGTAACATAATATAACTAACACACCATAAAATATCGGATGAAAATATTAATACTTACAGGAGGTACTAACAATAAAGCGTTGAAAAATCCGTCACTAATGAATTCTACACCTTTGTCGTCAACAACTGCACCGTCATATGTATGGTTTGTGTCATTAACAGTTATTATTGCGACATGATAGTCAGTCATGGCTACCAGAGACACGCCCATAAGAGCTCTCATGCTGTATGCTATTGTTAAAGCAAAGAACAGTATCACACACTGCTGATGTCTGAATCCCCATCCTGCAACTGTCAGTTAAAAGTGATCTAAATTCATTAACGATAAGGTCAAGAGTAGATAAATACCAGTTTCTAAGTATATTTATGCTTAAAAATGAAAGGAATTCGATAAAAGGTCACGGCGAAACTGTATTTTCATGTCGGCGGTCCAAAAATAGAAGCCCAAAAAATATAATAATTATGAACACTACTATATGTCAGAACGTAGACGAAATCAAAACAAGTCTTAATTCCATAATTTAATGGCTGGATAATAATGATTTACACACAAGAAGAAAATTATAAGTCATTAGGCCAAATGACAATGTGTCGACCTAAACCTTAATTCCTTTTGTCCTTCTAAACCCTTCCCTGTCCATAAACTCGGCAAAAAAAAAGAAACAAAAGGAAAACCTGAAGATATCAAGAGATGGCGCCATCTGTCTACGCGGTCGACTGCAAACGTCAAAATCATGTAAAAAAATTTTCTCTCTCAACCGACACGACACGTACGTGCAAGTTAAAAACAAAAATTAAAAAATAATCAAATCTGTGCGGGGTCCAGGTGCGAGGATCAAAGCCGGGTGAGTCCCTTTTCCTTCCTTGCCCTCACATACGACACAACATTATTATTTATCATATTTTGTGGTCACTTCGAGCGCGAATGTCTTATGGGTTTTTGGGTTCAATTTCATAAGAAAACTCCAATATACAGTTTCATATCATTGCAAACATTCGCTAAAATCAATATTCAATCATAGTTTAACGTTTTCCAAGTGTAAATTACTTGTATTTCATCAATCTATGCTTAAAGAAAAGATTTCATATCTACCTACTTCAACTTTAGTACGGATCATTTTATATTACAATTACAATGGCTCCAAACGATAACTCGCAATTATTACTTCTTACTACGCGAAAAGAATACATATTTCGTGAAATACAAATATTATACGATTTGTCGAATGATATTTTAATAAAAAATAAAACTGGTATAGGAACATTTAAAAGTAGATACAAACGTATTGAATCGATTCGTTCAGAATTCATAGAGGTAGTGAACGAAATTAATAAGTTAATCTTAAAAATTGATCCAGAAAAAACAATTGACTACAAATGTGTAGAATCTTTCGATACATTGTACTATGCCGTTCATGCCGCAGCGCAGGAATTATTGCCGACCGCGTCGCCCGTGGATCGAGGCGGCGGTACCGGCGCGCTAGCCTCCGCCAGCGCGGGTACAGGCGCAACGTTGAAACCTAGCGCTCAAGCAAGGCTACCTAAAATTGAATTGCCCAAATTTGATGGAAACATAGAATTATGGCAAACTTTTTATGATACATTCTTATCACTGATTCATGATAACCTAAACTTGTCAGCTATTGAAAAATTCCATTACCTATTGTCTAGCCTTTCAGGATCAGCATTGTCGGTGGCTAAGGGAGTGCCAGTAACAGCAAACAATTATAGCATAGTTTTTGATGCTCTTGTTAACCGTTTTCAAAATAAACGTATTTTGGCAACTAATTATTTAAATAAAATTTGTAATTATCCAACAATGAAATTTTGTAACTTAAATGAATTGAGAAACATGACTAGTGTATTATATGAATCAGCTAATGCTCTCAAGGCTATTGGTATCCCAGACTTAGGGGAATTTATTTTATTTTATTTAGCTTCATGTAACCTCGATAATGATACCCGTAAACGTTTCGAATCTCAAAACAATGAACAACTTCCCACTTTTGAGAGTTTACTAAGTTTTTTACAAAGCTATGTCAAGATATTGGAGGCAAGCGAACCGAGTGTTACACGAATGCATCACACGATCACTCCGCAGAGGATTCAGCAGCGAACAACTAACTATAGAAATCCAGACACTCGTACCAGGACTTACAATCAAGAAAAACGTTCTGTGTCTTTGCCAGTTAATACAGATACATATGCAGATTCGAACACAATTAATGTGGAATCGCATACGTACCCAGGGCCGTACTTGGATTATATGACACCTGAAAACACAGGGCCGTACTTGAATTCCATGTCATATTCTAATACAGGGCCGTACTTCGACTCCATGTTATGTAACAATACAGGGCCGCACTCTGATTGCGAACCATACCAAGAAGCAAATCCAAATTATAATTTGACATGTGACCACCCACCTACGGGGACATACTCAGCTGCAGTTTCATACAATATCAATAAATTTCCTGACTGCGTTTGTTGTGGTTTTTCTCATCATGGTATTTATAAATGCCCATTATTTTATGCGTACAATTTAATGGGTCGGAAAAAACTTGTTGAGGAAAAGCAACTCTGCACTAACTGTCTACGTCCAAACCATAGTATTGATAAGTGCCAGTCAAAATCTAATTGTACTAAATGTAATGCACGCCACCATTCTTTGTTGCATGAGTCTCATCCAGTGATTACCGCAACTAGTAAGTCCAGTAGTGATTTAGAACCCTCTTCGCTGCCATTAAACTCCGGGGTTACTATGAACTCCACGAGCACTAGTGCATATGTCGGCGATAGTCTGGCAATGGTAATTCTCGGTACATGTAAAGTACGCGTGCGTGGTCCGGCAGGCACCCTGAAAATTCGTGCCCTTATTGATAGCGGGGCGCAAGACTGCTTTATGACAACCGCTTGCGCAAGGCGTCTCGGTGTACCCATACGACGATGTAATATTACCGTGGCAGGCTTAGGTCAAAACGCCGTGCATAAAATCCAGGGTATAACATCATGTTCAGTACAACCACAAGATGTTGACAATCCATGTTTTGATATTAACCCAATAATTATGGATACAATAACTAATAAGATGCCGTCTATAGAAATAAGTCATGATGTTCGCAAATCATGTAAGCATTTGGTATTTGCTGACGATGAGTTTGATAAACCGAACGATATCGATCTACTCCTGGGTGCGGAATTATTTCACGAATTCTACGATGGGCGTCGTCTGGAATTGGGTCCTGGTCTCCCAGTTGCATTGCATAGTGTGTTTGGCTGGGTGATTACTGGCAAATTAGAGTCAAGTCATCGACCTCCACATAATACGACTTCTTCACTTTTAACCACACTTGCCTTGGACCAGACAATAAAGCGATTTTGGGAAATTGAAGAACCACCGGTAAAAAAAATTAAAAACCCGGATGATGAAAAATGCGAACACTTGTATTCTAAGTTAGTGACCCGGAATCCAGATGGTAGATACGTAGTTCCTATATTGCTTAAGGAACCTACCGACGTCTTAGGAAACTCGTATAGTTCAGCCTTAAAACGTCTCTTCAATCTTGAGAGACGGTTCGTTCATAACAGTGAGTTAAAGGAAAATTATATTAACTTTATGCGGGAATATTCTAATTTAAACCACATGAAACTCGTCGAGCGACCCATGCGTACCTCAAACATCATACCCCATCATTGTGTCGTGAGACCAGACAGTTCTACTACAAAGCTTAGAGTTGTATTTGATGGTAGCGCGAAGACTTCCAATGGCAAAGCACTAAATGATCTCGTTTATATTGGTCCAAAACTTCAAAATGACATAGTGGATATAGTCACAAAGTTTAGAATTCCAAAGGTTGTGTTTACGGCAGATATTTCAAAAATGTACCGAAATATTCAACTAAGACCTGAAGATCGAATTTATCAGCATATCCTATGGCGTGATTCTTCAAATGATCCTGTTAGTGAATTCGAACTTGCCACGGTTACATATGGCGTGAGTAGTTCGCCCTATTTAGCCATTCGCACTTTACATCAACTAGCGGATGACCATGGAGCACAATGGCCTCAGGCGGCTGCCATTCTTAAACACGATACATTCATGGATGATATTACTGCTGGAGCGCCTTCTTTGGAAGAAGCTGTTAAATTAAAGACGGAACTGGTTGACTTACTAGATTGTGGAAAGTTTGAACTAAGAAAATGGAGTAGTAATTCACTGGAATTTTTATCTGAATTACCAATAGACCACTGCCAAATACCGAAGCCCTTTTGTGATGAAAGCAATCAACATACCCTTAAAATACTTGGCATCCAGTGGGATCCCTCCCAAGATAGGTTTACTTATACAATGTCAGAATTGGACAAGAAATGTACGAAGCGCATAATTTTGTCCAACATCGCTCGTATTTATGACCCTCTTGGTTGGTTGACACCAGTAGTACTTATAGCAAAGTTGTTAATGCAACAGCTTTGGCAACTTCAGTTGAACTGGGATGAGCCTGTTCCTAATGAGATTCAACTACAGTGGCTTAACTTTTGTTCTGAATTACAAAATCTGCATAAAGTTCAGATCCCTCGTAGAATTAGTACTTCCACTACGACCAGCTTCGAACTTATTGGCTTTAGTGATGGCTCCATGAAGGCTTATGGGTGCTGTATTTATTTGCGCTCATCAGATTACATCAGAACGTTCTCTCACTTGCTTATTGCTAAGTCCAGAGTCGCACCGTTGAAGTTATTAACCGTTAACCGCTTGGAACTTCTTGGCGCAGTATTGTTAGCTCGTGTCTTGAAACATATGTTTCAGTTGCTTCACCCACTAATTGCAATTTCTAAAGTGACCGCGTTCACAGACAGCAGCACTGTGTTAAGTTGGCTACATATTCCTCCATATAAGCTGAAGACGTTTGTTTCGCATCGTGTCATTAAGGCTACTGACAACATAGCAATAGAAAACTGGAAACATGTTTCTTCGCATGAGAATCCTGCAGATTTGTGTAGCCGAGGTTCGAGCTGCTCGGAAATCATATCGTCGTCTACCTGGTGGAATGGGCCAAAATGGCTAATTGATCATGTTGAGAATTGGCCCGTTCAAAAACAACATATATCAATGGATAACATACCAGAACTCAAAAAACCATCTAATTCATCGTTTCTCCTTATCAATTCTGAAGAGACTAACTTAATTTCCAATATGTTAGACAGAAGTTCGTCTTTTTCACGAGCACAGCGCGTTGTAGCTTGGTGTTTACGTTTTATTAACAACGCAAAAGGTAATAAATTAGTACGCGTTACTTCTGGGTTGACTACTGATGAATTAGAAGTGGCACTTCGGACACTAGTAAAAACAGAACAAACGAAAGGATTTTCTGAAGAAATTAATTGCATCAAGAGGCAAGAAAACTGTAGCCGTGCTATACAGAAGCTTAATCCCTATATTGATGAAATGGGTCTTCTACGAGTAGGTGGGCGACTTAAAAACTCTCTTTTACCACAAACTGCGATTTATCCTTTGCTATTACCTAAATCGTCTCGTCTGTCTTTATTGTTGATTGACTATTTTCATCGACTTTATTTACATTGTGGACCGCGTACTTTACAATCCCTGATATTGAGGCAATTTTGGATATTGAGTATCCGCAATTTGATTCGCTCACGTTTGTCGAAATGTGTGATATGTTTCAAGGTGAATCCAAAAATTAATCATCCTTTGATGGGTGACTTACCACCTCCCAGAGTTCGACCTTCAAGATGCTTTCAAAATATAGGAATTGATTTTGCAGGACCATTTCATATTAAGGAAAGTCGTAGACGAAACGCTCGTATTAACAAAGCATATCTCTGTGTGATAGTATGTTTGGCAGTAAAAGCCATACACATAGAAGTCGTTTCGGATTTGTCGACCCCTGCCTTCATTGCAGCTCTAGATCGATTCGTGTCCCGTCGTGGCCTCTGCAATCAGATCGTGTCAGATTGTGGTACTAACTTTATAGGAGCTCGACGGTACTTGAGTGAAGTTAATCATTTTTTAGTAAATTCTAAAAGGGAAATCTGTGAAAATTTAACAAAACGTCAAATAATTTGGAATTTTAATCCTCCCACGGGTAGTCATTTTGGTGGAATATTTGAAAGTGGTGTGAAATCAATGAAATATCACTTAAAACGTGTAGTGGGTTTACAGGTACTTACCTTCGAAGAATTGAATACAGTAGTTACAAAAATAGAAGCTATCCTAAATTCACGTCCACTTTGTGTAATATCTTCAGATCCTAATGAAGTTGATGTTCTGACACCTGGTCATTTTCTGACTGGAGGTCCGTTAGTGGCTCTACCTGAACCTCAATTGGAAAATAAACACATATCTGCTCGTGAACGGTGGCAAATGGTACAAAAAATTACTCAATGTTTTTGGCGTATTTGGCAACAGGATTACCTTCATACCCTCCAGCAACGATTAAAATGGTTCCATAATCAGGCAAATTTAAAAATTGGAGATGTAGTAGTGATTGTGGATCAAAATGTTACTCCGCTAGAATGGCGACTAGGAAAAATAATTGCTATTCATCCTGGTTCGGACGGTATAGTACGTGTTGTTACACTACGCACTGAAAAGGGTGTTTTCAAACGACCGGTTGTAAAAGTATGTCCCCTGCCTCTATCCAATTAAAAAAATAAAATAAAAATTAATATAAATTCAAATATAAAAATAGTTTACATAATAAGTTAAGTTTAGTTTCAAAGTATAGTATACATAATCCTATGTTTTCTTTAAGCACTAGATAGATAGATGTTCCAGTTATAATTAATATTTTGAATTTGTGTCCGCCATTATTACTTTTGGTAGAATTTTCAGTTGTATCCATTCAAATTATATCACCTCTGGCATAATGCTAATTTCATATTATTTTAGAAATCCCTAAAGGAATTTCTAGAGGGGGGACATGTGTCGACCTAAACCTTAATTCCTTTTGTCCTTCTAAACCCTTCCCTGTCCATAAACTCGGCAAAAAAAAAGAAACAAAAGGAAAACCTGAAGATATCAAGAGATGGCGCCATCTGTCTACGCGGTCGACTGCAAACGTCAAAATCATGTAAAAAAATTTTCTCTCTCAACCGACACGACACGTACGTGCAAGTTAAAAACAAAAATTAAAAAATAATCAAATCTGTGCGGGGTCCAGGTGCGAGGATCAAAGCCGGGTGAGTCCCTTTTCCTTCCTTGCCCTCACATACGACACAACATTATTATTTATCAGACAATAATTACATTATTGTTTTGTTTTTATTTTTAATTGCGCGAATTTAGTAGACAGGCAGACGGCCCACTTGATAGAAAGCAGTTATCATCGCCTATGGACATTTGCAACACTAAAGGTGCTACAAATGCGTTGCTGCTCTCTTAAAGGAGACTGGAACCTGGTCACCAATACCGGCACACAACTCGAGGTTCTTATAGCGACATACCATAGACCCTGGTCTATGGTATGTCGCTATATAGCCATCCAGTCGAGCAAATGCCCTGGCAAATCTGGCATCTGATTGTAACATAGTATAATAAAAGCATACATTTTTCTTAAAATAATAAAATACTTAATATAATACAAAATAAATATAGTAAATGGAATAAAATGATATCATCTTCTTAATCAATGTAATAATTACCTTTGAAATCACTTTCTATTTTCTGTTCTTGACTCACACGTCTGTCTTCATTCATAATTACGTATTATTTAAAATTCCTTTGAAGCCTTCTTATCATTGGAATAAAAAAAAAATAAAGAATAAACTTTTTGTATGTAGATACAACATCACAGTTTACTTGTTTGAGCAAGTTGCTATCTTTAGTATAATATTTTAATATATATTTATATAACACAAAAAAATGAATTATTACAGTGATTATTTTAGATCAGTTTCGGTACAATACCCTCACGAGTTCGTACCGACATACTTGTATACTTGGAAGTTTTATCATGTATTTATTTTTAAGAAGCGTGTTCCCCGCGGCTGGGCCGCATGTAAATCTGCAGGTAGTAGTTTTATGATACTTACATAAAAACTGAATAAGGTTTTTTTTATATAGTCTAGACCTTCAATGACAATTTATTTAACTGATGATGAAATCTCTTAAAAATTCTACCTACATTATTGTATATACATGTGTTATCTATCATCACTTAACGTCATTAACAATTAATAACAATGTCACATCACAAATAACGCATTAAGCTACATCTGCGTGAAACGGTCAATAACTATAACATTATCCCAGATGAAAAAGTAGCATAATGTAAAAACCCATGACTTATTTTTTTTTTAATGTTTTAAAGAATTTATAAAAACAGGATAAGGAATTAAATATCGTTGGTAAGCTAAAAAAAACGAATACGAAGGATGATTTATAATGGGTTTTTTTTATTGCAGGAGTGCAGCAGAGAGGCAGACGGTCCACTTGATGGAAAGCGGTTACCATCGCCTATGGACATTTGCAACACCAAAGGTGCTACAAATGCGCTGCTGCTCTCTTAAGGGAGACTGGAACCTAGTTACTAATGCCGGAACACAACACAAGGTTGTTATAGCGGCATACTCTAGACCAGGGGTGGTCGCCATCCAGTCGGGAAAATACTCTACCACCTGGCTGTGGGTTGGTATGCCTCTTACGACAGGTTGCCCGGTCGCAGGAAATTGTATTCTTTCTCCGTTCCTACACGGATAAATTATTATATATATATAATTATTATAATAACATATTTTGTTAAGGAAGGTTATATTCTGTAATTTTCAGACCCAAAACTTAAACTGTTTCCTTTTTCCTCTTGATACATGCACGTAACGTAAATATTTGTTTCCAATATTGATGCGACCGCAGCGCCATCTTTTTCGCTTTTTTCACGGTAATAACACCGTGTGCTCTGTATAGACCACCTAACACGAACCAAACCAAATGCATAAACGGACTTAATAAAATAATATCAAACAACTTTCAAAAAACTAACTTTATCATAATTGGAAATATGAACATTGATCTGAAATCATTAGTAGCATAAGAAACTCATGTCTCGATATAATGTCCGGACACAGCTTATTGCGGGGAATATCTTACTGCACTAGAAAAGAACATAAAGGTGACAAATGAACAAAATCAAGCATGCATCGACCACTTGCTTACACGATTCCACTCATTCGAGCCGTATTCGGACACTGTCAATACCGTACTGGCATATCATCGAATAATACCTTTCACCGGTGTTGGAGTTTCACATACACAGGCTCATTATGATAATTACATGCATCGAATGGACCACAAGCTGCTAATAAAAACACGTAACGAGGTAAACAGGACGCTAATAAACCCGACTGATGACTCTAATTAAATCTATAACTATATAAAAGCTAACTACGATATAGCAACAAAGAATTCACTAACTTATTCTAAATTCACACAAAAGATTCGTTTTGATGCACCTTTTATTACCGAAATATTTATTTGTGCAATATACGAGAAAGCATACACAAAGAGTGAAAAAAATTACAAAGACTTCAAATATGTCTATATGCATAATAATAAGAACAATAAACTTTCTGGAATATTAATACGAAATATAGACAACTACATAAAAAAGGCATTTTTTAAATCAAAACATTCAGATAATGATATAACAGATTTATTTGCACAAAAGTTTAACGAAAATGTTAAATGCATACTACCCAACAGCAAAACAAAAGTAAAAAATTAATAATACATAACAAAATTCACTTAAATAAGGATCTTAGGACAGACGGCACAAAGATCAGCCAGTTAAAATCTATAGAGAAGAAATATCTTTAGGCATTTGTAATCTAAAAAATAGAAGTATTAAAACTAGAATAAACAATAAAATTCTAAAAGAGAATTGTGTAATATTAACAATTTATAAAAATCAAGCCAACAATACCGATTGTAATTTTTATACACCGATACATATGATTCCGGTGATTGACAAAATTACAGATTTTTTTGCGACCAGATGTATTCATTTTCCAAAAATTGCAACTATATTTGGGAAAAAAAAATTGAATTTCAACCATAGAAAAGTATTATACAACTTGTTTGATTAAATGTTATATAATTTAGTATAATGTGCTTTTAAATAGTTAGATTGGACTCACCCATAGCTCCTTGTAGATTTTATTTAATGAAGTGAAAATGCACTAGGTACCGTAGCGTATGAAGGTAGCGCCACTCGAAATGTCGATTTCATTAAGGCTCGACTTACAGTGACATTTGTACGAGGATTTTTGAATTGCGGTAATTTGAATAATATAATCATTATATAGCAAATCCAACATTTTATTAATGGACTGTATAAGATAATGGTATAGATTTAAATTAAACATTTTTGTCCGCGACTTCGTCCATGCTTGAATGTAAACTATCGTTATAGTGAAATTGCTCCCGGGAAAATTATCCCGGGATTCCTGAGATAAAAAATATCCCATATGTTATTACATAAAAAAATATGAAAAAATCCCAAAGGATTCCAAATTTTGTTGTTAAATCCGGCTATTTTAAATCATTCCTAGGATAAAAAGTAGCGCAGATTTTAATCCTAAAAAAATGCTATCGATTAGCGAAAGCATCGCAATCGGATCCCGAACAAACATATATTCCGACCAACAGACAAGAAATTTTAAAAAAATGCTTTTATTTCTATTCTAATTGTTTTTTTTATAACGTCAATGCAAAAACACGGCATGTTTAAAATTTTATAATATTATAGATTAAAGAATTATAGATTATCCGGTTAGCTCTCCGCGCTGAGACTATACCTTTGAGATAATATACTGTGGCGACCCAGGGTAGAACGTTCTGGCAGCGTTAGAAGATGCTGGATGGAAAAGCCAATGACCTATACATTTTAGAATGGGATAGACGATGAACAAAAGAATAACGAAATAAAGATCGAAATTCTAGAATATAAGTTTCAGGAAGGAAAAGACAGAGATAGATAGATGTAGAAGAGCCAGACAGTAAATAATAGAATAACACAAAGAAGATCGAATTTAAGAGTTCTAGAAGATTCTTCCGGGTATATAAGTAGTGCAGGCCGCGACAACGAAGACTTCAGTTCAAGACAGCGAAGCGTCACATGTGATACGAAAGAACTAGAAGTGAAGTTTAATAGAAGATAATAGCGAGTTTAGACAGTTGGAACAGAAGTTTAGTAGAAGACAGTGACGAGTTTAGTGGGCAGTTCGGTGAAGGAGGAGTTCAGTTTAGTTTAAGCGGAGATCCAGAACCTCAACGAGAGGTTTTTATGACTTTTAAATTTTCACCTTTCTTTTTTGCGATGGGGTTTTTTATATTATTGATTGTTGAAATTCATTCCCATACATCGATTATACTAATTAATGAATTATGTTATTTGTGACCTAACTTTTAATATTACTCGTTTTCCAGATAGAATTTAGGATATTTCCTATTTTGTAATAGAACTATATAATGCTTTCTTAAGCCATATCTAAACTCTAATATTAACTTGTTTTCTTTAGAAGCAAACATATGTTCTTTCACGAAACACAAGTTACAAACCATTATTGATATTGATATGTGTGTGCAATTCCATCGGTCGATTGACTGTAGGTATATAACTAGATGACACAAATTCACAAGTGAATTACCCTTCTCAATGACGTTTAATCTATGACAAAAGGAAATCTCATTACTTCCCATGTCTATGTGTGATATGTGATATGAATGTAATCAAATTTTAAATAGCCTGGCTTATAGTACTGCTACTGCATCGTTATAAATGTGATAACATTTTGGAGGTTTTCACATGAAACATTAGATTGCTGAAAAAATATTTTCTTAGGATTTCACAACTGGATTACAAAATAAATCGATTTTAGCGAATTTAAATAAAGTGGTAGTTCAGTGGTTATAACACGTGTTAAAATCCTTAATAATAATGCACCTTTTACAGTTTCCTGGCCTTTCATGCATGTTGTTACAATTATCACTTGCGGATGGTGAAGAAAAATATCGTGATGAAACTTACACATCAAGATAACTCTTATGTCATGGTGGGTTTGACTTAATTCGCCTTAAACAAGCTCGACGGGTATACTATCTGTGCCCTGAAAAATTGGTAGACCTGAGCCCAGTAGTGGAACATTTGTAAAGTGGTACTAGGTATTATAAGCGTTTATTCTAGGTTTGTGAACACAGTGAGGCCAAATGTATACACTGATGTGTTCCACAGGGATGCGCTTAATGCTAAGTATTTGTCATTTGACTAAATTCTAAAAGAAGCAATTAATATATCTACATTTTTATACATATCGTCACGCCTGTTACCTATAGGGATAGGCAGAGATGATGGTTTACTTACTACGATCGTGACACACATCTTAAGCTTTGCTAGGCGGCCTGTCGTGAGAGGTAACAAAACAACTCCTAGCCAGGTGGTAGTGTATTTGCCCGTCTGGCTGGCTACCATCCCTGTTCAAGAGTATCATAACAACCTTGAATTGTATTCCGGCATTAGTGGTCAGGTTACAGTGTCGCTTTAGAGAGCAGCAGAGCATTTGTAGCACTTCTTCGTGTTAAAAATGTCCATGGGCGATGGTAACTGCTTCCCATCAGGTAGGCCGTCTGCCTGTCTGCTGAACTCTGGCAATAAAAAAATCTAAAATCTACATTCATTAATCTTTTCATACATACACGTTTTCTACCTGGTCATTCCTTTAAAATATCTGCGATTAGCTAGTGGTACCACCCTCATTATTTTGCCATACACTTGTTTCGTCATTCGCCTTTCATCCATTCTTTCTACATTTCTGTTATATAATATATTTGCAGCTGGTTATCTTGTTAATACATTTTGTTTAATAAAATCGAAACTAGACTCATCTGCAGATTTTTTCCCTAATTGTTTTTCTCATCATCAATTTCAGTTTAAAATGGAATTGAGAAATAAATTTGGGTCTAATTCAAATCAGCAGATTCTGAAATGCAACTTTTCTGTTAGATATCAAGTGAACACTACTGATCGGATGTAATTGAAACTCGACACAGAGTTACCTTATATCCCAGGTCGACACTAAGGATACTTTTTATCCCAGGTCAACACTAAGGATACTTTTTATCCCAGGTCAACACTAAGGATACTTTTTATCCCAGGTCAACACTAAGGATACTTTTTATCCCAGGTCAACACTAAGGATACTTTTTATCCCAGGTCAACACTAAGGATACTTTTTATCCCAGGTCAACACTAAGGATACTTTTTATCCCAGGTCAACACTAAGGATACTTTTTATCCCAGGTCAACACTAAGGATACTTTTTATCCCAGGTCAACACTAAGGATACTTTTTATCCCAGGTCAACACTAAGGATACTTTTTATCCCAGGTCAACACTAAGGATACTTTTTATCCCAGGTCAACACTAAGGATACTTTTTATCCCAGGTCAACACTAAGGATACTTTTTATCCCAGGTCAACACTAAGGATACTTTTTATCCCAGGTCAACACTAAGGATACTTTTTATCCCAGGTCAACACTAAGGATACTTTTTATCCCAGGTCGACACTAAGGATACTTTTTATCCCAGGTCAACACTAAGGATACTTTTTATCCCAGGTCAACACTAAGGATACTTTTTATCCCAGGTCAACACTAAGGATACTTTTTATCCCAGGTCAACACTAAGGATACTTTTTATCCCAGGTCAACACTAAGGATACTTTTTATCCCAGGTCAACACTAAGGATACTTTTTATCCCAGGTCAACACTAAGGATACTTTTTATCCCAGGTCAACACTAAGGATACTTTTTATCCCAGGTCAACACTAAGGATACTTTTTATCCCAGGTCAACACTAAGGATACTTTTTATCCCAGGTCAACACTAAGGATACTTTTTATCCCAGGTCAACACTAAGGATACTTTTTATCCCAGGTCAACACTAAGGATACTTTTTATCCCAGGTCAACACTAAGGATACTTTTTATCCCAGGTCAACACTAAGGATACTTTTTATCCCAGGTCGACACTAAGGATACTTTTTATCCCAGGTCGACACTAAGGATACTTTTTATCCCAGGTCAACACTAAGGATACTTTTTATCCCAGGTCAACACTAAGGATACTTTTTATCCCAGGTCAACACTAAGGATACTTTTTATCCCAGGTCAACACTAAGGATACTTTTTATCCCAGGTCAACACTAAGGATACTTTTTATCCCAGGTCAACACTAAGGATACTTTTTATCCCAGGTCAACACTAAGGATACTTTTTATCCCAGGTCAACACTAAGGATACTTTTTATCCCAGGTCAACACTAAGGATACTTTTTATCCCAGGTCAACACTAAGGATACTTTTATCCCAGGTCAACACTAAGGATACTTTTTATCCCAGGTCAACACTAAGGATACTTTTTATCCCGGGTCAACACTAAGTATACTTTTTATCCCGGATCCACTCTTACGATAATTTTTATTCCAGGTCAACACTAAGGATAATTTTTATCCCGGGTCAACACTAAGGATACTTTTTATCCCGGGTCAACACTAAGTATACTTTTTATCCCGGATCCACTCTTACGATAATTTTTATTCCAGGTCAACACTAAGGATAATTTTTATCGCGGGTCAACACTAAGGATACTTTTTATCCCGGGTCAACACTAAGTATACTTTTTATCCCGGATCCACTCTTACGATAATTTTTATTCCAGGTCAACACTAAGGATAATTTTTATCCCGGGTCAACACTAAGGATACTTTTTATCCCGGGTCAACACTAAGTATACTTTTTATCCCGGATCCACTCTTACGATAATTTTTATTCCAGGTCAACACTAAGGATAATTTTTATCCCGGGTCAACACTAAGGATACTTTTTATCCCGGGTCAACACTAAGTATACTTTTTATCCCGGATCCACTCTTACGATAATTTTTATTCCAGGTCAACACTAAGGATAATTTTTATCCCGGGTCAACACTAAGGATACTTTTTATCCCGGGTCAACACTAAGTATACTTTTTATCCCGGATCCACTCTTACGATAATTTTTATTCCAGGTCAACACTAAGGATAATTTTTATCCCGGGTCAACACTAAGGATACTTTTTATCCCGGGTCAACACTAAGTATACTTTTATCCCGGATCCACTCTTACGATAATTTTTATTCCAGGTCAACACTAAGGATAATTTTTATCCCGGGTCAACACTAAGTATACTTTTTATCCCGGGTCAACACTAAGTATACTTTTTATCCCGGATCCACTCTTACGATAATTTTTATTCCAGGTCAACACTAAGGATAATTTTTATCCCGGGTCAACACTAAGGATACTTTTTATCCCGGGTCAACACTAAGTATACTTTTTATCCCGGATCCACTCTTACGATAATTTTTATTCCAGGTCAACACTAAGGATAATTTTTATCCCGGGTCAACACTAAGTATACTTTTTATCCCGGGTCAACACTAAGTATACTTTTTATCCCGGATCCACTCTTACGATAATTTTTATCCCAGGTCAACACTAAGGATACTTTTTATCCCGGGTCAACACTAAGTATACTTTTTATCCCGGATCCACTCTTACGATAATTTTTATTCCAGGTCAACACTAAGGATAATTTTTATCCCGGGTCAACACTAAGGATACTTTTTATCCCGGGTCAACACTAAGTATACTTTTTATCCCGGATCCACTCTTACGATAATTTTTATTCCAGGTCAACACTAAGGATAATTTTTATCCCGGGTCAACACTAAGGATACTTTTTATCCCGGGTCAACACTAAGTATACTTTTTATCCCGGATCCACTCTTACGATAATTTTTATCCCAGGTCAACACTAAGGATACTTTTTATCCCGGGTCAACACTAAGTATACTTTTTATCCCGGATCCACTCTTACGATAATTTTTATTCCAGGTCAACACTAAGGATAATTTTTATCCCGGGTCAACACTAAGGATACTTTTTATCCCGGGTCAACACTAAGTATACTTTTTATCCCGGATCCACTCTTACGATAATTTTTATCCCAGGTCAACACTAAGGATAATTTTTATTCCGGGTCAACACTAAGGATACTTTTTATCCCGGGTCAACACTAAGTATACTTTTTATCCCGGATCCACTCTTACGATAATTTTTATTCCAGGTCAACACTAAGGATAATTTTTATCCCGGGTCAACACTAAGGATACTTTTTATCCCGGGTCAACACTAAGTATACTTTTTATCCCGGATCCACTCTTACGATAATTTTTATCCCAGGTCAACACTAAGGATAATTTTTATTCCGGGTCAACACTAAGGATACTTTTTATCCCGGGTCAACAGTAAGTATACTTTTTATCCCGGATCCACTCTTACGATAATTTTTATTCCAGGTCAACACTAAGGATAATTTTTATCCCGGGTCAACACTAAGGATACTTTTTATCCCGGGTCAACACTAAGTATACTTTTTATCCCGGATCCACTCTTAGGATAATTTTTATCCCAGGTCAACACTAAGGATACTTTTTATCCCGGGTCAACACTAAGTATACTTTTTATCCCGGATCCACTCTTACGATAATTTTTATCCCAGGTCAACACTAAGGATAATTTTTATCCCGGGTCAACATTTAGTATACTTTTTATCGTGATAAAAGGCATTTCCTCGAATAACTTTTTCTGAAAGAATATTTGGGTTGTTCCGACATCAACTGCTTGAGAATCTACGTCATGATTTAAAAGTTATACGATTATTACTGTTAATTTACATTCATATTGTTACAAGTTGGGCCACCTACATAGCTGTAGACAAAGCATATTTATTACCTGCCGTGGCGTTTGAGCTAAAAACATTAAAACTGTTTTATGACTATCTTCTTTTGTTTACTTGTGTTTAAAATTTGTAATTCGAAAACAGCCCATTGTGTATTGTACTCGTTTATGGCCGTTTGCAGGCATAATTACGCAGGTTTGCAGATTACGTTTCAGGGGAAATTGCGTCGACGCTTACCAGGTAGACATATTGCATCGATGCATTGAAAAGCGATGGCCCAATGGAGAGAGGGTCACTCTAGCGAGAACCACGATCAAGGCGAGACTTGTGTACATTCGATAACTTATATAGTGACCGACTTTGCGCGTGTTATTGAATCGTGAATTACTTTTGAACTGATTGTATTCAGTTTTATTTGTACCTGTGTTATATGTGTTTGTATAGTTCTAATAAATTTTACAGTCATTCCAACGGCATTTTAGTTCGAGTCCCGTACTCGTAACAATGTATTACCTAATTAATGTACCATACAAGTTAGGGATATTTATTACATAAATTAAAAACTGAATAATTAAATTAAAGATTTATTAAAAACTAGAACTGTTTTTGTCTCTTTATTCTTTCACATGTTCGCTTTTCTCTGTAACTGGCTCTATTCCTGAAACATAGAAAATTAAATTTAAAGTATGTATTAATTACTATCTTTATTTTTACGCCGCGGCCACACATTGGTCATATTTGTATCAATGTAGCATGTTGCGGCCAATATTCCATTCTAAATCAGTCTTTAGACGCAAGGTGAACATTACGTCCAATGTCCAAAAAGGACGCGCAACGAGTCGGTTTTCAAAACGAGTTCTAAGGCTAGGGGAATGAAAAGAGAGTGCGCGCGGACATCTTGGACCAATGTATTGTGCAGTAGTTTGGTAACAAATATTTGGCATTAAAATGTGAGCCAAGCTTGGACGTATAGTTGAATGCAATGTGTGGCCACGCCTTTATATATAATGTACTGTAATCTTAGTGTGCTTGTCACTGAACTCCTCCTAAACCCCTGGACCTATCTTGATATTTTTGGTGTGTGTTCGAGTGGGTCTTCGGATGATTTAGTTTGACAATTGGATCCAGTAGGTGGCGCTGCAATCGGGGATCTAGATATTTATTTTTGGATATTTCTAGATATTTTTTTGGACCACTGAAGAGTTCCATTGAGGCGACAAACTCTCTCTTTTTCTCATTTGACTAGAATTGATAATATGTTAGTTTTTACAGTGGTTGGAAGATCTTGGTACGGTACAGTGATGGTTACAATAATGTATTAATGACGAAATAGTGATTATTGATGGTCATAACAATTTGTCATTTGCAGTACAGTAATGACGATCACAATTATTTGTCACCTAAATGCAGTGTATTGCTGATGATCGCAATAATTTGCGATTATAATCACTTTCTATGGGGCACTCCGATTTGCATTTTACAAGGTCCTTACCATCTTCACCGTCTCCGTGGCTGTCATTCCAGGGCTGGGTGTCAGTTGAGAGAAAAATGACAAATATAGTGTTTGTAATGATCGCCAGTGCAGCCATCATTCCGAAAATTATTTGCCATTGATGTTGGTTTTTCTGCAAAAACAAATTTTTAATGAATAATCCAAGTGGGCTGTAGGTCGACAGTCATTTACCAAATGAGGTATGAGGTGGACAAATCTATACTATGGTGCGGCTTCATCTGCGATAATGTTACATGTATAGGCCATTTCACGCAGATATAGCGTTCGATTTAATGCGTTATTTGAGAGGCGACTTTACCTGGAAGAAATCGCTTTGAGCGTTAAGGCCGCCTATTGTATTGCCTAGAAAATATTGTAAATGTGATCTGTTTTTTAATTATATATTTTGGTGTGCAATAAAGTGTTATCTTTCTCTCTCTAATATGGCTATTCTTAACGACGTTGTTTTTGAACGAATTAAACAATGTGTTCGGCCATAGTCTAAATTTTAACGCTAACGCAGATGAAACTCCACACAAGCATTAAAAAATAGGGTAATTAATGCATGTGCGAGATAGCAGCGTTCAAGTTTAACAGATGAAGTGTAAATGTCAAATATTAAATTAGGATATTTAAAAGATTTTATTAGTTTTGTTCGTGCATTAAGCATACAAACAATAGCATACAAGCTTAATTAAAAAAAAACCCAAATAACCGTCACTTGGGAATGTTCCCAAAACGTTGGCCAAGTTATATATGTGCTATACGCGTCCCACTTCGCTGGGCCCCATTATAATACGCACACATGGCCACACACACGCACGCACGCACCAACCAAGGTTCTATTAAGTTTTGTAATCTTCAATCAATTTAGAAATCCTCGTACGAGGATCGGAACGATGTTGCTATTACATATCTGACAGGCGTTTCATTGCCCACTTCGCTGGGCGTCATTATAAAAATCAGCCTATGACACTCAGAAATAGTTTTCCAAGTTTTCCTGGTGAAAGAACTTTCAAAATCGGATCAGTACTTCAACATATTACCTCCTACAAATAAACAAAGAAACTCACAAACTTATTATAATATTAGTAAATATAGACACATTACAATTATACAATTGATACGATTGATACGATCCCGATTATATTAATGCCTAATTGATTAAATCTAATCCAATAGTGAATTCGATATGAAAGCCGCATAAATACTAATTAATACATATTAGGCATTTCTAGATATAACTTTTGGCTGTTTGTTTCTATCATAATTATGACGATATTCTTTTCTTTGCAATGTTCTGTTAACTTCAAAGCAATAATATGTAATATTACATTGTGACCAAACCTATCTTTCCGGTAGCTTTTGGCGAGAATTTTAAGATAGATCATAAATTCTTCTTCCCCCTCGCCATCACGAAAAGAATAAACTTTTTAATGAAGTATGCGCAAAACAAGACACAGTCAACTTATAGGGCGTTCCATTAGTAGCTCACAACGCCCAAAATGCTCCGTTAGCCGCTCCACAAGGCAACCGCGGCCGGTTTGAACGGTTATTCGACAAACCTCTTGACATGGGTCGTTGTGAGCGTTGTGTGATACCAATGGAACGCGCTAATAGCATAACGATTGTTGGAACATAAAGAAAAATGAGCTATTGTAACTTTATTTAATACTCATAACCATATCCTAGTAAGTTTTTTTTATTGCAGGAGTTCAGCAGACAGGCAGACGGCCCACTTGATGGAAAGCGGTTACCATCGCCTATGGACATTTGCAACACCAAAGGTGCTACAAATGCGCTGCTGCTCTATTAACGGAGACTGGAACCTAGTCACTAATCCCGAAACACAACTGAAGGTTGTTATCGCGACATACTTTAGACCGGGGGTGGTAGCCATCCAGTCGGGCAAATTCCCTACCACCTAGCTCTGGGTTGTTTTGTCGCCTCTTACGACAGGCCGCCCCAACGCAGGAAATTGTATTCTTTCTCCGTTCCTGCACGGATAATTTATTTCTGTAAATGAACGTCTAAATCATAAGTCCTCAAAGCGGTCCTTATGGATCTCTAAGAATCTATTTCGAACTACAAAGAGTCTACGTTAGTGAAAACCAAAACCACGAGCTCCAAATAGGGTTCAACAATAGTGACTTGTGGCAGGTAAGTTATTTTCCCTTGCTTCTTCTTCCACGTCCCTTTGCCTCCTCTCGGCCACCGTATCGCGCCGGCGTTATAAATTGTAGGACATTGATTATTTTTGGATAATAGTTGTGTGTTTTTTGTGATAAGTATGAATTGTGAAGTCAAATGTATATCTTTCGCACAAGAATTTTGTTGTTTGGCGTTAGTCACCTACATTGTGATTGTACTGTACTGAAGTCTATATACATTACGCACGGTTCTATAAACTAAGTTCCACTATAATTATCATGTTTCGGAATTCAATGATAGTCTCATCGTAAAACATTGCATGTTTATTTTATATCGCACTTAAAAACCCAGGAATTTCCTTTAACTGGCGGTAATATCCATTAAATAAATCTATCACTATTGATCATTTTAAGAACGTCATTTTGAAACCACAAATTGATTAAATACAAGGTAAATCCAAGGATCTATATAAGACAAGATCTTTGAGTAAAACATAAAAACCACAAGAGCAATGCCGTATATGTAACTACTAGCTATGCCCGCGACGTTACTTGCTCGAGACAAATTTTGTTTTTAAATTTAAGGTCGTTACAAAAAAATTTGAGGCTAACCTTGCGCCCCTGAGTCCCAATTTCTCACAAAAACTCATCATAGCAAATTCAAATTCAAAAAATTCAAATTACGCTTACTGATTAATACCTACGTAGCATATAGCGATATCAGACGTTTCTAATATCAAAATGACGCACATTTACAAATGGCGTCACGTCCGCGTGGTGATAATTAGAACTACATCCTTGGTCTCACTTTTTCTTTAGTATTATTGTGAGACAAACATATTGTTCAAAAGTGCTTCCAAGGAGGTTCTATCATTCAGTTCATATATTCTCGTGATGTGAAACTCCTCGGTGGAATTCTTATATATCTGATGGAAATTTTAAAAAAACGTGTAAAGGATTCGCACGGCGCTATACAACGGAGGATGCGGTAAAACAGGTGAGAGTACCTATTTAGCGCATTTTTAATTTTTGAACTGTACATACTCGTATGGGCTTATCCGTACAGGAACAGAGAAAGAATACAATTTCCTGCGGCCGGGTGGCCTGTCGTGAGAGGCAAAACAACCCACAGCCAGGTAGAGAATTTGCTCGACTGGATGGCTACCAGCCCTGGTCTAGAATATGCCGCCATAACAACCTTGAGTTGTGTTCCGGCATTAGTGGCCAGATTCCAGTCTCCATTAAGAGAGCAGCATCGCATTTATAGGACCTTTGGTGTTGCAAATGTCCATAGGCAATGGTAACGGCTTTCCATCAGGTGGACTGTCTGCCTGTCTGCTGAACTCAAGCTAGTAAAAATAGGCTTCGTAAATGCATTTTTTGAAAAAAAAATTGAATAGCATAGTTTGGACTGGCTATTAATTTCCAGTCTTCGCAGGCAAAAGCACTTTTAACCTCCATCGATTAATGAAACAAAGTGTTCTGATTTTTTTTCAAATTATTTCCTGATTACACTTCCTTGTTTCAAAATTCCCCAATTACGCATTGCACAAAGCGGGAAATAACGTGAAACAACGGCTTTGTCGAGGGAAATCGCGTCCCTCACAGGGAATCGTGCTGATTCATCTGGATAAGCATTAAGCGGGAATTAATAATACACTTCCCTTTGATATCGAATGGAAAAGAAAACAAGCTTTGTTTTTATGATACAATACTTAATACTGCATCACTTTTCATCAGGCTTTTTCTAGATTATTGCAAAAGTAGGCCAAATATAGTACAATTTATTAGCTTTCGCTTTGTGTTAAACTCTAGCAACTCTAAAATCATATCATGGCTAATTTTGATACATCCTATTATCCGCAAGAGTTAACTTGAGACCTGAAGAGAATGTGCGCTCCCCTCCCGACCCCCGCCTTCTTACCGCTCTCGTCATCGACGCATCAATTCCTCGCGCTTACGTCATCCGAGCAAAGTCTCAAGTTAACTCTTGCGGGTTGTAGTAATTTTAATTATTACGTCAAAAATTGTATAAGTACCTATCAAATTGTTTTATTAACGACACACACATTTTGTCAACATAACATGGATAAATTAGCTTTGTTTTTCATTTTTTGCATGACTTCAGTAGTTAAACACAGACGGCTCACCTGATGGAAAGCGGTTACCATCGCCTATGGACCTATGCAACAGGCAGCCAGCTAGCAAATGCCGGATTTCAACTTAATTTTGTTAAAGCAAATATAAGAAGATAGCAGCTGGAGGGTTCGAACCAAATCTGAAATAGCCGTCATGGCCGAGCCCAACATAATTAGGGATATAAAATCTCACCGTCCCTGCTGGCTCCGTCATATCATGACATACTTGGGGCGACCGGTTGGTCGTCTCAAGTATTGCTAGAAGGACAGAGTGGTAGCTGACCTGACTGCACTACAAGCCCACAACTGGCAAGACACTGTGCAGGACAGAGGAAAGTGGCGTGCTCTCGTTATTGGAGGCCAAGACTTAATTCGGGCCACTGAGTCAACGGCGTTAGTTAGTTTTAACTTTATGATGTTAGGCATACTCTAGACCAAGGGTGGTAGCAATCCAGGTAGGTAAATACCCTACCACCTGGGTGTGGGTTGTTCTGTCGCTTCTTACGACAGGCAAAACGCAGGAAATTATATTGTTCTTCCGTTCCTGCACGGATAAAACCTTACATAGACTGCTAATAAGATGTAATATTGCTAGAAGGCAAAAAATCTATTCATTTTATAGACGTAATCTATATATTAATACGTGAAGCAAAAACTTTGTACCACATTTTACGAAAATAGCGCGGACGGAGGGGCATGAAATTTCGCACACATAGTTTACATAGAGAAGGAGTGCAGAATGCTATTTTTTTTTTAAATTATGCATAAAAAATACATTACTCACACTACCAAGTATTTGACACTCATATATACTCTTTTGTTTATTGTTAAAGTCAAATTAACAGTGTAGCTTTGGCAAAATCTGTAATTGTAGAAGTATATAGTCTTTGACATTAATTGTTATGGTCGAATTTCGACCACGGGCGAACAGTAGTATATGTAACTGCTTGTAAAGATAGTGTAAAATGTTTGTTTTATTGAGAGTAAATAAATAAATCATACTCACCACGTCGACGACGATGTATGAGACAGCCACTGGCAGAAGCTGTACGAATATGTTTGTTATTGTGTTTCCAAGTGCCATTAAAGTACCACTATAGTTTGGTGCCATATCTATATGATTTATCTGAAAATACGTAATTCAATTATTTAAATAAACAATACAACAATATAGATAGATTATTTATTGTAGTGAGAATATTATAACATTCTAAAAATGCCATGACTGTACATTGAAGTTATTAAAAAAAAGTGGAATATACTCTACACGATGGAGAAAACAATGCTTTTTTTTAGATTTCTTGTCTGTTTGTTTGAGATTCACGTAAAAACTACTGGGACGATTTCGTTGCGGATTTCTCTGGTCGACAGAAATTTTTTAGACTTAAAATTTGCGCCACTTTTTATCCCGGGAATACCGCGAGAATTTTCCCGGGATAGGTTCGTAGTTGTTCGGTTGGTTTATTCTTCAAAAACACTTACCATCCATCCAGTATGTATACCCATCTGGCAGCCCATAGCAAAAACCAGGCATATGACAGCGACACCACTCGTGCTGGCCACTGAAGCAAGAATCAGAGATACTCCAATGCCAACTTGCGCTGTAACAGTTCCAACCAAAAAATGCTAAACAATAAAAATAATCGTCTGACAAAACACACTTTATATATTGTAACGACCGAGTGCCGACAAAGTGAATGCACGCCTGTAGTTTATTTCCTTGCCCGCATTTGGACTTCTTTTGTTTACTTTGTGATTAAAATTTGTAATAAAAAAAAACCATCCTATTGTTATTGTACTCGTTTATGGCCGCAGGTGTGCGTATTACGTTTTCTTGGAAAAGTCAGTCCACGCGGTCGATTGTTGTATTGTATAGCTTAGCTTACGATATGAGCAAGACGTGTACATTTGATAAGCTATATAGTGACGGACTTTGCGTGTGCTATTAAATCGTGCAGTTTGTACTGGTTGTGTCCAGTTATATTTGTACCTGTGTTATACGTGTTTGTATAGTTCTAATAAACTCTATATTAATTCCAACGGCATCTTAATTCGAGTCCCGCACTTATAACAATATCTACAAGATAAGCAATTTACACTTGTGCCATAGATAATATACAACAGACAACTCTGAGGCCGATCCCAGATACCAAAACGTAAATAGCAGAAAAAAGAAAAAAGAATCGTTTCATACCTAGAATGATGCGTGAGGCTATTGAAATCAAAGAACACCCAAATTTCTATAGAGAAGATGGTTGGCAAGTACCACCTGTTTGGGATCCGATCATTAAAACTATTAAGACCCAAACGCAGCAAAAACCAACTGTCAAACCTTAAGACACTGTGAGCTCTTTCTGCGTGCACCGGAACACAAAGCAACTTGATTGATAACTTCTTTTTATTTTACCTCCCATCCATTTTAATATAATATAAAATTACTAGAGGTAGCCATGTTTGCTGGAGAGTTTCTTGCGCCCCTTCTTCTCTTCATGTCAGAACATGTTGCGAAGCGGTGGTAAATACAATTAGGCTCCCATAGAGTAAATAATAACCAAAATTAAAACTAAATAATTAACATGAACAAGTTGGCGGTAGGCTAAATAAAAACTTTGCCAATACTCATTGACCCTTGACATCAGCCGTGTTCCGTGATCACGGCTACTGAAACGTGACCGAAACGTCGGGATATTAAAAATCAAATAAATTACCTCGCTTCAAACCGTTAAAAAGTAGTTTTATTAACAAGAAAGTTTACCATGTTAGAAGTTGAATCCGGGATATCTGCTTGCTAACGAAGCCAGCAAAGAAGTAGACCACACTACAGATTTATAAAAGGTAGCAGACCCATAGATTTTCAACGAACGTATAATCTTATTGTTATAATACTTGTCCTAAAGTATATTATCACGCCTGTTTCCCGTGGAGGTCGGCAGACACTAAAGATCTCTCTCTGACGAACAACTTTTGCTTCATCTACTTCCATTAATCTCTTCATACACACATACACGTTGAGATGCTTTTTACCACATCTGCTCTTTAACCTTGTAAGACGGAACCACCACGAGTTTGTTCTCGAACTGTCATTAAAGCTAGTTATGACACTAAAATATATCTGTTCAGGACGTTTTGCCAGACATTCTACACCTGTCAGCTCTGGACGGAATGCACAAGGTGTTCTCTGGATGGCATACGTGTTCAATATAACAACATATTTGACACCTAATGGGTTTTAAAAGATACTGTAGTGCCTCGAGTATGTTTCATGAGGCTAGATTGAACACGTTTTGTGCTATTCGGAGAAGTCGCATTGCAAATTTCTTGGCCAGGGTTGAAGGGTGTAGAAACAGTATAATCCCGGCTATTGCTAGCAGGTTACATCAATCCAAAATGAATTGGGACTGGTTGCAGATTGCTGCATAGACAAATGAATAAATTTTTATGTAAAATATTTATGTAAATGACATGTTATTAGTAGTGAGGGACTGACCGACTGACAGCTGACAATATTCAATTTTTAATTTTAATTTTGTTAATTTATATCTATGTTTTTTAAGTTCTTAATTTAATTTATAATAATGTAATTTGAAATTGTAATATATGTTGTTTCTTTTTATGGATCTTTGTGTCTGAAATAAATAAATAATTATTATTATTATATTATTATAACGCTTAATTGGGAAGCACCACAAATTTGTAGTCAAATACAGATAATTAAAACGAACGTTCAACTGATGCTTTCCCTCTCTAACTAAATAGAATTTGTATTAGAATAAAAGAGACGATATAATTCTCTTGGTTTTGGCGCAGCAATTTTGATGGCAGCTAGCAACTTGTGGACAAAATTAATATTAAATTTGGCTCTTGGAGGGGCCATGATGTGATCATCTGTTTCGCCCAAAATCACGACGAAGCTTTAAAAAGTATATATATATATATATATATATATATATATATATATACACATAATAGCAGCCCATAAATGTCCCACTGCTGGGCTCGGGCCTCCTATTATGCGGGAACGGATAGTATACCCGCCACGCTTGTTCAAAGCGGCTTGGCAGGTTTGACACATCGGTTATCTCGATGTGCAGGTTGCATCACGATGTATTGCTTCACCGTTGTTAGCACGTGATAATTGTTACAATATGCACATTAGATCAGAAAACTGACTAAGTGGTGCGTGCGTTCCGCCAAGATCGAACCTGCACCCTTTGAGTGTGGGACGCGTGCGCTAGCCATAACGCTACCACGAAATAAAAATTATATAAAAGATGTCACGGGTTGTCTGGAAGAGATCGTTTCTTAGCGATAAGACCGCCCATTGTGCACATTTACAATATTTTAGGCTATAAGTTCATCTGTGTTTTCTGTAATGGTGTACAATAAAGCGTTATCTATCTATCTATAAAAGACATTAAAGCAACTTGTACAATGGACATAATACGGTCAAGCAGTGAAAAGGGATCACGAATGCGTAAAGTTTTAAACTAAATTGTCAAGTTCTAGTTTTATTGTGTCCTAAAGAACCCATCTTGGATATAAAGCCTTGAAACTTTGTTTATTTCTATTACTTGTTGAATACGAATGTGATTTATGTTCTTCACAAAGAGATATACATATTTCTGAAAGCTTTTTAAAACTGGGTATTTTATTTTAATGGATTTTGCTTCCCCCTTTCGAAGCCGGCAGCATATTTGAGGAAGTGGAGCCATGATGGGACGATTATCTTGATATTTACATCTCTTAAAGGGATGTTAGTTGGTATATTTTTGTGTTTCAATGAATGAATTAATAAAGATGGCCCATATACTTAAACGTAAACTTGAATTCAACCAAATTAATTCAATTATATTGTAACGAGTTATAGGACTCGAATCAAAATGCCATTGGAATTACTATAGAAATTATTAGAACTATACAAACACGTATAACACAGGTACAAATATAACTGGACACAACCAGTACAAACTGCACGAATTAATAACATGTGCAAAGTCCGTCACTATATAGCATATCGAATGTACACGTCTTGCTCCTATCGTAATCGTCGCTTGACTGCCTCGCCCCTCCGTTCGCCTTCGGGTATTGTTTTATACTAAAGTATAAAATTCAATACTCGACCGCGTGCACTGAATTGTCCAAGAATCACACCTGGCTAACCACCATCATAAAGGATTACACTAGGCGGCTTTTCTAATTACCAATTTCAAACACAAAGTAAACTAAAGAAGTCCAAAAGCCGAAATAGTAATAAACTGCAGGTGTGCCTTCACTTTTGTCGGCTTGTAATAATATCAATCAAATTAATTCAATTTAATTGACATGTCCAATGTCCATGCATGTGTAATATCTAGGACCGGCTAGATATGATGTGAGATGGTTAGCCTTGATTTATAGCGTGAGTTCAGCAAACAGGCAGATGACACGCCTGATGGAAAGCGGTTACCATCGCCTATGGACATTTCCAACACCAAAGCTGCTACCAATGTACTGCCGCTCTCTTAAGGGAGACTGGAACCTCAAATTTGTTATGGCGGTTCGCTCTACACCAGCGATGGTAGTTGTAGTGGAAAACTTGAAAGCCAATAGATGGCGCTGTACAATAATTGAGGTCGCAAACGTTTCTCGAAACGTACAAGGAATATATACAAAATAGACAGGCCCAGGCCTGTGAGGAAGAACAATGGCCTCGCTGGAAGCTCTTCTTTGCGACGGAGAAGCGTTCCATGTAGCTCCTGCACTCCACCCTATACGGGACACTAGTGGTGGCAAATATAACCATTAACCAATAAATTTACCGGTAAAAAAAATTAACACTTCTATTCGGTAAATAAAATTAAGCTAAACGGTTAAAAATACCATTTAACAAATACACTGCGTGTAGTCGCGTAGGTAATTATTGGAAATTATATACATACAAGTTTCAACTTTACACTCCTCAACACAAGATTTATTTTCGCTTTGCAGATGTTTTCAACTTATCATGTAAATATTGAATTTTGAGTATTTGATTGTATGCTCTATAGCTCTCAAAATAAAGCACAATATTCAACTTGGTGTTTTTTTACACTTAATGGTATTGTTACGTACGAGCGGGGGTACGCACTTATGGATTGGAAGAAAACACCAGTTTTTAATTTAAAAGCTTTTATTGACTTACTCAGCCGCACGTAGTACCTGTCTGCAGGGTTGCCCCTATACGCACGACCAACGATTCACAGTCCCGATGATAAGTTGTCACACCCTCAATATCGTCGCCGATATTGCGTGGACCACCTCCGATATTATCGCGGGTAGCTTGCGTCTGGTTCCTCTTTCGAACTGCGCTACACAGCTCCTTCACGTATCTGTCCACCAAACTTGTTACTAAATTCACCACTTAATTCGTCTCTGTACTCTATTAACCTTCTCTGATAACTCTTTAGTATCGCACTTGTCGTTTCACCGTCTTGGACTGAACTCAACTTTAAACTCTAAACTGCCCGGTAGGCGCGTCTTACGCTGTTTATATACCTGGAAGAATTTTCTAGAACCCATCTATCTATCTCTTTCTTTCGTTTATCGTCTATCTTTTTCTAAATATATCCGTCCTTGTCTTTTCGTTCTAGATTTTTCTAGAGTTTTCCAAAAGTTCTAAAACTAGCTAGATGGGTCTACCATCGTTCGCCACAGTATTTTTATTTGTTAGAAAATTTAAATGAAATGGTATTTTTACCGATCGCGAAAATTACGTGATTGGTTGATTTTTTAAACGTAATATATTGTTTGGTAATTGATATTACGGCGGGTCAGTGCATATTTTCTATTATTTTGGTAAAGTTGTGTTTTTGTATTTCAAGAGATTTGTACTTTGTGTTTGTGTTTTGACTTTTTTTGTGTGTTTGAGACTTTGTTTACTTTGTTGTTGTGGATTTTTAAATTTTATATCTAACTTAAAATGTAGAAGTATGAAGGAAAGTTCATTGAATCAAGAATATACATATAAGAAACTCAACCATTCGATTTAACACTAGCAAAATTAATTTTTCAACGAAAAGATTTACAGGTATTTTCAACCAATAAAAATATCGGTAAAAAAATTTATCAATTACCAATTAACAGATAAATAAATTCAACCATTAACGCCATCTTTGCGCGCACCCCCTTCTTAGTCACCAGACGAGCTAATCTCCCTACGACCTGGCTGCTGTAGGTTGTTTTGTAGCCTCTTACGAAAGGCCGCCCAGCACCAGGAAATTAAATTCTTTCTCCGTAACCAACTTACTACACTGCGTTGCTGATCGGACACCAGGTGGATCTTATGTGCTATAATTTAAAAAAATCACAAGCACGTACTTACATATTGAATTACTGAGGCGTCTGGCAGTTTTAAGAGTTAAAATTCTTCTGTTAGTGAAAAAATCTGATAGCAGTCCAAAGCCTATGCTGGTGAAGAAGCTTGCTAAATATGGCAATGATGATAAAAAGCCACTCTGAAAGTAATTAATTGTATTTATATACAATAAGGTAGAACCTCTTTAAGTGGAACTTCGATAAGTCGAAAACCTCCGTTGTTTAAAATCTGAACCCTCTATAAGACGAAATAATTAGTGACTCCTTTTAAGCAAATTATACTAGTACTTATTTTCCCTCTATAACTCGAAAATAAATTGGATATCTGTATCTAGAACTCTTTAACAAACTTTACAACTCGATTATTTGAATAAATCTTAACCTCTACAAGTCGAATGTTTCCTTACAAAATTCGCTTGATTCGTCCATAAGTCGAAACTCTATAACTCGAATTTTTTGGCGTCTCCCTTCAAGTTCAACTTAAAGAGGTTCTACTGTAGTAGTAGTAGACAGATAGCAGCCCTCTGATCCACTCGCCGGAGCATACCTACTCTCCTCGCCCAGCATACCTCTGACGCCCATAGCTTGCACAGTTAGCAGCTAGGCGTCGGATGGAACGTGAGAAGCGGGCTTGGAGCCTGGGCTTGCTCACTTGCCCAATTGCCCACATACATATGGCACCAATACACACTACTCTACTCTCTGCCATCTATCATAGATATTTAATAAAAATACTCACTCTTTTCACATCAATATCATATGTGTAATGTATGTAAGAAGGAACTTGTGTGAAGAAGAAGACGAACGTAATTGTACTTCCGACATGGGTGCTGATACTAGCCCATACATGCTTTGATCGCAGGATAGCTCCCCACGGGACCTTTTGCACCTAAAATCATATTATATTATTTAATATTTGGGATATATATACGCGTGACTTCGTCCAGACTGTTCTCTCCATCGTATATGTTGCGGACAGAGAGCACCCCCCTGACCCGCCCGCCGGAGCACACCTACTCTCCGCGCCCCGCATACCGCCGGCGCCCTCAGAGGGCACGATTAGCACTTAGGCGTCGGGCGGGATGCGGGACTTAAGGAGCGACCCTGGCAGGCGAAATTCTCTCTGCTACTCTACACTTCACCTCTCAGCATCGCTCTTATGTATCTTGTAAATAATTACGCTCTGTACTTACTTTATGTATTCTTTTACCTCATTAATAATTAATTATACAGTCCAATAAAATCGAGTTTGATTTCCAAATTAATAAAGAAGCAACTGCCACCAATAGTATATATAATCTATACGTTTATATTATAGTTTATTCCAGTTGTTTCTTTTGTATATCTTCAATGTACAGATACGGCATGTTCAAAATTTTATAATATTGTTACATGCCGACAAAGGTAAACGCACACCTGCCTGTCATAAAGCGCAGTTTATTACCTTCCCGCATTTATGAATTCTTTTGTTTACAATGTGTTTAGAATTTGTAATTAAGAATAACATTCTATTGTTATTGTATTTGTTTTATGGCCTTCATTAGTGTCGAACTAATTCTTGTTGTTATTGTATTGCGTCGAAGCTTGCCAGGTATGGCATCGGTGCATTATAAAGCAATGGCCCAATTCGGAGAGGGGCAGTCAAGCGAGTATTACGATACGAGTAAGACGTACATTATTAACAGTACATTCGATGAGCGATATAGCGACGGACTTTGCGCGTGTTATTGAATCGTGCAGTGTGTACTGGTTGTATCCAGTTATATTTGTATCAGTTTTATACGTGTTTGTACAGTTCTAATAAGCTCTATAGTATTCCAACGGCATTTTACTTCGAGTCCTGTGTAGCTCGTAACAATATTATTAATAAAGATTATTCATATAATAGTAGTGTTTATAGTATAATCTATCTATCAATAATATTATAACATTCTAAACATGCCGTGTATGTAAATTAAAGCTATGAAAAAAAAACAACTGGAAAAGACTATAAAAACGATGGAAAACATGATGCTATTTTGTTTAGATTTCTAGTCTGTATGTCTATTTATTCGGGATTCACGTAAAAACTTCAGGGCCGATTTTGATGCGGTTTTCGCTGATCGTCAGCTAATTGCTAGACTTAAAATCTGCACTACATTTTATTCCGAAAATCCTGTGAGAATCTCTCTATCTTATGTCCTATTGTATTTTCTTATCTTATCCACCTCCTACACCATTTCCCTATCTCATTCTCCTCCTATCTCATTTCCCTATCTCATCCTCCTCTTATTTCATTCTCCGATCCCATCCTTATCTGTTTCGTTTCTCTTGTCTAATCATTCCAGTACCATCCTGAAGGCTGGCAACACGTTTGTTTCGCCCCTGGCGTTGGAAACGTCTACCTGTGACGGTAATCATTTTCAATTGATGAATAATCTGCTTGTTTGCTAGATTTGCAAAATTACTATAAAACTTAGAAATTACCTTCACACCACCACCATCTATACCGCTGAAGATATAATATCTTTCTTCTTCAGAAATGAATTTGTTTTCTGCCGGGGAAGCTGTGCCGAAGATTGTCATCACAGTCGCAGCTGCTATGCAGAGAAAGCCCACAACCCAGTAGGTGGTCGGCCACCCCCATCTGCTGTCAGCCAGGAGACCACCAATCTGAAGGGCTATCACATTGCCTATCACTGTTCCTGTAATAAAATTAAAAAAAATGTTTTTAAAAGCATTTTCGCTTTGGAAATGTGTATTAGAAATGTGTGTATCTATTACGCTTTCACAGAAAAATCACGCCATTTTTGTTGGAAGCTGAATGTTTCAATACCAAAAATAAGATACTTTTTATCTCGGAAAATTGGATAAGTTTTTCTAGAAGGGTCGCGATTTTCCGGGGTCGTGTAAACATACAAATATATTCCTGTATTTTCAAAATTACATGGCATTCATTTTAACCGGAAAATGGCTACTTCCCTAGGACACGGGACAGAATTTTGAATGTTATGGAAAGATTGGCGAAAATAATATTTCTAATTGGAAGTTAGATTGATTAATAAATTAAACTTTAAAGTTATGTTGCCTCCAAAAACATCCAAAAATCGACTACTACGCAAATTATGACTGAAGAGAGCAGTTTTTGTTTGCCTTGTATTATACTAACATAAATGAACTCTGGGTATTTTTTTAAATTATATAATGCATAAGTAAATATGTGAATAATATTTATGACGTCGGAAGTACAAAGATTTGAACAGACCACTAGGTATAGATAAATTATGTTTATTTAGATGGTAACTATGATCGTCCGTTGACATGAGCGTTTATCACATATTGATGGAGTTACTGACGCGACTGACAGGCGACTACATTACAACTGTTTGTTTTTCAATATCATAAAAGTAACCTTAATGAATGTCATGTATAAAAAAATAAAACGTCCTCTTCTGTCATTTTCCAAATTCTGTCACCAATTTAAACGTGTCTGTCGAGAACATATTCAAGTAACGCAAAGAGTAAAGATCAATTATAGGTGGATAGAAACATTCGCCAATCGTATCAATAAAATAATAAGTTATATCTAAAACTGCACCAAAAATATACCGCATCGATAATTTTAATCACTAAAAGGTCGTAGCAATCGTTTCATTCTCAAAAGGATGAAAATTTTTATCATTTCGATAACTTAAAAATTATAAATTTAATAGCGAGCCCGGCAGACGTAGTTCTGCAATAAAAATCAATTAGAATTCTAATGCAATGCCACCTGGGTCTAATTATGAATCTAAACCATCCGGCAATCAAGTTGCACACACAAAAAATGATCAAAGGTTTAGGAGTTCCGTGATATGCACATTAACATAGAAATTTTGAATGTAAAGATATAAAAGAATGGACAAATCTGAAATGTACTTCTATATTTTGGTATATAGTAATAAATAATAAAAATATGTTTTAACGGATTTAAGCGCGGTATTTTATTTGATTTATATTATTCCGAAGTTTCGGCCACTTTTCAGTAGCCATGATTACGGCTATTATGTGAACCCGTCGCGAAAACTTAAGAAAATACACAAACTTAAGACAATACAAGAATAAAATTATTTTTATCCAAATACTGCAGTAGTCTCAATTGTCACATCAAATTAACGTGATAATTATGTTAAATCATAGTAAATGAAGATCCGTAGTTTCTGTCTATCCCCGTCTAAAACAGGTGATGATATGCACTATGTTTATAAATAGAATTTTAGTATCAGTAATAAATTATGTTAATATTTCGGTATTTTGAAACGCTCGTCTGCTCAAACATTTTATATTATTTTTACTACCAAATTTAATAGCTTCTGTTTGTTGAAGATTGCTAGTTCAACATTATCAGTGACACTTTTAATTTTGCTATAATTTTTGTATATTTAACAAGCTTAATTATATCTTCCAAACACATATTAATATATATTAAAAGTTTACATAACAAATTTAAATAATTTTGCAAAGTCTATGAGGTTTCGATGTTTTGTAAGATAATAAAAAATAGATCAGATAATTTGAAATAGAAGACCTCACGGCCGAGCCCAGAATAATTGGGGAGATAAGATATTACCGTCTCCGCTGGCTCGATCATGTACAGTGGATGGAGGAAGATCGGGGAGTGAAGAAAGCATACTTGGAGCGACCAGTCGTTCGGCGACCGGTTCGTCGTCCTAAGTATCGCTGGAAGGATAGAGCGGAAGCTGGCCTGACCCACAATTCGCAAGACACTGCGCAGGACAGAGAAAACTGGCGTGCTCTCGTTCGGGAGGCCGAGACTCACTTTGGGTCGCTGAGCCAACGGAGCTAGTTAGTTAATTTGACTGTCCATTACCGTATTATAAAAATTCAATAGATAAGTTTCACCTGTATATACATAGCTGCCCCAGGTGGCTCTTTCGTTCCTGGGCACCCATCTAGCAAGTAAAGATTGTGTACCAGGGAAGGTCCCAGCCTGTGAGAGACCTTGTGCTATGCGACAAGCGCAAACTGCTTTCCAGCCACCCTAGAATCATGCATAGGTAGAGATAGCTTAACAAATGCAGCTCTCGAACCCCAAATTTGCGTTTCGAAAAACGTAAGTTCAAGTGAAGTACTGATCAGAAAACATGCACCAATTAAGCAATTTTCTGACCTAATGTGCACATTACTAAGTTGGATCTGATCGTCGTTGATTTTACAGTTGACTGTAGGCGAATACGTGTTATTTAAGGGGTTAAAATAACGCTGTCATCGAATAACCACAATAGTGTACCATATATGTACATTTATGTAACGTCATTAACAATCAAAAACAATATCGCATAACAAATAACGCATTACATCCATCGTCACATCTGCATGAATCAACCAATAACTGTGACATTAAGCCAAAAGAGGCCCCACCTTTAGAATTA
Source organism: Dendrolimus pini (assembly GCA_949752895.1). Classification (NCBI taxonomy): domain Eukaryota; kingdom Metazoa; phylum Arthropoda; class Insecta; order Lepidoptera; family Lasiocampidae; genus Dendrolimus; species Dendrolimus pini. The sequence continues at coordinate 340,114 of OX457138.1, read as the reverse complement.
TTAATTGCTGATGATGAAGGAAAACATTGTGATGAAACTGCACATCGAGATAACCGGTAGGTCAAACCGGCAAATTGGCCTTGTGGGTATATTGTTTGTTTGTCACCCCTTTAGAACAAGTAGGCCATAATTCAGCAGTGGGAGGGCTAAGGCTATTATTACCATAATTTGTGTAGTAGAAAACAACTTGTCTTTAGTCACCGCCGTGGTACCCGCCGTTCTAAACTCGAGCAGCTTGTACCGCAACGATGGCAAGACACCTGATAGAATGTCATTGGTGCCCTGAAATATAAGTCGCCTGGTACGGGACGCGTTTGCATCGATAATCTGGCAGCATCCCGTCCACATGCCACCAGCGTCACAGTCGGCACAGCCGCTACACAACAGGAAGCCCTTAAACCGAAAAACCGAAAATATGCAGCCATTTCTGATAGCTGCATATTTTCGGTTTTTGAGGTTGAGATCCTCCGAAAATGGGGGCCTGAGGTGAACAAGCTTTATCTAGATATACCCAAACGTCTGCTAGATGTCTCACGAGACCAATCAAAAAATAAATATTAAATACGTCGGGCAATGCATTAGCGTTACCATTCAACATGGTAATTTGACCATGCTTTTGGGTACGCTTTCAATTGACAACGATCTGCCACTTGATTTTATAGTGTAATTTTAATTTCTATATATAGTTTTTCTTTTTATTTCTTATCAATTGTTTAAGAAATTTATAAATAATCGAATACAGTAAAATAAAATTTAACTTAATATATAAGATATTGGTATTCTTACCCATGCGGCAGCCCAGGGTGTTACAAAAGAGACGACCCCGTTTGTAAATAATGATATCTGATAGGGCACCTTCCCACCCCATCTCTGGCAGACTATCCCAATGGGGAGCATCATAATGCAATAGCCCAAGAAGAAGGAACTAAGTATCATTTCTTGATAAGGCTTGCTCCAGTTGTAACTCTGTTTACATATGCATAATTGTATTTGTCAAGATATTGCATAAAATTATAAAGCAGATAAATAAAAGTTTTGAAGATATTGCAATATTTAAGACATTTGATTATTATATAAAATATGGGTACACTTGAGGATTGACCAACTCCAACTCCGATGAGGGCGATGATAGGAGGAAAGTATTGGAATGGGCAGTTTTTCAGTCGTCAAGTTTTCTAAAGAACGATTTTGCAATGCGTGAAGAGTTTTCAATGCGGTCTATCAGTTGTGAGGTAAAGTGCTATGATGTAGTGATGATTGATGATGTTATGGATTTACAAATTGAAAGCAGCTTAATGGACTCTACAAAGAGCTGTGTTAGTTTCTGTACCCAATAGATAAAGACATAAATAAAGATATCAATAAGAGAGAAGATAATCTACATATTTCGCCAAAATAGATGATTAACACTAAGTAACAAATAACTAACTAACTAACTTTTTTGTTCATCAAAGTAAACAAACATAAAGTTTAGTTACAATACTTTCAAGGGAAAATAAAAAAGGCAACCTATCTTAAGAATACTTAGTAACTTAAAATGGCTGTGATCCCGTTTTATGTCGCAGAACCGACAGCTGATGGCTCAAACGAGCAAACGTAGACGCCCTCGAGACTAGTGAGCAAATAACTTGTGTAAGATCATCGGCAGGGACTGGATGGAGAAAACAGGTGATCAGAAGAAGAGGAGGACATGTGGCCACATATTTAGAGAGTTCAACAACGAAAATAAGATCCTTAATAAATTCGATGGACAGTGAATATTTTTATATTTTATTTTACTACACAATACTTCTTACATGTTTATCATAATATTATATGTATATATTAAAATTGATTTCGGTTACTAGTCCACTTACCCTATTTACATTCCAAATACTTTCAGAAGAGTTTTCTTTAACTTCAACAATATTTTTATTATTTTCATTAGGATTTTTAAAATCTGTTTTATTTATCCAACTACTTGGTTTTGTTACATTATCAAAATCTTTTGGAAAGGCTATTGGTGTTTCAGTAACTTCAAAATAAGTTTCATTTTTTTTATTTATTTCTGTATCCGTATTAGCAATGTCGGCCATAGCCACTATAGTCACACCCAAGTGACCTCTAGCTATAAAGCTAACTGACAAGCACATAAGGAATATGAAGAGTTGTATATGCCTTACACCGTATCCATATGTAGCTGGAGTTTCTTTTTCTGAAAATTTTAATTATTAGCCGTGTCATAGCAACAAAATGTTATTTATGATCCATCTAGTTTCCACAATGAAAAACTCTAGTTTAACGGAAACAGGAAAGGATTACAAGATCTTGTTCCTACTAAGACAGTATCGGCAAGTGCGTCATCAGTTCACGTACAGTGAAATCTTCCGCAATTGCGACGAATATCCATTGTTTTTTTTTTGGTTGCGGAAACCAGACAAAACCTTATTTGAAAACACACAACATATCAAGACTTTTCTTGCTATCTATTTGGATTCAAGCTTATTTATAATCGTAATATTCTTAATGGAGTTAATGTATCTAATACAAACAATACATTTTGTTTGAAGTAGCCCAAGTCCAATAGTGGGATATTTAGGCGTTACTAGTTTTCTTATATAACGACAAATTGTGTTCTACAGCTCAGCTTCCTCACACATTTCATCCATCTAGAACCAAATTGTTTGCACAAAATGATTGTACCTATACATAGACAGTTGACCTGATCAAATTACTAAAGTGCAGTAATGAATGGAATACAGACATACCAAGATCTTTCAAATTTTCCTTAGTAGGCACTTTGTCGTAACGAAAATCCGTAACGTTAGATTCTGATTTAGTCATTTTGACGAATTTAATTGATAAAGCAAACACACCTTCAGCATTTACGTGCGAATGTGTTATGCTACCATTAATGAAATAATATGTCTTAATGTTAACACAGTTATCGTTGTATAAATAACTAATGTGTAGACTGTCAGTTTCATATATTTGTGCTGTGACATTATTTGCGATTTATCTAGTATTATGTACATAAAACAAAAAGTGGCCTTGTAAGGATCACAATCGAATATACAAGGTACATGTGTGAAATAGATAGGGCTAGCGCACACGGGCTACTTTTGTCACAGTGTTTCGTGACTGTTCGGTCCTTGCCTATAATAAATAAGTGGGTAAAATATCGCTCTGCTGATTTTGTTGACTACCCTCTTTCTGTGTGAGGCGACGGCCAATGCACAGCAGGGTAAGGGGCAGCCATTTTGTACTCTCACTGTCAACGTTTCGACTACATCGCGCCGTGCGCTCACCTGTTTAATAAATTTAAATAATTATTAATACTGGCCGTGCCAAATACTTTCATGGACCTAATCTGTGTACAGTGGTAGCTCTAAAGTGAAACATAGTGCCGTGCTCTGTTCCCGAGTGCAACCTGAACCGAGCCAGAAGAGGGCTGATCTCAAGGTTGGTAGAGCTTCTACTTTTATAGTGCAAGGATTTAGGTCATATCTCCGTTCTACAGTCGATCGAACCACCATAACCTGTGGGTTAGAGCATCCCACAGTGACTCTTATCAAGTCCGTGGATATGTATGGCGATGCGCACAAGTTATGACGTGCAACTGGGTGACAATTTTGTGCGCCGACTGAACTAGCCCGTGACGAAGCTGTCACCGTGCCATTAGGTTTTCATAACTCCATGCGTACCAGTATGCTCTCATACGCTCACCTGACCAAGGTGACGGCGTGAGGTCGCAATGAATAGCCAACCAAGCCGCGGAAGCAGCCAGCGGAAAGTCCACGAAGACGACCGAACGCCGCAGATTGGCCACCGAGAGCTGCTGCCATGCGAAGAAGACTGCCCGTTGAATTGCAGCCGGGGTAAAGAGGTAAAACTTCGAGGCCCCTACCCTCCTTATTATTGGTAAAGAGGAACAAGACCATGGAGAGAGCGCACTGGTAACGAAAATGTCACTCTCCGCGTTGTTCGTCCGCCATTTGCATTTGGACTATCGACTTTGGTGCACGCAAAATGGCGTCAACAGCTACGCAAAACGTGAAGACGATATTAATGATTATGTGGTTAAACTTTTAAGTCACCCTGACACAAGTAACGTGCTAAATATTTGATTGACAAATATTTCAAAGTTTGAGGCTATTTGTCTCTAGAACGATCTATCTATTAATAACAGACTTACCTGTCTACTTGTCTACTTTTAAATTTAAATTCAAAGGTTTTTATTCAAAGTAAGTTCCACTGGAGAACATATTTTGAAGGTTATACATGTAAGTCAAAATTTAAATCTACTTACACACACACACACACACACGCACGCACTCATAGTTTTAGGTTAAGTAATTATTTAATAATTCCATTATATTTAAGTTTCTATATTATAATAAAATTGTGTTGGGTGCCGCGATACAGACCTCGAGTCTAGTGCAGCAACCGCCGCCAAAAAAAATTGTAGCCTTAATTTAATTTCAAAATGTGTTATTACTATAAGTTTTAGATATAATTATATAAGGCCTAGAAATAAGTTTATATAAATAAATGAATTTGAATTTGAATTTGAATGTGACTTCCATTTCTATGTACACCGCTTAGCAACCTGTTATCGCCGTTTAAAGGAGAAGAAGCGGCAAGAAACTCCTCAGCAACATGCTAAAAAGATTGTTTCCTAAAAATTATCTCAGGCTTTTAGTTAAGGCCCTTTTAAGGCTTTTTATCTTTTTAACCGACTTCCAAAAGCAGAAGGTTCAACTTGGCCGGTATGTTTATTTTTATTTTTTTATGTATGTACACCGATTACTCTGAGATATATGATCCGATTTACGTGATTCTTTTTTAGTTCGACGCAGAATATAGTTGCCATTTGGTCCCTTAAAAATTTAACATAGTTTGGCCCTTAGTTTCCTGTTTCTTGGTATCTATATTTTTTAAGGCGCGCGGCACCTTTCCTAGACACTAAAAAGTAACAAATTAAAAAAAACTTCGATTAAAAAAACCTACTTCAAAAACTAAAATATTCATACATACATACATACATAACTTCACGCCAGGTCCCTTGCGGGGTAGGCACGAACAACAGAGCGCCATACAGGCTTATTTTTACACACCTCACTTGCTTCTTTGACATTCATAGCTCTTGTCATGCACGCTCGTCTGTTCTTAAGGCTCCTGACATCACCTTCTGCTAATACACGATCAATTTGATCATGGAAGGTATGTCGTGGCCTTCCGCGACTTCTGCATCCATCCACTTTTGCATTGTATATCTGTTTAATCATTCTTTCATCAAACATTCTTTCCACATGCCCGAACCACCGGAGCATTCCTTTCCTTACCTTCACCCCGACACTCTCTTTCAGACCAACTCTCTTTCTTACTTCGGTATTACGAACGCGGTCCGCGAGCGTCACTCCGCAGATTTTGCGCAGTGCTCGCATCTCGACTGCGTTTACTCTACTTTCATGCTCTCTGTTCCATACCCAACTCTCGCTTCCATACGTGAGCGTAGGTACCAGCACCGCGTTGTGTATAACAAGCTGGGCTTTCTGGCTGAGGTTCTTAGCGCCTAAAAGTTTACCTAACGCTCCATTCACACTATTCCCCAAATTTACTCTTCTTTCTATGTCAGCGGTGTACCTTCCATCCCTGCTAAAAGCACATCCAAGATATACAAACTCATTCACTTGTTCCAGCATAACATCATCGACCATTATCCTTGCATTCGTTCTGGTTTCTTCTCTTTCAAACACCATAACCTTTGTTTTCTTCGCATTCAAGTGTAAGCCTCTCGCCTGACAGTCATCTTTCATCATTGTGACTAGTGTTTGCAGTTCTGATGGCGATTCGGCTAAAAGCACGGCATCATCCGCATAAAGCAAAGTGCTAACAACTAGGTCACCCATCCGCACCCCAACATCCATCAATCTTAATCTCTGGAGACAGTTGTCCAGATATAGGATGAACAGCAAAGCCGACAGCACGCAGCCCTGCCGGACGCCAATATTGACGTCAAACCAGGGCGACAGGCTGCCGTCCACCCGCACGCATGCCATACAGTCCTCGTAAGTGGACTGCACAGCACGCAGCAATTGGCCATTGATCCCATATCCGGGCAATATGTCCCAGAGGTCCTTCCGCACAACCTTGTCAAATGCTTTCTCTAGATCCACAAAACCGCAGAAAACCTTCCGGCCCAATGCCAGCTGCTTCTCCACGATATTGCGGAGCGAGAAAACTTGATCCATACATCCCCTTCCATTTCTGAAGCCCCCTTGTGCATCCCACAGTAATCCATCGGATACCACTCTCATTCTCCTTTCAATAATCTTCGCATATACTTTAGATGCTGTGCTGATCAAACTGATGGCCCTGTAGCTGGCGCACTCCATAAAATATTCAATATTCAAAATAACTTACTTTATTTTGAAAATCGCTAAGGACCGACTTTAAGATCTTTTACATAATATATATTAAAAATAAGATGTTGTAATTAAAAATAGCTTTAGAAATAAGTTATTTTATACTATTTATTTATTATATTAGTTTTTTAGATATAAAGTGAACATTTCTAAACCGATGTAAATCAAACTCGACACAGCTACTTTATATCCAGACTCGTTTTTTAGGGTTTTATCCCGATAAATAGCTTTGTTTTCACGGGATAGGTCGTGTTTCGAACAAACTTTCTTTGAAACTTTTTTAAGCTCTTCCAACATGAAATGCTTTAGAATTTCACTACGTCATGTTATAGAAGTTAGACGAATACTAATGCCCATGCGCGTATGATATGAATATATCAGAGCCTAAAGCGGTCGCCTTTGGAGAATCGCTTAGTCAAATTGCCTCGTGTATACCGATAGTTGTAAGACATAGTGTACAACTCAACTTTAATAGATGTCATGTTCATCATATGAATTTGCGATATTATTAGTATTTAAATGTTCTACGTAAGAATTAGGAATACTACATATTAATAAAAACTGGTTAAGTTAATTAAAGATTTATTAAAAACTATAACAATTTTTGTCTCTTTATTCCTTCACAGGTTCGCTTTTCTCTGTAACTGGTTCTATTCCTGAAAAATAAAAAAAATCTTAAAAAGTGCCGTTGGAATTATTATAGACTTTATTAGAACTATACAAACACATGTAACATAGGTACAAATATAACCGAACACAAAAAATCCAAACGTAATGCAGAAGGTCTTAATTCAATAAAACGCGCAAAGTCCGTCTCTATTAGACTCCCGATTGTAGTACACACGTCTCGCTTTGATCGTGGTTCTCGCTCGACTGCCCCTTCCTCAATCAGGCCATCGTTTTACACTGCACAAATGCAATATAGCTGTATCGTAGTCGATATAATCCGACACACCTGGCTAATGAGTTGGCCGCAAGAAGACATAAATGAGTACAATAAAAAATGGGCCGTTTTCTAACGTATGCCAATAAATAAATAAACAAAAGGAGACGATCATAAAAGAATTACAATTAGTTCAAATGCCGACAGGTAATAAAATGTGTTTTGTTTCAGATATGCAGGTGGATTTTGTTTTTGTCGGGACCAGAGTTGTAAGAATATATATTACAATTGTTTGTATGTTTTGTACTTTAAATTGAAAATCGACTACAGTGTGAGTTGTACAGACGTGGAATGAAAAGGTTCACCAGTTTTCAAATTGATTAATTTATTCCGCGGGCACATGTTAGCTTTTCAAACTAATTCGCTGAACAGACTGTTCCACAGAAAAATATGTTTACCTCTTTGACAATAAAGTTTAAAATTGCTAAGATCAAAGTTGTTTGAGTTTCTATATTGTCTAAGAAGATTGTTTACAGATGTAAGATCTTTTAATTGGTTTTAATATTTATAACGGCATAGTGATCATATCTTCTTGGTAGCTTAATATCAGTGACTGTTATTGTCAACATGGCAATTATCTTTTTTCAAGAGTTTGTATTGTTACGAGTGCGGGACTCGATTAAAATGCCGTTGGAATTACTGTAGAATTTATTAGAAATATACAAACACGTATATTTCTAATAACACAGGTACAAATATAACTGGACGCAACCAGTACAATCTGCACAATTCAATAAGACGCGCAAAGACCGTCACTATATACGAATGTACCCTTATTGCTCGTATCGTAATCCTCGCTTGACTGCCTCAAATTCAGGCATTGTTTTATACTAAACTGTAGAATACAACAATCAACCGCATGAACTGAGAAACCGTAATCTGCACACCTACGGTGTACATTAACAAGTACATTAACAATAGGCTATTGTTTAATTGAACATTTTAAACACAAAGTAAACAAAAGAAGTTAAAAATCGGGAAGGTAATAAACCATGTGTGCATTCACTTTGTCGGCATGTAACAATATTTTCACTCATAATAATAATTTATCTAGATATTTATAAATATAATGGCTTCAAGAGTAAGAAACAATGCTTTTGAATTTAATTATTTGGTAAGTGAGTATCGATTCTTAAAACATTCAACATTATTTTTCTCCAGTTAGCGAGGTTCTTAAATTATTGTACTATTTAAAAATTAATAAGTAAAAATCTACTTTTTTAATATATATTTTGTCTTTGTATATGTTAAGGGCGGGTTCTGTTATTGCTGTGAAATATTGTGGTACTTCTTGAAATACCGATGATTCGCGCGTCTCAGTGTCCAATGATAATCACAATTTGTCACCTACAGTACAAACACAGTGACAATAGTCCCAAGCTTTTGTCACCTACAGTGTAGACACATGGCATATGGTTACAACTATTTGTCACCGACGGTATAATTGATGACAGTCGCAAACATTTTTCACTTACAGTACAATCATTTATCACCTACATTACAATTATTGACGGTGACAATTATTTGTCACCTACACGCAGTACAGTGATGATGATAACAATAATTTATGTTTATAATCACTTTCTTAGGGGCTTTCAGGTTTGCACGGGTTTTATTTTAACAAGATCTTACCATCTCCAGCATCTGCGCGACAGTCGTTCCAGGGCTGGGTGTCAGTCGAAAGGAAAACGACAAATATCGTATTAGCAATGATCGCCAGTGCAGCCACCATTCCGAACATTATTTGCCATTGATGTTGGTTTTTCTGCAAATATTTTATTTATGAATAATACAGTTGATACACGTGTACAGTTCCCGACAAGTCATCATGGTAATGGGGTATGAGGTGAGTCGTGGAGGGGGCTCGCCCGTATACATGCAGCAGGCACGGCGTCTTAGCGTCTTATTTATTACAAAACAGCTGGCCCGGATAAGCCCGCCCGCTAGGAGGGCAGGCTGGCAGGCACCGACAGACGACACAGACGCCGTCAATCCCTATCTTTCTACGACATAGCCCCCCATAAGATAGACTAGGCGTGTTACTGGGAAGTTTCTTCGCCGTTTCTTCTCTCCCAGCCATAACACGTTGCGAAACGGCAGTAAGATAGCGTAGGCCGCCGCGAACCGCCGATACCGTTCCACCGGGATCCCGGCTTTACATTACCCGTCGTCCGTTCTCAATAAGTACATGGTGTCGCCCTCTAGTTGGTATTGTTAGATTTATCACCCTCTCATGACTACAGTCCAGCTGAGGTAAAGCCCCCTATGGATCTCACTCGAGCAAGTTGTCCCCCGGACTCGAGCACCTTCGCTTCGCTTGTAGAAATCGTGTAAAAAATTTCGATTTATTGAGAGCAAGTAAATAAATGGTTAAATTAGTGATACTGACCACGTCGACAATAATGTGTGAAACAGCCACTGGAAGAAGCTGTAGTAAAATGCTTGTTATTGTATTGCCAAATGCCATCAGGGTCCCACTATAGTTTGGTGCCAGATCTATCTGATTTATCTGAAAATTTGCATTTCCTCAGACAACACAACAATAAATAATTATATACCTATTACCGTCCTTTATGGACACTTGCAACACCAAAGGTGATACAAATGCGCTGCAGCTCTCTAAAGGGTGGCATATTCTAGAGGCTAGACCAAGGGTGGTAGCCATCCAGACGGGCAAATAGTTGACGGTTGTTTTGTCGCCTCTTACGACAGGCCGCCCGGCCGCAGGAAATTGTATTCTTTCTCTTCCTAAAACGATGAGTTTGCACAATGGATCGGCGTCTACTTGACTTGTTCGGACTGTACATTATTTAGAAGTTATATCTGCCTGTTAGAGTATCAAGTGACTGTCTGGAACTGGCCCCGAGTCCGTAACTCAAACTGGCAATCGAATCTAATTGGAATCGTAATTTTTGAAGGTTTTGGTATTCTGTAAACCATTTCAACTTAAAATGCAATCAATCTTAATTCAAGTAGATTATGTCTTAATTTGCACTGGCATGGTTTTTTTTAAAGTTACAGACTTGAGGCTATGAACCGATCTAAGTGAATCACGATATGGAGCTAGCTAATAAGTCCACCTCATTTCTGAGGGATATACATATCTAACCGAAAAGGTGACGCTACGGTGGGGTCTGGCGTTTTTTGATGCCGCCATCGAAATTCACTACCAAATACGTCGTCAAGGCAACGCTAACGAAGTGCCTCTGGGCCTGCTCGTAGTAGTAGAATAAAAACACATACCATCCAACCAGTATGAATACCCATGTGGCAGCCCATAGCAAAGACCAGGCATGTGACAGCAACGACACTTGTACTGGCCACTGAAGCAAGAATCAGTGATACTCCAATGCCAACTTGCGCTGGAAACATTCCAACCGAAAGGCGTTAACCTAATTAAGCTGATAGATAGTTTTTGGAACGAAATTTTTTATCGCACGTTATTCATCTCATGTAAGTTAGACGAAAAAAATTTTAGCGAAAGAAAAGATGCTGACCGCTTTATAGTTCACTCGTCATATGCGCGTGGACAGCTTTCGAGTGAAGAGATCTGGTACAGTTTTATACTTAACTAACAATTCGTCCCCACCCGCGTAGTAGATAAATTTTATTAGAGCGCGGCAGTGTACGAATCGTGTAAGCGAAACAGAGATAAAAATGCATAGCAAACAATACTGCCATTTCTGCTTGTGATTAAAGTTCATACTTACATGTTGGAAAACGGTCTGCACTTGTCAGAATAGGGGAGTGTGGTAGGCAAAGACACATTGTTCCGACCCCAAATAATTGGGAGAGGGTGGAAGAAAGAGAGGGGAAATCGGTCTGCACTCTTCTGCGCAAATGAAAATTGCCGATCGGAATTATAAGTTGTATAAAACTGTAAGTTTTTGACAACATATTATCTATATATATATTATCAACATATTATCTAGATATCGATACCTCGGGGCTCAAAGGGCATAAGCACCAAAACTCGACTTTTCAGGAGAGCCGAAAAACAAAATATAAAATATTATTTCGGATATAACTTTTTTGATTCTAGGCCTAAATAAACCATTCTAGAACCAAAAGTCTTAAAATTCTATGATGCAAAACACTGTTAAATTATAATATTTCAAATATATTTAAAAGTAACAATAAAACATCTTAAAGTCGGTGCTTAGTAATTTTCAAAATATAGTAATTTTTATGTTTTACTTTGCACCGACTTCAAGATGTTTTAGATAATATATATTAATAATAATAGCTTAAGAAATAAGTTATTTTATACATTTTAGTGTTAGTGTTTTAGTTTTTGAAGTCGGTTTTTTTAAACGAAGTTTTTAAATTTTATTTGTTACTTTTTCGTGTCTAGCTATGTATGGGTGGACCCACGAATGGTGCCGCGCTTCTTAAAAAATATAGGTCCCAAAACGGGAACAAAAAAATGTTCGTAAAATGAAAACTACTGGGCCAAACTATGTCAAATTTTTAGGGGACCAATTGGAAGCTATTCCGCGTCGAACAAAAAAAGAATCACGTAAATCGGATCATAAATCACGGAGTTATCGGCGAACATACATAAAAAAGCAACAAAAAAAAAAGCTCCCGACGAATTGAGAACCTCCTCCTTTTTTCGAAGTCGGCTAAAAATAGCTTTCCTATACGCCCCGGAAAATTATATGTTTGGGGCGTTTACATCCTTAAATTCTATGGATGTGTGATCAGAGGTGGTCGTAACTGACAATTTGCCTACTAATTCGACCAATTTGTAGACTGTTGCTTTGTTTTCTTCAGTTAATTAAATATCAAGTAAAGAGAGAATATAAGAAACTCTTTCTTTATTTGCCTATTTAATTTCAATTTTTAACCGACTTCCAAAAAGGACGAGGTTCTCAATTTGATCGGTATGTTTTTTTATCTATGTACACCAATTACTCAGAGATTTATGATCCGATTTCCGTGATTCTTTTTTTCTTCGACGCAGAATAGCTGCCATTTAGTCCCCTAAAAATATAATATACTTTGGCCCAGTAGTTTTTATTTTATAAACATTTTTATTAAAAAAAAATCATTCCGTCCCATATGTACACCAATTACTCTGAGATTTATGATCCGATTTACATGATTATTTTTTTGTTTGATGCGGAATAGTTGCCCTTTGGTCCCCTAATAATTTAACAAAGTTTGGTCCAGTAGTTTTCATTTTAAGATAATTTTTTTGTTCCCATTTCTTGGACCTATATTTTTTAAGGAGCGCGGCACCTTTCGTAGGTCTACATACATAGCTAGACACTAAAAAGTAACAAATAAAAAATAAAAAATTCGTTTAAAAAAAACCGACTTCAAAAACTAAACAGTATAAAATAACTTATTTCTAAAGCTATTATTAATATAAAATATATTATATAAAAAATCTTGAAGTCTCAACTTGACTGTACCTGCGCACGCCTTTACATCATCGCCTTGCATCGAACTAGAGGTAATTGTTGGACGTATGTGTCATTATTATTATTTAGGTTTATGGCTTGGCATCTAGACCTTTAAGCCAGATCTTAGAGTACTATATAGTTTCTTCTTTTCTTAAGCCTATGTATAGCTCAGCTAAACTGTAGGTTATCAACTAAAGCCATTCAACAGAGTTCTTGTGACAACTCAAAAGGTCACATTTGACTATACAGTTCACATTTCTCACAAAAACACATAATTACTACTGAAAAACTATCAATATCCTACAAATATTGTTCATTTTAGAGTAATTTTACACATTTTTAGAAAATAAAACTGAACAGCACAACATCTCTTTTCAGTTCCCGCTAAAACCTCACGACGTATGTGTCGTTTTATTTTAAAGTATAGAAATAATTAAGGGCGTATGGAGCAAGTTGATTCTTTAAAATGAATATATTCGGGCGTAAGCACCATTATGTTACTAGGTATGTCGTTTACTACCCTCACATTTATTGATCAATATGAGTGGTTGCTCATACGACCCAAAACTAAAACTATTTCGACGTAAAATATTAGGCGTAAAAACATTTGTATCATGTACGGTGTCACTTACTACCCTCGCGTTTATGATCATTAAAATTGGTTGCTGTTACGACACAAAAGCTAAAAATATATGTTTTATTTTCTACAAAAAATGGGGTCGTAAACGCCATTTTTTGGTGAATTGGAAGACTTTATATATACCGATCGATAGAGGAGAAAAAGTTAAATAGGACTGCATTAAAAAGTCAATTTCGCCGAAATGGCGGTTACGCCCTTTGAGCCCCGAGGTATCGATATTATAAAGAGATAAAGATTGTGACGTTGTACGGGGTAATCTCTGAATCTACTAAACCGATTTTAAATATTCTTTTACTCTTGGAAAGCTACGTTGACAGGGAGTGTCATAGGTTATATAATATGACGCTATATACCACGGGAGCGGGACAGAGCGCGGGTGAGACCACGGCGGGCCGGTAGTATATAAATAAAGGTGGGGTTTCATCTATATAAATAAGTAAAGTTAAAGTGTCTCTTCGTAATGTCAAAATAACAAGTCTTTTACTAAATGCATATGCAAGTATAGTAAATACTGTACTTATATAAAAAAAACTCGATTTTCTAAACTTTTCTCTGTCTGTTTGGATGATCCGGCTTATCTCTGAAATGGTTTGGCGGATTTTGACGCGACTTTCACTGGCAGGTAGCTGATGTTATAAGAAGTAACTTAGGATACATTTTTGGTTTTGCTTATTTTAGGGTTCCGCGAAAAATAATCCACGCGGACGAAGGCCTGGGCACAGCTAGTCTGGGATAAAGTGAAAGATTTAGGCCGTTTCTCGCAATTATGACAATGGGTTTAATACGTTATTTGGGATGCGACATTGTTGACTCGAGTTCTGTACCCTTTTTTACAACTTAATTTCTAGATTTTATTTTTAGACTTTGTACACGCTTATTAGTTATTTTCGTTCTTCTGTTTGACATTAATTTAGTGATTTTTGTGTTGTGGTGTACCTTACGAATAACTTAGTACATTAATTTATTCTAATTTTAATACTAAATTTATACTAGTGCAGAGTGTATCTGTTACATGCTGGTGCTGTGAGGAAGTGCATGTGCAGTGTATGCCTTATGTCTATACCTATATATATTATCCTATCTAGTGCCATGTGTGTTGTTTTTTTCCTTTCTGTGTCTGGGTTATTATAGTTACCGAGCTACATAGGACCCGAATTAAAATGCCGTTGGAACTACTACAGAATTTATTAGGACTACACAGACACGTATAAAACGGGTACATATATAACTAGGCACTTCTAGTACAAACTGCATGATTTAATAACACGCGCAAAGTCCGTCACTATATCGTTCATCGAATCTATGTGTTGCTATCGTAATCCTCGGTTGACTGCCGCACTCCTCCGTCACGGCATTGCTTTATACTGTCAAATATGTCTTGACACGAAGCTCGACCGCTTGGAGAATTTCTTAGAACCAGCTTGTATTTTAAATACGAGACACCTGGCAGTGATCGCAATACACAATAGGCCCTAAGGGATTACATTACATTCTAATTACGAATTTTAAACACAAAGTAAACAAAATAAGATAGTCATAAAACAGTTTCAATGTAATTAGCTCAAACGCCGCGTAGTAAATGTGCTTTGTCTATAATAGGTATGCAGGTGGCCCAACTTGTAACATTATATTAAGGACGTTAAATATTGACAGAAAACTTAGAATATTAAGTTAAGAAGTCGAGGTGCTGGTCGGGTGCCAGATGGGTCTTATTTCTAATATTATGATCTGCCCTTAAAAGTAATATACAACTACTTACATATTGAATTACTGAGGCGTCTGGCAGTTTTTGAAGTTAAAATTTTTCTGTTAGTGAAATAATCTGATATCAGTCCAAAGGCTATGCTCGTGAAGAGGCTTGCCAAGTACGGCAGCGACGACAGCAGCCCACTCTGAAAGTAATTCATTGTTCATAATATTATGAAAGTTAATCTAATTTTAAAAAGGTTTAAACCCTTTTTATTTAATTTAAAGTGTACTTGAGTTTTTATTTTGACGTTTCTGCCACTTTTCAGTAGCTGTTGCAAATGGTACTAGTTAATTATAAGTAGAACTAGATGGCGCTGTCCAATAATTACACTTACTATTGTTTGCGACACAAAAACTATATCATGTAATTAATATACCCACATTTCTATATACATATTTTATAAACATGAAATATGTCATTTTTGTAATAAAGTAAAATAGAAAAGTAGATTTTTTTATTCTCAAATCGATTGCCTTCGATTTATTTACGTATAGTGTCGTTCGACTCGCAGAACATCACTATTTCGTCACCCACAGCAATAAAGTGCAACAATTATGTCATTTGTGACATGTGGGATTGAATTTAATTTTAAGCTAATCATAAAAATAAAGTGTTATAACAACAAAATATTGTAATTTATACGGTTTACTCTGCACCGACTTCAAGATGAAGAAAATTTTATTTTATTTTGTCTCTTAATAAACTAATTCTAATTCAATATGTATTTGTGAAACACTTACACTCTTCACATCAATACTGTATATGTAATGTATGTAAGAAGGAACTTGTGTGAAAAAGAAGACAAATATGGTCGAGCTTCCGAAATGGGTGCAGATGGTAGCCCATACATGCTTTGATCGTAGAATAGCTCCCCACGGGACCTTTTGCACCTAAAATTACATCATAATATAGTTAAACATAGTATGTATGTATATATTCCTCTTTATTTTATTGCAGGAGTTCAGCAGACAGGCAGACGGCGATCTTGGTGGAAAGCGGTTACCATCGCTTATGGATATTTGCAACACCAAGGTGCTACAAATGCGCTGCTGCTCTCTTAAAGGAGACTGGAACCTGGTCCCCAATGCCGGAACACAACACAAGGTTGTTATGGCAACATACTTTAGACGAGGGGTGGTAGCTATCCAGTCAGGCAAATCTCCTACCACCTGGCTGTGGGTTGTTTTGCCGCCTTTTACGACAGGCCGCTCGGCTGCAGGCAATTGTATTATTTCTCCGTTCCTGCACGGATAAACCGTTTCAGGGCTTATTGTATTTTCTAATATCAGTCTAAGTTCCGGTGCTCCATTTCCCAATATTTCTATCCCATTTAGTTATTCCTCCTATCCCATACTCATCTATTACGTTTCTACTATCTAATAATCCTAATTCTATCTCTTTATCCTATCCTTCCTTACCCAACGCTCCCATCCTGGAGGCTGGCAACATATCGACTTTGCCCCTGGTGTTTCAAATATCTATATGGAACCATACTCCATAAGAGGGTCATCTACCGATCTACCAGCTTCGTAATAATTTTTTTCTTAATTACTCTAATTAGTATTACCTTCACACCACCACCATCTATACCACTCAAGATATAATATCTTTCTTGTTCAGAAATAAATTTATTTTCAGCCGGTGAAGCAGTACCGAAGATTGTTAGTATAGTGGCAGCTGTTATGCAAAGTAAGCCCACAACCCAGTAGGTGGTCGGCCACCCCCATCTGCTGTCAGCCAGGAGACCACCAATCTGAAGGGCTATCACATTGCCTATCATAGATCCTGTAAATCAATGTCAAGGATAAAATATTAGCAACTAGTAGACCTGTCACACGGGAAGAAATAAAATCTGACCCTTGATTACAGAGCCTCCTTCAGACTCTAAAGCAACAGGGTCTCACTTTTTGTGATAAAGGTGAAATCCATTTGGGGACACCTTACGGTTGGGACATAATAGTGAGGCAGTGTCGAAATACCCACTAAAACACCTCTTTGCTCTCCGTCTCATTAGGAAGCAGGGCCATGGGACCAAGACAGTGCTGACGCCGCGATCTTGGCTGGCGTAGGTCCTATAGAGCCTACCTAAAAAAATTAATGCAATGTAGCAAATGTTATGAAATCCATATGTTCCGTAAAATTGGAGTTTTCTCAGAGTATGGACCGGAATTTAAGAAAGCTTAACAAAAACAATACTTCAAATTATGTTGCCACCAAAAACGCCCAAAAATGGACTATTGCGCAAATTATTGTTTGCCTAATATATACTACCGAAAATAAACTCTGAGTATTTTTCGAATTATATAACTCATATGTAAATATGTGTATAATATTTATGACGTCG
Organism: Dendrolimus pini; assembly: GCA_949752895.1. Lineage (NCBI taxonomy): Eukaryota > Metazoa > Arthropoda > Insecta > Lepidoptera > Lasiocampidae > Dendrolimus > Dendrolimus pini. Next base: position 322,619 of record OX457138.1, on the reverse strand, counting down.
GAAATACAAAGATTTGAACAAACTATTTGGTGTAGATAAATTATGTATATATAGATGATAACTATGATCGTTCGTTGACATTTGAAATAGATTTTCAGCTGGGTTATCAGCAGACTCGTCGGCTGCGTTTACCACATATTGATGGAGTGACTGACACAAATATGAGGCGCCAAGTTTTTATTTGTCAATATCATAAAAGTAACCGTAATGAATGTAATGTATAAACACATAAAACTTCCTCTTCTGTCATCTTTTTTTCAAACTTTTTCAAAAAATTTACCACATCTCTTAATAAAGTATGCAAGGAACGGGTAAAAACTAGCAATAGATGAATAAAATTTTTCACCAATTCTATAAATAAGCGTAAGAACCATTTTAGGGCATAAAAAAAAATACCAAATCGAATATTTTCAATAAACACTTACGTTTTTTGCAAATTTCATAACAATCGCGTTATTATAAGAATTTGAAAATGTTTAAATTTCTGTAAACTAAAATTCGTTTTGCTATATTTATATATGTAGAAATAAAGTTTCAATTGTCCAAATATTGAAATAGTGTCACAAAATCACATCAAAGATATTCGCAATATATGAAAACATTAAAGACTGAAGCAAAAGGTACATGTGCCAAAATCGTGGTAACTGAAGATCCACAGTTACTGTCTACCCCTGTGTAAAATAGGCGTAACACTATGTACGATATATATATAAAATTTTAATTGATATATACATAGTTTAAATCATTGGTGTTTCAGTTTTAAAGTATTAAATTTTGTTATTTGTGACTTGTAAAATATATCTTCCAAACACATGGTAATAGAAGTGATGACGTAACAATTTTGCATAATTTTACAAAGTTTCGATGGATTGTAAGATAATAAAACGTATGTCAGTTGATAAAAATTCAAAAGGTGGGTCTCACCTGCATATACATAGCTGCCCCAGGTGGCTCTTTCGTTCCTGGGCACCCATCTAGCAAGTAAAGATTGTGTACCAGGGAAAGTCCCAGCCTGTGACATACCTTGAGCTATGCGACAAGCGCAAACTGCTTTCCAGCCACCCTAGAATCATGCAAAGGTAAAGATAGCTTAACAAGTAAAGCTCTCGACTCTTAAAATCGCGTTTCGAAAAAATGTAAATTCGAATCCTCATCAGACAACACGCAGCAAATTCTCTGACCTAATTCGGATATTGTACTAGATGCTGACAATGAAGAAAAACATGGTGATGAAACCGGCACATCGAGATAACCGCAATTTGACAATAGCAAAGCCAGGCCCCAGCAGTGGGACGCTAATATAATAAATTTAAAGTCAGAAATAACTATAATAATCTTACCCATGCAGCAGCCCAAGGTGTTATAATAGAGAGGACCCCATTTGTAAATAATGATATCTGAAAGGGCAACTTTCCACCCCACCTCTGGCAGACCATCCCAATGGGGAACATCATAATGCAGTAGCCCAAGAAGAAAGCGCTCAGTATCATCTCTTGGTAAGGTTTGCTCCAGTTATAACTCTGTTTAAAGATGCATAATTGTTTTTGAAGATGTTACATAAAGTTATAAAGAAACAGATAACTACGAAAAAATAAAGAAATTCTTTGGTATTAACTAACGAGTAGAAGCACAACTTCCAGGAAAGAGCCGAACTTATTGGAATGGACAGCTTTCAATAAGCTTTGTCAAGTTTTCTAGTGGACATTCTGCAATGCTTGAAGAGAAAAGAAAGAATAAAGAAACTACTGTGATGTAAATATTGACGGTGGGATTGTTCCATAAATTAAAATGGGCTATACAAAGAGCTTATGTCAGGTACCTCTCTGCGGTAAATAGAATCAAAAATTAAAGTATTCGTAAGAGTAGTGTAACTAATATCTCACAAAACTAGAGAAAAGTAGAGTAAGAAAGTCGCAGTGAACCGGCGGCCGGTAGTTTAGGCGATAGACAACCGTCTATCGCCAAAACTACTGCTGATTGAACAAACAAGTCTTGGAGTCATGTTCACGTATTGATAAACGTAGATGCCCTCCAGACCAGTAGACAGATAACCTGTTCAAGGTCACCGGCAGGCACAGGATGGGAAAGCAGATGACCAGGATATGTGGCACATACTTAGGGAGACCTACGTCTAGTAATATAAATTGTTTGATTAAAAAAGACTAGTAATAAATACTATTGAGAACCAAAACAACTGTTTTATTTTCCTACACAAATAGTTCCTAGAAATATGGTCTGATTTCAATTGAATTGGTTTGCTATTTCCACTTACCCTATTTACATTCCAAATACTTTCTGAAGAGACTTCTTTAATTTCATCAATGTTTTTATTACTTTCATTAAAATCTTTAAAACCAGTATCATTTATCCAATTAGTTGATTTTGTTTCATTATCAAAATCTTTTGGAAAGTCTATTGGTGTTTCAGTAACTTCAAAATAAGTTTCATTTTTTGTATTTATTTCTGTATCCGTATTTGCAATGTCGGCCATAGCCACTATGGTCACACCCAAGTGACCTCTAGCTATAAAGCTAACTGACATACACATAAGGAATATGACTAGTTGTATATGTCTTACACCATATCCAAAATCAGATGGAACTTCTTTTTCTGAAAAAACTATTTTTTGTCATAGCATAGTAATAAAACTTGAATACTTGTATCTACGATCAAACTGTCAAGATTACAAATGTATCATTATTCCAATAAATTAGGAGACCCTAAAAAAGGGTAGCAGTGATCTGATGGATACAACTATATAGAAACATACCAGGCTCTTTCAAAATTTCCTTAGTAGGCACTTTGTCGTAACAAAAATCTTTAATGCGAGTTTCCGATTTAGCCATTGTAATGAATTTAATTGATAAAGCAAACACTCCTTCAGCAGTTACGTGCGAATGTGTTTTGCTAGCATAAATGGAATAAGATGAATTAATGCTAACAAAGTTATCATTATTTAAATAGACTGTCGGTTTCGTATATGTATGCTGTGACATTGTTTGCGATTTTAATGTTGTGGTATTACATACCGAGTAAAGTAAATAAATTACTTAGAAGGAAAGTGTACAGTATTTTTATTTTGCCCGCCACACAGGCTCTGCAGAGACTTAATGTGATACCAGATTTAACTTTGAACGCTTCTTATATTCCTTGTACTGGCTTAAATTTCATGTCATATGCTCAAAATATGTCTTTTCCTTCCATAGTCTTCTATTCTGGAATATGCTCTCTGTCACACCACAGATCATCATATCCTTCCTAGCATCCACCCATCTCTGTTTTATTCTACCTTTAGGTTTGTACCCATCAAGCTTCTAGTTTAATATTCTTTTGTATCGTGATTTTCATCCTTTTCCGCTACGTGCTTATACCAATTTTAGTCTTGTTCCTCTCAATTTTTTAAGTATGTCAACTATTTATTCATTCTAATAGAGATATAGAAATATTATAGAGAGATAAAGTTGGTGAGTTTGGATGTTCGAGTCAATCTCCGGTACTACTGATCCGATCTTGAAAATTCTTTCACCAGTAAAAAGCTACATTATTCTTAACTGACGTAGGCTAAATTTTATTATAATTAATAAATCAGGAAATGAAAAATGTTTTACGCCCAGCGAAGTGGGCACGGGAACGCCTGTCAAATATATTACAGCAAAATCGTTCCACGGTAAAGTTGCGCACATACTCGTACGAGGCACTGCGAGTGCTCTGCGTTTATGATTTGATTAAAAATTACAAAGCTAAATTAAACCTTGATACGCGTGCGTGCGTATGTGCGTGGGCGCATGTGAATTTTTTAATGGCGCCCAACGAAGTGGGCATGAGTCAATTAGTAACATATATAACTGGTTGCGCCAAGAGACATGTCTTTAGTAAATTCTCTCTACCCTGTTCGCCATCAAGGAACTAATATAAATTTTAACAGACTTAAAAACAGGAGTATGTACATTCTCAATTCGCCTTGTACCTATATTTGTATATTCATCGAATTTTCTGATGGGAAGTAAGCAGCCACCGATGTCGTAGTACCAGGACTGACTTGCTTAATAAGGCACTGATGACATGAGCCTTTCGAACATTGAACAAGATTTTTATGTCACCAAATTGACATTTTTATCTGTACTGTGACTGAATTCACAAGAACTGCATACTATATTATATGTTATGACGATTGAATATGTATATGCAATATACAATGTAATTAGGTGTACCACGCTATCGTATTGGTGACAACTGTAATGATAGCGATGTTTGTTATTTAATAAATAAATGTTCCGACATAACTTATTGTTCTTGTATTATTTTGCATTGAATACAACATAACTGCAAAATGGCCCCATATAAGTTGTATGTCTCAAAATCAATAAAATCAAAATACAGTGATTGAAATTATATTTCAGCATCAACTTTTTTATTTCTGAACCAATTTGAATAACTCTTCTTGCATTGGGTTCAGTATAGATTCATAGCAGTCCTATATGAATTTAATGTGTTGGACCTTATATTCTGAAGATATAGCAAGGAATTCCTTAAGATTAATTAAGATGTAGTAGTTGAGGTCTCTTTAGGTTTAAGACAATCCCAAAACGACTAGGAATCTCATTACGAGCAAGGACGTGTTGTACGTAATAGATCTAGGAAGATGCAGGCCGAAACGCCGTAATGACAAACAGCACGAACGTTTAAATTGAATTATGATTTCTGTTTCATCAAGCCGTCGATTCCTCATTTTAGAAGCTACCTTTCTAAGTATACAATATACGAAATTCAAAAGACAAAATCTTTATTTCTATAAAAATGATTGATAAAACATTATTAACTATGTTTGTTACAGTCTGGAGCCTACACAACAAGGTTCGAATTCAAATTCAAGTTTGTATTCAAAATAGGTTCCACTGGAGAACACTTTTTGAAGGTCATACATGTAAGTCAAAAGTTAAATGTAATTTCTATTCAATGTACACAGCTTCGCAATGTGTTATCACTGTTTAAAAGAGAAGAAGTAGTAAGAAACTCTCCAGCAACACGTCTAGCTAAAGAAGTTTTTTTCATCATAATTATTTAGATATATTAACTCAGGCTCTTATTTCTAGTACATACAGAAGTTGTATTACAATTACTTATTATCCATATTGGGAATTAATTTTAATAATACACATACAAATATTTTTGACTATTTATTTTCTAAAGCGTCCTTTTCCTTTACTAATGACTTTGTTTTTTCTTTCAATAGTTTGAACTCTTCTTTCCTGTTATTTTCTAGACCTGCAACAAAAAGTGAATTATATTTACTGTTTAGATTTTATATTAATAGGACTTTGTAAACGAAGACATGAGTGAATATAGGAGTTATTATTTAACTGCATTAGTATTCTTATTCTATACTAAGGATATACCTATGCTATACATTCTTTCCCTACCGTCGAAATTTGACATTACAGATGTAAGGCGCCTATGTCAAATTGTAACCGGTAGTACGATAAATGAACCGGGCCTAAATAACAGTCATATCCCCTTCATCCATTCATTTTTTTCTAGCATAAATCCCAAAAATTTCTTACGAATTAAAAATATTACTACAAAAAACATTTTCACAATTATTGAGGATGAAATCGTGTTACATGCAAACAAAAAAATTAAGCGCCTGTCAAAAGTGTAATATTGGCACGCGTATACAAGATTTTGTTTAAGAATGTAGGCGCTTTGTATTCTTTAATAAGGTTTACTCCCGATTGTCTTGGGACCAATCAGATTCTGACTTGATGATCCTGGGACCATCTCGGGAGTATACACAGACGAATAAAGAAGAAAAAATTAAAATCCACAATTGACGGAGAAATAGGAGAAATTGTCATAATTATGTCCTAAGACTCCAAGTATATGGGTAACCTTAAACTATTACATAAATAAATAAAATTATAAGATTCATACAATAATACACCCTAACAAAACAATGAATTAATATCTGTAACTAACTGTTTGTGAATTTATACTGGAAACTGTAATCAACTATAAGATGTCTCAAGTATTACTTGAACTTTCAAATAATGGATATAAAGCTAATTACTAATTTCATTAATTCTTGTTCCCAGGTAATTAAATGGCATAGAAGCTTGTCAAATAAACTATAAAAGTCATCAGAATTAAATTAACTAAAAGAAAAGTATACGTAAATCACGTTTTAATTATAAAATGTACTTTGTTATTCCTTTTACTCTATATAAAGTTGCTGTTTCCATTTTCACTTAATGAAATATTAGTATGAAAATTAAAAGTGAGTAAATATTAGTGGCTATTTTCCGGAAAAAATAATTAAAACTGCTCTCGACGTAAACCAGTTATTTAAAAATATATAAAGACAACTAGCTGTTGAACACGACTGGCGATAGCAACGGCGTGGACGTGGGCCTATATATCTTATTTCCCTATTAATAATTGTGCCTTGGGTTTATAGCGCCTTGCAACCCCCGTATGTTGTCACCGCTCGCTCGGCGCGTGAGTTCAGTACGTCGCCAAACGCCACGCCACCGCGACGCACATAATTAATATCGCACCCGCCTTTACATAAGTACAAACGCCTATCTGTTATCGAAGATTTCCGCGTCCAGTTATATACTCGGACATTAGACTTAACCTAAAACCTTAGTGATCAGTGTATCTGCGTCCCTTGCGCCCCGGGGCTCGTGTAGAAGGACTTTGTCACCTCTATCGCCACGTGACAGCAGCGGCAGAACCCTGAACCAGCGCTGTCGTGGGCTGGTGGCTGACTGCGAGGTAAGTGCAAGGTTCTATATTCTCCGGGCACCTGTTCTTGATTGGGGAATAAGGGGTGGCCATACATTGAGCACATAACCCCACCCGCGGAGATTGCCTGATTGCGTCTCCAGTTTTCTAAAGTAAAAGCAGCCTAGGTTACTCCGTATTTTTTCTTTTCTTAAAAAATAGTAACCTAAGTTACTCCTAATAATATCAGCTATCTACTAGTGAAAGTCTCGTCTAAGTTATTTATTCAAAGTTATTAAGTTATTAGTTATTTCAAAGATTAGCCAGAACAAACAGACAGACAAAAACATTAAAAATTCATTTTTTAATATGTTTACCGTATATGTTTAGATGGAGAAGAGAATTTAAATGTCGCTTACCAGTCTGTTCTGATTCGTAGAAATTCCATGGCTGAACGTCTCCCTTGACAAAAATCACGAATATAGCATTGGTGACGAATTGGAAGGCTGCTAGGATGATGAATACTATTTGCCATCTTTGCTGGTTTGTCTATAAACAATAAAATATTAAATTGATTGATTGTCGCTCACTCATCACAAACTACGAACTTACGGACTTCTTTTAAAAATGAACATTTTTAGCCGACTTCCAAAAAGGAGGAGGTTCTGAATTTGATCGGTATGTTTTTTTTATGTATGTACACCGATTACTCCGAGATTTATGATCCGATTTACGTGATTCTTTTTTTGGTTCGATGCGAAATAGTTGCCATTTGGTCCCCTAAAAATTTAACATAGTTTGGTCCAGTAGTTTTCATTTTACGAACATTTTTTTGTTCCCATTTCTTGGACCCATATTTTTTAAGGAGCGTGGCACCTTTCGTAGGTCTACTCATACATAGTTAGACACTAAAAAGTAACAAATAAAAAAAACTTCGTTTAAAAAAACCGACTTCAAATAAAAATTATAAACAAAAAATTTTGCTTGATTTTTTCCTCCCTCTTGGTCATAAATTATTATTTTGAACTCTTGGTAATTTAAAAAAGTTCTAGTTCCTTGAGTGTCAAATGAGCAAGAATCGATTGTATCTAATTACCACATCATCCCTAACGATATTCGAGACGATAACTGGAATCAGCAAACCCGTGAGGTTGGCGATCATGTTGCCAATCGCCATTATGGGTCCGGCAAAGTTTGGGGCCAAGTCTATCTGGTTTATCTGAAAACATTAAACATGTATAATTATACAAGCAGCTCTTTCGTATTTTTTTAAAAACACTTCATTTTTTATGTCACTCCATATAACTTACATGGAATCCCACGTGCACTCCTGAATGTAAGCCCAAAGAGATCATGAGCAGAAGCAGAGCTAGCCAAGTGGTTTTCACATAACTGAAGCCTATCATAAATATAGCTGACACCACCATACCTGAAAGCACATATGGGCCCAATATGAGTAAATATATCAGAGTAGCTGAATCCGGTTTTTACTTCTCGGTTAGTTTTTGTTTTCTACTTAGCGAAATGGGGATTAGAGGAAAAGAAGAGGAAGTTTGTTTTCTAAATACTGAGGTACAACACCCATTCTCCGTGCCGCAATGCCGAGTAACAGCAAAAGAATACAACATCCTACGTAGGGGCAGCCTCATGTTAGAGGCGACAAAACAACTTACAGCCAGGAGGTAAGGCATTTGTCCGACTGGATGGCGACCACCCCTGGTCTAGAGTATGCCGCCATAACAACAATGAGTTGTGTTCCGTCATTAGTGACCAGGTTGTAGTCTCCGTTAAGAGAGCAGCGGCGCATTTGTAGCACCTTTGGTGTTGCAATTGTCCATAGGCGATGGTAACCGCTTTCCATCAAGTGGACCGTCTGCCTGTCTGCTGAAAAAAAGCAATAAAAAAAGCTTTAAAACATAAAATTTGAAGTAATAAAGAAAAACTTCAGAACATTTCCAACTCCATCTGTATGAGCATTGTGTTTTAATCAATAAATATAAGGATTTCTATCTCATTCTCTCGCAGCTTAGTTATATAGATTTGTGTTTATCTCTTTTTAGTGTCGCTTTTTCGTTTCATCGAGTTTCAAGTCACAACGACTCTAAAGAAGTTCACTTCAAAATTTTTTAAATACTCACCGATTGTGTTACAAGTCCTGCGAATGTTTACTATACTCATGATCTTCCTGTTCACCATATAATCTGAGAAGAAACCGAAGAACAGGGCCATCAAATACATTGAGATATAAGGTAGGGATGAGTATACTCCATTCTGGAAAGAGCATTTTTTGTAAGCAAACTAATCTATAACATCATAAAAATTCATTGTTGACTTAGAAAGTTAAAGAACTCTTCTTTAACTTGTCTTTGAGGGATTATTGGGTTTATTTTATTTATCCAGTCTTATACGGTTAAACAGATCTTACACACATGACACTAGTTAAGATAATATATATAGGTATAGACATAAGGCCCACACTGCACATGCACTTTCTCACAACACCAGCATGTAACAGATACACTCTACATTAGTATAAGTTTAGTATTAAAATTATAAAAAATATATATTATAAGTTAGTCTTAAGGTGCTCCGCAACATCAAAATCACAAAATTAATGTCAAACACAGTAACAAAAATAAACATTAAGCGTGTATGAACTTTAAAAACTTTCGTAATTTAATCTGAGAATTATCATGGATAGGTAGGATAAATAGGTCAAAGAGGCAGTAAAGATTAAAGTAGAAAAAGAAATCAGCTTCCGTATGTTTGTGTTGCTCAAAAAGTAGTCGATGGATTGACTTCCCTAAAATTTAGTAGGATGTATTTAGTAAGAAATTTGGTCTACTATAGATTGACAGAAGAAGACAGAATTTTAAGTAGGGGAGAGGAGAGTCCCTCCCTCTTACACCACTTACATCTTACTTACTCCAGAAGAGGAGATAATCCTATCATTAAGTATATAGCTGAACTTAAATCACCATTAAATTGAGCTCTCTAATTATCTATAGCAAATCCCTTACTTTTTTTATGTCTACGCCTAGAACGTGGTTCATGTAGGTTGGGGTTTCGGTGAGGACTAGAAGGTATCCAGCAGCGCTGCCGGCGTGGCTGGCCACCAGCCCCCAAACTGCTGTGCTGGTCAGAATATGCTTCCATGGTGTGTCGCATTTCTGCAAAATACGAAATTATTTATTGAATTATTCAAAAATACGATTGGTTTTTTAATGGATATATAGGCTTGCGTTTGACCACTGCAACACCTGATGTTGAGTGATGACGCAGTCTAGGACGGATCACGCTTAACTATCTACCTATTCACTCGTGACTTGAAGACTTAAAGATTGTATTTGTCAGGAAAAACAGACTCCGGCAAATTACTCCACTCTTTGGCAGTGTGCACCAGAAAAGATGAAGCGAAACGGTTGGTTCTGACTGGTGGTGTTTTCATCATGTAACTTTGGCGGAAACCGGTGCGTCTGATGGCAAAATGGGGATGGAGGAATCGCCTCGTGCAATTCTAGCTATGAGAAAATGAACTAGAATTTTACAAAAGAACATGTTATTTTCTACTAGGTTTTTAGCACCTGATTTTCCTACGAAGTCTAACTAATGAGAATCCTTATGTGTTACAGAATAAAATGTCCTAAATTCAACTAAGTATACTAAGCTCAAGCAATTTTCAAGGAAATCATTTGGCAATAAGGCAAGCTTCTTTTAAGCACTCCAAGCTTACTTTCAGAATATCAGAAATGAAAAAAACACTTTTAACAGGTGATCTAACCAACAGCAGTCTTATCATATCACATAGGGGCTATACGTCAGAGTATATTGAAGATCTTTGTTTCTCACTATAAATTCTGTTTATATCATAGCGTGTCGTAAAGCTCGTTTTATAGTCTTCGAAATACCGCCATAAAATCAACGAGTACGTTTACCGATAACTATGTCAGTGGTCGATTGTCTTAGGAGCAAATTTATGGCTAGAATTAGGGTATATACAAACTAAACAATGGTATTTAGGGAATGGATCTGCGTATTGTTAAGATAAACAATTAAATAAGTGTAAAATAACTACAGATACGAAAATATAGCGAGAGTTGTCCATGAAAAACTACTAGCGGCTCGCCCTAGCTTCGAACAGGTATCTAGGAAGAACTTTTTTGTTGAGTTTAATTACGTCCTAAGCGAATTCAAAATATTTCAAACTGAAATTACTCGATTCTGCACACGACCGTTGCGTAAGAAGCCGACCGCGCGAGTGAGCCGACACTTCATTGTAGTGGTGGCAAATATATAACCATTAACCAATAAATTTACCGGTATAAAAAATTAACACTTCTATTCGATAAATAAAATTAAGCAAAACGGTTAAAAATACCATTTAACAAATACACTGCGTGTAGTCGCATAGGTAATTATTGGAAATTATATACATGCAAGTTTCAACTTTATAGTCCTCAACACAAGATTTATTTTCGCATTGCAGATGTTTTCAACTTATCATGTAAATATTGAATTTTGAGTACTTGATTGTATGCTCTATGCCCCTCAAAATAAAGCACAATATTTAACTTGGTGTTTTTTACACTTAATGGTATTATTATTTGTTAGAAAATTAAAATGAAACGATATTTTTACCGATCGCGAAGATGACGGGTTTGGTTGATTTTTTAAACGTAATATATTGTTTGGTAATTGATATTACGGCGGGTCAGTGCATATTTTCTATTATTTTGGTAAAGTTGTGTTTTTGTATTTCAAGAGATTTGTACTTTGTGTTTTGACTTTTTTTGTGTGTTTGAGCCTTTGTTTACTTTGTTGTTGTCGATTTTTAAATTTTATATCTCACTTAAAATGTAGAAGTATGAAGGAAAGTTCATTGAATCAAAAATAATATAGGACACTCAACCATTCGAGTTAACATTAGCAGAATTAATTTTTCAACGGGAAGATCTACGGGTATTTTCAACCAATAAAAATATCGGTAAATTTTTTTATCAATTACCAATTAACAGATAAATAAATTCAACCATTAAGGCCATCTTTACTTCATTACTTGATATTGATTCCCCCCCCCCCCCCCTCCCGTATGGCCCGTACCGCAGTGACGCCTACATCGCATAAGGTGCTGCCTAGCTAGCCGAGCAGGGTGACCACGCAACTTTGTGAAGTGAAACTTCTATATAGACTGGGGGTCTTATGATTTTTCGCTCACGAAAAAGCGTCAGTCACATGGTCTAATTCTTACATTTTTAAACTCGTGATATCTTTCGAATGGAATGTCCAAATTGAATAATTCAAAAAGTTATATAAAGGTATTGAACCAGTCTTGAATATGAAGTAATTTTTTTGATAAGGATAATACCACACATACATACATACATAACTTCACGCCAGGTCCCTTGCGGGGTAGGCACGAACAACAGAGCGCCATACAGGTTTATTCTTACACACCTCACTTGCTTCTTTGACATTCATAGCTCTTGTCATGCACGCTCGTCTGTTCTTAAGGCTCCTGACCTTCTGCTAATACACGATCAATTTGATCATGGAAGGTGTATCGTGGCCTTCCGCGACTTCTGCATGCATCCACTTTTGCATTGTATATCTGTTTAGTCATTCTTTCCACATGTCCGAACCACCGGAGCATTCCTTTCCTTACCTTCACCCCGACACTCTCTTTCAGACCAACTCTCTTTCTTACTTCGGTATTACGAACGCGGTCCGCGAGCGTCACTCCGCAGATTTTGTGCAGTGCTCGCATCTCGACTGCGTTTACTCTACTTTCATACTCTCTGTTCCATACCCAACTCTCGCATCCATACGTGAGCGTAGGTACCAGCACCGCGTTGTGTATGGCAAGCTGGGCCTTCTGGCTGAGGTTCTTAGCACCTAGAAGTTTACCTAATGCTCCATTCACACTATTCCCCAAATTTACTCTTCATAGAAAGTCAGCGGTGTACCTTCCATCCCTGCTAAAAGCACATCCGAGATATACAAACTCATTCACTTGTTCCAGCATAACATCATCGACCATTATCCATGCATTCGTTCTGGTTTCTTCTCTTTCAAACATCATAAACTTTGTTTTCTTCGCATTCAAATGTAAGCCTCTCGCCTGACAGTCATCTTTCATCATTGTGACTAGTGTTTGCAGTTCTGATGGCGATTCGACTAAAAGCACGGCATCATCCGCATAAAGCAAAGTGCTAACAACTAGATCACCCATCCGCACCCCAACATCCATCAATCTTAATCTCTGGAGACAATCGTCCAGATATAGGATGAACAGCAAATCCGACAGCACGCAGCCCTGCCGGACGCCAATATCGACGTCAAACCAGGACGACAGGCTGCCGTTCACCCGCACGCATGCCATACAGTCCTCGTAAGTGGACTGCACAGCACGCAGCAACTGGCCATTAATCCCATATCCGGGCAATATGTCCCAGAGGTCCTTCCGCACAACCCTGTCAAATGCTTTCTCTAGATCCACAAAACCGCAGAAAACCTTCCGGCCCATAGCCAGCTGCTTCTCCACGATATTGCGGAGCGAGAAAACTTGATCCATAAATCCCCTTCCATTTCTGAAGCCTCCTTGTGCATCCCACAGTAATCCATCGGATACCACTCTCATTCTCTTCTCAATAATCTTCGCATACACTTTAGATGCTGTGCTGATCAAACTGATGGCCCTGTAGCTGGCGCACTCCATACGTGACCCCTTGCCTTTATACAAGGGCACGATGACAGCGCGCCCCCAGTCCTTGGGAACCTTTCCCGTCCTCCAGCACAAGTTGCATAAGGACAGGAAAGCGTCCCGGACGCAGGTTCCACCATATTTGATCATCTCAGCAGACACACTATCGATTCCTGCTGCATTTCCATTTTTCAGACTTCTTATCGACCATTCGATCTCTTCCAAAGTGATCTCGGATGCTGACTCCTCGGAGTCGGTCACAGACTCAGTCGTGGTGCCAGCATCCGGGATATTGTCATACATTTCTCCAAAATATTCACTCCATCGCGCTAAAACCTCTTGTGGGTTAGCAAGAATGTCCCCTGCTTTAGATTTTATTTTTTTCCTTTCTGGAAGCTGACGAACAACCCCGAGTCTTCTTAACCTCTCTCCAAAAGAGTTTGGTATTCGCCTCGAAGTTCTTCGTCAGCTTCTCTTCTTCTTTCAATTTTATTCTTTCACGCTTCTCTTTCACTAAAGCTTTGGTGTCATTCTTGCAGAGGCGATAAATTTCTTTCTTTATCTCTTTCATACTGTCATTTTGGTGTAAAGATGCAACATAATATCAAGATACAAATAAAGATCCTGTTCTAGCAGCATTTCAATTACATTTTTAAAACAAAAGAACACTTATTATGGCATAACTATAGTGGTTAGACATATGCTGTCGCGACACTTGTAAATCATTACGTTTTTTTTTGTTTTTACAACAGTTAGGTACGAGTTAGTTCAAAATAATAAAAAAATATAGTACTGATGTAAATGTTACTAAAAATTCGTAATGATGTCATTTTATAGTACCTTTAAACCCATATCAGCATTTCCATCTTGCATAATAAAAGCCATCTCCTCAGCCGTGATATTAGGATGGTGTCGAGGCGTAGCAGCGCCCAGCCAACCCAGAAGACCGCAGCATACCAGACTGAGTACACCGCAGAGCCAGAACGTTGCTGGCCATCCAAGAGACGGGCTTCCCGCGAACATTCCCGAAATCTGGAACACCAGGATCGTTCCTAATTGTGACCCTAGAAGAATATGTTTAGTTACAATCTTTCTCTACAAAATGCAAAACGAAGAGTCTGAAGATCGACCTTGACCCATCTGACAAACAGATGAGACATATTTTTTTCTTTAATTATATTGATTTTTAAAAACACGCCTTTGATATAGCTTGGCAATCGAAAAGTCTTCATGGTTATTTTTAATTAAATTAATTTTAATCAGTTTTTTTCATAACCTTCAGCTTTTTTGGTTACTGAACAAATTTAGTTTCAAATGATAGTTTCTAACATGGAGGATATGCCTTGATAGGCTTACTACCTACATATTTCTGCTACCTGGCTAGTAGGTATGAACAGCCAAGTCAATATCGGTACTGCACCGTTCTGTTAACCAATAAAAAATAGTATCATAAGAAACATAATTTAATTACAGAAATAAGCGCATATGCTTGCTTGCTTGCAAAAACCGTTTATGAAATACTATGTTGCTCTAAAACCTTCAATTAAAAAAAAACAATACCGACTTCACACTAAAAACCAAAAATCCACATTTACTCGACTTCTTTCCATAACATCTTAAAGCCGGTGCCAATAAATCATAAAAAACAACAACAAATTTATAAAATATAGTCATTTTTATACTTTACTTAAGGTTACTAAGTAAAAAGAAAGGAATTGGTTAAATTAGTTTTTGCTTTTTTTATTTACGCAGATACTTCGATAGCTTTAGAAATAATATATTAAGCACCTGTAGAAATTGTACAACTGGTACGCGTATACAAATTAGCCATCTCACTCTTCGGTGTAGGTATATACTCTTCATCAAGGGTGATGGCCATGAAGGGCCATGTAACTCCTTTCGACCTATTCATACTTTTCATCGACATAATTTAAATTCTTTCTTGACATGTGACGGCGCGCTCCCCTTTCGCACGTCACTTCAATCATTCATTGTCATACCATAAAATAAATTAAATCGCTCCGCAATTGTAAATATATTAAATATAAAGGTACAATAAAATGAAGTGAAGTGAAGTGAAGGACTCAGGAACAGAGGAGCAGTTCCATTTCATTCCCCTTAATCAGGTAAGTGCGTGCTCGGTCTCCGATTCCCATTTAAAGTTGCCACAATTGGCTTCCCGCTGAACCCATCGCCGCCGAGGTGACTCTCTATTTTAAATAATATCCATCTATAATATTATGAAATTCTGAACATGCCGCGTCTGTACATTGAAGCTATTTAAAAAAACAACGTAAACGATGGAAGAGATCGCTTCTAGCGATAAGGCCGCCTTTTCTTTTACCAAGTAAGTATTGTCTTGCTGTGCATTTTATTGTTTTGGTGAACAATAAAGTTTTGTCTATGTCTACGATGTAGAAAATCCACAGCAAATTCGTAGAGTAAAATGTGCGCTACTTTTTATCCTGGGAATGTCGTGGGGTGAGAGTTTTTCTGGGACTGATTTGAAAAGGCCAGATTAAAGAAATCGAATTCCATGTGATTCTACTCTGATCGATGCAAATTTGATTTAATAACATGTAATATTTCTTAGCTCGGGAATCCCGTGGCAATTTTCCCAGGAGCTGTTTGTAGTTGTTCGGGTGCCTAAAAGTTAGCTAATTCCGACACAATCCCTATTAATATTATAAATGCGAAAGTAACTCTGTCTGTCTGTCTGTCTGTTCCGTTTTCACGTAAAAACTACTGGTCCGATTTGGCTGAAACTCAGTATATATATATGTTTTCGATACCGAGAATGAACATAGGATACTTTTTATCCCGAAAAGTGGGATAGTTTCCGGGATAAAAATATATTTGTCTTTCTGTTTGTTATGCTTTTACGGAAGAACTGATGCGCCGATTTGGCTGTAATTCGGTACGTATGTAAATTAAATACTGAGGATGGACAAGGGATAATTTCCATTTTGGCTTTTTGGTAATTTTGGCCTGTTTGGTCATTTTGGCCTTTTTGGTCAATTTGGCCTTTTTGGTCATTTTGGCCTATTTGGTAATTTTGGCCTATTTGGTAATTTTTCCTATTTGGTCATTGTGAGATAAAAGGGTACGCACCTTACACAAATTGTTCGTGTCCTTCGATAGCTTAATGAGCAGGCACCAGTTTAACACTCTCACATCTTCTAGTTTAATATATTAATGTTTTACACACGTCGCGGCGCGAATGGATTGATTTTGAGTAACTTATTTTAAATATTTTTAGTTCAAACTTTTTAGTAGGTCTACGTGCGTAGCGGGCGAGGTTTTTCAACGTCTTCTTTTTTGGTGCGGAAGCGGGGTAGAGGGGGGAGATTTTGAATACGGAACGGGAAGGAGTGAGTGAATGGAATGAACGGCCCGTACAGTCATTTTGGCCTTTTTGGTCATTTTGGCCTATTTGGTCATTTTGGCCTATTTGGTCATTTTGGCCTTTTTGGTCAATTTGGCCTATTTGGTCATTTTGGCCTATTCGGTCTTTTTGGTCATTTTGGCCTATTTGGTCATTTGGGCCTATTTGGTCATTTTGGCCTATTTGGTCGTTTTAGCCTTTTTGATCGTTTTGCCTATTCGGTCATTTTGGCCTATTCGGTCATTTTGGCCTATTTGGTCATTTTGGCCTTTTGGTCGTTTTGCCTATTCGGTCATTTTGGCCTATTTGGTATTTTTGGTCATTTTGGCCTATTTGGTCATTTTGGTCATTTTGGCCTCTTTGATCATTTTGACCATTTTGATTATTTTGGCCTTTTTGGTCGTTTTTGCCTATTTGGTCATTTTGGCCTATTTGGTCATTTAGACCATTTTGGCCTTTTTGGTCAAGTTTTGTAATTTATTTTGTTGACAGATAGACAGGGGATGGTATAATTAGCGATATAAAATGAAGTGAATGTTCAATACATAAAAATGTAATATAATATATAACCTGTAGCACTTGCTCTATAAACAAGAGACACGCACTAGAGGTAAACTCTAGTTTTCAATAACACGATAGCTTACATTCTACTTTAAGTTCTGCGCTAGTTTGTGTCCCGGGAATCCCGCAGAAATTTCAAGTCAAGCCTGGACGAAGTCACGGACATATTCATAAAAATATGTTTTTATGTTGTTACGTATAAAATACACACACTATAGCGTTTTGAAAACAGGTACTGCCATCTGTTGCGTGTTGGCGTATTACTAGCCACCTCTCGTTCGATAGTCATATCGTCGTATAAGAAATGCAACTACCATCTGCATTAGTGTGTCGTCAGATGTCGTTGTTTTTAAGCTTTTGAAACTCAAATATTAAATTCTATCTCCAACGAAGAAATACTTCAATAGTATCCAATTTGCAGACGTGTGTAGAGGTTTCAGGTTGGATACCTTAGAAAAATGCAAGTACGGTCTATGGAGAAAAGGAAGTACAGTCACGACATCTGACGTTCACAAGTCGTTAGAATTGTTCGCCATTTTAGAACATCTAGAATGCAAAACGCGGAGGATGTGACGACATAAATGACTGCTACTCGAAATGAAAGGCAGATGACTACGCAGGAGAATTCGATCGGCGTCGCGTCATTCCTACTTTAGAGTTCTTGATAGACGGTCGAACTTAACTTGGTTTTTTTAGTGGTGCATAGTAGCATCGTTTAAATTCAGTGCATCTTATCTTAAGGTATGTAGCCTTAGTTCTTTCTTTCCAAGATCTTAGCATCGGATATATCTTCCAATAGTTTAGATCTGCATTCTTTGCAGAATGGTGTACCATCGCAGAAACGCGTGGTTCGCGTGCAGGGCACTCTTCGGAAACCTAGGCGATCCTCACGCCTTCGTTTAAGTTCCCCATAGGTCAGTAAAGTTGTAGTTATATTAGTTTCCAATATTCAAATTAGTAAAGTTAGATTGTCCAATGTATCACGCTTGTTGAACGTGACACGAGCACTAGGCTCGTGGATCACAAACCAGGGCGACTGGGAAAGCGGACCCTGGTTTGTACTCTTCCATCAGGTCACCTAGAGACGAGCTTTAACTCGCCTTGGCATCGCCACCCGTCGCCGACCGTCCCGTATTTTAGTACGCGTTAATTATAACGCTATTTATCGCACACATTACAGTGGGAGCAACGTAAGGGGCCCAAAGGTTGCGCTGATCCTCCGAACAGTAGGCGACCCCTCTACGAGCCTCCAGATAAGACGAGTTATACCTTGGCTGGACTGGTTGCCGGCCTATCCTTCTACAACCAGTGGCGCTCAAAAATCTAATTACCAACCATATTATTAAAAGCAGTTCTGAAGGTATTGTCTCTTAAAATAATCACAAGCGAATCCATACGTTGATGGTCTTAGACGGACTCCATCCCTGAGATCCTCATTAGTTGTTATTATTAAGAAAGTTTTGGAACGTCATCCTTAGGTGTTATTTAAGTTATACTATTGTAACTATTTAATTTGTTATCTTTTCAACGGAGATATTATACTCCAGAGATTGGGGGGGGTTGTGCCATAAGGAGGTCAAAATAAAGACAACGTAACTGGCTCTTTGAATGGTTTTATTTCTTATCTTCCAATAGTATAAATACACTAGTTTAACAACATAACTTCCAAAGCTTTTCATAATACACCACATTACAATATTTAAATACTACCACTACAAATTTTATAAATACAACAATGTACTTGCTGGAGTTTGAAAACTCAAAAAAAAAACTACAATATAATTATGTGAATTAATTGTAGCACATTGTTGACCTGCAAAAGCAATTCTCAAAAATAAGGTTGTTTTGTTAAAACAGGACATATTTATAACAATGATTTTCACAATTAATTTGAAACATAAAATCATTCAATTAAATTATCAATTAATTTAAACAACATAAGAAAGGAAATTCGGAATTAATTAAGACTTTTGTCAACGCAATAATTAGAAAAGACTTGTAACGGTTCACGTGAATGCCTTTGATCTAATATTAATGAAAACACAATTACTTCAAATACATTTCGCATTAATTCTTCACTAACATTTACCCTCTTAATTACAATAAAAAATATTGACATTAAATTATAGCTCATTATTTAAAATATTTTATTTATTAGTAGGTAGAAATAAAAATCTACGACCCGATTCTAGCACCTCCTATCGGATCCAATTGTGAACCTACATAATCTGGGGACCCGCTAAAATCGGTAAAGTCGTTCACATACCCTGCATATCTCTAAAAGCACATTTTATTACCTGTCGGCATTTGAACTGTAATTTAATGGCATGCGTTTACTAATTATTCTAGAAAGCAGTCCATTATTTTATTGTATTCGTTTATGGCCGTTGCGGTCGAATCATTAGCCAGGTGTTACGGATTAGGTCGACTACGATACAGGCACATTTGTAAGGTATAAAACCTGGGCCTGATGGACAAAGGAGGCAGTCGAGCGAGAACCACAATCAAAGCGAGACGTGTGTACTGCAATCGGTAATCTATTAGCGAAGGACTTTGCGCGTTTTATTGAATTATGACCGTCTGCATTACGTTGTTGTTGTTACATTTGTGACGTAGTGGTTTACGACCCTACTCACTTAAAATTCTCATCCAAATTACCGCTATTTTAAACTACGATTCTATTCCCATTCGTACACAACGTCCCACCGTTAAGTTACTTATTTTCCCAAACCACCTCGTTTCCTTTAGAAATAAAACATTTCTCACATTCTAAACCTATTAATTTGTTTCATTCAAACGATAGTTATCCACTACGGAATATCGTTCATTCGTCGCATACAACCTTAACAAGGCGGTATGAATCGGTTCCCTCGCCTGCCTACCTGAGCGATTATTTATGTCAATGTCGTGACAGGACAATATTATTGTTTTCTGATTTGTCCTCAATTCCATAAAGTGTGTTCAAACGGGATTGGTATAACATAGATTGTCGTCCTGCGATTGGGCCATCGATCATGGTGAAGTGTTTATCGTAGTGCAACGGCAACCATTTTGATAGCCTCTTTTTGCTCCCTGTCGTCCGCGGTGATACACGCGTCGACTCCACCTTATCAGGGAACGACGCACGTCAACCTTTCTTGACGGTGTTAGCCGGTTTTGGCCACGCGGCTCGCCCGCCCGAGAACCACATTCGTTAGTCTCGCCTGCCGCTAGCTGCCTTGCCTTCAAATATATTAAGCCAGTCAGACAGTTCGCCCACCTAGTGAGCTGCTTATCTGCGGCCCGCCGTTTAGGCCGCTCGTCACAACATAGTTGGCTTGGGGCGTATCGCACCCAGCCTTCCTGTAATTCCCGCCTGCTGCGCTCGGAATTCAGCTAAGCCCGTTCATTTACTCCTCGACTTATAAAACCCTAAACTAAACTTATTTGAAACACCTAAATTTTGACACCACCAAGAGTAAATTGACCTGACACTATCGGAATACCTCTAGTATAATTCTACCTCTTAGAGAAACATTTTAGCCTGTTGCTTGACATCCCACATTTCATCCCCCATCTCGTCCGTCTCTGCTCTGCCCTCCGGCAGCCTTTAAACTTCGTAGCTTATAAATTAGATTGTATACCACTAGACGATAAGTTTTTATCAAATACCTTTGTTCTTCATTATTGTTTTTGTTTGTAAAATTGAAATAAAATTTGTTACTTATAATCCGTCTCATTCTTTATACCTCCCGGATCAAAAGTTAGCACATTACGAATGGAAGAAACAAGAACTATTGGTTAAAAGACTAGGCCTAACAACATGAGACCGAGTTCTGGTGCATGCCAATATATTATTCCTTTATATAGTAACATGTATGGGATAAGGTGCGAAGAATATATGACACCAATGATTGTAAATGATCTCCCAGGGGACCTGCAATCAATGTTCAGTCCACTTACGAGGACTGTATGGCATGCGTGCGGGTGGAAGGCAGCCTGTCGCCCTGGTTTGACGTCAATATTGGCGTCCGGCAGGGCTGCGTGCTGTCGGCTTTGCTGTTCATCCTATATCTGGACAACTGTCTCCAGAAATTAAGATTGATGGATGTTGGGGTGCGGATGGGTGATCTAGTTGTTAGCACTTTGCTTTATGCGGATGATGCCTTGCTTTTAGCCGAATCGCCATCAGAACTGCAAACACTAGTCACAATGATGAAAGATGACTGTCAGGCGAGAGGCTTACATTTGAATGCGAAGAAAACAAAGGTTATGGTGTTTGAAAGAGAAGAAACCAGAACGAATGCAAGGATAATGGTCGATGATGTTATGCTGGAACAAGTGAATGAGTTTGTATATCTTGGATGTGCTTTTAGCAGGGATGGAAGGTACACCGCTGACATAGAAAGAAGAGTAAATTTGGGGAATAGTGTGAATGGAGCGTTAGGTAAACTTCTAGGCGCTAAGAACCTCAGCCAGAAAGCCCAGCTTGCCATACACAACGCGGTGTTGGTACCTACGCAAACGTATGGAAGCGAGAGTTGGGTATGGAACAGAGAGCATGAAAGTAGAGTAAACGCAGTCGAGATGCGAGCACTGCGCAAAATCTGCGGAGTGACGCTCGCGGACCGCGTTCGTAATACCGAAGTAAGAAAGAGAGTTGGTCTGAAAGAGAGTGTCGGGGTGAAGGTAAGGAAAGGAATGCTCCGGTGGTTCGGGCATGTGGAAAGAATGATTAAACAGATATACAATGCAAAAGTGGATGGATGCAGAAGTCGCGGAAGGCCACGACACACCTTCCATGATCAAATTGCTCGTGTATTAGCAGAAGGTGATGTCAGGAGCCTTAAGAACAGACGAGCGTGCATGACAAGAGCTATGAATGTCAAAGAAGCAAGTGAGGTGTGTAAAAATAAGCCTGTATGGCGCTCTGTTGTTCGTGCCTACCCCGCAAGGGACCTGGCGTGAAGTTATGTATGTATGTATGTATATATGTACTAGAATGATGACAATTTCTTGCCTCTGCTCCTATTTTTGATATAACCATATTGTGTACACAACTCTCTGCGGTACAAATAAATTCATGAGGTTTCTGTGCTACAGTCAAATATGTTTTAATGTTTATGAGTGTAAGCATGTTGAAAAATAAATTTTTAAAAATAAATAAAAAAAACGAGTGCGTCTCGAGACGCCTGACAGAAGTGAAAAGTTGAGCTAATCTAATTTGAACTATTTAATATTGAAATTGCTTAACTTGATAAAAGCTTAGGTTATTACTTAAATTTTATGGGCCTTACTTATAATAATCTCTTTAAGAAAGGATTAGCCATTTCTTAAATAAGAGACTCTTAAGCCCCTGATCAATGGCTGTTTCAAATAAAACTTGCCATCTTGCGTCTTAGCAGTCACTTAAACTGCCTCTCGATGTTGTTGGTTATTTTTGACAGTTATTTATGAGTTACTTTACCACCACCTCTTATCCTTAAGAGGAGTTTATGGGTAAGATTTTCGTTAATCAGTTGCTGAGCAGTTTTTAAAAATTTAACAAACGATTATAAGTAAGGCCATATGTGTATAGCGCGTGGTTTAAAGTGAGAGAGGAGGAGCCTGCCTACCACTGCCGTATGCGTGAGAGAGAGAGGACAGTGAGGAAGCGGTTTATTCTCCCATAAGAAGTTATCACTTCAAAAACGTATATATTCATCTTTTTCCTACACTGAACCAAAATAAAGGTACGCTCTTCGCACCACGGAGAAGTGCATGTTTTCTAAGCGGTACCGCAAGTGAGACAGGTCCGGGGCAACTTAGACCCCGTAAGCGAAACGAGGTTTATAGGGTCTCTGTATTGGTAGAGGATATTAGTCTATATTGGACCTCATATCAAATGTTCAGTCAAAATTTTCCTTGGTTTGACAAGTTCCCATAAGTCGATGAAGAGGTATTCAAGTTATGAATCCCTTAAAGTTGGCAGTGAGTTGGGTATCTGCGCAAGCCTCGGTTACTCGCAACCGAGTTAAGGCTCCTATTGCCGCAAAAGGTCGAAAGTGTAAATTAAACAACTTTTCGTTGGTATTTACTGATCAATAATTTAGCAAAAAAAATATGCTTAATCTTCACGATATGAGACGTAACATAGTTATTACGTAATTTTTGTGTATTTTAAATTTAAAAAAAAAAACACCGTATTCCTCCTAAAAAATTTTTATTGCAGAAGTTCAGCAGATAGGCAGACAGCCTACTTGATGGCAAGCGGTTACCATCGCCTATGGGCATTTTTAACAGCAAACGTGCTACAAGTGCGCTGGTGCTCTCTTAAGGGAGACTGGAACATGGTCACTAATGCCGGAACACAACACAGGGCTGTTATGGCGTCATACTCTAGACCAGGGTTGGTAGCCATCCAGTCGGTCCAACACCCTACCACCTGGCTATGGGTTGTTTTATCATCTCTTACGACAGGCCGCCCAAACGCAGAAAATTGTATTCTTTTTCCGTTCCTGCATTGATAAAACTTACTATTAATATTACTGACATGAAACCATTTTACTCTTTCAATTTTTATCAAAACAGGATAGAAAAATATTTACATCTTTATAAAAGTGAGACAAATAATTTGTATTTATTATTTTTTATATACTATTTTATTTTATTCACAATAAAATAATATTAATAATGAAAAATCAGTATCGAGAAATATTCAAGGACGTTGGTGTTATTACAAGCCTTAACGCTCGTGCCTAACTTCCCAAACTGGGTGTGTGAAGTGCTTGTTTGTTGTCGGGTAGATACGGGAAGGAATTACGTACGGTAATCTTGTTGACGAGACAAAAATACTGTCTTACTTCTTTTCAAATGATATAATTATTTTGCGAGTGTACCGAGCAACCATATCCAATTTAAAGGGCCACACGCGAAACTCTTTAGACAACAATCGCATTGACGTTGTTGCATAAAACAAAGACTCGCCTATGATTATGTCATACGATAATCGTTAGATTAATGATAATTATTTCTAAGAGTTTTGTTTACATTACGACATAAATCATATTGACATATTTGCCTACGATTGCTCGATTTGTCTAAACTATAGTAGAATTATTTTCTCCGTGCAGTCTGGGTTATAAATAATCGGAGTGGTGAAGCGAGTATTTCGCTCTCTCTTCCACTCACGGGCCTTATGGGCAGGCATAGTGATACACATTATTGTTGTCGATAAGCGTTATTGATAGTGTATTTAGTTTTGTCATTTTGTGGGTTAGTGATATAAATGAAAGAAAAAATATATATAAAACAACGTATTTATTAAAATAAGAATAATAATGATTTAAAATAAATTATTAATTAGGTATCTATGTATTAAAAAACTATAAGTACAAAAGTTTGGAATGTAACAAGTTATATTAAAATAAATATAAATACTTATATCTACGTTTTAAATTAACAGCAAAAAAGATAATAATGATTTTTATAAGAATGATAATCTTTCTTTGATAAGAATGAGTTTTTATCGATAATGGCATTGCGCCCGCGCAACTTGCTCACCGCCCTAGCCGGACTGAGGCCGAGTTTGATTTATGACCCAAACTGCACGGACAAAATAATTCTACTATAGCACACGTATGACACGCCAATATTCATTAACCAAACGATTATCGCCCTTCGTACGTACGACCGTACGTACTTTCGAATATATACGATATAGTACGTTTAGTTTAACAATACATCATATCTTTTGCTTCCTTTCGACAATCGAATCTTGCAGGCAAGAAACTTTCTCCATGTAAATGGCCCTTAAGTCTCACACACACACACAGTTACGTATTAACTACAAGTAAAGTTAACATAATTATGTGTGAAAGTGAAAGACAGATTTTTGAATTTTATTTGTTAATTTTTGACAGGTTTTGGAATCGATTGACTTTAGTGAAGATATTTAAATCTCCAATTATCTTACTATTTCGTAAAGTTATATAATCAATCTTTATTCCAGATGAGAATAGTCCACTTGTAAATTGTATTTTTTTCGGTATAATAGTTTCGTATTTAATATTATTTAATAGAGCCTTAAGTGGTGGTAGCGTAATGGCTAGCGCAAGCGCGTAGCGTCCCAAACTCAGAGGGCGCGGGTTCGATCCTGGCCGGAACGCATGCACCACTTAGTTAGTTTTCTAACCTAAAGTGCATATTGCTACAGTTACCACGTGCTAACAAAAATGAAGGAAACCATCGTGATGCAACTTTCACATCGAGATACCCGATGTGTCTAACCTGCCAAGCCGCCTTTGGCAAGCGTGGGGGGTATACTGTCCGTTCCCCTGTAGTGGGAGGCCCAAGCCCAGCAGTGAGACATTTTTGGACTGTTATTATCTATACTATATAATATTATAAAGCTGAAGAGTTTGTTTGTTTGTTTGTTTAAACGCGCTAATATCAGGAACTACTGATCTGAATTGATTTTTTCAGCCTTAGATAGCCCATTTAACGAGGAAGGCTATAGGCTATATATCATCACGCTAAGACCAATAGGAGCGGAGCACGAAGAAAGAATGTTTCAAAATCGGAGGGTTTTGAAAACAAATTCCACGCGGACGACGTCGCGGGCACATCTAGTATTATATGGCTTTCATAGTGTATATTTAAATTTATTCACATCCCAAGGGACCTTATATGACGATAAAAATGTCCTATATTCATAAAGTCATTGAATTGTAACTCCATAATATATTTTATTTGTTCGTTTCCTATCCGTGCAGGTATGGAGGAAGAATATTTCCTGCGGACGGGTGGCCTGTCACAAGAGGCGACAAAACTACCCACAGCCAGGTGGTAGAGTATTTGTCCGAGTGGATGGCTGGGTGGTAGCTATCCACTGGTCTAGAGTATGCCGCCATAACAACCTTGAGTTGTGTTCTAGCATCGGTGGCTAAGTTCCAGTCCCCCCCTCCCTTAAGGGAGCAGCAACACATTTGTAGCACCTTTGGTGTTGCCGTCTCATGCAATAAAATATGTATAAAACTACATAATATGTAATTGCAAGCCATAAGACAGAAACAGATAGTTTTTTTATAATTAACTAGCTGCCCCGGCAGACGTCGTCCTGCCCGGAAAAGCTTTAATCGATATGCAGCAGCGCCACCAACCGGGTCCAATTGTGAACCAACTCAGAAACTCTCTCTGGCTCATGCACAACAACTTTGCTAAACGTCATCACTTGATCAAATGTAATATATCACGTGTTTACAATTCTATAAAGGACATACAGACAAATATTCATTTTTATATATAAGTTCACAAAATTAAATCACCCTTAACATGCTAACTTTTATAAACTTTACTTACTTTAACGTTTGCAGATTGATTTTCTGACATAGGCTTGCAGTAATAGTAATACTCGTCAGAGACTTATAATTATCTCTTATTTTTTACATTAATTAGGCCTTAAATTAGATTAGACTGTAAATTCTAAAGTTAAAGAACAATGACTTCAGTTGACCTTATTTAAGTACGTTGATTTCAGTATAACAATACTTTATTGCTGACCAAATATAAAATTACAAAAATACGCAATTACAATATTGTCACGGTAGAAACAATAGGCGGCTTCATCGCTTAAAGCAATCTCTTGCACGCAACCCAACTTAAGGAATAGTTTAACCTAATCTGGCGATTTGGGTAGTGCAGATTATTAGGTGCATCATAAACAAACATAATTAAACCACATCTATACATACATATTTTTTTTTCTAAAAACCGAGTCAGGGGGATGTAAGAAGAAATAGAACTAATTTAGATTTTTTCAATTTTTTGTTTCTCTGTTTGTCTGCCTGTCTGTTTGTACCGGCTAATCTCCGAAACGACTGGACCGATTTACATGAAATTTTGTATGGTGATAGCTTATATCCCTGGTCAACATATAGGATACTTTTGTTCCGAAAAATTAAAGAGTTCCCGTGGGATAGTGAAAAAACCTTTAATTTCTTAAACAGCATACAACAGACTGAATGTAATTTCTCTGCAACGTAACATAATAGAAGCGGAGATTTTGACATGGTCTGATTTGAATATTTTTTTCAGTATTAGATAGCTCATTTATCGAGGAAGGTTATAGGTTATAAACCATCACGCTAAGAGCAATAGGAGCGGAGCACCAATGAAGGATGTTTCAAAATCGCGGGATATTTTTAACTTATTTTTTTTAATCTATTCCACGCGAACGAAGACGCCGGCAGAAGTTATTATTTTATAAATTAAATACAAACATATTTATAAGATATATATTCATGAGTCTATAGTATAATATATTAGGCATAATTATTTATGAAAAAGTGTTTTCTGAGTACGTTTTTAAATGTGTCGTCATTTATTCATTACGCCATATGCATTGTTTGGCATATTTGTAATATTATTAACATTGTTCTTCATAGACTTAGAATAAGTTAATTATTAATAAATGATAGTGCTAAGTGTCTTATTTAGTTTGTACCAGAAGTTATTCCAACAGATATACCCTGTTTTGGGCGGCTTGATTCTGACCCCCACTCACGAGGTACACTCGTCATATATTCCAAAGTTTTTGTACATATACCGAGTAGGACCTTTAGCTGTATATAAATATAAAAATATTTTGATCCTTGTTACATACCTTAGGCTAGTGGTATCCGTAAGTATAGATTTATGAGTGGTATTAGTAGATTATCTATTATTATTGATTTATAATATTATTTATTTCGAAATGAAAACATGTGTCTTATTAAATGTTGAACGTAATTTTTTGAAATTTTATTTAAATTTTAAGAAACAAAATAAATAATTATTTACTTATTGAGGGACATAGGCTATATTTGATTGTGATTAATAATATTTTTTAAACTAAATACCTAAGAATATTGTTACAAGTTGGGCCACCTGCATATCTATTATTACATACCGACAAAGAAATGCCGAGCACATGGTTTATTGCCCCTCTTTGCATTCGGAGTTCATTTGTTTTCTTCGTATTTAAAATTTGTAATTAGACAATAGCCTATTGTTATTGTTTTCGACTTTGTTGGCCGTTCGCAGGAATAATCAGCCAGGTTTGCAAATTACTGTCTTTATACAGTGTGAACTGGTTGCATCCAGTTTTATGTGTACCTGTTTCATACGTGTTTGTACAGTTCTAATAACCTCTATAGTAATTCCAACGGCACTTATTTTAATTCGAGTCCTGTAGCTCGTAAGAATATTATTATAAAAAAAAACATTACTTGACAAAGAATGGGGATTGTTCACAAAAAAATTACCCTCTGATTTTATATTTTTATTACGTAAAATAGGGTATTTTAAGATACTAATTTGAATATTTTTGTATTTTAAGCGTTAGTTTTTTTATAATTCGATTTTATAATTATTTCTCCGATGACGTCATAAGGGACAAGTTTACATTGATTTCAGTGCCTAGAAAACAAATAATAAAAGTAAGTGTTATCTATATATAATATATATAGTAGCATAGTAATCTGTGCTACTA
This sequence comes from Dendrolimus pini, assembly GCA_949752895.1. Classification (NCBI taxonomy): domain Eukaryota; kingdom Metazoa; phylum Arthropoda; class Insecta; order Lepidoptera; family Lasiocampidae; genus Dendrolimus; species Dendrolimus pini. The sequence goes on along the minus strand of OX457138.1, from coordinate 293,762 downwards.
TTTAAATGTCACTATCATTACTCATTACGTATTGTGATCATTTTAGTGTTTTTTGTCGCTAGGCTTATAATTTTTCGTGTTCAACCATTATTATTTTCTATAGTTATCGTTAAATTTCTTAAAGTGATCTTTAGGGTAAAATCCATGTTACAGAACTTAAATCAAATAATGTACAGCTAATTTTTTTTTTACACCTGAAACAGGCAAACAGGCAGACGTCCCACCTGATTGGATTTAGTAAGGTCAAATAAAGGTCAAACGCATTTCTTACAAAATACAAGAAGATTTTTGGAATTTTAACTAGACAAAAATGATTAGAGACACTATTCGTCGAAATGGTTTTTCAAATAGCTAGATTGAAAAAAGTGAACAATCCCAATTGTTTCTTCCCATTGTGCGTCTGGTTCGTGCGAGTGTTATGGCGGATAGGACAGACAGGGAAAGAAGATAATGGCAGAATATTATCTTTTTCTTTTCGCGGTTACGTGTATATGGCGCTAGTAAAGTGTGTGGGTTTTTTTTGTAACAAGGTCGTGTCCGTACAAAATGCGATTACGTGTGTTTCAATGTGGGAGGTTTTTGGGCACCGCGTGCTCACAACTTCAGTTGGACCCTTTCGCTTCGTCACGTACATAAATTACAGAACTCTTTTGACGGTGTTTAAATACAGTAGAATCAAATCGCACTGACAGCCTTGGCTACGGTCCAAATATAATGTTACATATAGGATCGCCTAAAACTTTTGTTTGTTTGAAATTAAATATTATCTATAATAGAAATTCCCAAACTATTTTGGGTATGAGGCCCCTTTTCCAAAATGAACTGATACCACAGACCCCCATAGCTAAATTACTTTAAAATCTCTAGTTTTTTTCGTATTGATACAAAATACTTACCAATTTAAAAAGTTTGCGGTTAGTTAAGTGAGTAAACTTGAAATTTAATAAAACTACTTTTTAACGGTTTTAAGCGCGGTAATTTATGTGATTTTTATTATTCCTGCGTTTCGGCATATTTCAGTAGCCGTGATCACGGAAGACCAAGATGTAAAGTGTCAATGAGTACTGTTAAAGTTTTCACTTTAATTATTTAGTTATTTAACAAAATAAATAGTCATCAAATTCAGTTAATATCAAGTGTAATTAATAATTATTAAAACATACTAAATTGGGTTTGTAAATAGGGTTCGATTTTTAGACTTGTGTTGTGTATGGCAAGCTGGGCCTTCTATATATATATATAGTACCTACAATTGGCTAAAATATAGTACGATCACAGATCATGTACGATACTACATATTACAGTACGGTTGGAAACCCTAACAGGAAAAATCGATAGTCCCCCCTGATATAAAATACACAACAGTGAATTGGTACAAACGCCGTACGCTGCATCCGGGGTGACGCTGTACGCGACTGACGAATGCTTCTTATGAGAATGCTCAATAGTGGTGGTATCTCTTAAATACCTAATCCGGCGCATATACGCTTTGCACAGCGTCCTGGGGGTCACACCACTTTCATAATAAGCATTCGTCTATAGTCAGTCGCATACAACGTTTCTAGGAAACCACCGCCTAGCTCTGATTTTCCTGATGGTTAGAGATAAGTTTAATTGAGGTTACTTACCACTATATACGTATGTGCTCAGTCTGCCACGTTCGCAAAGCGGCGCCCATTTGCCCAAAGTTGTGTGGATGCTTGGATAGAAAGCTGCCTGCGTCATCCCCTGGATGAGACGAATAGCGCACAGACCTATCCAACTGCTCTAAAATAGTAAAAAAAATAACTCAAACATCTGGTAAATTACGGAGAAACTACGCGACTGTACTCACTACACTAGTCTTAGGCGACTTAGCGGGTATTACACATAAGTTGTCTCGATGTGCAGTTTCATCATGATTTTGGCCTACACCGTCACCGGTGACATTTAGAGAACGACCCCTAAATAGTGCATGCATACCAGCCAGAATTCTAACCTAAGTTTTGCAAACACAAGCTAGTGTTTAATTTTTATTTTGCAATTTACTTTTCTTCGGGTTTGCCATCTTGATAATCTCAAATTTAAAAGAAATTGTGCAATTAATACGGAGAAAATACCACCAAAGTCACTTTAGAAAACACAATGTTATCACAATGTATCTTTCAAAAATAGGTAGGCGTATACTAAAGGAGATGGACGCTTTTATACGTTGTTGGACCCAGAATGTAAAAACATGAAAGTGATTGTAAGGATTCTTTTTATTATGTTGATATTTTTATAATTGTACTGTAAATATTTTGAATGAATTAACCGTGTGATGTATGTGTTTTCATATTATTAATTGTTGAACTTCATAAACCGATACCCTATTTTATTTGTGCAGGAACGGAGAAAGAATACAATTTCCTGCGGCCGAGTAGTCTGTCCTAAAAGGAGACAAAACAACCCACAGCCAAATGGTAGTGTTTATCCGTCTAGATGGCTACCACCCCTGGTCTAGAGTATGCCGCCATAACAACCTTGAGTTGTTTTCCGGCGTTAGTGACCAGGTTCCAGTCTCCCTTAAGAGAGAAGCAGCAAATTTGTAGCACCTTTGGTGTTGCAAATGTCCATAGGCGATGGTAGCTGCTTTCCATCAGGTGGGCCGTCTGTCTGTCTGCTAAACTCACGCAATAAAAAAATACTAGCAAAGTATAGTAAACGTACAAATATGGGCACCCATGGGCTGATTATGGAAGTAACTCCGTTGACGAGCAGTGCGACCATAATAGGCACCTTGCCCCCAAACTTCTGCGCGATCACCCCCATGGGCAGCATCATCGAAGTGTACCCCACGAAGAACGCGAACATTATCATCTCCTGCGTCGGTTTGTCCCAATCGTATTTCTGCAAAACAAATTATTGCCCAAAATCTAAAAATATCAATAAGCTCTATCAGTATCGTCTTTCAATGGTTGCTGATTATTTTTGGTCCTCTTAGGTCTATTAGTGCTGCTCAATCTGTATGTATTATGATATTTTTTATTGTTTGTATAATGTACAAAATCTATGAATATTATTTTAATTAATTTCATTTATGTATGTTTTCAATATTTCATATTATTTATTTTCTGCATCACTACTGTCATGATTTAATATTTTCCCTAGTCTAGGGCAGGGATTCCCAAACTATTTTAGACAAGAGACCCCTTTTTCAAAATGAACTGATACCTCAGACTCCCATAGCCAAATTATCTTCTTGCCTTGTTGACTTATACGCTCGAACTCATTCATTATCTTGCACGAACTTGTGCACGCTTATCGACTTGTTGACTTTTTAAAAAGTACAACAATGATACTTCCTACTAAAATATTAATCATTGTTATAACAAGTTGGTGCACGTAACACAACTGATGCAGTATCTTAGTGGTAATTAATATGGGTCGATTATAATAGACCTTGTCAACCCCCATAATCAGTTTTCGTTTGTGTCTCGATCCCAGGGAAATTAATTTCGATCCCAGGGAATCAATATTGACCACTTTGGGAATCCCTGGTCCAAGGGGTTACCTGAAAAAGATTGTTTTAAGCGATAAGGCCGTCCTCTGTTCAACATTTATTGTACCTAGATTTGTAGTTTAATTTTTACTGACCATTAAAGTGTTTATATTCATTCATTCATAGATAATGGGTGTACAGATGTGATACCCACGTAGAATATCGATATAGCAGCGGAATATAGTAAGAACTCCAATATGACATACTTAATAATACTGTAAAACAATGATTGTCTAAAAATGTATCATGCAGAGAAAGTTATTAATTACAATGTATTAATGTATGTTTGTTTGGGTCTTTGTGGTAATAGCGCTACTGTTATATGACATATAGATAAGATATACTATCTCAATTATTTGTATGCATATTTAAGAATAATTTTAGTTTAGGACGTAGGTAAGATTTTTAATTTCCTTCTTAAGAATTTACTTAAATTCTTGTTGTTTTTTTTTAACTGTACGGATTCGAGTTCCTTGACCTTTGTACAACATAATTTAGAAGAAATACAAGTCACGATTAATACTACACATTGAACATAAATTATTTCTTTCAGAGTTGAATCTAACGCCTCTGCGTATTTTACTATCCAACGGGGAGTGTTCCAAGGAACTGTTTGATCTGGTGCCAACGCTTCACTTTTAGAACCGCACCGCTCGCCAGCGACAGGATTTTCACCCCCATTTCCTTGAGCTCACACGCTCAACTACGCAACGGTTCTCTAGAACATTGATTCCGCGTACAACAATGATCTGGAGGGAACTTCTCGCCGCGGTTTTCCCTTCACGCTATGATATGGGGTTTTTTAAGAGGGGCATTATAAAATTATTTAGTAGAGGTCGGCAACGCGTTGGCGACACCCCTGGCGTTGCAAACGTCCACAGGCGATGGTGACCACTTTTCATCAGCTGGGCCGCCAGCTTCTTTGCCTGATTCAGGCATAATACATTTTTAAAGTTATATATATAAATATTTGCTCACCCTATATACACTCCATCCTTTAATATCTTCAACTTTACAACTCTCTGAAACCTTGTCAGTAAGGTTTCCTTCAGGACTAGTACCATTCTTCATAATTTGGTCGCAAAAACTGTGATTAAAAGCGCGGGAACTAGTCATGGCGACCATGGACACGCTGAGTTGAGCCCTGATGCAGAAGGCGACTGTTAGGCATACCAGCAACATCAGGACTTGCATGTGACGAGCTCCGAAAGCCTTTACTTTTAAGGCGGGTGGAGCCTCTGGAAAAGTAATATCGAAAACCGATAAAATTATTTGTGATTTCCAAATAATGCAATTGCTAATCATCAGGTCACGTACATGGAATAATTTATTGCATAATAATTAGCTCAGTTATAACTGAGTAGTCCATGTACGTGACCTAACAAACGACTTGTGGGGGTTTATTTTTATGTGTGTGGTGCGTCGATGATGTTACCCCGTTGGATGAGGGTGGCCACTGGCGAGAGCCCATGGCTCCATCGCCGCGGGAGCATAGCTCAATGGATGGGAATACAAAATAAGAGAACGTGTGGTGTGTGTACTCTCTATGTAATTATTGCTTAATTAAGTTAAGACTAAACTTAATACTACGAGTATATACAGAAATGCAAAACCTAAACATATTCATAGATATATATCCGAAAATTTTCTGTTTTCTGTATTGACAGATTTTCACACGTACGTGGACTAATAAATTATAACCTTGCTGATTACTTAGCAATAAATTATTCCACGTAAGTAACGTAACACTAATCATATTACAAACAGATCAAACAATGTAGAAACTATAAGAGGCGCCACTGTCGATTTCTTTAAACATTAACAACTCCAATATTATGCCAAGAGTAATTTCGATACTTACTTATTGGAACGGAGTTCCTTTAATTTTTAGTATTACGTCAAACATCGTGGAAGTATCAAATTGCTTTATTTGCGACATTCCCATTTTATCAACATATTTATAATGACTATAACTTTGTAAGCAATAGCTTTAACACCTTGTGATAATCAATAGAGCTATTAGTTAATTAAGAACCCATTTATCAGTCACTAGATTATTAATAGGCTATTCATAGAATAAAATAAGAAAAGTTTTTCGTTATTATGCTAATGCTTCATCTGGGTAATATTATCATTATTAACAGTTTAACGCAGATGTAGCGATGAGTTTAATGCGATATTTTTATTAATTTGGAACGACGTTAAATATTGACAGATGTGCTATGTATATACACTACGCTAGTGTAGCTATTACATATGTATGTTTCTGCAGACCACGGGCCATAAAATGACCCGGACGTTTGGAGAGCTTGCGGTTACAAATTTAATCTAAATGTGGCGTGACACTGTCCAGCGATTGTCTCTGTCACCATATAAAATGCACCCAAGGACAAGCCCCGGTAAGTGAAGGACTATTATAGGGAAAGAGAACAAAAAGTACCGGGCTATTGGGATGAACTGCTAGTGAAGTTACAGATCGGGGACTATGGAAACTATGGCATCTGCCTGTCGCAATGTTCAGGGACCATGAAGTAATGGGCAGACGGTGATTTGCCACTTACTACATGGGCCCTCGAAAATGCCAAGATTGGCGAGGGGCAACTGGGATGTGAAAGGCTAAGGGGTGTCGAGAGGTGGGTTGCTGGTTCACCGAAACTACTTCCAATGTGAGGCTTTTATCACTTCCACCCCTGCAGCTTGAGTTTTAGCTCTAGCAACCTCTACTCCGGGTGGCAAAGGCAAGCACGGAGGCGGGGGCCTTGCCTTGTCTCCCGCACTCATGTCCGAGGTGTCTATTATATTATCGTTATAATGTAGCTGTTTAATGTATAATTATATTTATAAATTAACACTCCTGGCAACTGTATGAGATGCATAAAATCACATTTTTATTTACAACAAATTCGTTATTTTTAACACTGTCAGTAAGACACAGTTTAGCCAGAGTCATCAACACAGTGAAGCCCGAGCATTAGATAAATTTGAAAAAATCTTAGCATTAAAAGTTAGTAGATTTTGAAATAGGACAGCTGTTGTGTTGAGATATACAAATTTCTTGGAAGAATTTTTCTTTTTAAGAAACTTACCTGCATTGTTCTCCGCAACACTGCTGTAGACGACCTTATCAAATCCCATATTCGTCACAAGTGTAGTAATCTTCATATCAGAACTACGTATGTCAAACAGCACTCATAAAACATTAACTATCTTCTGTTAACAATTTTAGGATTCATATCGTAATTATGTAAATAATGTGAGTTTAATTTATTGACATTGAAAGTGCTGTGGAAAAATACGTAATATTTATCAGATCATAATTTTTGAAAATACCTCATCCAAATAAGGGTCTCGTTATACTCTTAATATGTAGTACTAGTTGTGCCCGCGACGTCGTCCGCGTGGAGTTTGTTTTCAAAATCTCGCGATTTTGAAACATTCTTCATTGGTGCTCCGCTCCTATTGGTCTTAGCGTGATGATATATAGCCTATAGCCTTCCTCGATAAATGGGCTATCTAGCAATGAAAGAATTTTTCAAACCAGACCAGTAGTTCTTAAGATTAGCGCGTTCAAGCAAACTTTCGCGATGTGATGCTGCGATCCGGGATGAGGTTTGGGATAATTTAAAAGTCGAATATTTTAACTTATTTTATTACCCCAAAGCTACAACCTCACTCACGCTCGGGTCGGCTCGCAGTGGCCGCCCGCCTTTCATACATCTCCTTGCACGATGCATTTTGCTTACCTAGCACGCTTACATGTTCCCTACAAAACAAACAAACTCTTTAGCTTTATAAGATGAACATCACTATGATAAAAGTATTAATTTTGGGTCAGTTAATTAAAAGACAAAAGTTATTAGCAAGATCCTAATATAAATGTAAGGGAAATCCTATCCCACTTTTGGCCTTAATTTCGATATTTTAGTACGTATTGGACAGAATAAGCTTATCTTACCTTATCCCTGCTAATACTTTTTACTGTATTGCTTTTCATATATCAACCTTATTCCCTTGTGACAAGGGCATTGTATTATTTTTTTGTAAGAAATATTAAATAGAAAACTACAATGCTACTTATTTTACAACAAATTACAGAATGAACCTTAATACTTCGGCGTAAAGTACATATTTAGTATTATCTATATTTTCAGCAGCAAATTATATCACATAAGTATGTTTTGTAACCGCAAATATTTTTTATTTTGCACTTTTGCCAATCGATAATGTATCTTATTTCATTTGTTTAAGGTTAATTTTTAATACATATCCTTAGAAAAAAATAGAACTATCATATCCAAAATATTGAGGTCAATATACCTCGAAGATACAATAGCACGTCCCCTGGGCAACCGTATTTAATCCGCCAATAAAGTAAAGATAATAATGATTGTTCTGTTGAGGGATATACTAAATGACACACAGTGGTCACGTATTTCAATATATTGTTTGAATATACAGACTGTTTAGGCCAATTATTTCAATTGATTCATTCATTTGATTATATGATCGGAATGAAATTAGTCACACCGACATCATCATTAAGGCATAAAGTTGAATATCGCCTACTCGATCGCATGTGGATGACCGACCCGCTGCGCAGCCGTCTGTGCTAATTTATAACAAATTAACCGCCCTATTGTGTGTGACAAAAAGACTTGTTACTACCGTGTTTGCAAAGAGTTAATCCTCGACCTCTGTCATTCATCTCCAGGCTTGCCGAATTGGGAGAAGTGCAGTTTCGGGAGGTTAAAATTAGTGGCATGATTTTCCTTCCCATATTATCAATCGGATGCAACGATTGATCTGATTGTCCTGCCGTCCTCTGTTCTTGAGTTATATTACAGAAGGTCGCACTAATCCAGGAGGTAGAGCAATTTACATACAACTGGCGCTACGTGGTGCTCCAAATATACCTTTGGCACCACCACAGACAGTAAAGTTTATTCCGATATTGCCAACTTTTAGTTAAAGGAGATTCGGAAAAAGGAGACAGGGTCTTTAGTTTGTCTTGTGTCAGTGTCTTGTGATTATTGCCACTCGTATTGATCGGTCTAATCGATACAATTAGTGTTATCAGTGTTCAGTGGAACATCCGGGATCTAGTGCTAACTTATATTGATTGACTTGAACGTGCCGTTTAGTACAGTAGTGCTGATCATACTTATTTCTGTTATAGCACCTATAAATACAGTCCACTGCCAAGGGGTTTTTCATTGTGTACACCACCTGCACGCGCAACAACAATATTATAAATGGCAGCTACCTCGTGCACACGTAGGCTGATGAAGTGCAAATTAGCGACCGAATATTGGATTCCACCTTTAATCAGTTTAGCCAAATCCCTCGTCCGTCTGTGCGGCTGTGATAGCTTAGAAGTATACATATTTAAATTCAATTAATTGAAACCGAGATTGGGAATGCCCGTGGGACGAATTGGCATTTAATATTTGGAGTTATTAGGACTGATCGCTGAAGTAATCCTAGTAATGATAATGTCAAAGTTTAAACCTAATCTAGGGAAAATGCCATAGTCTTTATGCCTACTTCCATGGTAATGAGCAGTTGTCACATTTTGAGTTGTATTGAATATATATACAATCGATTATCCGTGCAGGAACGGAGAAAGAATACAATTTCCTGCGAGCGGCCTATCGTAAGTGGCGACAAAGCAACCCACAGCCAGATGGTAGGGTATTAGCCTGACTGGATGATTACCACCCTCATCTAATGTATGACGCTATAACAACCATGAATTATGTTCCGGTATTAGTGGCCAGGTTCCAGTCTCCCTTAAGAAAGCAGCAGGGCATTTGGAACGCTTATAGTGTTGCAAATGTCCATAGGCGATGGTAACCACTTTCCGTCAGGTAGGCCGTCTGCCTGTTTGCTGAACTCGACCTCAGAGCTGATCTGTTATATATTACCGACAAACAACCGTAATTTACTTAGCTTTAGGATAAATAATTTGTGTGTGTGTGTTTTTTTGTAGCACAGGTTCGCGCTTGACAGCGATCTCGCCCTGTGCGGAGCGAAAAAGTGTTCTAAGGTGGACCACGCTTACTTAGAAGGTACCTTTCGCACGAGACTTAAAGACACTCAGGTTATAAGTAAGTTAAGTATCGGGAAAGACAGACTCCGACAATGAGTTCCACTCTTTTGTGGTGGACATGACTAAGGTAGATGCACTTCGTTCTTATAGGTGGAATATTCACCACATATCGGTGCCCCATGCCGGTGCGTCTGCTTGCCCGATGATGCAAGGGAGATGGCGGGATCAGATTTAAAAGCACAACTGCACACTCTTAAAAAGTGAATCCGACAAGATGGCAACCCTGCACCGATGTTCAAGACTGAGTTTTGTCGTCGAAAAGCTGGTCGTTGTCAACCGTTTATTGTGATTTCTGTAGAATGATATCAGTTTTTCTTTTGTTAAGTATATACCTATCAATCTCAATTCACCTATTTTAGGAAGCCATTTTTCTCGGGCCTTTTGTTGTTGGTGGTGCGATTAATCTGGCGTAGTAAATCGTCACAGCCGTGTTATATCGTTTAGAAATAATGCCTCTTCGAGGGGCCAATAGTAAATCTTACCGGTTTTCCGGTCACAGATCAACTAATCAACCGATTATACTGGACCTTTCCGGGTTGAAGAGTTTTCTCTTCGTAATTTCTGCTCTTTGATAATCAAAATATCCAACGATACAAAGTGAAATACTACATTTCTAGAAACATTTAATCAAATTTGACATCGTGCAGGTTGAAGAAGATCACATGAAGTGGTAAAAAAATATGAAAACGGACCTCAGCCTCCGAACCTAACTGAAATTTAACACTCGGGCGGTGATGCCTGTAAGGATGACTGCTATGATTGTTATTATACTATGATTTTTGAAAATGCTGTCGCGGTGAAAATGTTCCGTCTAGGTGTAAAAATGTTTTTTATATATTTATTATTATTTGACTTGACTTTATGTTGTTGGTCCGAAGACCTCACAACTTTACCGGGGTTTTCGGTTGCCCGTTCTCAATTAGTACATTGTATCGCCATCTAGTCAGCATAGTTAGATTCATCCCCATCTTATGGCAACAGTCCAGCCGAGATAAAGCCCCCTAGGGAACTAACTCGAGCAAGTTGCTTTCCCGGGCACGAGTGCCTTTGCCACGCGAAAGCTACGGTTGTGCGATGGTCGCGTTCAAAGTCATAGCGCTCACGTGCGAAGAGACGGCGTTCCAAAAAGCAGTGTTTTGGTGTTTCCGGAGTTCTGGCTCACAGGGCCACGAGGGGTTCTTCTACGCAACCACTTCTGCTTCATACATTTTAATAGTTTTGTTTTTTTCTTTATTTGCGTCACGCTTACGGCTGGTCACGGGCGATAAAAACAAAAATATTTAGATGTACTGAGCGGGTTCTTCACACGCGACGCCTATACACTTATGTCGCTCGTCGTTAAAGTTGAGTCTTTGTTCAAGCCATTAGTTGTCGCTAATAACGACAAGATCGTGGTTGACCCACTACAGAACTATCGTTAAAAAGTGTTTTTAAACTCGCTCAACATTTTGTATAGAATAAGATCAAAATAAATTTATTAACCGAATTTCCCTTAAAATAAGACGGGCCCCAGAAATCCACGGAAGTTACAAACTAATTGTTCAGCGTAGAACTTTTCAAGTTCTCGGAAACTGAACATTTGTACTAAGTGTTTAACGAGAGGGCGGCCGATTAAGGTCTTGTCTCAAGAACTTCAATTTAACGTAATAAATTAAATAAGTTATTAATTTTTTAGAATTTATAGTATAGATATTTATGCCAAACGTAGTACTTAGGCTAGCGATGCACCAGCTGTACAGCATTGAAAATTCGGATAACCACGTTCGCAGTTTGTTAATGACATATCAGCAGAGATTACGTAGCGTTCGGCGTAATGCCGAACCTTTCGTGTAGCGACAGTTTCCGTGAGAACGCATTCAATGCACTTTGATTAACAATCGACACATCATGCTTACGCGACCGAAAGTTCGGCGAACGAATTCAACCGCTATATGTACATGCTCCGTAGTATTATGTATCTAAAAGTAGATAATTTCCATACTTGATAGAATTGATACTGTTACGAGTCGCGAGACTCGAATTAAAATGCCGTTAGAATTATTAATAGCTCGATATTTTCAATGCATCGGTTAAGCACATCAAGAAATTTTACACTCCTTTTTAATTATTTAATTAACTTCTTTATTTATTTATTTATGCCTTTTGTATAATGCATGATGTGTTCGCACCAAGAAGGCCAGTCAGCAAATATATTATCTGTATTCTAGTTTTGTTTAAAAGTAAGCTGAGTTGACCTCTTGCGAAACAAGATAAAAAAATATAAAAAAGTAGAGTAATAGTTGTCTACTTGTGTTTCTGCAAACATACCTGATACACTGTAACCCTATCAACATCCTAAAACCATTGTTGTATTGGACCCGCATTGGCGGTTCTTTGCGTAGGTACTATTGTTCCACAAACTGCACGTACAAAATACCTGGCAGTAAGCTTGAATGAAAAGTGAAGAAAAGAAGAAAAAGTTAAAGACTTACTATACTTGCTTCCTAGCGTCTGAACGGCGAATCAACATACTGTGTTCGAAACACAATTTTATTAATAATAATATCAGCCCATAAATGTCCCACTGCTGGGCTCCGGCCTCCCATTATAGGGGGAACGGACAGTATACCCTTTACCCTTCCCAGGCGGCTTGGTAGGTTTGACACATCGGTTATCTCGATGTGCAGGTTGCATCACGATGTTTTCCTTCGCCGTTGTTAGCACGTGGTAATTGTAACAATGTGCACATTAGGTCAGAGAACTGACTAAGTGGTGCATGCGTTCCGGCCAGGTTCGAACCCGCGCCCTTTGAGCGTGGGACGCGTGTGCTAGCCATTACGCTACCATGACTTTTTTCTATTAAATAAGGTAAATAATCTTACTTAGACTTACACATAGAATGCCGGTTCCTTTGTTTATCAATCATTAATAATTTGTCTTACTATCGATTAAAATTTGGAGTTTTTTTATTGCAGGAGTTCAGCAGACAGGCAGACGGCCCACTTGATGGAAAGCGGTTACCGTCGCCTATGGACATTTGCAACACCAAAGGTGCTACAAATGCGCTGCTGCACTCTTAAGGGAGACTGGAATCTGGTCACTAATGCCGAAAGATAACTCATGGCTGTTATGGCGACGTACTCTAGACCAGGGGTGGTAGCCATCCAGTCGGGCAAATGCCCTACCACCTGGCTGTGGGTTGTTTTACCGCCTCTTACGACAGGCCGCCCGACCGCAGAAAGGTGTATTATTTCTCCCTTCCTGCACGAATAATTCAATCAGATCCAATTTCTACGGATGGTAAGGCAATTTAAGTTTACACAATTATTAAAAACTTAAAAAGCAAATACAGCTACGGTGTAGATGAATTACCCCCTACCCTAATTAAACAATGTGCAATTGAACTAACCCTGCCCTACTACTTGTTGATTAATCAATCGTTTAACGAAGGACAATTTCCCGACCTTTTAAAAACGGCCCTTGTCAAGCCTATACATAAAAAATCGTCCAAATCTGAACCTAACAATTATAGGCCTATAGCACTTCTACCCACCTCTTCAAAAATATTTGAAAAAGCAATGCAGAGTCGCCTCGAATCTTTTTGCGAAAAATTTGACATTTTTGACGATTCCCAAAACGGATTTCGAAAAAATCGATCTACAATCTTGGCTGTATATAAAATAATTCACGAAATTTTGGAAAAACTAAACAATAAAAAATATGCTATAGGAATTTTATTAGATATGACGAAGGCCTATGATAAAGTTCAATACGACATACTTTTAGATAAATTATATAATATTGGAATACGTGGTATAGCATATAAATGGTTTTGCTCATACTTAAGAAATCGCAAACAATATGTCGAAATTGAGAACTTTGACACTAAAACTGGTATGATAAATGTAGTTAGATCTAACCCCACGCAAATAAATCATTCAATTCCTCAAGGAAGCGTCATCGGATGCATCCTTTTTCTAATCTACATAAATGACCTCCCTAAAATAATTAACGAATCCTGTGTTCTTTTCGCCGACGATATTTCTATTTTGACATCTTGTAAGAATGACATAAATGTAAATGAAAATTTGACTGACATTTTTAATAATATAATTGAATGGATGACGGACCAACAACCTTGACTTAAATTTATCAAAGACTGCAATAATACAATTTCGACCCCACCAAAAAGCTCCTTTGGACATAAATTTTTCATATAATGGTAGCAAATTGGATAATATTGACGTGACAACCTTATTAGGCATAGATATCGATACGCATGTAAATTGGAAAAGCCACGTAAAAAAAGTAAAAACTAAATTATCTAGTTTCACATATGCACTTAGAGAACTACGACGAGCAACCAATCTAGACACGGCCTTAACAGCATATTACGCATACGCGTTCTCGTGGCTCAGCTACGGCATCATACTTTGGGGAAACAGCGTACATGTTGGAGATCTGTTTATCGCTCAAAAAAAATGTATCCGCATACTTGAAAATATAAAACTTCCTGACATAACGATACCACATTTTCATAGGCCATACTTTATCAAACATAAAATACTAACAATAACGTCTATATACATACTAGAACAGTGTAAATTCATTAGAAAATATCACCAATATTTTATCAAATTAAATGACATGCGCGACTATGCAATTAGACCTACCTATAAAAATAATTTAATTCTACCAAACTCCAAACTTAATATGCACAGCTGCGGCCCGAACGCAATGGCCATTAAAATATATAATAAATTGCCTGCTAAATTAAAAAACACTAAAGACGACATCTTTTTAAAAGAACTTAAAAATATATTAATAATAAAATGCTACTACAATATAAACGATTTTTTTAAAGATGATATAAAATATATATAATGACATTTTTCAGTACGTGAAATAGATCGATCCGCTCCGTATAGTATCTATTGCTATACCCTGCTAGGGTTATTGTGAACATGTAAAACTGTTTATAATTGTGCAATAAATGATTGAGTATTGAGTATTGAACATAATGGATAGTAAGCTATATGAACTGAACAAAAATCAAAAAGGAACTATAAAATTCTACCTACAAATACTGAACTAAAAGCAAACTCTAAAAGTTCTATTAAACCTGTATAACAAGTGTTCCCTCAAATATTTGAAAAGCCAAGTTTTCTTCCACAGACGAGAAGTTTTAATTGAATAAAGATATTTATACGGCGGCCGGTGATGGTCTGAGCTCGCAATTCCGCTTACAAGCAGCCCTGGACAATGGTTAAGCGGAATTAAGTTGCATTTTTATCTCGTAACTTCCTTGCTTCTATTGTTAACATTGGTTTTACGTCAGAATGCTTGAACATGTTTAAAAAAAATCGAAATGTGTGCTGGGACATATATTAGAAGTGAAACTTCAACGGACAAGTTGAAAAACGAATCGCAACGGACAAGTTGAAAAACGAATGGCAACGGGATAAGCGGAAAAATGAATCGCAACGTACAAGTGGAAAAACTTCAACTGACAAGTGACAAAATGAATCGCAACAAAATTTTAAATTTAACTCATTTTGTCACTTGTCAGTTGAAGTTTTTCCACTTGTACGTTGCGATTCGTTTTTCCACTTGTCCGTTGCGATTCGTTTTGCAACTTGTCCGTTGAAGTTTCACTTCTAATATGTGTCCCAGCGCACATTTCGATTTTTCGCAGGTTTACTGCAAATTATGATTTGGTTAGGTTAGGTACATTTTTATGAATGCAGTTTTAATTTAAAAATATTTTATTTCATCAAACAAAAAACAGAATTCGATCGGGATCCAAAAAAATCATTAAACAACAAACATAGTCTACTGTAAAATTATACACATACAACGGAACATTAACAAATACGCATCTTTCGTCATCAACTTCATTCGGACATCAAATTATGTTAACAGAAAAATATTTCCAAAAAAATAACTCAATAAAATTTCGTTTGCTCATGTTTTGATGAAGAGGCTCCGAAACTACTGAACCGATTTGAAAAATTCTTTCACTGTTGGCAAGCTACACTATTCCCGGGTGACATAGGGTATATTATATTTACAAATAAATTAGGGGTCCTTACTAAAACTCCAATAATGTAACCCAAGGTGTAAAAAAATACCTAAAATCGCGTGGGCTGCGAAAACTATTGATGAAAGAATAAAATAATGTACTACGACTTTGCAGAACATATCATTATTTACAAAAAGTGTCGCGACACTATGTATCTATACAAACAACAAATAAATGTATAACTAATGGAATACAATAAAAGAAAACTAACTTATTTGTATTGTACTCTACTCATAGTCCCTCAAGACTATAAGTAGGATAATGAGCCACTGGGTCACTGTCCTCTATGGGTAACGTGCCCAGAAGGTTGGATACGTTTCCTCGCTGGATCGCCATACTGATCCATTGCCCGAGGTAAACACCAGCCTTCTGATCACTTGAAGAGTCAATGAATCGTTTTGATAAATTTTGGTAGAGGCTCATGGCCCCTGGACCCCACGGTCCAAGCGTCTCTACGGCACAAACATAACTCTCACTACGGGTTGCATATTTGCGCCGCTTGAGTGATTCGGCTGTTTCCGCCGCTGAACCGGCCGATCTTGACGTGTTTGGTTAATGGTACAATTTACTAATACTAGCAAGTATATGAGGAATTCCCTTGAAGAAAATACAGACAGTACAGTTTTCATTTTCCCCTATACAACGCCATCTGTGCGAGCATAGCTATAACAAATTCCAAGCAAGTATTCTGAAAATGAATCAGGTGGTATTAGATAAGGCAAAGAATTTGGACTAGTCTTACGCATTGCATACGCATAATGCATAGGTGGCAGTTTTAATGACAGTGGTTACGGTTTGTTTCAACCATGGGCTAAGTTAGTACTTTTTAACGTGGTTCCTATTCGTACATTTTAAATATAGTATTACACTAGTATTACATAGATGGCGTACGGATCAAAATAGAAATATAGAATGGAATATAGGTACTGTATTGTACAAAAATGCTACATAAAATCAAGAACATTAATATACAAGTACAATTGGCGGCCTTATCGCCCACGGCCAATAATTACAGGCAACCTTCGGATGGAGAATTAGGACAACAAAAGTTGGTCGTTGCTAGACCAGCACTCGTACAATAATTTAGTTTATTTTTAATAAATAGTAATATATAAGATAATTTAATAATTATAAAGAACAATACTTAATTATGTATAATATAGTATACTGTATATTATAATACTACAATACACATTATAGCAGGCCACTCGGAAAGTATTGCGAAAAAAAGCAGGCCCGGGTCGAATGGTGCCGAGATATGATAAACAAATTTGAAGCAGGCTCGTCTCAGCATGTTTACGACATTATTACAGGTGATTAGTCTTGGATTATATACGATCCAGAAACGAAGCGCCAGTCGACGGTTTGGGTGTTTCAAACACCCGAACGAATCAACGCCTACCAAAGTGAAACGATCTAGAAGCGGGGCAAGATTTTGATCGCGAGTTTTTTCAATTTGACCGTCTACTTGGTGTCAATTCCTTTACGGAACCAAAGAAGCTTGACAGAAGCTGTCTATTGTGAGCGAGAAGCGATCAAATACGGCTCCGTGGCTACTGCTCCACCACGACAACGCGCCCGTCCATACCGCGCTCAAAACGAGGGACTTCCTGGACAGCACACCGGTCAAACTTCTGGGTCACTCTCCTTATAGCCCTGAGCTAACACTTTTATTCTCAAAAATAAAAAATCTGCTCAAAAGAATACAATTTCTCTCGGCGGAAGATGCGCTGTCAGCTTTCGAGCAAGCTGTAAACGAGGTGTCTGCGGCGGACTGGAAAAAGTGTTTCGAAAACTGGTTCAGACGCATGAAACTTTGTATAGACGCTGGTGGAAAGTACTTTGTAAAGATTTAATAAAAACATTTTTACCTATAGAACATTCTTGTTATTTTCGGAATTTTTCCGAGTGTCGTACGTTTATTCCTTTTTCGAGACAAAGAGGCAGAATAATTTCATGACTGAAATTTAGATAATAGCTATATTGTTATTGTGAGATGTTAATAGCATTTGTTTATTCCAATTGTTCGCTCGTAAATCGATTGAAAGTATTCCAGCATTAAAATTGAATGGACATTGTAAATCAATTACATTGTACGTGAGGGTCCGTTAAATCGATTCAAGGATTTATGTCCCAACAAAAGGGGCCGTAAAATCGAGGGATACGATTTACGTGATGCATCCAAAATCTTTTCGTTTCGTATATATATATATATATATATATATATATATATATATATATATACTATAACTGTAAGTATACATAATAATAATAAACTTTATTGTCAACAAGTCAAACATACACTGTTCATGTTACCTACTGGTCCCAAACTAGGCGAAGCCTGTATTTTGAAGACCAATTCCGATATGTTTATAGCCCCAGCGGGCAGACGTTTGTGTGTGTTTGTGTCTATGTTTACGCATTTTCGCATCACACTATTCAGACGGTAATTTATAGTACATTTTCGCCATCGTCGTAAGTTAGACTGCTTAGACATGCCTGAATCAGTTTTTTTGCCTCTTATAACCTCTTATATAACCTATCGTTTTAATGGAATGAGCTAATTTGTATGCATCCGAACAACTTCAACCGCGGGAACAGAGCGAGGATAAAGAAAGAAGGATGTCACACCAGGGAGTAATACAATACAATACTCTTTACTGTACACCAACATTACATAGATACAAAAAAATTTACTTACTAAAAGGTATATGGTACTATGGGCGACCTTATTGCTAATACAATATCTTCCAGGCAACCTTTGGATGGACAAGATCTAATTACATAGATAGCGTTGGCGCGCAGTTCAAATAGATATTAATATGTAATAAAATAATTATAATACATATATTATAAAAATATATACGTAACACAGACATACTTACTTACTACTTACACAGACATACAAAACCAACAATAAAGACATTATACGGTTAAATAGTGCTCCTTTACAAGTCTGTTAAAGGAAGTAATGATTTTGGAACAATAAAAGATGTGTTTGATAATAAAACTACGTTTTAACGGTTCTAAGCGCTGCAATTTATTTGATTTTGATTATTAAATGAAGTGAAAGATGTCAAGTGTCAATGAGTATTGTTGGAATTTTATTTAACCTACCGCCAACTTGTTCATTTTAATTATTTAGTTTTAATTTTAAATTACAGAGCTTTAAAACCGCTTAAAAACGTATTTTTATTATGTAGGTATACTAACTAATCGCGAAAACTTAAAACAATTAGACGAGGGTAATCAAGAGGAAGGATATCACACAAGGGAGTAATGCTTTTAGAACAATAAAGAAGATAAGCTTGACTATGTAACCAAATCCACTTATGTCAAAAAGACAAGCAGCCATATTAATGTATTCTATGCCATCAAGATTTCAGTGAGTTGATACTTTTGATACTTTCTCAAAAAGCATATAAAATCTCTTTTAGTGATAAGTTGAAGCGTTTTTATTAGGTTTTCCTTTTTAGGGTCCGTCCATTTGCCCATCATGAATTCTCTTTAGGATATTATTAAAAGATAATATTGTGTTACCATCATACCGTCTTCTTTTGATACTGAACGCTATTATTAGAGTCTTTATTCGCAGGTAAACGTGGGAGGGGCTCAGCCCCCTTGGGACTTACAAGACGGAATATTTGCTATTCTTATTGTTAAAGTGGAAAACAAGCTTATCCGTTTGATAGTACACTTATTGCGACTTTTCTCTGGCACGGCTTCAATTAACAAAGCGTTGTTGCATTTACTACTAGTGGTCGCCTGTGGTCGAAATTCGACCATAATAAGTAATTTAAATTCTAAGTTTGAACATTATTAAGGTTCTGTTGTCAAAGACTATACTTCTATAATCACAGATTTCGCCAAGGCTACATTGTTGATTTGACTTTAACAATAAACAAAAGAGAATTAAAATGCCGTTAGAATTACTATAGAGTTTATTAGAACTATACAAACATGTATAACACAGGTACAAATATAACCGAACACAACAAATCCAAACGTAATGCAGAAGGTCGTAATTCAATAAAACGCGCAAAGTCCGTCACTATGGTTCCCGATCGTAGTACACAAGTCTCGCTTCGATCGTGGTTCTCGCTCGACTGCTCCTCCCTCAATCGGGCCATTGCTTTATACTGCACAAATGTAATATGTCCGCCCGGCAGCGTGGAACTAATTTCCTAGAATCAGCTTGTACTTTCAATGTTATAATTTCTAATGCCGACGGGTAATAAATGTGCTTTGTTTCAGATATGCAGGTGGCTTTGTTTTTGTCGGGACCTGAGTTGTAACAATAGTAATGTGTGTAATGTTTGTTTTTATTAATTTAATGTATTTTCTATGCTTAGTTAAAAAAAAATTAGCATTGTGCATTATTTCTCTATATAAAGTATAAGGGTGCGAAATTTCAAAATCCTCCGTCCGCGCAATTTTCGTAAAAAGGGGGACAAAGTTTTTACTTCACGTATTAATTATTAATTAATATATAGATGCCGTATAATACTTCCGGAATTCAAATAAGCTTTTCATTAATGGAGAGTCGCTTAATTTCCTGAAATACTTTTATGTGTAACGTTGGATATGAATTTTTCAGGAATGACGTATGAGCCGCAATATTGAAAAACTTTGAAGGTATGCCGTGTTGTGATTAATTATCAATACACACGCGAATCTCCGAATATAACAGTGTTGTAATTAAGTCACATGTAATAGGTAATATGAAGGTATTAATGCCGTGCTAAGACACACTGTGACTATAAATTGAGGGCACTTATGTTTTTCTAAAAATATCTGCACTTGATTTATTGAGTAAGTAATACACACGTGTTATACGCGCTCTAAACTCCTGCCGAGACGTCTTCGCCAAATGTTTTGCCGAGACATGACGAGATCGATAGCGGCCCTCCACATTCACGCATTGCCCGTTCAGAACTCGTACAGGATGGACTTATTAGAAACGTCTGCCGATGTAGCTTTATGTGCTGCATCTGCATCCTACTACAATTATATGTTAGTAAAAGAAAAAATAGTCATAAGCGCCGTTGGAATAGACGAAGATGGTGGATGACATCAATACATCGGAACAGAACAAGGTAAAACGTAGTGATTTTTATCGAGACGGGGACGGGCAGACGGGAGTGTGGAGGGCTCTGTCTCGCGCAAACACAAAACTCTTTGATAGTACCGACATGAAACCGAGACTACACGAATGTAGGCGAGACTTGCCGAATAGGGCCTCTACACTCCCGTATTCGGCTAGTCTCGTGTATAGACTAGTCAACAAGTGCCTTTTGGACCAACTTTTTTCAGCAATCTCCGAAAATTATAAATGAGGTGTCATTCGATTCGGAATGGCATCTAGATGATTTTTGAAAAAAATGAAGTTCCGCTTGCAAAAATTGTAAAAGTTATTAACAATTAACTAAAAAAAGGGGGGTTTAGATTTTTGCAAATATCTCAAAAAGTAATAAAGAATTTTCAAATTTGAAAAAAGATTCGAAAAGAGGATGAAATTTCCTAAAAAAGTCTTGACTCCCGAAACTGTAAGATTAATATTTATAATTTTCCCAGAGGGATGAAAATACGGCCGAAAACGGGTACTCTGGTTTACGCAAGCCACACCCACATCGGCCCTATAATGAATAAATATTATTTAAACATACTAAATATGAAAATAAAAAATTTAAAAAATTCAGGCACTAACTGAATAGATGAATAAACGATAATCTGCTTGAAAATAATTTTTCATTTAGTTATTCAATAGTTAATTAATAATTTTTTGTTTGCTTGAACATGAACATTGCAAGTGTGATAATTATTAAACTATAAACTTAAGATTTTTTTCCTTTCTTGGAGCAATTCTTGAAAAGCTTTAGAATAGAACCCCGCTGGAAAAATTAGAAAATGTTTATTTTTCATTTTTTTATTAATAATTTTCGTCAATACTCGTAAGCCAGAGTACCCGTTTTCGGCCGTATTTTCATCCCTCTGGGAAAATTATAAATATTAATGTTACAGTTTCGAGAGTCAAGACGTTTTTTAGGAAATTTCCTCCTCTTTTCGAATCAAATTTGAAAAATCTTTATCAATTTTTGAGATATTTGCAAAAATCTAAACCCCCTTTTTTTTAGTTAATTGTTAATACCTTTTACAATTTTTACAAGCGGAACTTCATTTTTTTCAAAAATCATCTAGATGCCATTCCGAATCGAATGACACCTCATTTATAATTTTCGGAGACTGCTGAAAAAAGTTGGTCCAAATGGCACTTGTTGACTAGTCTATGTAGTTTTGCCGGGAATGAAGAGCGGCTAAATGTGAGCACTGTGTTGTTGGCTCGACATATAAAAGGAGACGGAATCGCCTATTACGGGACATTCTACGTTCGTCGGTTGAACAAAGCGGCAACTATGGTGGCTGCTAGTACTAGATAATAGTACGAAGGTTATGTATATAAAATTCTTGTTATGTTTTTATTAGCATAAAAGTTTTTATGGTCTATGAAATAAATATTGTAATTACGACCTTTTTGATTTAATTTGCTTTTAATAAAAATATCTAACAAGGAAAAATATTTATGAAATATCTTTTTGTGAAAACAATAATATGCTTTACTAATATTTGTATTAAACATGACATGTGTGTATATTTTTATATACTACCCACTATCAAATCTAAAACATGCGTCGGCGAAACTTCGTTCATGTTTTAACGAGAGCGACGTATTTATCAGTGAATTGATTGCACCATTCCAGACCTAGCTAAGTTTTGGTTATTTACGAAACTTTTATCTACAACCTATTTCACTATTTCTAACAATAATTTCAAAATTGCCATTTACGCTGCAATAAACTTGTTCGTATCGCGCCGTATACCCCATAAATCATGTGGAACGGTTCAGGGTAACAACGTTTTGGAATTATTTATGACTGGAAGTGCCGAGTTGTGTAGCTACTGTTTGCTTAAGGAGCGAACTCAAAAGGTATATCCTATATTTATGTTACCACTTTACTCCCGAATTCTTGCTGCTCTGACAACATAATAAAATTATCTTTCTTTTCCTGTGTACATGATATATACAAACAGACCTTGTGAATATATTTCCAAAGTTGGCAATTCATTCTCGTATATTCTATGCAAATTATTTCCTTTCTTTTAAACCTTCCCGCCCGTTCTTATTCTCGCCGCGTCAAAAGTAAAAATTCAATTTTTTTCATTCAAAATAAGTTCTACTGGAGAAAACTTTTTGGAGGTTATAAATTTATACATATAATAAAATTAAAGAGGTCGAATTTCTGTACAATAAAAAAATGCTAAAAATCGAGTCAGGTAAGAAGTGAAATAGAACTTATTTAGAACTCATTCAAATTTTTTGGTTTGTGTGTTTGTTTGTACCGGCTAATCTCCGAAACGACTGGACCGATTTAAATGAAATTTTGTATGGTGGTAGCTTATATCCCTGGTCAACATATATTTTACAGGATACTTCTGATTCCGAAAAATTAAATAGTAGTAGGATAGTTAAAAAACTTTCCACGCGGACGAAGTCGCGGGCAGAAGCTAGTATAATTTAAGATTTAATTTTACTTCCTATTCTATGGTACAATGCGTTTAAAGATGTCAAAAAACAGGACGGATAATTCGGACCAGGAGATTCCGAAAATGCAATATTTAGAATTTTTGACTGTCTGTCCTTCTGACTGTCTGTTAGAGCGTCACGTGAAAACTATTGAACGGATTTAAATGAAACTCGAGACAAAGCAAACTTATATCCCGGGATTTTTAGGATACTTTTTACCCCATAAATGATGTCGTTTCCTTAGAATAGACGGATAGCAAAATAGATGGCGCTGCAATCGAGTTTACCTTACCTTGTCCTACCTACCTACCTTATACCTACGCTGTCATAAACAACATGTCTTTTATATATATAGTGTCTTCAGTTGCATTACTTCAAATCAGGTTGGCCTCTATGTTGTGCTGGGCAGATGTTTAGCCTGTATGGGCTTAGTTTCTTTGTTATATAAAGCTGAAGAATTTGTTTGTTTGTTTGATTGAACGCGCTAATCTCAGGAACTACAGGTCTGATTTGAAAACTTCTTTCAGTATTAGATAGCCCATTTATCGAGGAAGGCTATGTATCATCACGCTAAGACCAATAGGAGCGGAGCACCAATTAAGAATGTTTCGAAATCGGGGCTTTTGCGGACGATCTTGATATATATACTTCCTCTGCACGTGTGTTGACAGTGAATTCCTCCTAAACGGTTGGCCGATTCGAATGAATTTTTTGTGTGTTCAAGTGGATTCGAGGATGGTTGAGATTCACAAATAAGCCCGGCAGACGGCGCTGCAGTCGGGTTCTAAATTTTATTTATTCAGGGCAGTGCAACGTCTGCCGGGACAGCTATTTCTATATAAAAAGCCTAATGGATGGTTTTTTGTGTAAGTAAAATAAAGGCTAGGGCATAGCATATAAAATAGCAGGCTTTAAAATAAAACTTTATTGTCTTCCAAAATATTTTATCAAGATAGAAATAATATTAATTACAGTTCAAACAATAATGAATGCATTATTTGACAAATTTCGCTATTACAAACTTATGACGTCATAAGTTTGTACGCGCGTACCAAATCTATGAGATTGCGACGTTTTGTAAGATGACAAAAAGTATCTCAGTTGTTTTTGAACTAATTTAAAGATTAAGGCCTGATTATTCAATAATAAATAATAGAGAAGTTGAATAAATTATAACCTGAGTTAATGCAAAAGTGAAAAGTGATTTTTCATTATTCCAAGCTGTTGTTACGAGTTACGCAGGACTCGAATTAAAATGCCGTTGGAATTACTATAGAATTTATTAGAACTATACAAACACGTATAACATAAGTACAAATATAACTAGACACTACTAGTACAAACTGCACGATTCTATAACACGCGCAAAGTTTGTCACTATATCGCTCATCGACTCTACGTCTTGCTCGTATCCGTGTAGTATCGACTGCCCCTCTCCGCCTTGGGCCATTGCTTTATAATGCACCGATGCCAATCCAATACAATAACATCAAGGATTAATAAGTCAACACGCCTGCCTAATGACGGCCATAAAACATGTATGATAACAACAGAATGTTTTTCTTAATTACAAATTCTAAACACAAAGTAAACAAAATAATTCCAAATGCGGGGAGGTAATAAACTGCGCTTTATAGCAGGCAGGTGTCCGTTTACCTTTGTCGACATGTAACACTATACTTTATTCTATGAATATATTTTATCTCGTGGTTGTAAAATCGGCATTAAGTGTAGTAAGATCACAAATAATTTCATTTGATTACTTTACAACAATTAAACTATGGAAGAAAGATTTCGTCCATATTACAAGACTTATTGTATTTTGGAACAATAAAAGATGTGTTTGATAATAAAACTACGTTTTGACGGTTCTAAGCGCTGCAATTTATTTGATTTTGATTATTAAATGAAGTGAAAGATGTCAAGTGTCAATGAGTATTGTTGGAATTTTATTTAGCCTACCGCCAACTTGTTCATTTTAATTATTTAGTTTTAATTTTAAATTACAGAGCTTTAAAACCGCTTAAAAACGTATTTTTATTATGTAGGTATACTAACTAATCGCGAAAACTTAAAACAATTAGACGAGGGTAATCAAGAGGAAGGATATCACACAAGGGAGTAATGCTTTTAGAACAATAAAGAAGATAAGCTTGACTATGTAAACAAATCCACTTATGTCAAAAAGACAAGCAGCCATATTAATGTATTCTATGCCATCAAGATTTCAGTGACTTGATACTTTTGATACTTTCTCAAAGCATATGAAATCTCTTTTAGTGATAAGTTGAAGCGTTTTTATTAGGTTTTCCTTTTTAGGGTCCGTCCATTTGCCCATCATGAATTCTCTTTAGGATATTATTAAAAGATAATATTGTGTTACCATCATACCGTCTTCTTTTGATACTGAACGCTATTATTAGAGTCTTTATTCGCAGGTAAACGTGGGAGGGGCTCAGCTCCCTTGGGACTTACAAGACGGAATATTTGCTATTCTTATTGTTAAAGTGGAAAACAAGCTTATCCGTTTGATAGTACGCTTATTGCGACTTTTCTCTGGCACGGCTTCAATTAACAAAGCGTTGTTGCATTTACTACTAGTGGTCGCCTGTGGTCGAAATTCGACCATAATAAGTAATTTAAATTCTAAGTTATTAAGGTTCTGTTGTCAAAGACTATACTTCTATAATCACAGATTTCGCCAAGGCTACATTGTTGATTTGACTTTAACAATAAACAAAAGAGAATTAAAATGCCGTTAGAATTACTATAGAGTTTATTAGAACTATACAAACAGGTATAACACAGGTACAAATATAACCGAACACAACAAATCCAAATGTAATGCAGAAGGTCGTAATTCAATAAAACGCGCAAAGTCCGTCACTATGGTTCCCGATCGTAGTACACAAGTCTCGCTTCGATCGTGGTTCTCACTCGACTGCTCCTCCCTCAATCGGGCCATTGCTTTATACTGCACAAATGTAATATGTCCGCCCGGCAGCGTGGAACTAATTTCCTAGAATCAGCTTGTACTTTCAATGTTATAAGTTCTAATGCCGACGGGTAATAAATGTGCTTTGTTTCAGATATGCAGGTGGATTTAGTTTTTGTCGGGACCTGAGTTGTAACAATAGTAATGTGTGTAATGTTTGTTTTTATTAATTTAATATATTTTCTATGCTTAGCTAAAAAAAATAGCATTGTGCATTATTTCTCTATATAAAGTATAAGGGTGCGAAATTTCAAAATCCTCCGTCCGCGCAATTTTCGTGAAAAGGGGGACAAAGTTTTTGCTTCACGTATTAATTATTAATTAATATATAGATGCCGTAAAATACTTCCGGAATTCAAATAAGCTTTTCATTAATGGAGAGTCGCTCAATTTCCTGAAATACTTTTATGTGTAACGTTGGATATGAATTTTTCAGGAATGACGTATGAGCCGCAATATTGAAAAACTTTGAAGGTATGCCGTGTTGTGATTAATTATCAATACACAAGCGAATCTCCGAATATAACAGTGTTGTAATTAAGTCACATGTAATAGGTAATATGAAGGTATTAATGCCGTGCTAAGACACACTGTGACTATAAATTGAGGGCACTTATGTTTTTCTAAAAATATCTGCACTTGATTTATTGAGTAAGTAATACACACGTGTTATACGCGCTCTAAACTCCTGCCGAGACGTCTTCGCCAAATGTTTTGCCGAGACATGACGAGATCGATAGCGGCCCTCCACATTCCCACTCACGCATTGCCCATTCAGAACTCGTACAGGATGGACTTATTAGAAACGTCTGCCGATGTAGCTTTATGTGCTGCAGCCTACTACAATTATATGTTAGTAAAAGAAAAAAAAGTCATAAAGCGCCGTTGGAATAGACGAAGATGGTGGATGGCATCAATACATCGCAACAGAACAAGGTAAAACGTAGTGATTTTTATCGAGACGGGGACGGGCAGACGGGAGTGTGGAGGGCTCTGTCTCGCGCACACACAAAACTCTTTGATAGTACTGACATGAAACCGAGACTACACGAATGTAGGCAAGACTTGCCGAATAGGGCCTCTACACTCCCGTATTCGGCTAGTCTCGTGTATAGACTAGTCAACAAGTGCCTTTTGGACCAACTTTTTTCAGCAATCTCCGAAAATTATAAATGAGGTGTCATTCGATTCGGAATGGCATCTAGATGATTTTTGAAAAAAATGAAGTTCCGCTTGCAAAAATTGTAAAAGTTATTAACAATTAACTAAAAAAGGGGGGGTTTAGATTTTTGCAAAATATCTCAAAAAGTAATAAAGAATTTTCAAATTTGAAAAAAGATTCGAAAAGAGGATGAAATTTCCTAAAAAAGTCTTGACTCCCGAAACTGTAAGATTAATATTTATAATTTTCCCAGAGGGATGAAAATACGGCCGAAAACGGGTACTCTGGCTTACGCAAGCCACACCCACATCGGCCCTATAATGAATAAATATTATTTAAACATACTAAATATGAAAATTAAAAAATTTTAAAAATTCAGGCACTAACTGAATAGATGAATAAACAATAATCTGCTTGAAAATAATTTTTCATTTAGTTATTCAATAGTTAATTAATAATTTTTTGTTTGCTTGAACATGAACATTGCAAGTGTGATAATTGTTAAACTACAAACTTAAGATTTTTTTCCTTTCTTGGAGCAATTCTTGGAAAGCTTTAGAATAGAACCCCGCTGGAAAAATTAGAAAATGTTTATTTTTCATTTTTTTATTAATAATTTTCGTCAATACTCGTAAGCCAGAGTACCCGTTTTCGGCCGTATTTTCATCCCTCTGGGAAAATTATAAATATTAATGTTACAGTTTCGAGAGTCAAGACGTTTTTTAGGAAATTTCCTCCTCTTTTTTCAAATTTGAAAAATCTTTATCAATTTTTGAGATATTTGCAAAAATCTAAACCTTTTTTTTAGTTAATTGTTAATACCTTTTACAATTTTTGCAAGCGGAACTTCATTTTTTCAAAAATCATCTAGATGCCATTCCGAATCGAATGACACCTCATTTATAATTTTCGGAGACTGCTGAAAAAAGTTGGTCCAAATGGCACTTGTTGACTAGTCTATGTAGTTTTGCCGGGAATGAAAAGCGGCTTTGATAAGTTTTAGATTACAAAATTGCTAAAATGTGAGCACTGTGTTGTTGGCTCGACATATAAAAGGAGGCGGAATCGCCTATTACGGGACATTCTACGTTCGTCGGTTGAACAAAGCGGTAACTATGATGGCTGCTAGTACTAGCTAATAGTACGAAGGTTATGTATATAAGATTCTTGTTGTATAATCAGTCCTGGGCGAGAGAGGGAATTTTCTATACGATATCAAAATGACAATACATATAGATCTCAAAGAAAATTTAATGCAGTGAGTGTCAACAACAACCAAAAGAAAATTACACCCGGGTCATGCACGTACATAATGCACACCATACCGCGATGTAACTTTCTAGTGGCGCCATCTAGTTTTAAGTAATAAAATCTACAAACACTTGTTATGTTTTTATTAGTATAAAAGTTTTATATGGTCTATGAAATAAATATTGTAATTACGACCTTTTTGATTTAATTTGCTTTTAATAGAAATATCTAACAAGGTAAAATATTTATGAAATATCTTTTTGTGAAAACAATAAAATGCTTTACTAATATTTGTATTAAACATGACATGTGTGTATATTTTTATATACTACCCACTATAAAATCTAAAACATGCGTCGGCGAAACTTCGTTCTTGTTTTAACGAGAGCGACGTATTTATCAGTGAATTGATTGCACCATTCCAGAACTAGCTAAGTTTTGGTTATTTACGAAACTTTTATCTACAACCTATTTCACTATTTCTAACAATAATTTCAAAATTGCCATTTACGCTGCAATAAACTTGTTCGTATCGCGCCGTATACCCCATAAATCATGTGGAACGGTTCAGGGTAACAAACGTTTTGGAATTATTTATGACTGGAAGTGCCGAGTTGTGTAGCTACTGTTTGCTTAAGGAGCGAACTCAAAAGGTATATCCTATATTTATGTTACCACTTTACTCCCGAATTCTTGCTGCTCTGACAACATAATAAAATTATCTTTCTTTTCCTGTGTACATGATATATACAAACAGACCTTGTGAATATATTTCCAAAGTTGGCAATTCATTCTCGTATATTCTATGCAAATTATTTCCTTTCTTTTAAACCTTTCCCGCCCGTTCTTATTCTCGCCGCGTCAAAAGTAAAAACTCAATTTTTTTCATTCAAAATAAGTTCTACTGGAGAAAACTTTTTGGAGGTTATAAATTTATACATATAATAAAATTGAAGAGGTCGAATTTCTGTACAATAAAAAAATGCTAAAAATCGAGTCAGGTAAGAAGTGAAATAGAACTTATTTAGAACTCATTCAAATTTTTTGGTTTGTGTGTTTGTTTGTACCGGCTAATCTCCGAAACGACTGGACCGATTTAAATGAAATTTTGTATGGTGGTAGCTTATATCCCTGGTCAACATATATTTTACAGGATACTTCTGATTCCGAAAAATTAAATAGTAGTAGGATAGTTAAAAAACTTTCCACGCGGACGAAGTCGCGGGCAGAAGCTAGTATAATTTAAGATTTAATTTTACTTCCTATTCTATGGTACAATGCGTTTAAAGATGTCAAAAAACAGGACGGATAATTCGGACCAGGAGATTCCGAAAATGCAATATTTAGAATTTTTGACTGTCTGTCCTTCTGTCTGTTAGAGCGTCACGTGAAAACTATTGAACGGATTTAAATGAAACTCGAGACAAAGCAAACTGATATCCCGGGATTTTTAGGATACTTTTTACCCCATAAATGATGTCGTTTCCTTAGAATAGACGGATAGCAAAATAGATGGCGCTGCAATCGAGTTTACCTTACCTTGTCCTACCTACCTACCTTATACCTACGCTGTCATAAACAACATGTCTTTTATATATATAGTGTCTTCAGTTGTATTACTTCAAATCAGGTTGGCCTCTATGTTGTGCTGGGCAGATGTTTAGCCTGTATGGGCTTAGTTTCTTTGTTATATAAAGCTGAAGAATTTGTTTGTTTGTTTGATTGAACGCGCTAATCTCAGGAACTACAGGTCTGATTTGAAAACTTCTTTCAGTATTAGATAGCCCATTTATCGAGGAAGGCTGTGTATCATCACGCTAAGACCAATAGGAGCGGAGCACCAATTAAGAATGTTTCGAAATCGGGGCTTTTGCGGACGATCTTGATATATATACTTCCTCTGCACGTGTGTTGACAGTGAATTCCTCCTAAACGGTTGGCCGATTCGAATGAATTTTTTTGTGTGTTCAAGTGGATTCGAGGATGGTTTAGATTCACAAATAAGCCCGGCAGACGGCGCTGCAGTCGGGTTCTAAATTTTATTTATTCAGGGCAGGGCAACGTCTGCCGGGACAGCTATTTCTATATAAAAAGCCTAAAGGATGGTTTTTTGTGTAAGTAAAATAAAGGCTAGGGCATAGCATATAAAATAGCAGGCTTTAAAATAAAACCTTATTGTCTTCCAAAATATTTTATCAAGATAGAAATAATATTAATTACAGTTCAAACAATAATGAATGCATTATTTGACAAATTTCGCTATTACAAACTTATGACGTCATAAGTTTGTACGCGCGTACCAAATCTATGAGATTGCGACGTTTTGTAAGTTGACAAAAAGTATCTCAGTTGTTTTTGAACTAATTTAAAGATTAAGAGGCCTGATTATTCAATATTAAATAATAGAGAAGTTGAATAAATTATAACCTGAGTTAATGCAAAAGTGAAAAGTGATTTTTCATTATTCCAAGCTGTTGTTACGAGTTACGCAGGACTCGAATTAAAATGCCGTTGGAATTACTATAGAATTTATTAGAACTATACAAACACGTATAACATAAGTACAAATATAACTAGACACTACTAGTACAAACTGCACGATTCTATAACACGCGCAAAGTTCAAATTCAAATTCAAATTCAAAAGTTTTTATTCAAAATAAGTTCCACTGGAGAACACATTTTGAAGGTCATACATATAGGTTAAAATTTAATTTTACATCCTAGTCTATGTACACCGCTTCGCAACGTGTTATTGCTGTTAAGGAGAAGAAGCGGCAAGAAACTCCCCAGCAACACGTCTAGCTAAAAAAAATTTTTCTTTATATTTGTTGTTCTATTTTTTATATTTAAGTACTTTTTAAAAAAAAGATTTTATACAGAATTATGTTACAGAATAACTTTTGAAGAATTAATGGAGTTGTAGCAAACAGTGCATATTCAATAAGACAAAAACGCAATAAAAGGATAGAAAATAATTATAGTTATTATAAATATAAAGACGTAACGTATTATTATTTTTTGCAACATATCTCCATATATTCCTTACAAGTACGGCAAGATAAAAACGTTATACTCGTACAAAACACAGTATAAGAGGTTGGAGCGAGCTGTTATGTAAATGAAGTTTTGTCATTTAAATATTCTTCAATAGTGTAGTATCCCTTTTTAAGCAAGATACTTTTTATTTTAAATTTGAATTTAGTGAAGGGCAGATCTAACATTTCACTCGGAATCTTATTGAAGAAGCGTATACCAACCCCCAAGAAAGAGGACAATACTTTTTGTAATCTAAAAGATGGCAATATCAGTTTATTACAATGCCTGGTGTTGAAATCGTGAACATCCTTATACCGCTTGTAGGCACTCAAATTATTACGAATATAAATTATATTATTGAAAATATATTGGCAGGCGACCGTCATAATACCGATTTCCTTAAAGCGTTCCCTAAGAGACACCCGAGGGCCGAGGTTGTAAATTGACCTTACGGCTCTTTTTTGTAAAACAAATATAGTCTCCAAGTCAGCAGCGTTGCCCCAAAGTAAAATACCATAGGACATGACACTATAAAAATAACTAAAATAAACTAGTCTAGCAGTCTCTTCGTCAGTGAACTGCCTAACTCTTCTGACCGCATATGCAGCAGAACTAAGCTTTCCTGAGAGACTAGATATATGAGCGCCCCACTGGAGTTTCTGATCTAGGTTAATGCCTAAGAATACAGTTGAATCTACTAGGTTAAGTCTAGTGTCGTTAAGGGAAATATTAACATCGTATTCTTTTACATTGGGCATAACAAACTTAACACATTTAGTTTTATTCGGATTGAGTGATAAGTTATTTACGGTAAACCACTTAGATATTTGGGTTAAGGCGTTGTTTACGTCGTCAAAGTTCTGTTTATTTCTGTCTACTTTAAATATAAGTGACGTGTCATCAGCAAACAACACTACCTCACACATATCATTAATAAAATATGGCAAATCATTAATATATATCAAAAACAAGAAGGGACCTAGAATAGAGCCCTGGGGCACACCCATAGATATGCCAGTCTCACGAGATTTGATATTGTTAATTTCAACGCTTTGGGATCTATTGTTTAAGTAAGACGACAGAAGATTGAGAGAATCGCCATAAATACCGTAATAATTGAGCTTTTTCAGGAGGGTCACGTGTTCAACGCAATCGAATGCCTTGGACAGGTCACAGAATACACCAATGGCATTCTGTGACCCTTCCCAAGCACCATAAATGTGTTTTAGAAGCTCAACACCTGCATCGGTAGTGGAACGACCTTTGGTGAACCCGAACTGTTTAGTATGAATTAATTTATTAATATTAAAATGTGAGAGCAGTTGATTTAAAATTATTTTTTCGAAAACCTTGCTTAAGGTTGGTAAAATAGAAATTGGCCTAAAGTTGGAGGGGTCGTTTTTGTTTCCACTTTTAAATATAGGAATAACTTTGCTAACTTTCATTAAGTCAGGAAATACTCCTTTATCTACACATCGATTAAATATTTGTACTAGTGGTAGCGCAATAGTGCATATTAAGTCACTTAATACTTTTAAGGATATACCCCAAAAGTCAGCTGTGTTTTTAATATTTAACGATTTAAACGTTTTTACAATATCATCTGTATCTATATGATTAAATTTGAATGTGATATTACATCGATCAACGCACTGTGTCATCAGCAGCTCAGCTTCCAGTGGTGATGATGACAAAGAGCTAGTTATTAAAGTTGGTATATCCCTAGTTTGTCACTATATCGCTCATCGACTCTACGTCTTGCTCGCATCCGTATAGTATCGACTGCCCCTCTCCGCCTTGGGCCATTGCTTTATAATGCACCGATGCCAATCCAATACAATAACATCAAGGATTAATAAGTCGACACGCCTGCCTAATGACGGCCATAAAACATGTATGATAACAACAGAATGTTTTTCTTAATTACAAATTCTAAACACAAAGTAAACAAAATAATTCCAAATGCGGGGAGGTAATGAACTGCGCTTTATAACAGGCAGGTGTCCGTTTACCTTTGTCGACATGTAACACTATACTTTATTCTATAAATATATTTTATCTCGTGGTTGTAAAATCGGCATTAAGTGTAGTAAGATCACAAATAATTTCAATTACATTAATTACTTTACAACAATTAAACTGTGGAAGAAAGATTTCGTCCATATTATAAGACTTATTGTCGCAATTTACGGCACCAAATCCATTTAAGATAGAATCAGATTAGGGTACTACGACTGTCGTGGTTCAGGCCGATGGAACAAACAATGTCAGATAAAAGTAGGATGGCAGAAAGTACGTGGTTTATGGGCCATGAGTTACGACATCAGATAGCTCTGTCAGTGAACTCTGTAATCCTACTATTGCTATCCGATTGGTACCATATTCCACCATTAAATAGCTATCTATATACGTTACCAAATTCTACAACTATAAATTCATACTTCCTTATATTCTATGTTATTACGAGTCGCGAGTCTCGTATTAAAATGACCTTAGAATTACTATAGAGTTTATTATAACTATACAAACACGTATAACACAGGTACAAATATATACGACCGCAACAAATCCAAACGTAATGCAGAAGATCGTTATTTAATAAAACACGCAAAGCCCGTCACTTATTACATTCCCGATTGTATTACACACGTCTCACTTCGCTCGTGGTTCTCGCTTGGCTGCCTCCCCCCTCCATCAAGTCATTGTTTTATACTGCACGAATGCAATATGTCCGCCCGACAACGTGGACTGAATTTCCTACAATCAGCTTTTACTATAAAATCCGTAACACCTGGCTAATTACAAATACAACAATGGTCGTATGCCAATGTGCAAACAAAAGAAGACGATAATAAAAGAATTTCAATGTTATTAGTTCAAATGCCGAGGGGTAATAAATGTGCTTTGTTTCATATATGCAGGTGGATTTTGTTTATCTCGGGACCTGAGTTGTAACAATATAAATTTTACATATAAATCTGTTATACGACCAGTCATGGTATACGGGTCCGAATATTGGGCTACTAAAGTGATACACCACAAACGTCTCCACTCAGCTGAGATGAGAATGTTGAGATGGATGTGTGGTGTTACGATTGATAAGGTGAGAAATGAGTACGTAAGGGGATCTATTAAAGTTGCACCCGTGACTGAAAAATTGAAAAGAAGAAGATTAAGATGGTATGGGCAGATAATGAGGAGGGATGAAAGTCACGTGACAAAAAGAACGTTAAACTACAAGATGGATGGGTACAGATGTAAAGGTAGACCAAAAAAAGATGGATGGTTCGTGTGAAGGTTGAATAGACGAGTGTGGAAGAAAAACGTATTGTGCCGACCCCAATTAATTGGGTTATGGTGAAATAAAAGAGAGAGATTTCCTTATGTTGTACCTAATAATATTGTTTTATATTTGTTGGCGCCACCTATTTACCAATAAGCAATTATTGTTCTTTGGGTTAGTAGCGTCTTGCAACCCCCGCATGTTGTCGCCGCTCGCGCTGCTTGTGAGTGAATACTCTTCCAAACGCCTAGGACATTCGTCTCAACCAATATATAAACTTAAGTGGTCAGTGCATCTGCGTTCCTTGCCCCCTGCGAAGGACTTTGCCACCTTTGGGTATCGCCACGCCATAAGCAGCGGCGGACCCCCTGAACCAGCGCTGTCTTGGGCTGGTGGCTGACTGCGAGGTAGAATAGAATAGAATATACTTTATTGCACACAATGTTACGAAATAAATTCAAACATACAATCATAATCATATTTGCGTAATCCGAAGATGAATTGGATACAGAAATTCTGCAATCGCTCGAGTTTATTTAGCTGATTTACATTGAGATGTAGATAGCTGACATCTGCATAATTAAGGATCGGCAAAAGGAGGGACTGCGCAAGCGCAATTTTAGTGGCATGTAGTAGAAAATTACGCAATCTCCTCAAATATGCTTCAGACGCAAACATTTTTCTACTAACTTCTTGTAACTGAGGACCCCAAGACAATGTGCTATCCATTAGTATACCCAGGTCTTTGACTTTTTCACTGACTGCAATTTCGAGTTAAGTGCAATTCTTTATTCTCCGGGCACCAATCTTTAATTGGGGAATAAGGGATGGCCATATATTGAGCACATATTCCTTTCCCGCGGAGATTACATGATTGCATCTCCAATACCTTTGTTTGTTCTTAGCCAACTTGGTATTAACTGATTTTCAACGTTTTATTTTTATATAAGGACAGCATATATACAGACAACCCACCTAGTGCGAAGCGGGTACCGTTGCCTGTGGACTTTTGCAACATCAACAGTGTTACCAATACGCTGTCGTCCTCGAAGGGTGGCCTGGAACCTGGCTACTGATGCCAGATGACATAAAAATTACTATATTTTGAAAATTACTAAGCACCGTCTTTAAGATGTTTAAGATAATAAATATATTAATAATAATAGCTTTAGAAATAAGTTATTTTATACTTTTTAGTTTTTGAAGTCGGTTTTTTTAAACGAAGTTTTTTTTACTTTAGGCGTAAGGGTTTGTAATGACTGTAATTTTGTTTTTTGCATCAATAAATTTAAAAAAACCGGCGTAACAATATGTATGCTAAACGATTGATAGACAAACAAGTTAATAATCGAGTCGCCCCTCGATTGAAACATATGGAAAGAATTCTGATTATTTCGATTATATATCGACATCACGCATATATAAAGCCTTTAACTTAGTCTTTTAGTCGATTCTTATATCATACTATTCATTCACCTGCGTTACCACAGGCTCAATTCTGACATTACTTATATCCGTGCAGGAACGGAGAAAGAATACAATTTCTTGCGTTGGGGCGGCCTGTCGTCAGAAGCGACAAAACAACCCATAGCCAGGTAGGGCATTTGGTCTGGTCTGAAGTATGTCACCATAACAACCTTGTGTTGTGTTCCGGCATCGGTGACCAGGTTCCAGTCTCCTTTAAAAGACCAGCAGCGCATTTGTAGAACCTTTGGTGTTGCAAATGTCCATAGGCGATGGTAACCGCATGCCATCAAGTGGGCCGTCTGCCTGTCTGCTGAACTCTTGCAATAAAAAAAACAATTTTTAACCGATAGCAAGGCGAATAAACAGTCGGCAAGATATAGGAACCGGCTATTAGTCTAATGGCCGGTTCCTATATCTTACTATTAATTCACTTGCGTTACCATAGATTTAATTTTAATGTTACTTGTATATTTTAATTTTCACAGCTTATATCGATTTGCATAAACATTATTTTCCGCTTATATATATTATAAGGCGGCAATATTGGACAAAACTCATCTTCTTATTTTTGCTACTAGAATCAACTGTCTATCCAAATACAAAGTTTTGCGCTTTGCGTGTAACTTTACTAAAGCTTCGGATTCGAAATTGTTTTAACTTTTTTGAAAATGATATTCCTTAAATGAAATAAATAACCGATTTAATGTTATACCGACTTGAATATTCATAATACTTGACACTGGGTACACGCACGCTTCACAAACAAACCAAGACACACAAAGAGCCTAAAAATTAATAACCCAGACTCAGAAAGGAATAAAGAACACACATGGCACTAGATAGGATAATATATATAGGTATAGACATAAGGCCCACACTGCACATGCACTTCCTCACAACACCAGCACGTAACAGATACACTCTACATTAGTATAAGTTTAATATTAAAATTAGGATAAATTAATATAATAAGTTGTTCGTAAGATACATACACCTCAACACAAAAATCACTAAATTAATGTCACACACAAGAACCAAAATAACTAGTAATAATCGTGTTAAATTCTATAAATTAAGTCTAGAAATTAAGTTGTAAAGGGTACGGAACTCGAATCCGCAGAGTTCTTAAAAAAAAGAAGAAAAAAAAACTTGACACTGGCTAGATACAATCCATAATAGGCCATACTTAAAAAAGAATAAAAAAATCTACAACATAAGTAATATTTATATTAGACGGATTAACCAAATTCTAGCAATTTTTAATTGTATTCAATCAAATCGAATGATTCAAGTTTTAAATTATAAGTATATTATTTATTATACCAGTAAATTCTTTACATGGTTCACTTTGATTCGTTGAAATTGAAATACAGAAATGTACCGTCTATTATGGGCTTAAGGAGAATAAAATAGAGTACAGATCCAAACTTTATATTTGTGACGCGTAGATACGCTACTTTATCATATAGAGAGTAATGTCAACTAAGAGAAACCAGTTGAGATTGTTTTCAAAATCGTTATAACTAGAAGGTCAAGTGTGGTGGTAGCAAATGTGTGTCGTCGGTGTGGTCGTGCCTGGTGGCCCTGCACTTGTGGTCCCTGGAGGGGGAGGCCCTGCAGGCCACGGAGGCGCGGCACCAGCCCGACTCCTGGCTGCAGCCGCAGCCCACGCGCACAAGGACGCACCCTTCCGCCGGAGCCGCGGACCAACTAAACAAAAAGAACACCAACTTAAAACATAATAATAGAAATGTATGTTGTACACGCATAACTTGAGAACGATTTTACCGATTTTGATGAAATTTTTTGTGTGTCCCCGGATGGTTTAGATTCACAATTGGAACCGTTAGGTGGCGCTGGGTTTGAGTCCTAGATTTTTATTTTTTCTACGTCTGCTGGGACCACAGATTTTAATAACTAGATTATTTCCAATTTATCACACTTGTCGTAACATATAGGAATAAATTAATAGAACAATAGATTATCAGTAAACAGCCATTAAGATTTGATTTTTTCGCCTCACCTCTATCTTCTGTGGGAGAACTTTTTATGTTTTTTCTTTAATATAATGCAAAGAATACACAAGGCTAGCCTTACTATACGCATTTTGAGAAACTATATTGCACAGAATCAGAAGGACAACCCGATAAGCTATATTTAATAGTAGGTATTGGTGGCTGGTGCTTCTTTTGAAATAAAACTCGATGTGAACTCCTGTCCACATCGAGTTTTATTACAGTCCACTGTATGATTATTATTATTGACGTAATTTATAATTAACTACATATAGAAGAAATAAATACAGAGAGTGCATATTGATGCTATTGCATGTGAGCAATGTGAAGCCAATGAGCAAGTGAGTGAGTTTTTCCATCCGCATCCTAGCTGCTAATTGTGCGAGCTACGGGCGTCGGCGGTATGCGGGGCGCGGAGCGGTGCGCTCTGGCGAGCGGGTCAGGGGGGGGGACTCTTTGTCCGCAACAAATGTTATAATTTTGACCCGATTCTATAATAATTATCAGAAATAATTGGGGTGCTCAACCCCTGTTTTTTTAACGTCTTTTTTATGTTTTTATTAAACGCACAATATTGAACGTCAAGTTCATAGAGAAATGAATGTCTGGAGTTTCATAAAGTGAAAATAAAAATGTTTATTTTTAAAGTTTATTTTTTTATGTAAACAAAAAATTTATTGAAGTTTTTCAAACAACTTACGCGGAGGTATACTGAACGTAGACTCGGTCTTTTGCATTTGGTGGTAGATGCAAGAATGGCGGCCATATCTTGAACCCCATGGCACCGACCCATTCTGTTCCAACGTCCAAAGTCACCTTACCTGAAGGAATAACTGAAGAAGTACTGTCTTTGTATATAATGGAATGATATGGAAGTAATGTAACCTATAATATTTTCTTAAGTTTTCGCGTTGTATAGATAATAAAACTACGTTTTAACGGTTTTTAGCGCGGTAATTTATTACCGCGCGGCATGCGGGAAACGTCGGATAAATTAAAACCAAATAAATTACCGCGCTTAAAACCGTTAAAACGTAGTTTTATTATAAGTACCTATAGATAGACAGATAGACGTTGCATTGTATAACGTTTTTATCTTAACAAGCTTGTAAGGAATTTGTGGAGATATGTTGCAGTATATATTTTATGTACATCATATCATTATTATAACTATAATAATATTGAAAGACATACAATAATTTTCTATCCTTTTATTGTGTATTCGTCTTACTGAGTATTTCGAAAAATAATTGTGTAACATATTTCTGTATAAATATTTAAAAAAAGTTTGAGCTAGATCAATAAGAAAAACCCTTTTTTAGCTGGACGTGTTGCTGTGGAGTTTCTTGCCGGTCTTGTCATTAACAGCAATAACACGTTGCGTAGCGGTGTACATAGGACTAGGAAGTAAAAGAATTTTTAAATTTTAAAAATGATTGGTCTCTCATACAAACTTTCATCCTCACAACCCGTTAAAGTTTTATTTATTTATCCCCCATTTATCTATCTGTAAACTATATAAATGACAAATATGACAAAAATAAAAAATTACCCAATTGACCAAAATGCGCAAAATGACTAAATTGACCAAAATTACCAAAATGACGACAACGGCCAAAATAAAAACGTGAATAAAATCAGAAGGGGCTAATCCGTACCAGGAGATTACGTAAATACAATTTTTATTTGTATGTCTGTCTGTGTGCCTGTTGAAGCAACACGGGAAAACTACAGAACGGATTTAAATATCTCATATCCAGCAATATTTCAATTCGCTAACCAATACCTACGTTATCATAGGAAACGGCTTCTGCGCATCTCTATGTTTAGACTATTAGACTAGTCAACAAGTGCCTTTTGGACCAACTTTTTTCAGCAGTCTCCGAAAATTATAAATGAGGTTTCATTCGATTCGGAATGGCATCTAGATGATTTTTGAAAAAAATGAAGTTCCGCTTGCAAAAATTGTAAAAGTTATTAACAATTAACTAAAAAAGGGGGTTCAGATTTTTGCAAATATCTCAAAAAGTAATAAAGATTTTTCAAATTTGAAAAAAGATTCGAAAAGAACAGGAAATTTCCTAAAAAAAAGTTATATTTTGTAGCAACGAAAATTATTAATAAAAAAATGAAAAATAAACATTTTCTAATTTTTCCAACGGAGTTCTATTCTAAAGCCTTTCAGAATTGCTCCAAGAAAGGAAAAAAATCTTAAATTTATAGTTTAACAATTATCACACTTGCAATGTTCATGTTCAAGCAAAAAAAATATATTAATTAACTATTGAATAACTAAATGAAAAATTGTTATAAAAAAATTTTTCAAGCCGATTATTGTTCATTCATCTATTCAGTTAGTGCCTGAATTTTTTCAATTTTTTATTTTCATATTTAGTATGTTTAAATAATATTTATTCATTAACGGGCCGATGTGGGTGTGGCTTGCGTAAGCCAGAGTACCCGTTTTCGGCCGTATTTTCATCCCTCTGGGAAAATTATAAATATTGATCTTACAGTTTCGGTAGTTGAGACATTTTTTAGGAAATTTCCTCCTCTTTTCGAATCTTTTTTTTAAATTTGAAAAATCTTTATTACTTTTTGAGATATTTGCAAAAATCTAAACCCCCCCTTTTTTTAGTTAATTGTTAATAACTTTTACAATTTCTGCAAGCGGAACTTCATTTTTTTCAAAAATCATCTAGATGCCATTCCGAATCGAATGACACCTCATTTATAATTTTCGGAGACTGCTGAAAAAAGTTTGTCCAAAGGGCACTTGTTGACTAGTCTATATATGGATTTAGTTTCTTTGTTATTATAGTGAATTGAACAAGAAACAGTAAAGTTTTATGTCAAATATATTTGAAAAAGGTTTATATATATAAAACAAACCTAATTGAACATAGAGTTATTGTCTTGGACTAATCACGCGGGTAAAGCGCTAGTAATTAATAGATGCTTACGACTAGAATGGGTGACGGTGAAGTATGTTTTGCTGGAATCTCCGTCTGTGACGAATCCAAAATCTATAGCTTCTGGTTCCACAACCAACTTAGGGTACTCCAGTTCCAAGATTAATGGTAGCTTCTGTTGAAGTAGAACTTGTAAATTAATAGTCATTCATCAAATGCTTATCTCATAACGTTAATAAAATCATAGTAAGCAAAAATACAAAAGACGTGATAGGTAAGTGGCTAACGCACTCGCATCCCAAACTCAAGTTACACGCCGCCGTCGCGCTGCCATCGTGCTGCTATTCTGTGAATTTCCGTGTATATGTGTGTACCGTCTTATCTGTACCGCAACGGAGAAGAAATACAATTGACTGCCTTGGGGCGGCCTGTCGTGAAAGGCGCGACAAAACAACCCACAGCCAGGTGGTAGGGTATTTGCCCATCCGGATGGTTACCACCCCTGGTCCAGAGTATGCCGCCATAACACGTTCCAGTCTCCCTTTCGGAGAGTCGAGAGTTTCGGAGGTCGTAAGAATATGATTTATGCACTAACCAGAAGGATATTATCATCGTCATAAAACACCAAAGGGGTTTTCGTCTTCTTGAACTGCGGGTAGTCGGGGCGCTGGCATGGCCCAGCCGTGTCCACCTCCACTGGCCACGACACACTTGTGTCCACCCTCACTTCTACACAAATCTGAAAAATAAGTCCAAAAATCCTATCCCAAGCATTTATGATACAAAAACAATGTAGTGTATATTTTGGTGAGATGTTTATTTAAGGGATAGAAAGCAATTTGATTTGATAAATTCGAAACAAACAAAATATAAAAAGTAGTACAAAAATTTGGAGTTGTATGTTAGTATGTCGCAATTCGATAAATGAGATTGGCACTCAGTATATTGCTGTGTCGAAAGATACTTCGCTAATTTTCAGTGTCCACCCCTTAGTATTAAACGTATTATTGTGAGACCCGAATCAAAAGTATAATTGTTTCATTTAGTCGTGACAATAAATATTTGAAGAAAATTTAAAAAATTTATTTATTTAAAAAATACATTTGAGATATTCCCAGTAATAATCGAACCCCGAGATTCTGACTTGTAACGACTCTCGGCTGACATATGCTTAGGTCACTCGACCTCAGAGGTTGGATTAAAAGCTTTTTACCTCGATAGAGCTCCTCGGCTCCAAGTGCAACGTGACCATTTCTTCTCTTCTCTCATCTTCTACATGTTCCTCGTCGATGCACAGGCATCCCACTCCGCAGAGGAGACGCTGTTGCTTGTTCAGGACTATGGTCCAGGGTGCGCGGGTGCTTGAGGTTATAGCCAGAGGCCCGTTACCAATGTTTTGGAGACGGAAGCGTTTTCGGACCCTGTTACAAGGAATCCATAATATAATGCAGTTCCAAACATGCCGTGTCTATGTATTGAAGCTATTTAAAAAAAAACAACAATTTGCATATTTTGTTTATTGTCTTGTCTGTTTGTTCGCGACTCGCGTAACAACTACTGGGCCGATTTGCATGCTGTTTTCGCTGATCGACAGAAAATTCTTAGAAATAATATCTGCGCCACTTTTTATCCTGGGAATACTGCGGGAATTTCTCTGGAAATTATTTAAAACGGCCAGATTTAAACAAAATCGAATTCGAATGTGCTTTTTACATTGATCGATAGCAAATTTTATGTAATAAAATGTGTGGTATCGGGAATCCCGCGGGCATTTTTCCTGAAGCAATTTGTCGTTGTTGGGGTGCATGAAAATTAGCTTATACCGACACAATTTCCACTAAAACCATAGCTGTGGGACTATAAATGTCCCGGAAATCGCGCGAGAATTTCAAATCAAGCGTGGACGAAGTTGCGAACATATCCTAGTTTATAATAAGATTCTGTCTTTTTAACCGACTTCCAAAAAGAGGAGATTCTTAATTCGTCTGTATGTAAAATAAGTTGAAATAATAAGAGAATATGCGCGTATTTAATTATATTAAATATTCTTAAAGGAATAATAGAACGAATGGTAATACGTTGCAACCATGTAAAACCACCTCCTATCTTTATTTCCTCTCCTGTCCATACCTTAGCAAGCGGTAGAAAAGGATGGCATGCGACGACAACAATATCGCAATAGAGGTCATCTTATAATTATAAATCCTTTTGCTAACCAACTGCAACGCGTACGCATCGTCTGAATATCGTTAACAAT
The DNA here is from genome assembly GCA_949752895.1 of Dendrolimus pini. Taxonomy (NCBI): domain Eukaryota; kingdom Metazoa; phylum Arthropoda; class Insecta; order Lepidoptera; family Lasiocampidae; genus Dendrolimus; species Dendrolimus pini. The sequence goes on along the minus strand of OX457138.1, from coordinate 250,110 downwards.
TTTTCGTCTATATACTTATATATTGTTCCGACCTAGGTGCCGACACAGGCAAATTCACACCTGCAGCCCTGTAGAAACACATTTTATTACCTTTTTGGGCATTTTGACTTCTTTTGTTTACTTTGTGTTTAAAATTTGTGATTAGGGAAAAACAGCCCATTGTGTATTGTAATCTTTTATGGCAGTCATTAGCCAGGTGTGATTCTAATTCGGTCTACGCGGCCGAGCAGACATTGCATTCGTAAAGTATTAAGGAATGTCTCGATTGATGGACGAGGGGTCTAGCGATAACCACAAGCGGAGCAAGACTTGTGTACAACATTCGGAAATCTATTTAGTGACGAACTATGCGTGTGTTATTGAATCGTGCATTACGTTTGGACTAGTTGTGTTCAGTAATATTTGTACCTGTGTTATACGTGTACAGTTCTAATAAACTCTATAGTCATTCTAACGGTATTTTAATTCGAGTCCTGCAACTCGTACCAATATCATCAAATTACCTGAATTAGTGAAATTTGAACATTGGTGTGTGTCGTGCTAACTACCAAGAAATAAGAGTGCTGTGCAATCCTTCCTTCATATAACTGCCTGTATTTACCTGTGTTCTATTGCAGCTATATTTTCCACAACTGTGGTTTTACATCAAAGGGGAGTATAAGTAAACAATTACCAATTCGCGTAATCAGAGGTTGATTGCAGTTAAGATTTACGTTTTTCACTAGGCGACTGGCATTCTTTAATATTGTTACGAGTCGCGAGACTCCAATTAAAATGGCGTTAAAATTACTATAGAGTTTATTAGAACTATACAAACACGTATAACACAGGTACAAATATAACCGAACACAACAAGTCCAAACGTAATGTTGAAGGTCGTAATTCAATAAAAGCACAAAGTCCATCCAGTCCATGATAAGAATAATGTACAGTTGTGGTATGAAAAGGTATGACAGTTTTCAAATTGATCCATTTAACGTTCCGCGTGCACGGATTACCTCTTCAAAGTAAGTCACAGAAGAGATTGTTACACAGAAAATTATGTTAAACAAACAAGTAATCAAAGAAAATTGTATTGTGTTTTGCATAGCTTATATATAAGTAGTCTATTCCAGTTGTTATTTTTTTATTAGATTTAATGTACAGGCGCGGCATGTTTAGAATTTTATAATAATGCTACGACCGACAAAGACCAATTCACACCTGCAGTTTATTACCTTTCGGCATTTGGACTTATTTTCTTTACTTTGTGTTTAACATTTGTAATTAGAAAAACAGCCCATTGTGTATTGTAATGTTTATGGTAGTCATTAGCCAGGTGTGATTCTTGGATATTCAGTCCACGCGGTCGTGTAGACATGTTGTATTTGTACAGTATAAAGCAATGCCCCAAGGGCGGGGTGAGCCAGTCAAGCGATAACTACAAGCGAGGCAAGACGTGTGTACATTCGATAATTTATATCGTATCGTGCACTACGTGTTTGTACTGGTTGTGTTCAATTATATTTGTACCTGTGTTATATGTGTTTGTATAGTTCTAATAAATTTTATAATAATTCCAACGGCATTTTAATTTGAGTCTCGCGACTCGTAACAATAATATAGATAGATGAAACTGCCTCACCTCATGACGTCTTCGTGAGGCAAGTCCAAGGCGCATAGCTCAACGCGCACGTCTCTGCAGGAGGCTTTCAGCAGGCCCTCCCTGACGGCCTGTTTGAGACCTACTATTTGGGCTGGTGGGTCTGGACGGTACCAAATCTCGCTGTAAACAGAATTCACAATTTCAATGAATAAATGAATTAATATGCCTTATTGTATATTAAAACATGCGGTTAACAAAAATGACAGTTGCATTACAATAAATTAATTTACAGGTAAATTAGGTTCGAGACATTTTTAAGTTTGTAGTGGTGTACGATCAGCACATAAATAAAGCAACTGATTAAACGATATTAAAATAATAAATATTAATAGTATTACAGTTTCAAGTAAACATTCTGAGTACAGCTAAGCCGTGGCACTACTTACAGGTTTTTACAGAAAATCAGCTCTGGCTATGAAACCAGTATTACGCTGAGCGTGGGCCCTTTTAGGACACCATAATTGATGTTATTTTACTATTTTGTCTTCTTATATCTTGTCCTTTAGCAACTAATTGAGCCGGAGTCACAATACTGCACGGATTGCTTTTGCACTCATTTTCGAAACATTTGTACAATTTATACAAAACTCCTTTAGTTTTGGGCAGTCAAAGGCTTACCTCGACCATGTTTCAATATCGGAACCATTTTTAATTAACAACTTTAATATTGAATAACAACAATTAGCAAGTAAACGTGCAAGTATAAAGAGGTTAATGAAAGTAGATGAAGCGAAAGTTGTTAGTCAGGATCGTCGCAAGTGGAGATTTGATATGTATGTTTGATTGTAAAATGATATGAAGACTGTTGAAATAGTGAGTTAATAACTGCGAGGCTTGGGTGACTGTAGGGGGAGTTCGGAGGTCACCGGGGCATGTTGGGCCCATTCTTTATGTCATCTTGGTTATATGTCTGATTGTGTTGCTATCAAATTATTGAATAGATAACTCTATTCTTTCTCATGTTTCTATGGTTACGATATATGTATTGTTACAACTCAGGCCCAGACAAAAACAAAATCCACCTGGATATCTGAAACAAAACACATTTTATTACCTGCCGGCATTTAAACTAATTGTAACTTTTTTATGATCGTCTTCTTTTGTTTACTTTGTGTTTAAAATTTGTGATTAGAAAACAACCCATTGTTTAATTGTAATCTTTTACGACAGTCATTAGCCAGATGCGGATTAAGTCGACTTAGATACGGGGACATTGCATTTGGGTAGTATAAAACGAAGACCTGATGAAGGAGGAGGTAGTCGAACGAGAACCACGAACGAAGCGAGACGTGTGTACTACAATCGGGAATCTGATAAGTGACGGCCTTTGCGCCTTTTATTGAATTACGACCTTCTGCATTACGTTTGGAATTGTTGTGTTCGGTTATATTTGTGTCTGTGTTATACGTGTTTGTATAGTTCAAATAAACTCGATAGTAATTCTAGCGGCATTTTAATTCGAGTCTCGCGACTCGTAACAATATTTATTGGTATGTTTTGCGAAGTTTCGTTGGCGTTTACATATGATGCTTTATTATTATTCTATGTACCCTCTTGCATGCTTTGTAAATAAACGCTGAAGAATAAAATAATGTAACCCGCGTCTGTCCTTAGGCTGCACTCGCAAAACCAAGTTGCATGACGACGGTAGCTCATAGTGTGGCAGAGTCTTCAGTGACACCTTCCACTCCTTCCATTCACCAGCTGCTATCGTCGTCTCATCTGGTGACACCTGATTATGTAATTTTAGTTTATTTCAAAGCGCAGAAGCCAAAAACTAACTAACTACTAAGACAATAATGTTACATTCATTACTACAACTGCGGCTTACTAACAAGAAAAGAGAAATTTAAGGTCTTTCGCTCACAAGAATGGAATCATTCTTTTAGCTCATTTAACTCAGTACTACTCAGTAAAGGCAATTCTGGCTCTTTCAAGAGTTAAGACAGCTGCCGAGTTGTGACGCGTAAGGCGAAATTTTAATTAATATTTCAACTTGTGTAAAAAATGATCTACATCAAAAGAAATAAAGGTGATAATACAATATTGTTTATTATATTGTTACGAGTTGCTGGACTCGAATTAAAATGCCGTTGGAATCATTATAGAGTTTATTAGAACTATGCAAACACGTATAACACAGGTACAAATATAATAACACGCGCAAAGTCCGTCACTAAATAGATTACCTAATGTACACAAGCCTTGCTTCGCTCGTGGTTATCGCTCGACTGATGATCTCTTCATTGGGGCATTTCTTTATACTGCGCAGATGCAATATGACGGCCCGACCGCGTGGACCGAATTTCTTAGAATCAGTTTGTCCTTTTAAATCCGAGACACCTGGCAGTGGTCACAATACAAGAATAGGCCGTAAAAGATGCACAATGGGCTGGTTTTTTAAATCACAAAGAAAACAAAAGAAGTCCAAATGCCGAAAAGGTAATAAAATGTGTTTCTACAGGGCCGCAGGTGTGAATTTGTCTTTGTCGGCACCTAGGTCGTAACAATATTATATCGACAGAAAAGTATATTTGCACTGTACGTATTGACGATATTGTGCTCTGTATTGGCAACCGAGCCGAGTGAGTCGTTGGGCTCTATGTGAGTGAGTGAAATAGAAATCAGTTTTATAATGGGATATAGATCATTTTTATCTTTCATACGGCCACTCCTTTAATTTTTTATTATACTGGAACTCTCACACTCAACGTGAAAATGGCGCTAATTAAAGAGGCACACAAATAAAATGGTACCAGCTTGTTCAGCGATGATAATAAAGGCCAATTCCGTATGGGTAATTTTACATTTAAGTTTATTGTCACAGTGCAGTAAATATTCTAGAGTACCCTACAATAATGGCAACATTTACCTTGAAGCAGGTATCGCCCTGAACACCGTAGTCCGGAGCCAAGTATATTTCTATCCAAGTGTCCATTTCTTCGGTATACGAGGAATGTCCAGAAAACGACGACTGTTCACCGGCTAATTCTTGTTGGAAAAATAGTAGTACACATAAATAAAACTGCGTTATAACGAACAAGATTATAACAATAACAAATTTATTAATTAAAAATATCGGTTATAATCTAATAATAGTATAATTTATCAATGTTTCTATACAAACCCCAATAAAAACACTGTATCTATTCTTGATATTATGGCTTTAAATTGATCAAAATTCAGCAAAAACGGTCTAGTAGTTTTTCAATTGAAGCGTAACAGACAGAGTTACTTTCGCTTTTATATTATTAGCGCGCATGATGCTAAATGCAGAATGTGCGGGTTTAAGCTGTTCTTTATATATATGCATATAAAAAGCTTTTTCATCTTACCTTCATATTTATCAACACACGGACAAGTCCTGGTGGGAATGTCATAGAAGCGAAGATATAGTCTGAACGGTTTGACGTCTTGAACATGCTCTAAAACAATTGTTTTATAATAATTTTTTCATTGCATGAGTTCAGCAGACAGGTAGACAGCTCACCTGATGGTGACAGTCTCCCTTAAGAGAGCAGCAGTGCATTTGTAGCACCTTTGGCGTATTTACTCTATGGGAGCCTAATGTAATTTACCACCGCTTCAAAACATGTTGTGGTTTACAGAGAAGAAGCGGCGCAAGGAACTCTTCAGCAAACATGCTAAGCTCTGATCATTTTATACAGGGTGGCGCAATAGAACGTGCATATTTAAAATATTGATTAAAAAATAAATACAAAAGGTATAGTTAAAATAAAACTGAGGTATTATTAAGAAATAACTGAAGTTTATTTTTTAAAAATAACATCGTCTAAATGATGACCCTCTCTACGACGACACTCCTCTAATCGCAAACGGAAGTTATTGAAAACTTTCTTCAATAATGCTGATGTAATTGCTGCCATTTCACCACGGATATTCTTCTTGAGCTGATCGATGTTTTTCGGATTATTGCTGTAGACTTTGTTCTTGAGGTATCCCCACAAAAAAAAGTCAGGAGGCGTCACGTCTGGACTACGTGGGGGCCATGGGATATCACCTCTTTTCGAAATCAGTCTGCCAGGGAACATCTGTTTCACAACCGCCATGGAGTCATTTGATGTGTGACAGGTAGCTCCGTCTTGTTGAAACCAAGTCCTAGAATTCACTATTCTTGAATTTTCAAGCTCTGGAGCCAAAAAACCTTCCAACATCGCAACATAGCGTTCGGTATTAACAGTGACGTTTTGCCCCCGCGCATTTTCAAAGAAAAACGGTCCAATTATTCCTCTACCAGAGATTGCTGCCCATACTGTCACTTTAGGACTATGCAGTGGTTTCTGGTGCTTGAGTTTGGGATTCTCACTGTTCCAGTAACGACAATTTTGACGGTTTACGAACCCATTGATATGGAAGTGGGCCTCATCTGAGAAAAGGATATTGTCAAAATTGGAAAATCGATTAAGCATTTCATTAGCAAATGCGAGCCTTGCTCCGAAGTCAGACTCTTTCAATTCTTGTGTTAACTGCAGCTTGTAAGGATGCAGTTTAAGATCCAAGTTTAAAATTCGTTGCAAACTTCGTCGCGATAAGTGTAAGACAGACGATCTCTTGCGAGTAGACATTTGTGGATCTCCTCGTACAGACTGCATAACTCTCTCAATATTGTCGTCGGTCCTAGATGTTCTTGGACGACCTTTTGCTTGTGGTTTAAACGTTGAACCAGTCTCTTCAAAACGCTGTACCCATATTTTAATTAAATTAGCACTCGGAGCTTCACTAATTTGCCGTAGTTCATATTCAGAACAATATAAACGCCTAGTAACGATGTATGAACGAGAGTTCTCGTAAAATGCGCACACGCAAAATGCGCGACGCTTCCCGTCGAAGTGACTCATAGTGACTAAAACTCCATGAGCCCGCCTACCCAACGATGCAGGCTCCCCCCGCCCGCGCACTTTCTACCCCGCGAAAAAAGATGATGCAATATGCACGTTCTATTGCGCCACCCTGTATAATATTAAAAACATCTTTGTCTTCCGTGATCACGGCTACTGAAAAATGGCTGAAACGTCGGAAGAATAAAAATCTAATATATTACCGCGCTTAAAACTGTTAAAACCTAGCTTTATTATATATAGGGGATTATATATACAGTTACTGGCCATTTCAACTTTGATAGAATAGAATATACTTTATTGCACACAATGTTACAAAATAAATTCGTACATACAATCATAATGTTAGTACAATGGGCGGTCTTATCGCTGGCAGCGATTTCTTCCAGACAACCTTTACATGGACAGCAACTCGGTATGGGTGGGGGTAGGTATGCAATAGATATAATATATATATATATGTCGGAGGGAAGCTTTAATTGGACGTATCGTTGACTGGATGTATAACGCACAATATCATTTGTTTACATTTTAATTACTTCTAAAATTCTTAATGTAATTTAATTTGATTTGTTGAATGTTTCTATAACTTAAAGATCGTTCTAACCTAATAAAAGTTATGAATATTGTAATTTAATAAACGACCAATCAGAGCAGAGCATATGGCGGAGCGGGGTCAGCGCCCTCTATACTTTGAGTAATATCTACTTGGGTAGACTGAGGAGTTTTTGTGACACATTTGGTTGGTGGCTACAGGTCGAGTTGGACCTTTGACAGTTTTAAAGAAAGTATTGAAGTTGAAAGTATGAGCGGGTGCCCTGAACCTGCTGCTCGGTCTAAACTATGTCATAATGTTGATCAAATCTAAATTAAAAGTGTATAAACCGTGACTATTGTGTTGTATGCTCGCATTTTATCCTGATGACGCCCACTAAACCTGCAATAACTAAAGATGTCGTGAGAACGAGGCCGCTCTGCGACATCAGAAGTGGGATCTCAGCCTGTGCCCACAATGAAAGCAATGACAATGCCAGTATAAGAAGGCGTGCTGATGGATTGAAGGATGCCCACAGTGGAAGCAAAAGCATTTGAGGACGATTGACATGTCGGGGCCATCGGCGGCAATAGCGGCGACGTAGTGGTGACGTCCTGAATGTGCCTGTGGAGCGGCGGTGTGTCGGCCTATGCATGGTTTGGTCACCGTTGGGCCTACTGTGTGCCAGCAATGGTTCAAATTCACGTTAGTACAGCGAGTAGAAAGGCAATTTTATGGATCGTGAAGTCTAATCTAAGGTAAAAATTACGTGCCTATTCTACTTGGCACAAGAGGTATGGTAATTTTTAATTATTATTTTAGTGCGAATTATGAAAAAGAAAAAGCGAGATTTAAAAAAAAATTATAGTTCATCGTTTGTGGTAGACAATTTTACTACCCTCATATTTAAGTGATATTTTTCGTGTACGAAAAATTACGATATGGTTGCCAAAAAATGGAAAACGAACAAATTACGTAGGTAGTTTACTTTTTCATCATTATTTTTGGGAGTTGGTTACTTACAAGAAATTTGTGTCGTTAACGATGTGCGTGTATTCATTGTCTTTTCCAGTCTACCTTCCAAGAGTTTTTATAATGTGAAAATCGGGTCTAGTTTTTTAAATTATTTTACTTGGATTTTGTATGGTAGAAAGTTGCCTTTGACATATTATTGCTATGCGACGTTTTCCTTGGTTTTCTGATTAAGGTAAGAAAACTTGTGTTCGTTATAAACGATGTGCGTGTATTAATTGTCTTTTCAAGTCTACCTTCCAAGAGTTTTTATAATGGGAAAATCGTATCTAGTTTTTTTTAAATTATTTTACTTAGATTATGTATGGTAGAAAGTTGACTTTGACATATTATTCCTATGCGATGTTTTCCTTGGTTATCTGATTAAGATAAGAAAACTTCTGTATGTTATAAACGATGTGCATGAAATTAATTGTCTTTTCAAGTTTACCTTCCAATAATTTTTATGTGAAAATCGGATCTAGTTTTTGAGTTATTTTAGATTATGTATGGTGGACAGTTTGTTTTGACACATTATTCCTATGCAATGTATTCCGCTGCTTTTATGATTAAGATTTTCTTTCCTGTAAAAGTAAGTTTGCAGGCGTTATATGAAAGACATTTTAGATTCAGATGATAATAATTTTACCGTGAAGAAAGTGTGGCTATGAAGAAGTTTGAAAGCCACTATAAGGTACTCAGGGGGTATTTACGTTAGTAGACACTTTGGTAAGTTGATTTTTTATTTAAGATTATTTTTCTGATAGTTTCAAATTCGAATTAGGGTAAATACCCTAGTTATTGAACGCATTGTATATTGGAAAATCATTTTGAGTTTGTTTGTTCTTCTATTATTATGAGTTTTCATAAGTTGTCGACCCTGGAGCCCGTAGAGTGATAACCTTGGTTACTCTTGATTGTATATTCTGGTCAAAAAGTGTCATCCGAGCCACGCTCAGCGGGGGTTGGTTGAGAGTACATCACTCATTTAGATGTATTGGTTTGATTGACTGATTGAGAAGTGTTGTTAGTGGATTGGATGACTGATGCGTTCACACGGTTTTTGTTTGAAGTTAAAATAATGGAATTTCAATAATTATTAAACTTGGTAAATGCAGTTGACTATTATAATGGGTAGTTTTTAAATTTAGAGGTACATATAGAGTGAAAGATTTTAGTCTGATAGTTAAAATGATAAAGGTTTACAATGTTCGTGTTTCTTGAGTCTCTCGGTTTATTTAACCTTTGTAACAGGCGCGGTGGCCAGTGAAATAGAGGCGAGGTGGCCAGTGAAATAGAGGCGAGGTGGCCAGTGAAATAGAGGCGATGTGGCCAGTGAAATAGAGGCGAGGTGGCCAGTGAAATAGAGGCGAGGTGGCCAGTGAAATAGAGGCGAGGTGGCCACTGAAATAGGTGCGAGATGGCCATTACAAAGTGAAATAAGAGGCGAGGTGGCTATTTGGGTGGTTTATTTAGGCTTTTTGATGGGCGAGATGGCCGTTGCAAAGTAGAATCGGTGGAATAAAAGGCGAGGTAGCCATTGAAAACTGGTATCGATAGAATGAGATGCTGGGTATTATTTGGAGATATTTTTGTGTTTGATGTTTTGATTTGTGTTTTGATATTTGACCCAAAATGCGTAGCTCGATGGGCGACGAGGTGGCAGTTTCGATACTGCTGACTTGATTTGGTGTGTAGTCTGGAGTCTGTTAGGACTCTGATCTCAGAAAAAAAATCCAGAATGAAGTTGTTGCGCAGAAGATAAAATGTACACGATGTCCTTGGTCAGGAGTGGCCGAACTATAATATCTCTATCCTTTTGCAGATAATCCATAATGGGCGGCCTATTACACGAGGGCGTGTAATACGTCAGGAAGGCCGTGTCGGAGGGAAGCTTTAATTGGACGTATCGTTGACTGTATGTATAACGCACAATATCATTTGTTTACATTTTAATTACTTCTAAAATTCTTAATGTAATTTAATTTGATTTGTTGAATGTTTCTATAACTTAAAGATCGTTCTAACCTAATAAAAGTTATGAATATTGTAATTTAATAAACGACCAATCAGAGCAGAGCATATGGCGGAGCGGGGTCAGCGCCCTCTATACTTTGAGTAATATCTACTTGGGTAGACTGAGGAGTTTTTGTGGCACATTGGGTTGATGGCAGCAGGTCGAGTTGGACCTTAGAGTATTTTAAAGAAAGTGTTTTAAGTAAGAAGTATGAGCGGGTGCCCTGAACACGCTGCTCGGTCTAAACTATGTCATAATGTTGATAAAATCTAAATTAAAAGTGTATAAACCGTGGCTATTGTGTTTTATGCTCGCATTTTATCCTGATGACGCCCACTAAACCTGCAATAACTAAAGATGTCGTGAGAACGAGGCCGTTCTGCGACATATATATATATATACGCAAATATAAGGAAAATGTTACTAATTTATAATATAAACATTTACATACATAGTAAATATACAAGTTGTGTATCGTCAAACAACACACTCCCAAGGCCACAACTAAATAACATTATTATTCCGTTTTTGACTTTTTAAAAACTAGCAACTCTTTAACTAAAGAGTAGATTTAAAAAATTATAATGGCAACGATTTTATTACCTGCCAAAAAGTTTTTTTAGTTATTTAATATTTACTTTAGTTATTTGGGATTTGTAATTTCTTGACGGTGGAACAAAAACTGGTGAAAAATGATAAAGAAAATATTAAGACTGCAAGTGATTTTCATAACATATTTTGAAAAGTATTTAACATAGTACAGTCATTGATATCCTGACAAATATACGGCTTTTAAAAAAAAAAAAACGAATAAAATACCTATTACTACGCGGTCTATTCAATTGCCATGTATTTTAGAACTTCGTAGATAGTTATTAGCCTAGGCCAATTGCTGACTTATTCCTAATAATAACTTATACAAAAAGTAGGCCAATTACTGTTATATTTTTTAGCTTTATTTTGAACAAGGGCACACTCTAACATATGTTTCTTTTCTTTAAGGTTCTTGCGAAATAATGCCAACGGTAGGCCAGTATACAAAGGACGCCCTTGACGAGGCACTAGAAAAATAAATGATAAAGCAATATCTTTGAGAGCAGTCGCAAAAAATGTTGTTACGAGTTAAGGGACTCGAATTAAAATGCCGTTGGGAATTCCTATAGAATTTATTAGAAGTAAACAAACACGCATAACACAGGTACAAATATAACTGTCACAACTAGTACAAACGTAATGCTCGATTCAATAACATGCGCAAAGTCCGTCACTATATAGATTATCGAATGTACACACATCTTGCCTCGCTTGTGACTATCCCTAGACTACCTCACCCCTCCATTGGGGCATTGATTTATACTGTACAAATACAATATGCCTGTAGACTGAATTTCTAAGAATCACACCTGGCTAATGACTACCACAAAGATTACAATACACAATGGACTATTTTTCCAATCACAAATTTTAAACACAAAGTAAACAAAAAAAGACGGCCGTAAAAGCGCTTCAATGTTCCAAGCTCAAACACCGACGGTAATAAATGTGCTTTGTTTACAAATATGCAGGTGGCCCAAATTGTAACAATATAAAAGCCCAGGGGCAACTTTACAGTTCAAACTAAAAAAACCTACTTCTAGATCTCAATTTGGGCCGACACCATATTTAACAGATGAAGAAGATACTATCGAAGACGACACGAACGATTTATAATATAACTAGTTAGATTATAAACCGCCTATTCTTACAAAATTCCGCTGTCATTTATAAATCGAAAACAAATTGCTACTTCATACGAATTTCCAAATAAATCACAACTAAATCTATTTTGATAAATATAAGCCGAGTGGCACGATTTTATCGGGTCGAAAACAACATTGTTATTACATTCCGCTCGTCATTCGCTTGTCTGGTTACTGTTGAGTTTCGGATGGTCTACCTTGATGGGTGCGATGGGTCCGACTGCTTTCATAAAAACAATTCTATCAAGTTTATATTACCTTTTTCAATTTGTCTTGTAATTTTAGTATTACGTAGTCAAATGACAAAGAAATGGGTTCATCTTTATGCGTATTGTACATTCATGTTAATAAAAGATTTCGACGTGATAGAATCATTACCTTGATTACAGCGCTTAGAGCCGACTTGATCGGTGTGATACCACGCCCTCACAGAATAAAGGCGTGAAACGGTTAGTCTTGACCTACTCGTGCTTCGCGCGATGATTGGGACTTTCGATGGCACTTCTCCATCCCCTATCCCCTGCCCCCCCCCCCCTATTCCTATCCGCCCTTGCCCATCCCACACCCCTTATTTCCCCTCCCTCATATCCCCCTCGGGAATACCTCGTGTGTATACTTTTACGAATAAAGAAAAAAAAATTGATCCACAATCGATGGAGAAATCGCATTACATGCATACAAATAAATAAAGCGCCTGTAGAAAATATGATATGTTCACATGTATCAAGTTCTTTTTCCAAGAATTTAGGCGCACGAGGTTCTTTGATAACAGGGGTTATTCTTAATTCCCTTGGATCCATTCATTAGATCTTGACTCGGTGACCATGGGACTACTAAAGTAATATACACTTAAAGGTAAAGAAAAAAATGATAATCGGTTTACAATTGACGGAGATGTCGTGTTATTCGTATTCGTAACGACGAAGACCGTTATCAATTTTCGTGGGTTTCTCTAATTCCTTGATGTCCATTCATCAGACCTTGACATTGTGACAATGGAATCAATTCAGGAGTACAACTGGATCGATTAAAAAAAAATCGGTTCAATAATTGATAAATCGAGTAACAAACATACAGATGAAATAAAAACCTCCTCCGTCGCTCGGTCGGTTAAAGACACTGTTTACATTCGACAACCAAATACGGCGGCGTGAGGTGCAGCGAGCAACTCATCGCATACCATTTCACAATTGGACGATTTCACGTCGATAGATTATAATCTAACGGTATTTGCAATTTACGTATATATATATAGGATATATAAAGGCTTAATTACGTTTTTATGTAAAATAGGGCAAACCACTAGGGTTTTCCGAAACAACTGTTATTAATGTATGTAATTCAATAAGCAGTGTATGAATGACATATTTATTCCATATAATTGTCCGCCGTTATTCAGGTTATAATGCCCTGTTTTTGTGTTCGGATATAATATATGTATATACGTATAATGTAACTCATCTGCTTTTGGAATCTTCTAACAATTTATCGCTTATTTGTAAAAAAAAGACTATTATAATACTATATGAATGTCTCATCAGGATGATACAATCTACACATGTATTGTGGTATATTTCTTTAAAAAATTAACTATATTTACGTTAAATAACTATAACATTCGTTTAATAAGTGAAGCACAACATCTGAAAATAAATATAAACTTTAATGAAACAGTACAAGACTGAATACGAAACTATGTTTACGCTTCGGAAGTTTTTCGGATATTATTATTAAGGTCGTTACATACGATGAAGATATAAAACTACAACCACTGAAGTGTTCTTAGGAGCAGAGGAGCAGCTGCATTCCATGTCCATTAATCAGGTACGTGCGTGCGCAATCTCATGTTCCCACCTAAATTGACCAACACTTCTTTTTCTACAAAATTGACATAGTCCATAATTATCACTATATCCAACGCCGCCGCAACACTTAACAGGTGCTATGACACTTCAAATGACAGCAATTTATTGGCACTTTTTTTTTATAACATTATACCAACTTATTACAAAATAACTATGTTATTTGTTCAAAAATCGTATATTTCATCGTTATGAATTGTATACATAAGATTTTATATCTTCAGAAAGAGAGAGAGATATATATATATATATAACGATGTTATCTTCTATCTATACCACTAACATTGAAATATCTGTCTGTAATTTCAAAGCAAAGGCCCAAATTTAAAACCAATTCCTATTTATACAATATCTAATTATAAATGACCGTTTACGAGTCTGTATGTTGTAGGTCTGAAAGTTCGTCTCGAAAGAACTCAGAAACGGCTCACTACATAGGAATGAAAATAAGCAGAAATTTTAGTGTATAACATCTTGAAGGATTCAACATAGCTAGTAAATATACTGCATATTTTTATCGTCTGAAACGGCCCTTATTTAATGTAGTTTGTGCTCGTACATTCCGTAGAAATATGAATCGCATTACACGCAATTTGTTTGTGTGCATTTCCATTGCAGCGCAGCGCATTTCCATTAAACTCAAATTCAAATTTACTTTAGAGAACTGTTTACCCACCGCGGGACTCAACAAAGATGCAAATAAGAACCGCTGGAATTTGTTTCTAAAGTTTAATAGAATGCAGACTACTACGAGCTTCATAAATAGTACTTACTTGTCAAGTGATGTTCCAGTAACAAAGCATTTGGTTTAAAAGGAGAAATATATTACATTGTATTATATAAGTATATACAAAATAGTGCAATTTTATGATAACTAGCCAAGCCGCCTTGGACAAGCGTGGCAGTTATACTGTCCGGTCGCCCTATAGGGTGGATGCCCGAGCCCAGCAGTGGGACGTTTATGGGCTTTTATTATTATTTATTATAGCTTGCAACTGGAATTACATGGATGACAATTTTTATCCATGAATATATCTTCAATATATGAAATCTTCAAATGGTTCAAATTGTATAGTCAGCGTCGTATAAAAGGGAGCGGCCAAGATGGTCAAATAGACAAGAACATCGAAAGTGATCATTAATATCGATACAACCAAGGTCGTCTAATAGGTCGAATCAGTCTTCTTGTCCAAAAATATCGGATACACGAACAACGTCAAATACATGACTTCATTCAAGCCATCATTATTATGTTAACAAGCACATCGGCAAAGGTAACTAAACAGACAAAGTATCCAAATGTACGGTACACTCTTGCCGCCGCTTCTACACCTTTGCCGCTGTGTTTGTGAACATATAATAATAATAGCTAACTGATTGAACTCGTGTATTTGACGTTGTTCGTGTACCGATATATTTGGACAAGAAGGTTGATTCGAACTATTAGACGACCTTGGCTGTATCGATATCAATGATTACTTACGATGTTCTTATCTATTTACCATCTTGTCCGCTCCTTTCTATAAGACGCTAAGTGTAAAATACATTTAAAAAAGATAAATATACCTATATAATTTGTCTCACTGTCTGTTTGTGTATCGTGTGAAAGCTACTGAATGGATTTAAACAAAACTCGACATAGCCTAGCTGATATCACGGGATAACACTTAGGATTCTTATCCCGATAAATGACCTTGTTTCCGTGGGAGGGATGAATATAGCCAAGAAGGTGGCGCTGTGATCGCGTCTCTTGGCGCTGCTGTTGCAAACCACTATCGAATATGTCGTCGTCACGGCAATGCGGACGTAGTTTTGCTGACAGTACAAGTTTGATAATGTAATGTATTCGTTTGTCTCAAAAAATGTTGAGCTAGTGTACCCTTAACTGAAATAAGTACAGTACAAATATATTTTTAAGATTTTAATACAGTTTTAATTGAAGAAAATGTAAGGAAATTTGTTTCCGTTGCCTTTTAGCGACCAAATAGATAAAAGTATTCTAATCAGATTTGACAAAAAAATGTATTGTACCCTTGAAAAGGGCACAGGTTAGTATGCGGAATATGCTTTATGTTATTATTAATTTTGGAGGCATTTCTTTACAATCCCGCCATCCTGCATAAAGAACCCTAACCCGCTTCAATGTGCCTTTTCATTGCATCAGTTAGCATCCAAAGAATTTTTTAGTCGTTCTTTACAATTTGGTAAGGTATGCGTGCATATGCGTCGGTAACCACTTTGCATCAAGTGGGCCGTCTGCTTATCTGCTGAACTCATGCAATAAAAAAGTAAGTAACAATATATAAATTAACACTTATACTTTTAATAGCACAGTGAAAATCTAAACTGGAATTTCACTTCAACTTCTCTGAGCTTAAAAATATTTTCATTCAACAAGATACTAATAAAGCAAGTGACAAATTTTGTGTCTTTTATAAAAAAAAGCTCATTGTGATTGAATTTTGTGATATAATGAAATGTAGCTCAGACAAGAACCACTCGAGACGAGTAATGATATTGATTGAAAACTAATAACTCTCAGGTTTTGTTATCATTTACAATTAGACGAGTACTTCATAGTTTTTTATTCGGAACAACAGTTTGTGAAATATCCTTTTCAATTGCAATATAAAACACTAGCTTTAGACGGCGGCTTCGCTCGTGTTAATCAGTGCATGCTACGCACTACGCAGGTTGTCGCGAGTGTCAACTACTAACACAGTTCGATCATGACTCTTTGCTAAGGTGTAGTGTTGGGCAGTTCGTGATTTTAAAATGAGTTTGTAAGAGTAACATGACATTTTGTACCGAACCAATGTACCACTTCAAATGAGGCGAGGACATTTGTACGGTTTGTACCGCGGCAGTACATTTGAAGCGATAAGGCCGGTGAGGCGGTAAATGTCATGCCCTCATTTGTACCGTTTAAAACTAGTTCGGAAATGTTCGTTAAGAATCGGATGTGTCCGGCCTCGGCCACCTCATTTTACTAGCAGTCGTACTATGACACTGTCATGTTGTCCCTGTTTGTCATGTCAATATTCATTGAGGAGTTATTTACTGTTGTAGCATAAGCCTCGTTCCGTCCTTCCTCTTACTTTAGAGTAGTAGCGCGACAAAAAATTTGAAGTGGTACATTTCTTATTTTGAGCCGTATCAGTACAAATGTATTTTTTACGGGACAAATGCACTGACTCACATGTGTACTGCTCATCGCTACTACGGTGCATTCATTTCTGCAATTAATACTTCAAGTAGCCCTATACGTCAGGGTCAATGAAACCATGTATGCAAAACATAGCGACATACATTCATAACGGACCCGGAACAGAGATAAGATTGCACCGTTGCCGTGGCAATTGGAAAAATCTAACACGCTAACGTATGTTATGGGTCCGACTATACATAATAAACTACCGAACAAAATCATACTTTCAGAGAAAGTTATGTGTTAATAAAGAAAAAAATCTATTTAATTAGAAACACATCAACTGAAGATATTAACAAATGTAGTCTTGTCAAAGTACTTCTGAGCGCTACTGTATATTCTTTAAATGGTATTATGTTATAAGCACCGTATATTACTATTGTACATCTATCTCAGGGTTTGCAAATCGCGAGTATAGAAAACTGGCCAATTTTTTAGGTTTATAATTATTTTATTCTTTTTCATCGTCATGGTTATGCCGTGTGCGTTGAAGCCATAAAAAAACTTACCATTCTCAGTGAACACGTAAGCTTGGACATTAAGTTCAGTCCTCGATACATTCTTCGTGTGGAGGGTTCTCTCCGGGTCCGACGCAGTCACCCTGCAAGCCAGACCGTTTCGTTGAGGGCTCTCCACAATGCTCTATGATATCTACGAGTCGTGTTGTTTCGGGCAATACACTATATTTATGTCCTTTTTGTCATTATTGTCATTTATGTAGTTTTCATAGACAGGGGATAGATAAATAAAACTAAGGCGGTTTGAAATAGACGATGAAAGTTTGGATGAGACAAATTATTACTCAAGTTAATAAATATATAAATTCATCGTCTATAAAAAAAAGGTGTGTGTGTACTTATGTACATGCGTAAAAAGTTATACTTCTTTGGCCTAATAAGATAAAAAACGACACTAACAATAGAAAAACTAAAATGTTGACTATAGCTAACTTCAAGGTGTCGGTTGACTATAGCTAACTTCAGGGTGTCGGTTGACTATAGCTAACTTCATGGTGTAGCTTTTTCGTGTGACGGTGTGCGCGCGCATCGTAAAAATTTACTCTCATCATTTTTCCCTAACGCGCCTAAAAAAGTATAACTTCAAAAATGCAATAGTAACTCGATATGTCTTTGAGTTAAGCTTTCACGGAAAACTACTAGGTATACTGGATCAGTTTTGCTGTTAATTTGTCTCATTGTAGTTTTAATACTGAAAATGGACATAAATACTTTTCATGGCGGGAGATAATCTTCGGGCGAAATAAAATCTTCCCGGTGCAAATAGCATTAACATAAAATTTTAGTGCGATGGGTTGACTCGCGGCTCAGCTGCACGGTAAACTCTAGTCATAAATAAAACATATATTTCATAGCCTATAATAATAATAAAATACATTATATAACTAATGTATTTTATTATTATTATAGCGCAGTGGTCTACCTTAGCACAAATGCGCGGCGTGGCACGTTTAACCACAACATCATAGATAATAGAGTCTGTGTAACATAACTAACAATATGAAGTACATATGGAGTAACCGGAAGTTGGAGGTTATACGGATGGCGGAAGTTGGTGTTATGACGAAAGTGAAGTGGGGCCAAAGAATTACAGGATGGTGTCTCTGCAGACGCACTACGAGTATCTTATAAATACTCGGTGATCGGGCAGAGGGGGGGCTAGTCTGCAAACGATATTCAACCAGTCTACAAGTTAGTCTTCAAACGAGAGTCTACAATGATAGTCTACGTTCATCGGTTGAACAGAGCGAAAGCTCTGTTGGGCAAGAGGCCCATAGTATATTGTGGTCGATAATTACGATAATCGGAGTATTCTTTAAAGGCAAATTGATGCTCGACACCTGACAAACGAAATGAAATATTAGGACAACTCCTGGAGTTGTCCTAATATTTCTGTGTATTATTGTGCTGTATTTAATATTGTTGTGTATTGTATTTTGGGGCCTATTCTGTTTATCCTTTATAGTGCGGATATCACCAATTCAATACATAATTGCAAATATCATATTTATGCTGACGATGTCCTAATTTATATCTAATTTAAGCCACATGAATACCAACAAGCTATTAACGATCTAAATGAGGACCTACAACGATTATCTAACTGGTCTAATCATAATTGTTTATTATTAAATCCTAATAAAACTAAATATTTAGTCATTGGTACAAAAAATCAATTAAAGAAATTGCCTTCAGCTTTAAATGTTACATTGATGGATAAACCTATAGATAGAGTAGACGACGCGCGTAATCTTGGTCTACAATTAGACGCACACCTGAGATTTGAAAAACACATATCTGAGTCTGTAAGAAATTGCTTTTATTGCCTTAGGATCCTGTACAAAATAAGGTCATATCTGGCAGTGGATTTACGTGTACAGCTGACTGAATCACTAGTCTTGTCCAAGTTGAATTACGCTGATACAGTTTACGGACCTCGGCTTTTAAACAAAACTGATCGATTAATCCAGCGCGTTCAAAATGCTTGTGCACGTTTTTGTTTTTCAGTACCTCCAAGGAGCCACATATCGCCATTTCTAAATAAGCATCATGTACTGAAAATGAAACTTAGGCGCAAACTGCATTTAGCTTGCCTTCTCTTTGGTGTCCTCAAGTACAAAGAACCTCAGTAGTTGTATAATAAGCTCAGCTGGGTAGCCAGAGGAGGGGTAGACTTTCACTTTTCGCAAGAACTTAAAGAATTACATCTCTCTTAGATGAGCAACGGAAGCTAGAAAACGTCAATATTAATCTTTCTTATATATTATAATTTGTTTTTTTTCTGCCTCTAATAATACTATTTCTGTTTATAAATATGTAATATGTATATATATATCATGTGTATCATATATAATGAATATTTATTTTATCGGTATCCCCCAAATATTTGTTTCAATTCTATGAGTACTAACTATTATTGTTTATATTAACAGTATGTTTATCTATGTATGTAATTTATTATTATTCACACTATATGTATGTATATGTGTATGTATATATATATAAATATATAAATAAATAACAGTGCAACATCCGTCCGTCCTAGGGTGCAGTTGAAAACCAGCGTCAGGCATCCGCAGTTGCCTGGCACATGCTGAACTGCACCTATTTGGTACCACCGCGAGACTTTTAATACTTATTATCCATCACCGTACAACTAAATCCATATGTCTCATTGTGTGTACCAAATAAACGTTTTTTCTTTCTTTCTTTTCTTTCTTTCTTTCTTATTGTGGTTATAATAATTCTAGTGTAATAAATATTTATTGAAGTAAAACTTCTTTAGGCGCGGCTAGGAGGTAATTGGACGACAATGCAACGGAAGTTACGGCAATATGGCGTACCGTCCGGTTTTCATAGATTTTTTTCTCAATAGATAGTTTATAATCAAAACAATAAAAAAAAATTGAATTTTTAATTTTTTTAAATTTATAATTAGTAAAACAGTTTTACTTCAATCGCGTGTGAACGTTACACGCACTCTTTATTTTTTTTAATTTTAGTGTAATAACTTTTACTATGTATATTTTACTACACGCGTCCGAAACTGAAAAGGCGCAGGTTCGAATCCATGCCGGAAATCATGCACAATTTAGGTCGTTTTCTGACCTTGTCTGCATTTTGTAACCATTACCACGACGTGCTAACGGTGCAGGAAAACATCGTGATGAAACCTGCTCATCGAGATAAATGTAATTGTAAACGATTGCGTCCATAAAGTTATGGAGTATTTGTCAGTGAATTGCAATGGCGGCACCAAAAAAATACGAGCGCAGCGTCATTTTTTGGCTTTATTCGTCCATCGGGACAAAAAGTAAACTTAGTATTACTCTGGAATAGAAGATAGTTTTCATGTGATGGTCGAACACAGAAAGAGAAAAAGTCTAAATTGCATTTTCGGAATGTGCTGTTCCAAATTTGGAGGCCCTGATTTTTTTATCATCTATTAACTCCATGTTGTTCTTCGACACTCCAACAGATTTAGGTAGCAGCTTGATAGATATATTATAGAATTTACGGGGGAATTAAAAGTGTCTTATAAATGGGATATTATAATAATTTATAATTATGTAAAGTTTAATCAACCAAATTGAAAGGTTTTTATTTAAAATAAATTATATACATATAACTTTTAAATTTAATTTAGTTCCTAGTCTATGTACATAGCAACGTGTTATTGCTGTAAAGATGAGAAGCGGCAAGAAACTCCCCAGCTAAAAATTTATTACCTCCAATGTTTTTTAAAATGAATTTGAATTAATTAATAGAGTGACATAAACAAAATTAAAATATTCCTAATTAAAAATAAACTAAATTATAAATAAATTAAACTAAAAATAAACTATATATACAAACTAAAATTAAACCATAAAATCTAGTTCCAGACCGCTGTCAGTCGGAAACGTGCCCAAAAGACTGGCCACATTGCCTCGCTGAATGGCAATGCTGATGCGATTAATAGAGTTGTAGCAAACAGTGCATATTCAGTAAGACGAAGACACAATAAAAGGATATAAAATATTATTATACTTACAATAATGACATGAGGTAGTAAAATTGTACACAGTCACATATCTCCATAAATACCTTACGTGCTTGGCAAGATTATAAAGTTATACAAAAAATAGTATAAGAGGTTGGAGCGAGCTGCTATTTAAATGAAGTTTTGTCATTTAAGTATACTTTAATAGTGTAGTATTTCTTTTAAAGCCAGATACTTTTTAATTTGGTTTTAAATTTAGAGAAAGGCAGATCAACATTTTATTGTGAATCTTATGGAAGAAGCGTATCGCAAGCGTAAGCGAATCATTCATTACTATCAGTATAATGGACAAACAGATATACCAAATGCAGTGAAAAATATATACACATAAGGACAGTAAGAAGTAGGCATATTTTGTAAATTTAAGGAACATGTCCTTGATAAAGACCATCTTCATTACGTCATTAAAAATGGTCCGAATGTAACATATCTTACCATAAAATAGGACTGACATCCAAGTAATGATCTGTTGGGTTAATTGCAAACTGCAGCGGGGGTCCAACGGCTTCGATCCAAACATCCAAAACTATAGGCTCTATATGAGCGAGCTAAAACAAAACATATTCAATCAATCAGTCTTTATTTCCAAAAACATCGGTACACAAGTTTCTAGTATGATTTGTCATTTACATGACGTGCAAATATTTACATTGTAATGCTTATAACCCTACACTAATGTTTCCAATTAAATTTCAGTAATAGTATATACATATATGACTTGACTAAACAGATATACAATGCAAAAGTGACTGGATGCAGAAGTCGCGGAAGGCCATGACATACCTTCCATAATCAAATTGATCGTGTACTAGCAGAAGGTGATGTCAGGAGCCTTAAGAACAGACGAGCGTGCATGAAGAGCTATGAATGTCAAAGAAGCAAGTGAGGTGTGTAAGAATAAGCCTAAATGGCGCTCTGTTGTTCGTGCCTACCCCGCAAGGGACCTGGCGTGAAGTTATGTATGTATGTATGTATGTATATATATATATATCAAATAAATACAAAAGAATTGTTAAAAATGATTAAAAACATGCTAAAGTATTAAGTTTGAAAAATTCAATCAAATTCAATGTCATTCATTATCTTATACTAATATATAAAGCTGAAGAGTTTGATTGCTTGAACGCGCTAATCTCAGTAACTACTTGGTCTGATTTGAAAAATTCTTTCAGTGTTAGATAGCCCATTTATCGAGGAAGGCTATAGGCTATAATATATATCATCACGCTAAAACCAATAGGAGCTTAGCACCAATGAACAATGTTTCAAAATCGGGAGGTTTTTGAACTTGCCTTTTTTTATTTATTTATTTATTTATGGAAAACCTACAGCTAAAACATTTGGTTAGATATCTAAAATTAATACAAGAAAGCCAATGACAGGTTTTCACGGATAAGATATAGCTTAAAAGTAACATGCAAATATAAAAAAAACATTAAAAAGGCACCGAGAAGTCTAATCACTGTTGAAAAATTTCAGGCTTAGACACCGCTTGGCTCCTAAAATACTGATTGAAAATGGGTCGATATCATCGTATTTAGTTACATTATTTAAATAGTTAAATATACTAACTATTAGATATTCGTCCACGCTATAGTATAATCTATTAAGCTTTCATATAGAGTTCGCATGGTTTAAGTAAAATCTCGCTAATATTAGTAGGTATAATATTAAATATTAACAATTTGTTATAAATCACCTATGTTACATTCACGCGTTGTAATTTCAGCCTCAAATCCCGCAAGTGATCTCGATTATTTTGTGAAATAGTGCGAATCAGACCTTGTTATAAATGTCTTTACCGCTAAACCGATTGGAAACGTCAAAGAAGAAATAGGAAACAATAAAGGAACGCCAAATGAAATACGAGGTGGAAATAAGGTCGAAACAACATCTATAGATTGCCTTTTATTTCATGTTTAAACGCAATACCAAGTGCGAGAAAGATGAGTAATGTGTTTAATTAAAATGTGTACACATCAGCGCGGTGTGCGTAGAGGTGTGGCTCCGTTTGCGAACCCCAGCCCGCCTCACTTCAATTAATTCCACAGAATCGTCTCACGTTCGATAATGTTGAGATGCCAACAGTAATCTCAACATGTATAATCTCTATCCTAAAAGATTGTTACTCTTTCACGCAAAAACTACTGAATGGATTTTGATCAAACTTTAAAATAATATAGCTTACTCATCAGAATAACACAGGCTATAATTTATACCTATTCTATTGATAATCTTATGATCAAGGCAAAGGGTATGATGAAATGTATACAATTCTCACATGACAATAAAATGAAAATGTACTATAGCGACAACATTTGTTACTTTTCTCGAATCTGTAATAATAAATCTGTAATCTGTAATAGTAATTTGTATACACCTAAATATAGCTTGCCATAAAACAGTTACAACCTGCTTTTCCCCCTGGTATGTTTATATATGTACGACGCAAGTACGTACATTTTCCCAAATCAAGAATTTAGATGAACACCCATGAATATTTCTTTTAACACCAGTACGACCCTCGCTCATCAGGGTAGCGCACGCGCATGCATATCAAGGCATCTCCAACCATTATCCATATCACGAGACGTGAGAACTGAACTATATAAAGTATGTAGTTTCAATCAAGGGTCCTACATACTTTTATGGTCCTTCGAGCCGGATTTAACCAGCGACCCATTGTTTACGCCATTTATAGTATTTAATTAATATTAAAGGTAAAATCCACATTTTATACATTCGATATATGCAATTGTGGCAGTATGATAAATAATCCGTCGCCTCATTATTTATTTAAATAGCAGTGCTTGAGTGCATGACGTGTAATCATCCATCCCTTTCTTCCCTTCATAACTCCCTATACTTGAGCCAAATATACCTTGCTCACTGGGTGAGAAGAAATCGAGTGAAGAAAGGAGGTAGTCCAATTGTGCTCTGTGCGTAAGCCAATCAATTGAAATTAATATTAAAAACGTACTTTAAATTATGTTGTGCTACA
Source organism: Dendrolimus pini (assembly GCA_949752895.1). Classification (NCBI taxonomy): domain Eukaryota; kingdom Metazoa; phylum Arthropoda; class Insecta; order Lepidoptera; family Lasiocampidae; genus Dendrolimus; species Dendrolimus pini. The sequence goes on along the minus strand of OX457138.1, from coordinate 225,673 downwards.
AATATTTAAATATTTATTAGACTTAATAATAGTGGCCAGATGATAAAGTAACATAGAAGAACTGTCGTAACCATTTGATGGAGATCCGGTGAGTTCCCTTTGTGTCCTTCCAATTACTATACTGATTGTGCTCAAAATTTTAAGGTTTGATAAAATTGAACCAAAGCGTAATCACCCATAGATCATGGATCCCACAAAAAACAATAGTTGAAGAAAAGAAATCAAAAATATTTTAAATTATATAAAAATTGATATTCTCAAGAAAATCTCCCATACTAGTATTATAGTACATGTAAAGTGACACATCCATAAACAATAGTCGCTATAATTAGAACTATGGGTCGAAGTTAATTTACTGATAGAGTTTCTTTACTGTTGCAACACGCTAAAATCATTATATACGTCCTCGGCTATACACTTGTAGGTAGGTTCTCTTTGATGTTGTGACTCGTAGCAATTGCTTTGCCTAATACAATTTTCTAATTGATTCTCTGAGCGACGTGTACTGCGCTGACATTGACATGGCATGTTTCGAAGTGGCTTACGCTAATACAATTTAATCATTATTCTTACGGACTAATGTCGTTTCCACATAAACACGTACTTAATAGTCTTTCTTTTTTCTTTTGATCTGCTCCCAATTTAAGGTCGGTTCAATGTGTCTTTTACTTTTATACTCCTATAATACGTCCTCTGTCACACTACAACTACAAATCATCATGTCATCCTTCTTACAGTCCGTCCATCTCTTTTTGTTCTACCTTTTTGTTTGTAACCATATCTTCCAATTCAACATTCTCTATGACTCATTACTTGTCTCTCCTCGTTAGATGTTTCCACCATAGTTGGTTTCTCTCAATTCTTTGGTTACGAGTGCAAACTTTCAGACGAGACTTTTTTGGAATAATATTCAAATTCAAAAGTGTTTATTCATAATAAATTCCAAACTTTTTGAAGGTCATATATATAAATTAAAATTTAATTTTACTTCCTATTCTGTGTACATCTTCGCAACGTTGAAGAAGCGGCAAGAAGCTTCCCAACAGCACATCTAGCTAAAAATTGACTTTAACTCAGACTTTCTTTAAAATTAATTTTATACTGAAATATGTTACACATTTATTTTGTTTTCGAACAATTAATGGAGTTGTAGTAAACAGTCCATGCTCAGTACGATAAGGACACAATAAGTAAAGCATTCAACATTAAATAACCATTTGGCCGTTTTTTAAAACGTAAGTCCAGCAGTGGGACGTTTATGGGCTTGTATCACTATCATATAGAACAGTCAAATTACTGTGCCTTAGTCTCGCGAAAACTCAAAAATGGCTTGACCGAATAGTATATTTTTTTAGGTGTGTTTCGAAAGGTACAGGACAACGACTACCGGGCTCGCTAGTATAAAGTTACTGACCTTTATTAGAATCTGATCGTGGAACAGTCCCCAGCAATCGGCATATACTTGCACGTCTATGCGCGTATGTGCGTTGGCCGCCAGCACTCCACTAGGGGGCGTGCATTGGAGCACTACGCCTGGCTCTCGAACGTCGCCGGCCCACTGGTCTACCGCCAAAAATAAAAAGTTATTTAATGCAACATAAAATATTCTGAACGATACCGTCAATGTCGAGTACAGCAAACAGGCCGATGACCCACCTGATGGAAAGTAATTGCAGTCGTCTATAGGCATTTGCAAAGCCAAAGTTGCTACCAATGTTCCCCCGGTTTTGATGAGGGGACTGGAACCTGACTTCTAATGCCAAAACACAGCTCGAGATTGCGATGGTAGGTAGCATCCTCTAGACCTATTATAGTGGTCATCCAGACATGCATATGCCCTACCACAAATCGCTCGACCGTGGTAATAAGTAGTCCTTCAAAAATACCTATAGTTCACGAGAGGTCGACATGGCAATCGGGGAATGAAGTGAGTCGTAAAGGCGGACGCCACGCACAGCGCCCAATTTAGTGCTGCGCGAGGTCACATATTTTATCGATATCGATCTCGCTCAGGTTGTTGCTTGTACAATAATAATGTGTAGTTGGGTATTAAAAGTCGATAAATTGATAATCAGTTGATAATCGTCGGTAGCCCTAGGATGAATGCCAAAGTTAACTGGTCCTCCTTAAGACAAGTTATTTTTGACGGGACACATTTTGACAGTATCGTTCAGAGGAATACCTCTGAACGATACTGTCAAAAATCTCGGCATAATCATCAATAGGGAGCTGTTTTGGCGGCCTCACATCACCGATTTAAGTCGCAGAGTCTTCTTATCTTCTAGATCCCTCAGAAGATTAAGAAACTTTCTGCCCACTGCTACCAAGATTACGCTTGGTGAGTCTCTCTTGCTTCCCATACTTGATTACGCTGACGCCTGCTATCTAGATTTAACCTTAGAACAGCTGAACAAGCTTGAGCGGCTTCAGAGTTTTTGTATCAGGTTCATATTTGGTTTGTGACAATATTACCATGTTTCCGAATATCGTAAAAGACTCAAGTGGCTTCCTATTCATTTTCGCCGGAATACTCACATTCTCACTCTCCTTTATAACATATTATATACTCCTAATAGTCCCCAGTACCTTAAGGAACTTTTTAAATTCCTCCGCCTATCCACTGCCCACAATTTGCGCCATGATACGTATCGAAAACTCATGACGCCTGCACACACTTCATCCTATTATGATAATTATTTTACGGTGCAGGCTGTCAAACTTTGGAATATGCTGCCTCTTACTGTCAGAGAGGCCAAATCCTTACCAACATTTAGAAATTGACTCAGAAAACACTATTTGTCCACAAATAGCTATTTCTGATTTACGGAATATAATCATGCTAAGTTATGTATTTATTATAATAACTTATGTGTTATTGTATATATATGACTATGTATATATGTATGTATTAGTATATTTATTTCTTAAATTAGTTTGAGTATTTGTGTATCTATTGCCTTTTTCCTGCACCACCTATTTCGCCTGATTCAATCTCTGTTATTTAGGTTGCCTGGAAGATATCGCTTTGAGCGATAAGGCCGCCTGTTGTATTGCCTAGAAAATATTGTAAACGTGGTCTGTTTTTGTAATTGTATATTTTGGTGTGCAATAAAGTGTTATCTATCTATCTAAAAGTCCAACAAGAGAGGATGGTAGCTGGAGGCTCCGGAGCAACCTCGAAATTGATAATCTCGTGGCCGAGCCTAACATAATAGGAGAAATAAAAGCTCACCGTCTGCGCTGGCTCGGTCACGTCGAACGGATGGTAGAGGATCGCAGCGTGAGGAAAGCATATTTGGGACGTCCTAAATATCGCTGGAAGGACAGAGTAGAGGCTGACCTGTCGGAGCTAGGAGCCAGTAATTGGCAAGAAACCGCACAGGACAAAGAAAAGTGGCATGCTCTCGTTTCATCCAACGGAGTGTAAGTAAGTTGAATAATAAAAATGCCAATGTTTAATACCCAACACAACAACAACAAATTTTATCCGTACAGGAACGGAGAAAGAATACAATTTTTTGCGGCCGGGCGGCCTGTCTTAAGAGGCGACAAAATAACCCACGGCTAGGTGGGAAGGTATTTGCCCGACTGGATGCCTTCCACCCCTGTTCTAGAGTATGTCGTCCAAACAACCTTGAGTTGTGTTCCGGCATCAGTGGACAGGTACCGGTCTCCCTTTAGAAAGTAACAGCGCATTTATAGCACCTTCCGTGATACATGTCTATAGGCGATGGTAACCGCTTTTCATCAGGTGGGCCAGGCCGTCTTTATTCGCCAGAACTAACATAGCTACCCAGAAAAATGTAACAAAATTATGGTATTTAATTGTTATTAATATTCTACCAATCAGACACTTTGGATATGGCTGTGTTTGAAAATATTACTATAGGTAAGAATGTGGTAATAATATTACTCCAATTTTTTTGCGTACCAAAAAAATTTCGTTGTCGACCACCTAATATACGATGTCCCATCACCAGAAATGGCCATGTTAACTTGCATCCATACACTGTCACATTTACATGTTTGAATAAATACGAAATTTTAAGGAAAATCTCTGTCGTAAAATTTATTGCTGTTTGGAAGAGCATAAATAAATATGTATGTAAATTTTGTATAGAAGAAAATGTATGAAAGCGAAACCATTATATTATTTGGTATTCTGGAAAAGTTTCACATGAATTCCGTTATTCGGCGACGTGAATATATTTATTTGCGAAAAATATATACGAAAATTTAATCAAGCACGTTGTCTGTATGTAAGTCAACTAAGGGCGTTGTTGTGGACAGAGCACAGCTTCCTCCACGCCCCGCATATCGCCGACGCCCATAGCTCGCACAGTTAGCAGCTAGGCGTCGGACAGAACGAAGAATAAAAGAAACGGCCTTGGAGGCCCGCACTTTACAGATTTAAGCGCGATATTGTATTTAAATATTATTCCAACGTTTTGGCCAATTTTCAGTAGCCTAGATCACGGAAGACAAAGATGTCAAGTGTTAGTGAGTAATGTTAAAGTTATTATGTAGCCTACCCCAACTTGTAGACCAGTTTGCGAAGTTCTATCACTCTTTAAAGAAGATGAAGTAGCAGCTCTTAATTTTTCTCTTTAACTTCACCTACCATGACACAGTAACTTTTTACAATTTTTTCTACATTATTTATTGTGGGTAGTTTAATATTACTGCTAATTGCAAAAAGCAGACAGAGTCGGCAATACAACATTTGCAAAAGGACTAAAGGGTAAGTACAATATACATTATCTACGAAAAAAGCAGATTGTGCTTTATCATCTATAACGGTATATCAATATAAGTTTAACATTGTGGCAACGGTGAGATTAACTATTGTTCAACTAATAGCTAACAGAACAAATAGTAGCAATCGACAAGAATTATAATATTGTTACCGAGCTACAGGACTCGAATTATGAAACTGGATGCAACCAGTTCACACTGCACGATTCAATGCAATTCAACACGCGAAAAGTCCGTCACTATATCGCTAATCGAAAGTACTCCACGTCTTAATCGTATCGTAGTCGTCGTTTGACTGCTTTACCCCTCCGTTCGGGCATTGTTTTATACTCAACTGTATAAAAGGGGCCGCGTTAACTCGCACACCTTGCAATTTTCGACGCAATGTAATAAAAACAAGGATTAAGCCGTTCGACACTAATTACAGCCATAAAATAAGTACGTTAACTATAGATGTTTTTAAAGTTTAAACATGAAGTAAATAAAAGAATTCGTTCTTACAACATGCACCTGTGCGGTCTTTGTCGATATGTAACAATATTGTCTAAATTCAATATTCTGTGTGTAACTGTCAAATGTGTCAACAGCTAGTTGACAGCAGATTACGAAGGCTACGTTCCACAAGAGGCTCACAACGACCACGTTTATGACCACGATTTTTCCCGTTACACTTGCTTGCAGACGTTACAATCATAACTCTAGTGGAACACAAATGTCTTTGGTTTATTTGAAAATCGCGCCTCTTTCAATGTCAATCAATAGAGGGAAGTAATGCTCTGTGATCAACGCCCACTTCGACCCAACTCTTAACATGGGTCGTTGTGAGCGCTGTGCCATTGAAAATGATGACGTCATTAGTGACGGCTTCGCCACGACCATAACGACCGTGGTCGCCATGTGGAACGGCTGACGAAGCATTTTGGGCGTTGTGAGCTACATACGGAACGCGTCCAAAACGATTAATATAAATAAGCAAACATAAAAACACATTGCTATCATCATACTATTAAAAAAGAAAAGTCGTAAATTGCAATGCTCGTACAAAATCTTTTGGTATTTTGTAAGATGATAAAAACCATCTCATTTGATATCACAGCCCAGTATCCTATTCGGAATAAATAAATTTTAAAAAAATATAGCAAAATTTTCGCCGAGCGAAACCACATGTCAAACTAGTTTTAAAACACGTACATTTTTCTCACGTCAGCGCCACCTTATCATCTGAAACTTTTCTAGATTACATATTTGGGTGTCTGAGTGCTTACTAACAAATAAATTGCACGATTTTATTTTTGGAAAAGGGAGAGAATGAGAAACGCCTCTCTTAAGTGGGTCTTTGATTATGTCGCTTGGATGATAGGCAGATTAAGCAGAACTGACCGCGTGTGGGCTTGGAGTGGCATGGCATTTACATAATATTGTTACGAGCTACAGGACTCGAATTAAAATGCCGTTGGAATTACCAGATTTTATTAGAACTATACAAACACGTATAACACAGGTACAAATATAATAACACGCGCAAATTCCGTCACTGAATAGATTATCAAATGTAGTACACACGTATTGCTTCGCTTGTGCTTATCGCTCGACTGACTGTCTCTCCGTTGGGGCATTGCTTTTTGCTGCACAAATACAATATGTCTCCCAGCCACGTAGACTGAATTTCTTAGAATCACACCTGGCTAATGACTACCATAAAAGATTACAATACACAATGGGCTGCTTTTCTTATCACAAATTTTAAACACAATGTAAACAAAAGAAGTCCAAATGAATAAAATGTCTACAGGTGCGCAGGTGTGAATTTTTCTTTTGTTAGTATTCAGGTCGTAACAATATGTACATAAAACTGTCATAAGCCCTTGCACACATTGTTTGTCACATTATCATATTGTGAGAGCAGTAAACATGTTAAGGTGGGTCCCGTCTACACTGTATTCAAATGCCTCTGTCAATATTTATATGTTTATTTGATTAAGATAAGTGATTGGTAACCGCTTAGAGTTGTACTACCTACTGTTACGCGATGTCCATCACAGCAGTTATGAGAACCATAGATTATATTAATATCACATAGATAATCTTCATAGATAATAATATTATTATGTAGGGTAGTTTTCGTAGTATTTTTGTATAAAAGGCGGTGTGGCGTGTAGACGGTGTTCATTTGCTTATTGTGTGTTAAAGGGGTAAACTCTGCCCAAATAGTTAATATTAGGTATATTTGGTACTTTCTTGCCCAAATCTCTGCAAGGCTTTTTACATTCAGAAGTGGGATTACCCAAGAATGGCAGGCCGTTATGCTGCTGGGTTCGGTATAAGTTGACCTAAACTCTGCGTGACCTAAACTCTGCGTGACGGAAAGTCTACGTGAGCGAAAGTCTGCGTGCCCGTAAGTCTGTGTTACTTAAAGTTTGCCTTATTCAAAGTCTGCGTGACCCAAGTCAAATCCTAAAGTTTTTATTCAAAATACTGGAGAACACTTTTTAAATTTAATTTTACTCTATGTACACCGCTTCGCAACATGTCTAGCTGAAAATTGTTTTTCTTTATATTTCTTACTAGCGGTCTACCCCGACTTCGCACGGGTATCTAAAAATAACTTTGTTGGGTTTAATTACCTACTAAGCGAATTCAAATTACTTACTTACTTACTTAAATTACAATTCATTTCACCTGCCGTAATGTCCGTACCCCAGTGACGCCTACATCGTATGAACATAGTTACCTGATTAGGGTGCGCGCCGACCACGCAACTATTTTCTAATACTCACTTTTTTCTAATACTCATTTTTAAACTCGTGATATTGAATAATTAAAAAACTCTCATAAAGGTATTATTCAATGGGTAGTAGGTAGTATTCAATAGAAGCAGTCTTGAATATGAAGTAATTTATTTTTATAAGGATGAATACCAAGATACAAACAAGCGGTGGCATTTTAATTATATTTTAAAAATAAAAGAACCCTTATTGTGCCATAACTATAATAGTTAAACATATGCTATCGCGACTCTTTTTGTAAATAATGATGTGTTCTATAAAGTCGTAGTACATTATTTTGTTCTATCACCCACTGTTTTCGCAGCGCACGTGATTTTACACTTGGGTTACACTATTGGAGTTTTAGTATATATGGAGTTTTAGTAGTAATGGCCTATGTCAACTGCGAATAGTGTAGCTTGCCAACAGTTAAAGAATTTTTCTAATCAGTTTAGTAGTTTTGGAGCCTATTCAATGCAAAAAACAATCAAATATTTCCCCTTTATAATATTCGTATAGAAGTATGGATTATACTTATATCTCAAGTTCTTATTTTTAAATTAGTTTTATGCAGAAGTGTGTTACAGAATTCCTTTTAAATAATTAATGGGGTTGTAGCAATCGGTGCATATTCAATAAGACAGAGACACAATAAAGGTAAATAAATATATTATAGTTGTAACAAAGACATGGCGTACTAAATTCTACGTGTATAATAAGTACAAGTATTAAGTCTGTGTGACCACCACGTCTGCGACCGAGTCTGCGTGACCGAGTCTGCGTGACCGAGTCTGCGTGACCGAGTCTGCGTGACCGAGTCTGCGTGACCGAGTCTGCGTGACCGAGTCTGCGTGACCGAGTCTGCGTGACCGAGTCTGCGTGACCGAGTCTGCGTGACCGAGTCTGCGTGACCACGTATGTGTCACCACGTATGTGTCACCACGTATGTGTCACCACGTATGTGTCACCACGTATGTGTCACCACGTATGTGTCACCACGTATGTGTCACCACGTATGTGTCACCACGTATGTGTGACCACGCTCTAGGATCGACATATCGGGGCCGTCAACGGGACTCGGCCATCGGCGGAACTAGAGGCTGCATTGTGGTGGTGCCCTGTAGGCGCCTATGGAGCGATGGCGTGTCGGCCTATGCGTGGACGGGACACTGTTGGGAACTTTGGCCACTGTATCTACTTTACCTGGCACAGAAGACTGGCGAAGAGAACTAATTCTCTGGTGACAGAAGGCAAACTCACTCAATAGTTGGCACGCCGCGGGGGACCACGGCTGCGGTAGGATGGCCGAATGTTACGCGATGTCCATCACAGCAGTTATGAGAACCACAGATTATATTAATATCACATAGATAATCTTCATAGATAATAATATTATTATGTAGGGTAGTTTTCATAGTATTTTTGTATAAAAGGCGGTGTGGCGTGTAGACGGTGTTCATTTGCTTATTGTGTGTTAAAGGGGTAAACTCTGCCCAAATAGTTAATATTAGGTATATTTGGTACTTTCTTGCCCAAATCTCTGCAAGGCTTTTTACACTACTAATATATTACAGTAGAATATCACTAATCCGGCACTTTCCCTAAGTGGAGTAGCACGTACAGCGTGCGCTCTGTCGTCGTCGAACGTCGTCTGTGTCGTCTAACCTCAAAAACTTGCAATAATAATTTATTTATAATTATATATATATAATTTATTAATATTGTATTCTTTTTAACCGACTTCGAAAAAAGAAGGAGGTTCTCAATTCGTCGGGATCTTTTTTTTTTGTTGCTTTTTTTTATGTATGTTCGCCGATTAATCCGTGATTTATGATCCGATTTACGTGATTTTTTTTAATTCGACGCGGAATATCTTCCAATTGGTCCCCTAAAAATTTTACATAGTTTGGCAAAGTAGTTTTCATTTTACGAACATTTTTTTGTTCCCGGTTCTTGGGACCTATATTTTTTAAGTAGCGCGGCACCATTCGTAGGTCCACCCATACATAGCTAGAAACTAAAAAGTAACAAATAAAAAATAAAAGCTTCGTTTAAAAAAACCGACTTCAAAAACTAAAAAACTAAAATGTATAAAATAACTTATTTCTAAAGCTATTGTTATTAATATATGTTATCATGAAGTCGGTGCGAAGTAAAACATAAAAATTACTATATTTTGAAAATTACTAAGCACCGATTTTAAGATGTTTTAGATAATATATATTAATAATAATAGCTTTAGAAATAAGTTATTTTATACATTTTAGTTTTTGAAGTCGGTTTTTTTAAACGAAGTTTTTAGATGTAAATAATATGATGCACACAATCAACGAATCCAATAATACATGTCCCGCATCCTCTTCAACGAATAAATCAGTTGTTAACAAACCAGAACTGTTTGAGACTGTTGAACTTGAGTCAGAAGTAGGGAATAGGTTAATTAAATACAGCACTATTTCTAAACAATCCACAAAAAATAAAATAATGGTTATCGCAGATGATCAAGGAAATAAATTGCAAAATACATTACAGCGACTAGTTGGAGAACACTACCAAGTTACATGCTTCTGGAAACCTGGCGCAACTACACAGGATGTTTTAAATACGGAACGTGAAGAAATTAGTCATTTAACTAAAAATGATTAACTTTTAGTGCTAACTGGTATTAATGATAGATCACCTTGTATATTTAAAATATGTGTTAGTCACTTTTTATGCTGTACAAGAAATACTAATGTTCTTTTTTGTGAAATACCATATAACAAACATTTAAAAGAATCACTACTAAATTATGAATTGAGACAGCTATGTTCCAAATTTGATAATTCCCAACATATTGATATGAGTTTCTCCACCAGTTTACCTTATCGTAAATTCTTTGCCAAACATGTTTGCCAACTATTTCATAGAGAAATTTTATGCATTGAGTACAAAATAAAGTTTTTAGCATACACCAAAACTGTTACAGAAAAACCACCATTTAAGCATGCTTCTACCCAAACTGACGATCATATAGAGCAAGGATCAAAATGTTTTCGTCTCTAATAAACTTAGGGTGTTACACCAAAATGTGAACGGGCTTCTGTCTAAATCTGAACAGATGGAATTAATTTTGCATACTTACGAACAAACATTTTTAAACACAATCGACATACTCTGTATTACGGAACATAATATGAATAAGCATGATATATCACATCTTCAAATAAATAATTTCATTTTAGCTTCATATTTTTGTCGTAAAAACCGTCATGGTGGTGCGTGTATACTAGCACGGAATACAATACGGTTTAAAAAAATTACTAATATAGAAAAACAATCAAAAGAAGGATTAATAGAATGCTCGGGCATACAGTTAGTAGATCATAATATATATATATATATATATAATTTGTATTTATCGACTACCAAAACCAATTAAAAAAGACTTAGATATATTTTTAAAACTCTAGAAGCTATACTAAGCTCTATAGCTTACGGAAAAAACAAAGTAATAATATGTGGTAATTTGAATATTAACACCCTAAAAAAATCCAATGAAACAGCTGCATTAATCGAAATTTCATCTGCCTTCAATTTATGTTTTGAAATTAAGGAACCTACGCGTTTGGATTCAGGTACTTGCTTAGACCATTTTTTATATAATATACGCGAAAGCTCAAGCGTGATACTAGAATATGCAATTTCCGATCACACAGCCCAGGTACTTACCCTTAGCCCTCTGAAATATTGGTTTATAGACAAACGCGACTATAGTATTAGTAACATAGGCAAATTTAAGGACTGCATTAGTGCACTGACTTTTGCTGACATATATAAGTACGACGATCCTGATAAGGCATTTGACGAATTTTACGAACTTTTAAATCTTTTCTACGGCCTCTGCTTTCCATTCATCACAACAAAAATTACTTTAAAAAAGCATCCTAAATGGATTAATAAAGGGATAAGAAAATGTTGTAAACGTAAGCGCGAACTATTGTGGGAATACAGAAAACATAAATCGAAGAAAAATAAAAGTAATTTTCTAGCTCTATCTACGCGGTTAAATAATGTAATAAAACAAACAAAGAGATCGCAAAACGAGTATTATATATCTAGAGCAAATAATAAAAGTAAGGCAATGTGGAATATTATAAATCAATCAAAGAAAAATAATTTACCAATTTCTGACATTAATGAAATTTATACCAATAACAAGATATTAAGCGACCCTCTAGAAATAGCAGAAGCTTTTAATGACTTTTTTATAGACCAGATAATTCCCCATGACATAAAATTTAATAATAGACCTATAATAGACATTCGGCAAACAAATTTTTTTTTGAACTTTATGAATCCTACAATCCCTAATGATATAAACAAAATTATAATGAATTTAAAAAATACTAATAGCACAGGCTACGACGGCATTACAACGCATATTCTAAAATTTGGAGATCAAATTAATATCTCCAATTTTAAGCCATATTGTAATTAATTGTAAATAAGCTTTTTAGGAAATATTCCCTGTGTTATACTTAAGCATAACACAGGGAATATTTCCTAAAAAGCTTAAAGTTACAGTAATTAAGCCGCTGTTTAAAAAAAACAATAAAAAAGACATGAGATGTTATCGGCCAATAGCGCTTATCCCCGTACTATCGAAATTTTTTGAAAAAGTAATTTATGACAACGTTTACTCTTTTCTTGAAAACAATATAATATTCGCAGAAGAGCAGACAGGATTCAGGAAAAATAAATCAATTAACACGGCAATATATAAGTTCCTAGGATTTACTATGAATAATATTGATAATAAAATCTCGACCGCAGCGTTGTTTATGGATTTGACTAAGGCGTTTGATTACGTTGACCACGGCATACTTCTGCAAAAGTTGAATTTATACGGCATAAGAGGGAATGTCTTAAAATTAATTGAATCTTATTTAATAAATAGACGCCAATTTACTATGATCACAAAAGTTTGCCCTAAACAGAAGAGAGAAATAAAACATTTGTCAAAATTTAGACATGTTAATATTGGTGTGCCGCAAGGCAGCGTGCTGGGCCCTTTGTTATTTATTGTGTATATAAACGATTTGCCCAAAATAACAAATAATTTCATGACACAATTTGCTGATGACAGCACTATATTATTTCACGGTAGTAATAACTCAGTAATTGAAAAACAAATGAATAATACTTTAAATACTGTTATCGATTGGTTAAATTATAATAATCTTAAAATAAATTTGACAAAAACCAATTTTATGATTTTTTAAAATAAGACGATAAAAATAACAAGTATTGCGGTGAACTACCAAGGGTACCAGTTACAACAGGTTCAAAATACAAAATTTTTAGGATTAAATATTGACTCAAATTTAAATTAGAAAGTACATATTGAGAAACTCAGTATACGACTAAATCAGTACTCATACGCATTATATAAGTTGTCAAAAGTTGCTAATATGTCTACAGTAAAAACGGCATATCATGGCAATGTTACATCTCTTTTGCGGTATGGCGTTCTGTTCTGGGGTAACTCTACTAATAAAGAAGTTATATTTAGATCGCAAAAAAGGTGTATAAGAGCTATTTTTAAATTAAATATTACAAATATCTGCAAACCATATTTTTTAAAATTAAAAGTACTCACTTTTCCTTCATTATATATATATGAAGTGATACAGTTTGTTAGGTACAATATGAATTTATTTGAAACGTGTAAGAGCATGAGTCATAGGAATAAATTATACTGCCCTCCCAACAAAACCGCGTTTTTGAATAAAAGTATATTTTGTATAGCACCAAAACTGTATAATCAACTTCCAGAAGAATTTAAATTAATACAATCAAACGCCATTTTTAGAAAACGTGTAAAAAAGATGTTAACCGATAAGGCATATTACAGTATCAATGAATATTTAAATGACAAAACTATAATACTTACTTACTTAGTAGTAGTATAAGTATATACAGTACTTTATTTTTTTTTATTTTTTTTTATAATACACCACCAAAATTCTTATATTTAAATTTCGTTTAAAATCTCCTGACACTGGGTTGCCTGGAAGAGATCGCTATAAGCGATAAGGCCGCCCATTGTTCTAATACAAATGTATCCGTATCAATTGTCTAGATTTAAGTTTATGGTGAACAATAAAGAGTTTTCATTCATTCATTCATTCATAATATAAATTGTTTGAATCTTAATTGACACCATTATAATTTAATACACATTTTTTATAATTTATTGGTTGACATTTTTATTAGGTAAATATTTAAATAAATATATTATAAGAAAATTTTTAAGCAGGATACTTATATATGCATGCCGAAAGGCGGAATTTGGAGAGCTGTACTATGTAAAATTTAACACCTTTTGTATACCCATTTTCGCATTAAATAAATTGAATTGAATTGAATTGAATTTTTTATTTACATTGATTCAATGGCAGTTCTTTAATCGATGGAGGTAATTTATTAAATATTCTTATGCACATCGCGTAACAGTTTTTCATAAATAGGGTTGTTCTTGGGACAAAATCGAAAACTAATCTATCCCTATTTCTTGTAGAGCGAGGATATATATCTTTAGCTTTTTTAAATAAATCAGCGTTTCTTTTTAACCGACTTCGAAAAAAGGAGGAGGTTCTCAATTCGTCGGGATCTTTTTTTTTTGTTGCTTTTTTTTATGTATGTTCGCGGATTACTCCGTGATTTATGATCCGATTTACGTGATTTTTTTTTGTTCGACGCGGAATAGCTTCCAATTGGTCCCCTAAAAATTTTACATAGTTTGACCCAGTAGTTTTCATTTTATGAACATTTTTCATGGAAATAATTTCCACTCCGTTCCGTATGTACACCGATTACTCTGAGATTTATGATTAGATTTACGTGATTCTTTTTTTGTTCGGCGCGGAATAGCTGCCATTTGGTCCCCTAAAAATTTGACATAGTTTGGCCCAGTAGTTTTCATTTTACGAACATTTTTTTGTTCCCGCTTCTTGGGAACTATATTTTTTAAGAAGCGCTGCACCATTCGTAGGTCCACCCATACATAGCTAGACACTAAAAAGTAACAAATAAAAAATAAAAACTTCGTTTAAAAAAACCGACTTCAAAAACTAAAATGTATAAAATAACTTAATAAATAATAGCTTTAGAAATAAGTTACCTATTGTATACATTTTAGTTTTTTAGTTTCGGAAGTCGGTTTTTTAAATTACAAACATACATGTCTCGAAAATATACATACAAGCAAGATGTTAAGAGTTTTAAAATGTCGTTTACATTACTCATACGGTGGAATGCCTACTATTGCTCGAATACATTTTTTTTGTGCCAAAAAAGCTCTATTGAAATCTGTGCAATTACCCCATAATAAAAGACCATACCGCAGCACAGAGCCAACATGTCCATGATACGCCATCAATACTGTGTGTTGGTTTGAAGTAGTTCTCAGTTTGTTCAATACATAAACAAACCTGTTTATTCTTTTGCATACAGTATCAACATGTGCTTTCCATGAACAATGCTTATCTAGTGTTAAACCCAGAAATTTTACTTCATCGGCTTCATTTATCTTTATACTTTTGTATGACAACGTTTTCGGTATTATACGTTGTCCGCGAGTTTGAAACTCTACAAAATTTGTTTTGGAAAGGTTGGCTTTTAGATTATTTTTAACAAGCCACCGAATAACTAATTCAATCGTTTTATTTATTTCAATGTCAAATTTGTTTAAACGCTCTGTTACAGCCCTACTCTCTCTAGGCAATTATTGCAGAGTCGGCAGGCCACTGACATCAATAGGCTAAGCATCGATCAGCAGTGATTGCCTATAAATACTAAATCTTTTGTAAATTTGTCAGAGTCTTCTGGTAATTAGCTAAAGCTATTCAACTACGGACCTGGTTTCTGCCTGCCGGTTGAATAGCCCTAAACTACATTACCAAACCCGGATCCGGTAGACCTTTTAGGTCCCGTAGATTGAGGCTCCAGTACTGCGTAGTACATAATAAATCTCAGCTCTAGTACTATAGTGTTTTTCTTAAAAACACCCTAAGTATCCAGGACTAACATTTGGTGTCAGAAGAAAGCGGGATTTTATTGCCCGCCGGACGCCCTATTCCTGACGACGTCCAAAAGCTGAGACGCTGCTACCCGGTCTCTCTGACTGCACGTAGCCAGAGTCCAGCAAAGAAGAAAGCCGCCACGCTGTACCTCTTCGTGCCCGAGGGTCCACTGCCCAGCCAGGAAGTCCTGTTGAGGGGCCCTATCGATCAACCATCATAGTGCAACGTCACGCCGATTACGTCACGAGTCGGTTACGTCACACTCCGTTTGTGTCTGGAGTCGATTTCGTCACACTGTCTACGTCACGCGCCGACTCCGCGCAGTCTGATTGCAACATACACCGTTTCGTCGTCACCGTTGAGTCAGCACAACGCCGGTTCATGCCTCCGCTGCTATTTTTGCTAATGTGAGTGAACTTTTGATTTATTTATTATCTGTTATAGTTTATATAAATCAATCATGGCTAACCCAGTTTCTAAGATCGATTATTCCCGATCATCCACTTCCCACAACGAATCCATAAAAATGAACTTTAGTGACCTAACTCGTTTCATAAAATCCTTCGATGGGCACAGGAACAAATTATCTCCATTCCTTAGAAACTGTGAGAATGCTCTCAGTTTAATTAACCACAATCAATATGATATTTTATTTAAATTTATATTGTCACAATTAGAAGGGAAAGCCGAAGCAATATGTTCCCTTAAAGTATTTAACAGTTGGTTAGACTTAAAACAATTTTTAAAAGGTAATTTTGGTGAGTATAAACACCGTAACCACCTGTTACTCGACTTACAAAACTGTAAAATGAAACATAACGAAAGCGTTTTACAGTATAGTACGCGGTTAGAAACTCATTTAACCAGATTACAGACCGACATCTCCCATTCGACAATAAACCAGTGTGAACTGCTAGGACGACTTGCCAACACCGAGGATTTGGCTTTACACACCTTCCTGTTGGGACTACCTAGCCATATCTCAAACATTCTCAGATGCCGTAATCCCGAAAACCTAGCCGAAGCCATTAATCTGGCTATTCAAGAAGAGAAATTCTATAATTATGTACAATCCTCACAATCGAAGGTCCCGGGAGAATCGAGACCTAAGTGCCGTCTATGTGGCAAATCTGGGCACACTGATAGGTCCTGCTATACGAATCGTCACCCTATTCATAATGTCGCTCCTCCTCTAAACGCTGCAAGGTCTTTCCAAACCACCTCGTCACCCCAACCATCTACATCGGGGAACTCGATTATCTGCGCTTATTGCAAATCAGTGGGTCATCATATAACTCAATGCCGTAAAAGGCAATATAATAACGAAAACCGTCAAAGATTTTCAAATCCTCCCTTGAATAAAGTACACAATCTAGACGAAAATGTCGATCAAACCCAAGAGTGCCAAACAGACTCTCAAAGGGATAATTTTTTATACTAAATCGGGTTCCGCGACCCCATCATGTGGAATCCGCCACACAAACAGACACTCTATCGAATAATATGGTTTCAAATTACTCTGATTCTTTTCGCTACCATAATTGCTATGTTGATAAATTACTGACAGACAAAACGAATAATCATGCCTCTTTTCTTCCTTCAAAAACCACTGATTCCCGAGTTACACGACAGGGTAACCAGCCCCAAATAGGAAACTCGTTTATAATAATAATAATAATAAATATTTTATTTGAAAGAAACACGTTTACATAGTAACGAAACAGTTCGTTGCACTGCAAAAGTATAAAACTGTGCTGCAGTGACAACTCCCACCACAAGTCAATGAAGTATATTACAGTGTTATAATTATATAGCACAGGATACATGACATTGCAAACATAATTATTATAAAACACACTGCCTCTAAAAACTACTAAACCTACCAATTCTAGCAAAAATTCAAATTCTACCAAAAATACAATTTCTACCAAACCTACCAAATCTACCAGAGCTACCAAATCTACCAGAGCTACCAAATCTACCAAACCTAATACTACTAAATCATACAACTCCACTAAAAATAGTGAGAAAATTTATAAAATTCATTTTAACGATAAAGTCCACTTACCACATGTCTACGTAAAATCTCAATATTCAAATAATCCGCTGGTTCTCTTGATAGACGCCGGTTCTAGTATTTCTCTAATAAAAAAATCTTCATTAGACACACAGCCTAAACTTACTACAGAAATAATAAAATTCAAAGGTATAGATGAAAATGCCCCATATTCTGAAAGCTTTGGGCACTTTCAATTAGACTTTAAACTAGATAATTCTCAAACAACTATTCGGATCATTAGATGAAGATGACGCCGAAACCTTCTCTGACGCTATCAATGCTGTCCAAGATGATCAAAGACATCTGTCATCTTTAATGAAAGACAACATTCAAGTCATCTCTTCCGCTATCGATACTTTCAATAATACAATTAAAAGATTAAATAATAATGAACAAATATTGAATCAAAACATTGAAAAATTAGATCAAATCTTAGTAACTGTCATGCAAGCCACTAATAAATTAGAGGCTTCTTCTCATTTAACATTAACTTTTAGCGCCTTAGAAAGTTCATTAATAACGTT
Source organism: Dendrolimus pini (assembly GCA_949752895.1). Lineage (NCBI taxonomy): Eukaryota > Metazoa > Arthropoda > Insecta > Lepidoptera > Lasiocampidae > Dendrolimus > Dendrolimus pini. The sequence continues at coordinate 207,504 of OX457138.1, read as the reverse complement.
AAACTTTAACCTCGAAAGTATCATAGACGCTATTCTGTTTGGAAAACAAAATATAGTTCACCCCTCAATCTTATCTCCTATTCAGTTATATAATGAATTGAGTTCTAACCAAAACATTATAGCACAGAATTTTCCAGTATCATTAAGCATAGAAAACATGCACACTCTTCTAGATATTTCATCAGTCTCTAGCTTTCTTAATGGAACTAAATTAGTATTTTTAATAAGAATTCCATTAGTTATTTTACAAGAATATAATCTTTATCACGTTTATGCTCTCCCTACTCCACACGATATAAATAATCCTCATTCCTTCGCTATGATCAATCCATCCACTAGATTTCTAGCTATAACAGATGATAAATTAATGTACTCGACAATAGACTCTATAAGTGAGTGTAAAAGTATAACAAGAGAAAACTATTTATGCAAACTAAGTGATGTGCATTCTACCGCGACAAACCCGATTTGTGAAATGATAATCTTAACTAAACATACAAATAAACTACCAGAACCTTGTGATTATAAAATAATAATTAGTGATATCGATGTTTGGCAAAAACTTAATAATAATAAATGGCTATATGTACAGTCTGATTTAACTAAGTTATCTATTAAATGTAACAATACTCTTACTGATTATGACATTGTTGGAACAGGAATCCTTAAGCTTTCTAAAGGCTGTAGGTTTTTCATAATCTTTTACAGTTTGTTGCTTCTACAGAATATGAATCTAAGTTATATTTACCGTCTCCGAATTTTTATATTATAGAAGATGATTGCTGTTCCAAGAAAAGGATAAAAAATACGCTTCCATATCTAACACCTATTAAACTATCTCACATCGATTTAGATTCTTTGCATTATGTTACACACAGATTAAATCAATTTAGTGATTAAATGGAGAAAATTGAAAACCAACCTTACCATGTTAAATATGGAAACTATTTTAGTGGAATTACAACTTTATTATCGATATGTATTTTAGCCTATATTTTATTTAAAATGTATAAAAAATGTTGTAAAAGATCAAGGCAAGATCAGCCTGGTTGCTGTGTAAAGATATTTAATCATTGTTACGCCAAACCTACTGTACAAACAAGCCTTCAGACTCAGAATAGAGCCTTCGAAATTACTGACAGCTCTAAAGAATCTCCCTCGAGTTTGAGGAGAAATTTACACATGTATTAGATTCTTAAACAAATAAATTTGTTATTTCATAAGTACTAATTTTACTACTTTAAGTTAATCTTGTTATTTCATAGAAATAAGAAAATAAATCTACTATTTCATAAAATTATAATGTTTTACTATTTCTTTGCCAATTCTTAAAAATCAAAATAATGTTTTACTATTTCTTTACCAGATCTTAAAGTCAAAATAATATTACTATATCTTTACCAGATCTTAAAGTCAAAATAATGTTACTATATCTTTGCCAGTTCATATAATAATTCTATTTCTTTACTAGTTCTTAAAATCAAAATAAGTTTACTATTTCTTTACAAAAATAATTTTACTAGTTCTTAATGTTTTTACTATTTCTTAAAATCCAAATAAGTTTACTATTTCTTTACCAATTAAAATTTCCTTCTCTAAGATTAAAATAAACTGTATATTTTCTTTACTAGTTCATAACATTGAAATTGTTTTTACTATTTCTTTACTAGTTTCTAAGATTAAATTGTTTAACTGTTTTTCACTTTTGTATTTATGGTGTCTCAATCTACTCGCATTCTTTCTTTTTTCCAATGCTCCGTCTTAAAGGGGGGAGGTGTTACAGCCCTACTCTCTCTAGGCAATTATTGCAGAGTCGGCAGGCCACTGACATCAATAGGCTAAGCATCGATCAGCAGTAATTGCCTATAAATACTAAATCTTTTGTAAATTTGTCAGAGTCTTCTGGTAATTAGCTAAAGCTATTCAACTACGGAGCTGGTTTCTGCCTGCCGGTTGAATAGCCCTAAACTACATTACCAAACCCGGATCCGGTAGACCTTTTAGGTCCCGTAGATTGAGGCTCCAGTACTGCGTAGTACATAATAAATCTCAGCTCTAGTACTATAGTGTTTTTCTTAAAAACACCCTAAGTATCCGGGACTAACAGCTCACATGTCAATATAATAGAAATGTCATCAGCAAATAAAATACAACTATGTTGAATTATGTCAGGAAGATCATTTATATAAATTAAAAACAATAATGGGCCTAGCACACTGCCCTGCGGGACTCCGTATTTATTTTCCAAGAAATCAGATCTTTCGCTACATATAAGGTTGTTGTTATCAATTTTATTGATGTCAACACATTGTTGGCGGTTTTTAAGATAACTATTTATCCAGCTTAACGCTGGTCCCCTGATGCCATAATTTTCTAATTTCCTTAGTAGCAGTTCATGTGAGACGAAGTCAAAAGCTTTGGACATATCAAAAATAATAACAAGTGTGGGGTGTTTCATGTCGATGTTTACGATGTGCTAAATGAACTAGTGTAACAGCTTTGCAGAGATTTGGGTGAGAAAATACCAAATATTAACTATTTGGGCAGGGTTTCCCCTTTATTGTTCAGCCTCTGATGTGACTATTCACACCGCACAGTAAGCAATGAACGCCGTCTACACGCCACCCCGCCTTTTATACGAAAATGCTACCCTACAAAACAACATTGCATCATTGTTAAAAACATCAATTACATCATAGTGCTGCCAGGATCACAAAAACAATTATAATAATTAGTTACTGATGCACTAAATTATCTACGCGATAATTTAGTGGGCTTATAAAATTAACTAACCGGTAGAAAATGGTATTTTAATTATGAATAATCTGATAAATCGACTAAAAATATTATCTATGACGATTGTCTGTGTGATATTAATGTAAACTATGGTTCTCATGACTGCTGTAGTGGACATGTTGTAACACTAGCATCAGGTGAAATCCGAACACATCTGGCAGTTCTATTATTCAAAACAGAATGCGGATCTTTTTTTTTTTCCTAAAATGCATTTAGGGCAGTTAAATACCCATTTTTGGGTGATTAACTTTGATAGTTTTTTAAAGATGTTTAGCGACACATTTTGCGTTGTGCAAGACGCTAATTGTATTTAAGGGTACTAAATGCGTTTAGTGCTTCTTAAATAAATTTGAGCAACGTTATGCAAGCGGCCCTGAATATTGTAGATAGGATGTTTAGCTCAACGGAAACATAAATAACAACAACTTTGCAAAACGTAGTAATTACAAGCGTTTATTTAACTTGCAATGGATGTACCTATGTATGTATGTAAGTATGTATTTAGGTTCGGGTGGAATCTTACAAGTTCAATTTGACCAACTTCCCGGTTTCCGATTGAGCTGAAATTTTGCACGCATATGTATATCGCGTGACAATGCAATAGTATGGTACCTACCATGGAGCTGATGTGATGATAGAGTCGGAACTAAACAATATAGACCCGTCGTGTTTGGGCTCGTTTTACTTGTCTTGGCTAGCACTGTGCTGCTACATGATATCCAGGATCTCAAAAGCTTGTAATTTAAAAACAACGTTTGTCAAATAAACGTGCATGAATGAAAAGGTTAATAAAAGCGAAATTTGTTTGTCAGGATCGTCGCAAGTGGAGATCTATAGTCTCTGTCTAGCCCCATGGGAAGCAGGTGTGATAATATGTATGTAGAATATTTGAAGTACTTACTTCTCCTCCGTGTTGTATAAGCTTTGGGACATACGGTACGTTGTCTTTTTAATAACATAGTTACAGTTAAATGTACAAACTATACACATTCTTTCCTATACCGAATGTGAAGAGTAAAGAGGAAAGCAATGAAAGAAGCTATCCTTCAACATCGTTGCATTTAAAAGTCAAAACTATCAAGAAATACACTATTACCTGTGTTAATAGTCCTGTTGTGGTGCCGCGGCCACCTCCTGATGGCAGTCGACCAACGCGCCGTCAGCACCGAGTGGTTCCGCAGAGTCAAGGTCCGCGAACGCACTGTCAAAGCACCCTTCCGAATGTTAGTCATCCCCTTGCTTAAACTCAAAGTCGATGTGAGCTGAATGAAGTCCAAAGTTGTGCACAGCTATCAGTGCTTCTCGTAGTAACAAAAAAGGTGTTACAAATGCGTTGCTCTTTAAAAGGATGCTGGAACCTGACCACTAACGCCGGAACAAAACTTAAAGTTGTTATGGCGGCATACTCTAGACCAAGGGTGGTAGCCAATCAGTCGGGCAAATACCCTACCACGTGACTGTGAGTTGTATTCATTCTCCGTTCTTTCGCGGAAAAAAGTTAATGGTTTAAACTCTTTCACTTACAAATTGAAACCATGCAAGAACGGAGAAACAATACAATTTCCTGGTGCCAGGCGGCCTGTCGTAAGAGGCGATAAAACAACCTACAGCTAGGTGGTAGGGTATTTGCCCGTCTGGATGGCTACCATCTCAGGTTCCAATCTCCTTGTAGAGAGCAGCAGTGCATTTGTAGCACTTTTGGGTTACAAGTGTCCATCGGCGACAGTACCCGCTTTTAAATCACTTATATATAAATTTTTTGTCATAGAATATTTTTTCATCTCGAGAAATGATATCATTTCAACGATAAAAGGAATATAGCAAAAAGATGCCGCCGTGATAGTTTTTTCTAACTAGTGAAACTGTATGAGGGTCGATTAAATCAGGACACTTACCGGTCTTCATGGGTAGGTTTCGGAACTGGAGGCAGCATGGAGAGTTCTCTTCGGGGAGGGTGGGCTTCTGGCAGGCGGTGCAAAGACAAACGCGCGTCAGTGGTGGCGGCTCGTGGACTTAAACAAACAGACAGGCGGCTATAAAATATTTATAGGAAAAGTTAAAAAGCCCTGAAAATCTAAAACTACGTTTTTCAAACAGTTTTAAGCGTAAGTATTTATTTCGACGTTTTGGCCACTTTCCAGTAGCCGTGATCACATTGGACTAAATAACTTTAATACTCATTGACACTTGACATCTCTGTGTTTTCCGTGCAAATTGCCACCCGGGCTCGCCCCGAATACCCCGCTAAAGTTGTAAAGTGTTCGGACCAACAACATAAAGTGAAGTCTAAAAAAAAGCGCTGGTCAGTTGTATGTTGTCCGCTGCGAAGACCAGACGTATGCAGCTCCCATAATCCAATCTATCCATGGAAGAATACGTAATTGAAGGTAATGTAAGCGAAACAGCGTGAAAAATCATAGTAGTGTTACAACTTAGGTTCCGCCAATAACAAATTCCACTCCTAATCTGTAAAAACACATTTTGTTACCTGTCGGCATTTGAACTAATTGTAATCTTTTATGATCGTTTTCTTTTGTTTACTTATTTACTGGCATATGTTCCTAGAGAACAGCCCATTGTTCTCGTTTACGGACTTTGCACGTTTTATTGAATTACGATCTTCTGCATTACTAATTATTATATACTATTAGTTTGCATTTGTTGTGTTCGGTTATATTGGTACCTGTGTTATACGTGTTTGTACAGTTCTAATAAACTCTATAATCATTCTATAATGTATTATAAGTTACCTATTTCAATAGGGGGGTAATCCTCTGCTCCTGTAGGCGGAGGTCGTAAGGGTTTCTTCGGAGGTATGTACACCATCTTATATTTGCAACGGCAAATGTTTTCTGAAACAAAAATCCTTGAAACTCACTAAATAATCACTATTCATGACACATCAAAAAACAGTTTTAAATAATAATCCTGATTTAAAGTTTTAGTTGAGATAAAAACATGGAGCATAGTTATCAATCTTGCAACACATATTTATATTAGAAACATCGCGGAATGAAAATGTTCGTCAACTTAAACTCGATGTTTACTTGCACAAGCACAAGAAACAATACTGCCAATATTTTGATAAATGTTATGTTTATAAAATATAGAAATGTGAAAAAAATGCTTGTCAACATAGCAATATTTCCATTCATCAACTATATAACTCTGAAGGAGATTACATATTTATATTATTACTAAAACCCGTTATAACTGAAAGGTAGTTAATTTAGTAACCGGTTGCAAGCCGTGCTCTCATGTCTTTCTATTATTTTATTAATCTCGCACTGCATCGGAGCTTCGTCACTAGCCTTTTTGAACATAATTTCGGTCATCATGTTGTTAACATTGCCCTAATTTTCTTCATTTTTTAGCATTATATAACATTGTAGTTGCTGTTACGTTGGCCCCTAAATTTGTCTGGGCTGTTCTTCTCTGCTCTTCCCATCTTTCGCATTCTAATGGGCATGTGTCCCTATCTACTTTAGTAATCCTGCATAAGTAGTCCTGGAAGCAGCCATGACCGGTTGCTTCTATGTATACACCTACAAATTTTATGTTACATGGTATGATAGTAACGTAAATTCGACATATTGCTTACGAGAAAGTAATTATGATAATTTCTGGTGCTATGTATTTCTAAACACGGCTGGTACATGATGAGCCTTCATGATGAATGGCTCGGGCAACGAAGGTGCCGCGCGAAATGGTAGCGCTCGGGGGCCCCGGCCCGGATGTCCGGTCTCTGATTTATCACTACGACATTTATAAATGTAAGTGTAATTTAAAAATTTAACATGTTTGTGTCATACACATTTGTATTTTTTATGGTAGCTGAAGTTTTAGAAATTCATTTATGTTCTATCTTGTGTTAGAAATAACAAAACATCAACAACTACTTTAATATAGTTATTTAGGTATCTTATAGTAAACTGGAGCTTGTTTAAAGAGCAGGCGTTAATACAGGTTACATTTATATGTTGATGCTATTTGCCCTCAGAATAATAACTCTACAATTTATTCCGATTAGTTATTGTTAAATTTTCGTAAAATAAACACTGGTCTAAATCTTTAATAATAAATAGAACCACGAATACTAAAAATAGTACAGACGCTACTAGTAACGAGGGCGATGCACACTAAATACTCGCAATGTTTTGTCTGTGTTTAGTGACATTGTTTACAAACCATTGTCGACATTCTTAGTACCCGTATCTCTAAATTAATGAAGTTTCATCAAACAATAAAGTTTCAAATGTTTCTCTAAGGCCGCGTTCCACGTGAGGCTCACAGCGACCGCGATGTGGACCATCGTTTTCCCGTTTCACTTGCTTACGAGAGTTACAATCATAAACTCAAGTGGAATGGATTATGGAGCGTTGATGTCATTAACGACGAAATACACAATTGTCGTTGATTGTATGTATGGTTGATTTGCAAATCACGCCTTTGTCAACGTGTCGATAAAGAGAATTAATGCTCTGTGGTCAACGAGCACTTCGATCCACCTCTTGATGTGGGTCGTTGTGAGCGCTACGTGCTTATTCAAATTCAAAATTTTACATTCAAAATAATTTCCCCTGGAAAATACCTTTTCAAGGTCATACATCAAAGTCAAAATTTAAATCTACTTCCTATTCTATATACACCGCTTCGCAACGTGTTGTCCCTGTTCAAAGGAGAAGAAGCGGCAAGAATGTCCCCAGCAACACATCTAGTTTAAAAAGATTTTGTTCATCTTAAAAAAATAGAAAGTCACTAGTGACGTTTTCGCCATGACTAAGGAGCATTTTAGGCGTTGTGAGCCACAAGTGGAATGTAGCCATAGTGACAACTTTTATGTTGTGTGTTGTATGTTACACACAATTGCTACGCCGCGCCGTTTGCTACGAAAACGTGTTACGTACTACGCCACTACAACATCTCATGCTACGTCAGACATGCCAAAACTGTAAGTTTAATTTTATAGTGTGATCAGGATTGACCTTACGTATGTATTAAAGTTGTTATAATTTCTAAAATATGTATAAATCAAGCACTTGTAAATATTTTTCATGGTTTTATTTAAAAAAAAAATGATGACGTCCAAAAATATAATTAATATATTGTTAATTAATAAAGTCTCATCAGATTTACCAAAGCAATATATTATTATGGAATACAGCGATTGAATATCGAGCGGGGGTATGCACTTATGGATTGGAAGAAAACACCAGTTTTTAATTTAAAAGCTTTTATTGACTTACACAGCCGCACGCAGTACCTTTCTGCAGGGTTGCCCCTATACCAACGATGCACAGTCCCGACGATAAGTTGCCACCCCCTCAATACCGTCGCCGATATTGCGCGGACCACCTCCAATATTATCGCGTGTAGCTCGCTTCTGGTTCCTCTCTTGAACTACGCTGCACACCTCCTTCGCGTATCTGTCCACCAAACTTGTCACTAAATTCACCACTTAATTCGTCTCTGTCCTCTATTAACCTTCTCTAATAACTCTTTAGTATCGCACTTGTCGTTTCACCGTCTTGTACAACTTTAAACTCCCCGGTAGGCGCGCCTTACGCTGTTTATATACCCGGAAGAATTTACTAGAACCCCTCTATCTATCTCTGTCTCTTCCTTCCCGAACCTTCTGTTCGGGAACTTTCGTTTATACATCTATCCCTTTCTAACATCTATCTATCTCTTTCTTTCGGTCATCGTCTATCCCTTTCTAACATCTATCTATCTCTTTCTTTCGTTTATCGTCTAACTCTTTCTAAATATATCCGTCCTTGTCTTTTCCTTCCAGAAATTTCTAGCTCTTTCTAAAAGTTCTAAAACTGATTTACGCTGCTGGGCAGTTCCACCCTCGGTCGCCACAATATTATATTAATTCAGCAATCGATGCTCATATACCACAGATCAACCAAATTGAATCACTTTGATTCAAAATCAAGGAGAGGAAGGTATTCAGTAACACTGAATGATTCAAATTTACGTTTATACGCGTCACTGGTTGATTCGTTCACATTGAAAGATGGCAATGAACCATCTAATATTGGGCTAAGTTAAATACATATTTCTTCTTCTTCTGCGAGCGGGCGGTTTGCGCAACTCGAAGACATAGCGCCTATTTTGCGTGCAAGGGTGTATGAGGGCTAACTCCGTTTAGCCCAGCTCCTCCAGGAACTCCACCAGTTGCTTAATGTTGCTGAAGTCTTCTCGGAGGCTACCTGGGGCGTCCAGATACTTCGCCCTGTATTGGGCCACCTCTCTACATTCAAGCAGGAGATGGGCGGCTGTTTCTTTTGCCTCCAGGCATGCTCTGCACGGGGGGCCACCTATATTGAAGTGGTTGCACTAATAACTAGTCTCAGCCGGGACCGACTGAGCCTTAAGATGTTCCTGGAGAAACGCAGGTTTGATCGAGGCATAGCCAGTTTGGCTTGCCTGCAATCCTCCAGGTTGTCCCAAAGTTGTTGATGTAGCGCCCTTGTTCTTTGATTTATGTAATTCCAACTGGTCCAACTGGTTGGCTTTCGAATCCTGTCCTTGCCGGTTAATCTTCCAAAACACACATTTCAATTTAATATTTTATTCATCAGAGTCGATTCCGCAACATCCACCCAAAATTGAAAACTAAGCGATTAAATAAATAACTCGGAACCATCGATAACTCATCCCGCGGAGTAACACATAGATCAAATAAATAACAGCATCGTCAAAGTAATGCCTTCTTTCTTATTTTTATTTAATTGGAAAATAATGACAGCTAAATACTTACAACACAGACAGCTTTTTAAATTAAACGTTTTTAAATATTACTATCCATTCGCTTGTATTACCATCGGTTGTTATTTTTATGTCAAATTTTAATTGACAGTAAGGCAAATGCATTATCTGTAATATAAAACCATATTTTTTAGCTAAATGACGTGTTAGTGATTGCTTTATTAACTTTAATTATAATATATCCCAAAAAAGGGAATGAAAAAATTTCTAACAAAAAGAAACTGACTTGAAATGTAACTAAAACGCAAAAAATAACATCTTCTACAATATCTCGAAGTCGGTGCCAAGTAAAACGTAAAAATGAAACATTGTAACAATGTATATAGTAATGTTTACTTGAGAACCTCTTCCTTTTTCGAAGTCGGTTAAAAGCGGTTTGAATTATTTCAAAATGTGAATTTTAAACGGCTTGTTCGTTTTAATTTTTTCAAGTGAAAATTCTTAAAATAAAAAAGCGACACCTAAAAGAGATTAACATATAAGTCGGTAGGACTAAGTCTGCGAGAGAATGAGATGCGAGCTTTACATTGTGCAGTACAGATTAGAGAGTCAATAAGACCGATGATTAAACATAAGACCAATTTGGACCGAAATAAAACTGATAACAATATTTTTTAATCTAAAACAGTGAGAAATCTAAAGTGTTACTTTTATTATTGTGAACTATAATTTGTTAACGAATTTAGGTGTTTACATCAAATTAGCAAGCGGTGTGTGGCCTTGGCGAAAACTGTCATTAGAGAAGTATACTCTTTGACAGCAGAACCTTAATAGTGTTCAAATTTGTCATTTTAATTAATTATTCTGGTCGAATTTCGACTAAGGGCGACCACAAGTTTTAGTAAACTTGAGAAACAGAATGAATCGTCTATTTTCGGCTTTATAGCGTAATGACGTAGCGTTTTGGACATCAATTAATCTTTCAAATAAATCTGTCCAATCGCAGAGAGTGCACGGGAAATTCCTTTTCAGACGTTTTCCATCCAAACCCAACCCGCGCCGGAAGTAACGTCTGGCGTCAATTGACGCTGGATGCCACTTTCAGCATGAGAGGAAATGCCCTAAGAAAATTTACGACCAGTGTCTATTAGATATTTTGTATAGAAAATTATGATCACGGAAATGGCGGAGTTATGATGCAATATAAAAAATACCTATTCATTTTACATCGCGAGAGTGGTAAGCGCTTATCACCCCTCGTAAACTTTTAACAGCAGCCCGGAGATGTATAACCAATTTTATTCCCAGAGTAGCTGTCTTTCTGGTAATTCCACTCATAATCAAAAGTACTGTAAATCATAATTATCATGTCTCCCATATTTACGTCATTCTATACATTATTACTATGATTATTATATTTAGTTATAGATTTCTGTCTCATTTATATGCCTATTATACTTGCCATTCCAACACACATATACACACACATATATATATATATATATATATATATATATATATATGTCGCAGAACGGCCTCGTTCTCACGACATCATCTTTAGTTATTGCAGGTTTAGTGGGCGTCATCAGGATAAAATGCGAGCATAAAACACAATAGCCACGGTTTATACACTTTTAATTTAGATTTGATCAACATTATTACATAGTTTAGACCGAGCAGCGGGTTCAGGGCACCCGCTCATACTTCCAGCTTCAATACTTTCTTTAAAATACTCCATGGTCCAACTCGACCTGTTGCCACCAACCGAATGCGCCACAAAAACTCCTCAGTCTATCGAAGTAGATACTACTCAAAGTATAGAGGGCGTCTCTGACCCCGCTCCGCCATATGCTCTGCTCCGATTGGTCGTTTATTAAATTACAATATTCATAACTTTTATTAGGTTAGAACGATCTTGAAGTTATAGAAACATTAACAAATCTAATTAAATTACATTAAGAATTTTAGAAGTGATTATAATGTAAACAAATGATATTGTGCGTTATACATCCAGTCAACAATACATCGTCATATCGTCATAGCCATAGCTTCCCTCCGACATATATATATATATATATATATATATATAGGTGATCCAAAAAAAAAAAAAAAATTTTTTTTCCAAACAGGCTCAAAAGTTTCTTTTGGGTGTAAAAAAAATCTGTGAAAAGATGAGCGCATAATATTAATATTAAGATTGTCCTCATCGCATTTTTTAATTCCCATAAGAATAACACAGGAAAATATTTTTTTTGCTTCTTTTGATTTTTGTACCGTTCATACGACTGGTTGAATGATAAATCGCTGTTCCAATCTTTATAGAGAATTGAACGCTCTACAAAAAAGGTCTGATAACATTTTTTGATTTGTCCACGCGTTCAAAAGTTATTCAAGATCAAAGTTCAATTGTTCAAAAATTTGATCGAATTTTATAAATTACACCGAAACTGTTGGTTTCAGTGTCAAATGATGACTTTCACAATCTTTTATAGTTTTTTTACAAAAAAAAATGCCTTAAAGTCATAAAACAACATATGGTTCGTGATTTTTTTCATTTTTACTTCCCAAATTTGTTACTCGCAAAAAACGATCCACAATTATATATATGAGGCCTACGTCCAGCAGTGGACTGCAAATGGCTGACGACGATAAGCATAAAACTTGTTACAGTATTTTCTATACACTACAGTTTTTAATACAAATAGAAGGCTTCTCTGTAATTCCTCAGTCTTTGAGATGCCCCGATTACAAACAGAGCAGATTAATATTCAGAGTGGTCCTGAAGTTCTGAGTCAACAGCCTTATTCACAAACATTACTCTAATTTGAATGAGATCAGTTACCGCAAATAATCTTGCTAATACGTATTAATAAGCTTTCCTCGTGACTTCAGCCTTCAATGTGGCATGTACAATTATATATTTAGCAAAACTTAGTTTACATACGGAGCCGCCAAGGATTTGAATTAGTTTAATCAATTAATTCAATTCATTAATTTTATTATCCGAGCAGAAACGGAGGAAGAATACAATTTCGTGCAGACGAGTGGCCTGTCTTTAGAGGCGACAAAACAACCTACAGCCAGTTGGTAGGATATTTGTGCACCTGGATGGCTACCATCCCTAGTCTAGAGTTGCCGCCATAACACCTTGAGTTGTGTTCCGGCATAAGTGGCCACGTTTCAAGCTCCATTTACATCAGTATCATTTTAAGTGTTACGGATGTCAAAAGCCCGCTGGCCGTTTTCCGTCAAGTGCACCGTCTGCCTGTCTGCTGAACTTATGCAATAAAAATTAATAAAATAAACATTAAACAAATCATTAATTTCATTAATTCGTTTATTTAACTCAATAGTTTGATTAATTAATTTAATCTATAATATTATGTTAGTAAACTGTAATGGCGGCACCATAAAATGGGACCGGAGCACCACCTTTTTAGCTATATCTGTATATCTCATGGATATCAATTAATTTATAGGAATAACAAGTATCTTAACATTACGCTATCACGACTTCACGAAATTGCTATAGTCAAATCATTTTTCTCTAAAAGTCAACTTTAAATTCAGGAGACTGAAAGGTTGCGTCGTTATAACTAAAAATTTGTTACAACCGAAGTCCTTATAAGTGAAATCCACTGTATATATAAAAATCATATAAAATGCTACAGTTACAAACGTATTATCTTGACAATCGAAATGTTTACGATCATTCCGTAGATAGAAAAGTTAACTACTAAAATATAATGGATTTTTTTATGGAAGGTTCAATATTTATGCTAGATCACTATTTAACGAACCGAATACAGTAACACAAACTATTGAAAAAACATTGGATGGGAACAGTGGGATTTTAATAAAACAATACATACCACGGCTGAATCTACAAAATTACACACTTATACTAACTTAATGCTGTAAATGCGACAGCCCTCCTAATTGAAAGAAATGCTTTGAGTTCTTTTAAGAAAGTAGTACAAGGCTCTCGAGATCATCAGCAAATCTGCGACTAATGACACTAATACATGCTCCGCAATTTTGTCACAAATCTTATGGAATGCATTACCAATGAGCATCACAAGTGCAAAGCCACTTACATCTATTAACAAACTCCTCACTATCTAAATTTGTAACAGTAATTTATGTATATGTATTTTTATTTACTATTAATATGTTATGTATATATATATGGTTGTATATATTTTAAACTATTCGCACTGAATACCGACCCATTATTAGAAATATGAAATGATCTCCAGAAGGTTGTTTAGATGAAATCGCTGTTAGCGGTAAGACCGCCGATTGTACTAGTTATAAGATTGTTAACTCATGTGTATTATATTCTTGTGTGCAATAAACAATACTCTATTCTCAATCTGAATGTACATTTTATTTGTTAGTAACGTTTTCACGCCTTAACTATGCAATAGATCGTCGCTAAATTTTCCACACACGTTGTCAGAGGTATAGACACACACAACGACATAGGGTACCTTTCATCCAGGAAAATTACTATTCTATACTATTTAATACGTGCAGGAACGGAGAAAGAACACAATTTCCTGCGGTCGGGCGGCGTTTCCTGAGTGAGAGGCGAAAAAACAACCCACAGCCAGGTGGGTTGTTTCAGGGTCTTCGCCCGTCTGGATAACTAATATCCTTGGTCTAGAGTATGCCGCCATAAAAATCCTGAGTTGTGTTCTGGCATCAGTGAGCAGGTACCAGTCTCCCTTCAGAGAGCAGCAGCGCATCTGTAGCACCTTTGGTGTTGCAAATGTCCATAGGCGATGGTAACCGCTTTCCATCAAGTGGGCCGTCTACCTGTTTGCTGAAATCCTGCAAAAAAAATATGAAAAAATCTAGGTACACCTAAAATAATATCAAAATTCATTGGAGTAATTAAATGAAAACATACATCGTTTTTATGTTTCTTAGAAACAAGCAAATAGAGCCCATAAAATTCCCTCCATATCTCTATATTAAATGTTCCATGTTGTAAGTCCGGCTCATTACGATATCTACTAATATTTACTAACAAATAAAAATAATGGTATATTGTGATTGTATTTAGTAAAACAGTAAACATTTGTACGTTACTGTTTTGTGTCGATATACATATAATAACATTGAAGTTATAAAAAAAAAACTGGAATACACTATATAAGAGACTAGCTGTCCCGGCAGACGTCGTCCTGCCTGAAAAAGCTTCAGCCGATATGCTGACAGCAGCGCCACCTACCGGGTCCAACCGTGAACCAACTCAGAAACCTTCTCTGGCTCATGCACAACAACTTTGCTAAGGATCATCACATGATCAAATGTATAATTTACGATTCTATAAAGGACATACAGACAAATGAATATGCTTCGGTGGATGTGTGGAGTCACGCAAAAGGATCGCGTCAGGAACTCCCGCATCCGCGGCAGCCTTCACGTCCGTGACATAGCAGACAAACTGCAGGAGTGTCGCTTACGCTGGTACGGCCACGTTTTACGGAAACCGGCTAGTTACGTGGGGAACAAATGTCTAGCCATGCCGCCTCCGCCAGGTCCCGGTCGAAGGGGTAGGCCCAAGAAATGCTGGCTTGACGTTGTGAGGGATGACATGCGTACCAACGGTCTCAACACAAGGGATGCCGAAGATCGCGCGAAGTGGAGAAGAAAAAGTAGGAAAGCGGACCCTGGGCGTCGAAGTGATCGCTCCGAACGCAACCGGGATTTAACGCTCGGATGATGATGATGAAAGGACATACAGACAAACAATCATTTTATATACAAGAAGAGAAGATGGAGAATATGATGCAATTTTTCTTAGACTTCTTGTCTGTTTGTTGTAAAACCACGTAAAAAGTACTGGGCCGATTTCGAAGCGGTTTTCGCTGATCGACAGCTAATTAATCTGAGCTATATTTTTATATCGGGAATTCCCGGGGATTTTTTCTGGGAGTGATTGAAAATGGTCATTTTGAAAAAAGCTAATTCCAATGCTATTTTTTCACTAATCGATAGCAAATTTTATATGATAAAAGTCGCGGGCATATCCTAGTACAATAATAAATATACATTACATTCACAAAAATAATTAAATTTAAAATAAAAAATACAGGAATTGTGTTTAACGCATATATCACATATAGCGGCCGGAGAGCGTCAGAGCCACCGAATTAATTTTGTTAAAGAAAAGTAAGGGACCGAATAAGCTGAATAAGATGTTCAAAATCCGTTTTGTATTTTAGGCACGAATCCTCTAAATACTACCCGTGCGCAGAAGGTTTGCCGATAACCTCATGATGTCACGCGGCGATGGTCAGTAGGGTTGACAATAAAGGCTACATAAATAGTTGTTGCAATCAATTTATTATTTTAATTTTTTATTTATACTTTACATAAGTATATAATAATAAGTACCACAATCCAATAATTGTAAGTAATACACTACAATAATAGTAAGTAGTCATCGGCAAACCTTCTACGCGGCGCTAATACGAGTCCGACTCGCACGTGGCCACTTATTTTACTTACTTACTTCATACCTTTTACCTTTTGATCTCGATTAAAATTTTGATTTTGTCAAAAGCTTTGAATAGTTTTACCTTTAATAGTGGCCCGTTTTCCGTCTTCTTGGGCGAATATCTCATCAGGAGACGAAGGCCTCCCCATCCCAGCCTCCCAGGGGTACTCTTCTCTCTGCGATAAATGTGATAACACTGAATTTTTATAAAAAGTGAAACAATATTATTCAAATAATGAAGCAGTCGCTTGTAAAAGTGATTTATTTGGATAGAAATACGCGAGAACATGATTAAGTTGAAATTATGTTATTTATCAGTTTACGTCCACCACTTTGTCTGCTTTCAACAGACTTTATAATATTTTCATTAGCTTTTGCCCATGGCTCCGGTCGCATTAATACATTTTTTTAGACCGGCTGTTATGGGTAGAGGTTAAATAATACTTCAGATATCAGAGAGCAGTATTCTCTGTCGAGTGCTGATGTGAATTGAAGTGAACTCATTTATTTTGAAAACAGTAGCCTTAAGTACAAATATTAACAAGTCGTACTGCTAGTACAATGTATAGCACAGTGTGTAAGCGGGACAGATTATGTGCGAGCGAGATAGCACGGGCGATGCTTACTACAGTGGCCGCGCAAATATTCGTCGTGCAGAAGTCGAGGAAAGAATCCTGGCTTGTGTCTGAAATCGAGACTTCCCTGGAGTTGGCTTCGGAATAGGGTAGACGAAATCCCGTCCTTTTTAACCCCAGAAAGACAAGTCAGCGCGTTCACCGCTAAAAAAAGCTCTATTTTTGTTAGCGGCACAGTTCCAGGGCACTCCCCTCAAGATATTCGACTCTATCGAGATCCTAGTCGTCGACATTTCGAGCGAGGTGCAATTTCGTGGTCATTAGGAGAGCAAAGCGAAAATCGCTTCCAAAAATTTTTGGGGTGTTCAAAAGGGCTAAGCGGCACTTCACTTATTGTCTTTCCCCTTATCCCGATTTAAAACAAGTTAGTATAATCTAATCGAATTTATAGAATAACCGATGTAGCACCATCTGTCGGCCAGGGTAAATGATATTTTGTTCCAGGGAGGCTCTATTTTATATCTAGTGTATTATCTATGCTGAACTGTGTGCACCACTCCCGTCAGGTTTTATACTTAAAGAACGAGATGAAAATGAAGTAATGGAGGTAATTAACCGGTAATGTCACTCACATCAGTATTTTAGCAAACGAAGTGACAAGAATACTGGAGGACGGGAGTTACCGAACACATCAGTATTTCACTAATTAAATCATTTACACTATTTGTAAAAATCATACAATATTAATATTATCAATTACATTTGTAACAACAGTAACTTTTATATTAAGTGTTAAATAGACATTTATTTATATTTAAAGCATTACTTAGTAAATGGTTCTGATACTAGTTTGTTTTTTTCTTATGATATTAAAAACAAATTAGTGATAACGAGTCAACACAAAAAGAACGACGTTAAAATATCAACTTAAATAATCTACAACAAACAACAATCAAAACTATATAAATGATTAAATAAAGACAGAAAAAATAGATATATGGACTTGACATTGGATGTGACATACTTTCAGTCGATAAAAACACTATTACATTAAGAGAGGAGCGTTTTCAAAGACAAAACTTGCCAACAATCCATAAATAGATACTAGGTTAGGAGAATCTTTACATTCAAAGAAAGTAGTCTTTGTTATAATATAATAAATACGACAACAGCTCATGTTCATTGTGTTTGCAAAATTTCGTCTTCGTGCTCTTTATATTACAATGGATTATAGAAGAGGAATACTAAAGAATGGCACTAGCTCAGCAAGAAGACGTAACACGCACTAAGAAACACAGTTGGCGCCAACAGTCTGTAGCCTTATAAATATACTAGCTTCTGCCTGCGACTTCGTCCGCGTGGAATAGTTAGAAAAAAGGTAAGTAAAAAAATCCCCATATTTTGAAACATTCTTAATTGGTGCTCCGCTCCTATTGGTCTTAGTGCGATGATATATAGCCTTCCTCGATATATGGGCCATCTAACATTGAAAGAATTTTTCAAATCAGACATGTAGTTCCTGAGATCAGCGCGTTCAAGCAAACAAAGTCTTCAGCTATTTATATTAGTATAAGATAAATAATCAGCAGGTGAACAGATAGACAGACAGACACATTGTACATCCCCAAATCTACAACGGACTACTCTGGGGCTGATCCCAGACATCCAGGCCATAGTAAATAATGGAGAGAATTCGTTTCCGATATTTACCCTACCAGGATTCGAACCCAGAGCCTCTGCGTTGCAGCGAAGTAAACCAGCAAAGGCTTATCCTAAAACACTAAAAGCTGGTAAAAATAGTAAATGATAATCAAAATTATAACACAGTTTAAAGGGGTCGATTTACTAAGTAAAAGGGTATTTCTCATTAAGATTTGGTGATCATTTATTATATTTGGTTTGGGTTGATAGTAGAGTCGGGTAGGACATAATTTTAAAATGACTTTGTACGAGTAACATGACATTTGTACTAAACCAGTACAATATACCACTTCAAATGAGGCCAGGAGATTTGTATGGTTTGTACCGCCTACATGTACTACACATTTGAAGCGATGAGGCCGGCGAGATAGTGAGCGTCATTCCCTCATTTGTCCCGTACAAAACTTCTAATTCGGAAATGTTCGTTAAGAATCGGATGCGATCGGCCTCGATCACCTCATTTTACTACCAGTCGTTCATGTCATGGTGTCCCTCTATGTCATGTGCATATCCGTAAAGGCGTTATTGTACTGTTGTCCTCGTTCCGTCTTTCCTCATTACATTTGAGACGCGAGTAGTATATTGAGTAGCACGACATATTTGAAGCATAACTTATTTAGATTTGTACCGTATCAGCACAAATGGATTTTGTGCGGGACAAATGTACCGGCTCGTACGTGACCGACGCAACTTTAGCTGGTAGTCAGAATGTTTGTTGCCATTCCTTCTTCAATTATTAGACATACCTACCTAAAACAATGCAATTATTACACAAAGTAGTGCTCAGCGGACTCCGTTTTATTTAATTAAATTTTCTCTTTCTTTGAAATAATCCTTTGTTGAGAGAAAATACTTGTTTATAAATGCGAATATACTTCGACGCAAACAAAGGCATTATGAAATAGCTTCAGGTTTGTCAAAGGAGATCATTTGCTTTGTGGAGTCAATATGACGATATTGCCCGAAGTATCCTTGTGTAATTAAATTAATAGAATATAGAGCTGAGTTATTCCGTGAGTCGTCTAGCTGCAACATTCAGAGTCGCATAATGATCAATGAACTTTAAATAGTGCTGATTGGATTTCTAAACATCGCACATCATGTCACAGTTAGGCCCTATAAAGATGTGGACACACGTGACGATAATTTAAATTTAAACATAGTTTATTATTTTATTACATTGTTACGACCGACAAAGACAAATTCACAACTGCATACCTTTTCTTCATTTTGACTTCTTTTGTTTACTTTATGTTTAAAGTTTGTGATAAAAAACAGCCCATTGTGAGCTGTAATCTTTTACGGCCTATTGTTGTATTGTAATCACTGCCAGGTGTCTCGGATTTTTAAAAAAACAAACTTAAGAAATTCGGTCCACGCGGCCGGGCAGACATATTGCATCTGTGCAGTCTAAAGCAAGGCCCCAATTGAGATATGGGGCATTCGAGCGATAACCACGAGCGAAGCAAGACTTGTGTACATTCGCTAATCTATTTAGTGACGGACTTTGCGCGTGTTATTGAATTACGGAGTGGGTGGTGGGTGGTGTTAGGTCTTATTTTCGTTACGGAATTTCTTGATTCGGTCGCCGCGCTCAAAGTCCGCGATAAAAGCTATGCAATAGCTTAAAAATATCATCAAAATCTATCCCACCGTTAAAGAGGCGTTCAACGGTGCCACCTACTGGGTCCAATCGTGAAATCCCGGGACCCACTTGAACACACACAAAAATAATTCACCTAAATTAGACAAATGAAAATGAGTAGAATCATCGTAGGACTGTACGTCAGGAGTGAAAGAGCTTTCTCCTCACCCCGAAAGGGCTTTTAATAACAAACCAGTTTCTTTTAATATCGTTATGTTTGGACTTAAGGATGAAGAAATATCATCATGTTACATTTATTGCAAATTATCGCTTAATACAACTAGCCTTTCACTTTCGAATGTATTGTGGCGAATGATGGTGGAATCATCTAGTTAGTTTAAGAACTTTTAGAAAAAGCTAGAACATTCTGGAAGGAAACGACAATGACGGATATATTTCAGAAAGGGATAGACGATGAACGAATGTTCTAGAATAGAGAGTTCGGGAAGGAAAAGAAAGAGATAGATAGATGTTTAGAAAGGGACAGATAGTAAATAAAATAATAACGAAATTATGGGTTCTAGAAAAATCTCCCGGGTATATAAGCAGCGTAAGGCGCGCCAACCGGGCAGTTTAGAGTTGAATTCAGTTCAAGACAGTGAACCGTCAAGCGCGATATGAAAGAGTTGGAAGAAAAGTTTAATAGAAGACACTGACGAGTAAAGTGGTGAATTTAGTGGACAGTTACGTGAAGGAGGTGTGTAGCGTAGTTCGAGAGAAGAACCAGAAGCGAGCTACACGCGGTAATATCGGAGGTGGTCTACGCAATATTGGCGACGGTATTGTGAGTGAGACACCTTAACGTCGGGACAGTGCATTGTTAGTGGTGCGTATAGGGGCCACCCTGTGGAGAGGTATCGCGTGCGGATGAGTAAGTGAATAAAAGTGTTTAGTTAAAAACTGGTGTTTTCTTCCAATCCATAAGTGCGTACCCCCGCTCGCACGTAACAGTATTTAGACGGCGAGGTTATTATTACGATTTTAGAACTAAGAGATTTCCTTTCGTTTCAACTAACAATGGCTTGTCTCCTCCACTCCTGTCACTGGCAGTAGTTGAAGATTAATTTTCGGCTCTTATCTCTCTTCTCTCTATAATATTATAAAAATGCCGTGTCTGTATATTGAAGCTATTAAAAAAAATCGAAATATGTGCTGGGACACATATTACAAGTGAAACTTCAACGGACAAGTGGAAAATCTTCAACTGTCAAGTGATAAAATGGATCGCAACAAAATTTTAACTTGAAGTTTTACGGGCAGATTGTTAATGTACTTGTCCAATTTGAAAACCTGCCCGTAAAACTTCAAGTCAAAATTTTGTTGCGATTCATTTTATCACTTGTCAGTTGAAGATTTTCCACTTGTCCGTTGCGATTCGTTTTTCCACTTGTACGTTGCGATTTGTTTTTCCACTTGTCCGTTGCGATTCGTTTTGCCACTTATCCGTTGCCATTCGTTTTTCCACTTGTCCGTTGTGATTCGTTTTTCCACTTGTCCGTTGAAGTTTCACTTGTAATATGTGTTCCAGCACACATTTCGATTTTTCGCAGGTTTACTGTAAATTATGATTTGGTTAGGTTAGGTATATTTTAATAGTGTATAAATACGCTACACACGCACCGACCATTTTTTACGTCAACACTTTTACCGTTCGTTGTCGTTCAGTTTTGTTGTGACTTTCGAAAAACTGAACCGTTGGCAAAGTTTTCTTGTTGTTAATTTGTTTCCTTAACAAACTCTCTATTTATTTATTTATATTTTTTTACATAGACCACAAATAGAGGCAGTAATGCCCAGCCACGTGGAAATCAGAGGTATACATAATAAAACTACGTTTTAACGGTTTTAAGCGCGATAATAAACGTAGTTTTATTATGTATACAATGCGCGAAAACTTAAGAAAATATTAGCAGAGGTATAGTTCGACGCAAACTTAAGTTTGCCTCCATTAATTGCGGCTCGGAACATCGCACTTTCCGATGCGCTGAACGCGATTTTAGGTATTAGAGGGACAAGGTCGTCGGAGGACGAGGTATAACCTCGTTCGCTATCTCGCTCGCTTTCTCGTTTACGGGACTTCTCCGGCGCTCGGCTCACCTGGGCTTCCAATTTAGCGCTTTCGGAGCTAGATATAGCGCTTTTTAGGGCAACCCAGCTCCCAATTTTATTAAACAACTTCCAGCGCAAAGTCTTGCGCTTTTTATAATATGCAAATATCTAATTAATTTTATAATAAATATATATGAATATCTGTACTAATATTATAAAGAGGAAAGATTAGATTGTTTGTTTGCATTGAAGGGGCTCTGAAACTACTGAACCGATTTGAAAAATTCTTTCACTGTTGGCAAGCTTCACTATCCCCAGGTGACATAGCCTATATTATATTTACAAAAATATTAGGGATCCTTAATAAAACTCCAATAATGTAGTCCAAGGTATAAAAAAATACCTAAAATCGCGTGCGCTGCGAAAACTATTGATGATAGAATAAAATAATATACTACGACTTTGCAGAACACATCATTATTTACAAAAAGTGTCGCGACACTATATATCTAACTATTATAGTTATGCCACAATAAGTGATCTTTTATTTTTAAAAATTAATTAAAATGCAGCCGCTAGAAAAGGCTCTTTATTTGTATCTCGGTATTCATCCATATCAAATTAAATTACTTCATATTCAAGACTGGTTCAATACCTTTCTATAACTTTTTGAATTATTCAATTCGGACATCCCATTCGAAAGATATCACGAGTTTAAAACTGTAAGAATTAGACCACGTGACTGTGACGCTTTTTCGTGAGCCAAAAATCGTAGGACCCCCTCTATATAGAAGTTTCACTTCAAAAACAACTGAATTAGACTATAATATAAACGACGGAGAACACGATGCAATTTTTGAAGTGATAACTTCTTATGGGAGGGTTAAACGCTTAGTTACATAACGCGTTACGGCGCCAGTCTGTCTGGCTTACCTTTCTCTCAAACATACGCCAGCGGTAGGTAGCCTAAGTTATCACTTCTGTCGAGCGTCTTGAGACGCACAATTTTTGAAGTGAAACTTCTATATAGAGGGGGTCTTACGATTTTTCGCTCACGAAAAAGTGTCACAGTCACGTGGTCTAATTCTTACATTTTTAAACTTGTGATATCTTTCGAATGGAATGTCCAAATTGAATAACTCAAAAAGTTATATAAAGGTATTGAAGCAGTCTTGAGTATGAAGTAATTTATTTTGATAAGGATTAATACCAAGATACAAATAAAGAACCTTATCTAGCGGCGGCATTTTAATTAAAATTTAAAATAAAAGACCGCTTATTGTGGCATAACTATATATAGTGTTGCGACACTTTTTGTAAATAATGATGTGTTCTGCAAAGTCGTAGTACATTATCTAGTTTTCGCAGCGTACGCGATTTTAGGTATTTTTTTACACCTTGGGTTACATTATTGGAGTTTTAGTAAGGACCCCTAATTTATTTGTAAATATAATATCACCTATGTCACCCGGGAATAGTGTAGCTTGCCAACAGTGAAAGAATTTTTCAAATCGGTTCAGTAGTTTCGGAGCCTCTTCATCAAAACATGAGCAAACGAAATTTTATTGAATTATTTTTTTTGAAATATTTTTCTGTTAACATAATTTGACGTCCGAATGAAGATTGATGACGAAAGATGCGCATTTGATAATGTCCCGTTGTATGTGTATAATTTTATAGTAGACTATGGATGTTTCTTTAGTTCCGGATCGAATTAGGTTTTTTGTTTGATAAAATAAAATATGTTTACATAAAAAATGCATTAAATAAAATGTACCTAACCTAACCAAATCATAAATTTTGCAGTAAACCTGCGAAAAATCGGAATGTGTGCTGGGACACATATTAGAAGTGAAACTTCAACGGACAAGTGGAAAAACGAATCGCAACGGACAAATGGAAAAACGAATGGCAACGGATAAGTGGAAAAATGAATCTCAACGGACAAGTACACACATTTCTATTTTTTTTTTTTTTCTTGTCTGTTTGTTCGGGATTCGCATAAAAACTACTGGGCCGATTTCGCTGCGGTTGTCACTGATCGACAGCTAATGCTTACACTTAAAATCTGCGCTACTTTTTATCCTGGGAATCCCGTGAGAAATTTTCTGGGAATTATTTAAAAATGGCCAGATTAAAAAACAAATCGAATTTCAGTATGATTTTTTTCACTGATCAACAGTAAATTTTAAGTAATAAAATGTGTGAGATTAGAAATAAGAAAGAAAGAAAAGACGTTTATTTAGTAAACACACAACGAGACAGACATGGAATGAATTACACGGTACGGTAATAAGAATTAGAAAGTCTCGCGATGGTACCAAATAGGTGCAGTTCAGCATGTGCCAGGTAACCGGGGATGCCTGACGCTGGTTTTCAACTGCACCCTGGGACGAACGGATGTTGCACTGTTATTTATATGTATATATATATACATATAGTGTGAAGAATAATAAATAAATATAAACTCATTTATTTATTATTATTCACACTATATGTATATATATATATACATTATATTAGCGTATTCCGACACAGTTTTCACTAAAAAGATAGTTTACATTATTTGTTTAAATTCTGCGGTACTTTGTATTTCGGAAATCCAGCGGCAATTTCAAGTGAAGCGTGGACGAAGTTGCGGTCATTTCCATTATATACCATATATATACCTTTGACCCGCTACTTCGGTTGCGTAAATTAATAATAGTCACAGTTTGGGTACTGGGAAAGAGTTAAAAGATAGGAAGGTAAGAAGAGAAGTAAATACGTGTACATTTATTTATAAAAAGAAGCGATTACACACAGTTTCATGCTTTTTATTTTAAAAATGATTGATTTTCATACAAATTTTAGTCCCTTTTTTATATTAATAATTTATATTGGATAATTTATAGTGTAGATTTTGAGGATTAGTTTCTGTGAAGAAATGACAAAATTCAAAGTAATTGGCGGCGCGGTGGCCGTGTCGTCCATCAGCCTATGCGCTTATGATATTATCATACCTGTCATCACGTCTGTCTTTTATATTTTTTAACAAAGAGTTGATTTCAATTAAATTTCATGGGAAATAAAAATGTTTGTACGCATATTGTTGCTCGATTATATTACATATCTATAGACATTATTGTTCTGTTCACTTCTACATTTTCTCTTATGTTTGTTGTATCTGTTTAATGTTTCATCATATACTGTATTACTTTCTATGGGTCGACGCTGAAAATCAGCGCTGTGCTGGAGGCAACTCCAACACAGCTTTATGCTGCATTGCCGACCTCATTTGTACGAAATTTGCTGAACAACAAATCGAATTCAACCATACAAATTGTGAAAATTATGTAAAATATGGTAGTAAGATTAATTATGAAGCAATAATATTGTCCTAAGTGTGGAAAAACACATGAGCTATCCAATTTCCCAAGAAATCGTAAGGTTTAAGTTATTCCTCAGAAGTCGTACCTATCGGCATAAATTTTATTGGGAAACTGTATACAATTTCGCTGTCATAAAGTTTTGTTACAAGTTACCATCTCGAGTGAACGGAGCCTAATGAACCATCAAACATAATTTGGAATAAATAACAAGCCAAGTTTTATTTACAAAAATTTACATATTTGATTGACGATTCCATCACATTTTGATTTCATGAGTTTGAATGTTAAATTTAGACCTTAATCAGTTATATAATAATATCAGCCCGTAAATGTCCCACTGCTGGGCTAGAGCCTCCCATTATTAGGGGGGAAGGGACAGCATACCCGCCACGCTTGTCCAAGGCGGGTTGGCAGGTTTGACACATCGGTTATCTCGATGTGCAGGTTGCATCACGATGTTTTTCTCCGCCGTTATTAGCACGTGGTAATTGTAACAATATGCACATTAGGTCAGAGAACTGACTAAGTGGTGCATGCGTTCTGGCCAGGATTGAAACCGCTCCCTTTGAGTTGGTGACACGTGCGCTAGCCATTACGCTACCACGACTATCTCGATCAGTATTTTGGAAGATTTTGATTAATCAAAGTAACTATGTCAATCATGTTAAGAAAATTTCTGCCACGAGAATTTCTTTTCTTGGCTTTATAAAAGCCTACTATCTGGTTGAGCTGATTTTGATAATAAAGTCAAATTTGATTAAGCTTTATGAACTTAGTTCCATTGCCGTAAACTAAACAGACAAAATATGTAAACGATGTCAAATATTATTCAAGTTTCAAGAATCGTCGTCATGGCGGAATGGCTAGTCATTTTCCCCATGTACTAACCAGCTTCCGAAAAATGTGACCGAACCAGATTAAACGATACAGCTGCGTAACTACACACATTCACCGCAGCTTGTTCATCTCCGTGATACGTAGCTATTGCTTTTTGTCGCTCAAGTACAAGCCTTATTCACTCCCATTATGAAACTTATAATACCCCAAGTAAAATTGAATGGGTCGAATTGTATCACCAAATATCTAAAAACATCTTTATAAGAAAGAATACTATTACTAAAGCCCTAAATAATGGTCGCAATATATATTTTTATAAATAAACAACACAACAAAAGCGCAACAAATATAAGTCCTAAGTAAACTATCTAAAGCTTTTCATTCTGAATAATACAATACGTAATCCTATCCCATATTATAAAAGACCTAACCCCAATGTCGTTCGTAGAAAACAAGTCGGTCACCAGACAGATATTCGTTGGATTTACTTATTTATGCGTGTGTATCTTTTATATTATGGACAACAACGTAAAAACGAATTGGTATTACCATCGGACGAGAGTAGGTATGCTCTAAGGAATAAATATTGTTCAGAGGACAACGTAACTGGTTCGACACTCGGGAATGCCAGTCGGCGTCAACAGTCCTTTCTTGTTTTTAAACATTTCCAACTAAAACTAAATGCGTTGGCTCAGCGACCCAAAATGTGTCTTGACCTCCGAGACGAGAACAAGTAAACTATTTCTGGCCGGTGCAATTTCTTGCCAGTTATGGGCTTGAAGCTCACACAGGTCCCTCCACCGGTACTTGGGGCGACCGACCGAGAGGCCCTCTTCACGCTTCGATCCTCTGCCATCCGTTCCACGTGACCGAACCAACGGTGACATTTTATCTCTCCTATTATGTTAGGCTCGACCAATAGATTGTCAATTTCGACGTTAGTTCGGACAACACCATCCAGCTGCCATCGTCTCTTTGTTGGGCTCAAAATCTTGCGGCGAACCTTTCTTTCAGCCACTAATAGCTGGTTCTCTTCCTTTAGGTAAACGTCCAGACTTCGCAGCCATACACCAGGACAACGGTGTTATAAATCCTGATTTTGCTGCATAGAAACCAGTACACCATTACATGAATTACAACATGAAGGTTCTCGCGTGTAATTTGAGTATTCCTGTACCGTGTTTAAACATTTCCTCAATTAAAAAATTCAATCAACGTCCAGTATTTAAAACATATTTCTTTTAAACTATTATTAACCTTATTAACTCACTACACCTGCACACTTCATCCTTTTATTATAACTCTATTATATAATTATTTGAAATTGTATATTTGGTGAGCAATAAAGTGTTATCGACCTATCAATTATGTATTTAAGGTCCTAATTAGCTGCTTTTCAATTTGATGAAACGGTGTTCTGGCTGGCTTCTTACGGGAGTTTGCTTCCGCGATGTTTTCTGTTTTAACTATAGCGATTAGTTTAACAGATAAAAATAATTCGCCATAACTTCAGCTTTTTATATTAAGTTCTTTGCGAGTTTTTATATATAAAAAAAAATTTTTTATAGCAGGAGTTCAGCAGACAGGCAGACGGCCCACTTGATGGAAAGCGGTTACCAACGCCTCTGGACATTTGCAACACCAAAGGTGCTATAAATGCGCTGCTGATCTCTTAAGGGAGACTGGAACCTGGTCACTAATGTCGGAATGCAACACAAGGTTGTTATGGCGACATACCTAAAGTATGTCGCCATAAAGTATGCCGGGGTGGTAGCCATCCAGTCGGGAAAATTCCCTTCCATCTGGCAAAATACCTATTTTTCAGTTTTTTTAATAGTAAAATTATAAAACATCACTTGGCGATTTTATTACCAATACTTGGGTGTAAAAGACATTAAAAATATTGTTTACTATAACTTTCGGATAAAAAGCTGTTTTGTAATAAAAATAAAATGAAATTTAAATATATTTTTTTGAACTAGTTTTGAAAAATGTCTATTTTATTTAGCAAATTTTGACAGAATATGCTTTTTACAAATTTCTATATTCATAAAGTTTTGCCATTTTTTTAAAGTGGTATGAGTATGAAAAACAGTTCAAGCTATTGAGGTGTTTTCAATTAAGTAATAGTATTTGTTAAGTTCAATAGCTTTATTAAGTTCAATAGCTTTAAAGCTTAGTATAGTACTTTCAACGCAAAACTATTTTCTAAAATATCCGTTCATATATCGTATAATTGAAAATATGGGTTATTTCTGATCAAATTTGTTGTGGTCCGCCAAATGATGCAAATCACCTCTGCAGAGCCCTTAGCGAATGCTGGAATACCACGCACTTGACAGATGTATTATGACTTGACAAAAAGACGTTTCAAATCCGAGCCGTGACTTTGCTAAGCAAATAGTAGTGGTTAGCCATGCGTGTCCCCGGACAACGGCCATCAGGCCAAATCGCATATGTATGCGGATGGTAAATAATTCATAACACCTCCCTCGCCACCACACCTCCCGGGGCACCTCCCGGCTAATGAAGAAATATAGGCCCGAGTCGGCCCACGTGGAGCTACGGGCTTTTACGGGCGATTTGTGCCAGACCGTAGCGGTCACGAGCCGTGCGGTCATATATATTACGATCAAAAATTAAATGCGTCCTTGAAGTTCGTATAAGTCATTGCGCAGAACACTATTGTAGAGTTCACAAGGTGATACGTGTAGAGCTAAAATAAAAAAAACTTTGTTTAAAAAACCCGACTTCAAAAACTAAAAAGTATAAAATAACTTATTTCTAAAGCTATTATTATTAATATATAATATCTTAAACATCTTAAAGTCGGTGCTTAGTAATTTTCAAAATATAGTAATTTTTATGTTTTATTTTGCACAGACTTCAAGATGTTTTAGATAATACATATTAATAATAATAGCTTTAGAAATAAGTTATTTTATACTTTTTAGTCTTTCTAGTCGGTTTTTTTTAAACGAAGTTTTATTTATTTATTTGTTATTTTTTAGTGTCTAGCTATGGGTACGCCTACGAAAGGTGACGCGCGGATGGATTTTTTTCATAAAAAATGTTCATAAAATGAAAACTACTGGGCCAAACTATATCAAATTTTTAGGGGACCAAATGGCAGCTATTCCGCATCGAACGTAAATCGGAAAGTATCACGTAAATCGGATCATAAATCTCGGAGTAATCGAGAAAATTCTAAAATCGAGAAAAAAAGATTCCGACGAATTGAGAGCCTACTCCTTTTTTCTGAAGTCGGTTAAAAAGAGGAGAATGTTACGTGTAACTCGGCCGCTATCCAGGTTCGTATAGTATCTATTTCACGCTTCATACTGTCACGAGAAATGAACCTTGATGCTTGGTTCCACCTACGCAAGATCGAGGAAGTAATTTCTCTCAGACGCATTTAAGTGTTGCACGTACTATAGATCGATATGTAGGCACATTTTATTACAATTTTGGGGTATTTATTTTGTTTTAGAGAATTTTTTAAAACCCTTAAGGTGAAAACACACATCCACACCCACAAACCCACCGCTTGTATATTTCTTAGTGCTGGATTTCTGAGCTAGTAGCAGTGATCAGACACTCTCCTGAAGACGAGTCTGAAAGTTCCAAGATTTGAGGACTGCAAAACGGTCCCCGCTAACTTTTGACTTGCTGTGGGTTACCTGTCTTCCACCACCACCAACAAAATAACAAATTTTGTAATTTAAAGTAGTCACCTTCGTTGATAGACGTCTGCAACGCGTTTAGGATTGGTTAGAAGGGGAGGCATAACCAGAATAACTTTTTTATTGTATGAATTCAGCAGACAGGTAGTCGGCCCACCTGATGGAAAACGGTCACCATCGCTTATGGACACTTGCAACATCAAAGGTGCTACAAATACTAACACAACTCAAGCGGCATACTCTAGTTATATTTGTACCTGTGTTATACGTGTTTGTATAGTTTTAATTAAACATTATGATAATTCCAACGGCATGTTAATTCGAGTCCTGCAACTCGTAACAATATTCTTACTTCGTTCATGTACAGATAAAATATGATATGATAGGGGAATAGGATAAAGGCGATGGGATGGAGAGATCAGACAGAATTTGGATACGCAGGCAGAGCACATGCGCAAGACCCTGACGAGGGTTTGCGACGCGGCGATGCCTCGCGTCTCCAAGCGGCAGCCTCCGTGCAAGCAATCGGTCCACCAGTGGACCGTGTAGCTGAAGCGCAGGGTCGACAGGGAGGAGGGGTTTTTTTAGTGGGTATTGAGGTTGCTCGCCCGTGCGGCATCGCTCTGAGTCTTCCACACTCCTCTGTGTAATCCATCGCGGACGAAGCACAAACAAAGCATACAATTGCTAGTGTTATCGCCCCCGATGGATGCGTGCCGTTTCCTAGTGCCGTCCCAGAGAGTGCGTAAATCGGTTAAGCATTTTTCCTCGCCTTAAAAAAAAAAAAAAAAACTACGGTCTCAGTGCACGCCCGAACCGAGCGTGCAGTGGAGCGGGCCGTGCAGCGTTTCGCAACGTCGCCAACGTGCCCGCTGCCGCCACTATGCACACCCGCTAGCTTTCCCATGTGTTTGATACGAACGCTGCACGCTCGAACAAAGCGGCGCTCAGGCCATACGCTAACCGCTTTATGCCAGTATTCTGTGCTTGATGATCACACCGATCGAGCTGCAGTCCAGATAGCGTTTCCATCATGGCTCTATCAAGTATTAATACACGCCCCACCAGCTCAATCTTGAGACCCTGACCCCTGACACAACTCAGCCCCCACTTGGACGCGTGCACTGCACCATGTAGCATGAATGACTACCATTCAAAATATTCTTGCAGTTTGAAATGCGTGCCTCGCCCGGACCTCACGCTCGCACGGTCTAACTTAAATCACCCTTATTCAGGCCGAAAACACTCGTGCAGAGATTTGTTTCACTTTGTAACTGTTTGAACACAGTACGACAGAAAAGTAACTTAATACAGTATCATAAAACATAGTTGAGAAAATTATGCCATATTTTACCGAGTAATATTATTTTACTGTCCCGTTTTATACACTAAGTTATTCTAACTTAAACTGTTTTGTTTTAGAAACAGCTATAAATTTTACTAATATGTGTATGAAGCCGAACAGACTTTACTGAGGGTTAAATGAGAACGCCCAGTCGTATCCACTTTTGGTCTCTCATACACACTTTTCGAGAGGCGATCTCCTACGCTCGCCTGATCAAGGTGATGTTAGGAGGTCGCGAGAGCACAAAGCCGCTGTCTAGTCACCAGAAGCCAAAGGATCGCCATCGAACGTGTGATCACCGTTATAAGGGAAGGTTCCCACGACTCCCACCCGATTAGAATCTGAGGCAAAGAGGTTTTTCTCGAGGTTCCTACCTCCTCACCGTCTCTAATGGCCAAGAGGAAGAAAATCACCGAACACATACACACACCCAAACGCGCGTGCGCAGATACCCACATATTTACCACACGTAAAGCCCGCTCGCTAACCGTCTTCTAGTGAGCCAGATTTACATACCGATAAAGAAATGCGCACCTGGTTTATTACCCTTCCCGCATTTGGAATTCTTTTGTTTACTTTGTGTTTAAATTAGACAATAGCCTATTGTTATTGTTTTCGACTTTGTTGGTCGTTCGCAGGAGTAATTAACCAGTTATGCAGATTAACTTTTCTCGGAAACCTCAATCCACGCGTTCCTTTTTTGTATTGTATAGTTAGTATAAACAATATCCGAACGGAGTGGTAAGGAGTCAAGCGAGGATTACGATACGAGCAAGACTTACATTCGATAAGCGATATAATGACGGACTTTGCGCGTGTTATTGAATCGTGCAGTTTGTACTAGTAGTGTCTAGTTATATTTGTACCTATAACTCTAACGCACGAAGTCATTCCTTCTCTCCATAGAAACTACAGATGCTGGGTTATTCAGTAAACACATACATAAGTTGCATTTACCACCTAAGATTCGAATATAACTGAACTGAACTGAGTTTCAGCTGCATGAATACAAAGCGTACTGTCATTGCAGTACCGAGTCATAGAAACGCTGGGCGTTGCACCCGATCTATTATGCAGACTAACACGCTCACTGCGGGATATACCTAAATGGTTTTAACAAGAACGGTTTATTACGGTTTAGAAGGTCAAAGGAATACAATAATCATAAACAAAAATTAAAATGAATTATTTGACATAATCAAGTTGGGCGTAGGTTCAACAATGAATAAATGAATGGAATCTCTTTATTGTTCACCATAATCTCAAATCTAGACAATTGATATGGACACATTTGTCAAAGAAGCAAGTGAGGTGGGTAAGAATAAGCCTGAATGGCGCAATGTTGTTCGTGGCTACCCTGCAAGGGACCTGGCTTGAAGTTATGTATGTAATTATAACCATTTTTTGTGTAAAACTAGCTTTTGCTCTCGACTTCGATCGCATTAATGTGGGCACATTTTGTAGCAGAGTAAAATACCGGCCCCTGAGGGATTTCTATAGTACCATACATACATAACTTCACGCCAGGTCCTTTGCGGGGTAGACACGAACAACACAGCGCCATTCAGACTTATTCTTACACACCTCACTTGCTTCTTTGACATTTATAGCTCTTGTCTTGCACGCTCGTCTGTTCTTAAGGCTCCTGACATCACCTTCTGCTAGTACACGATCAATTTGATCATGGAAGGTGTGTCGTGGCCTTCCGCGACTTCTGCATCCATCCACTTTTGCATTGTATATCTGTTTAGTTATTCTTTCCACATGCCCGAACCACCGGAGCATTCCTTTCCTTACCTTCACCCCGACACTCTCTTTCAGACCAACTCTCTTTCTTACTTCGGTATTACGAACGCGGTCCGCGAGCGTCACTCCGCAGATTTTGCGCAGTGCTCGCATCTCGACCGCGTTTACTCTACTTTCATGCTCTCTGTTCCATACCCAACTCTCGCTTCCATACGTGAGCGTAGGTACCAGCACCGCGTTGTGTATGGCAAGCTGGGCCTTCTGGTTGAGGTTCTTAGCGCCTAGAAGTTTACCTACAGCTCCATTCACACTATTCCCCAAATTCACTCTTCTTTCTATAGTAACAAAATACAAAAAATATATATTTGATATCATATGTCAAGGGAAACATAAAATAACAACAATAATTTAACAAAATATACGCAGTAATTTTTGTGTTTTACGTCACACCGAATTTAAGATGTAAAGAAAAAAAAAATTTGTTTTAATTTTTTTTCCGTTTCTGTTTTACGCGTAATTTTTTATTAGGGTTCTTAAAGTAGACTACTAGTGTAAATAACTTAAAGTTAAAACTTAATGCCGTATTACAAAGTTATAGGAAAATTTACCAAATTGTTTGGAAACAACATTTAAAGGTTTGTATTTTACAACGGAACCACATGTCGGAAACAAAGTCATAAAACAAAGCGGCATTTCCTTGTCAATATTAAATGGGCCTTCATCCGTTTTACGGTTCCGAAGTACTTCGGAGGCGGAAGGTGAATACTCGATTCGCTGGCTGTACCTTCGATTGTGTATTCATGGCTTAACACCCCATCGGAATAATTATTTATTAATACGTCTTTTTATGTCCTCAATCGACATTTCTGCTCCATTTGCAGTAATTGAAATTTTTAGATTTTTCATTTTTTGCAGAAATGGTATCTCGAGGCGCTTATCTATACAATAAAACTGGATTTTTTATTGTTTTTTAGATATGTACATTATTTTTACCGCGTTTTTCTTGAAACCGCCATTTTTAAGTAGTGCGTTTGGTATAAGAAGGGCAGATTTAAGATTTACTATTTTGAATATTTACATTAAGATGTGTTACAAATATAGTCAAATTGTTACGTTATTGTAAAACAGTGCTGAAATAATAATTTTAATCAGTTCCTTTTTTAATTGAAACTTCTTTAGAATCGTTGTGATTTGAAACTTGATGAAACGAAAAATCGACACTGAAAAGAGATAAACACATAAATCTTTAGAACTAAGCCTGCAAGATAATGAGATAGCATACATTATATTTAATCATTTAAATATCTCTATATATATATCTCGCATTTTATCCTGATGACGCCCACTAAACCTGCAACTAATAAAGAACATATCACGAGAACGAGGCCTTCTCCGATATATATATATATATATATATATATATATATATATATATATATATATATATATACTGTCAACGGACACTCAAGGCCGAAAGAAAGCGATATCGATTGTCGAAAAATCGATTATCCTGGTAAGGAACGAGATCGACTAATTTTGAAAAAACTTAAACTAAATACGCACACAGGGGTGAAAGTCATTGATTAACGGACTTTCACCCCTCGTAGAACAATGAACTGTTAATAATGAAGCAACATTTCCCATGACTTTGGCAGGTCTAAGTTAATTTCAAACTACAGGCCATAAGAGAAGCGCATACTGTCGGAGTAACTTAGAGCTGTCTTCACGTATGAAGTTCGGGAGATTATTCCCGACCCCGCTCGCTGCCAGCGAACGGGATGTGCTTCTCACCGCCATACAAACACAACACCCTGCAATCATGTTAGCGAACTTTGATCAAACATCTCATGTAATGTGGAGCGAATAACAAACCCAAGTCACGTACAAACGATTGTGGCGAGATGTCAATCCTAATATTGTAAATGCTAATTTGAATACGTGTATAGCAATTTCAAAGACAGACGAAATTTTGCGTACATAAACAGGTAGTGATCTAGTACACATGTGGGGCAGCACATTTGTCCTGTACAAAATAGATTTGTACTGATACGGCTCAACATTTTAATTTTTACTACGTCAAATATTTTGTCCCGCTGAGTATTAACTCACGCGTCAAATGTAAGAGGAAGGACGCAACGAGGACAACAGTACAATAACGCCTCTACGGATATTCACATGACAAAGAGGGACATCATAATATGAACGACTGCTTGTAAAACGAGGTGACCGAGGCCGAATACATCCGATTCTTAACGAACATTTCCGATCTAGAAGTTTTGTTCGGGACAAATGAGGGAATGACGCTCACCGCCGCACCGGCCTCATCACTTGAAATGTAGTATCGCGGTACAAACCATACAAACTCGTCGCCTCTTTTGAAGTGATACGTTGTACTGGTTCAGTACAAAATGTGATGTTTCTCTTACAAACTCATTTTAAAATCATGTCCTACCCAACTAAGTAAACTAGTGGTCGCCCAGTGGTCGAAATTAGACCATAATATATATGCATGTGTGTATTAAATGCATGGTAGTGTGTATAATGTTTTTTTCATTCATTTTATGCGTAATTAAAGAAAAACTATCATTCTACACTCCTTCTCTATATAATTGATAGAAACTTCATATAACTTATGTCAAATTTTAACCCATATTAATAGGGCAAATAAACGATTAGTGAGATATAAGAACTGGCCATAAATCAAGTACGCCTTTAATGTCTCCACCCTTAGTAATTTCTAAGACACGATCAGCTGTTACAAACAGAGAGATAGATAAACATCATAGCGAGACAATGAGGGTTCCTATTTATAACTTCTAAAGTAATAAGTGGTGATACTTTCGTAGTAAAAAAACATTCAAATAGCTCCTCGTAAACAAATAACGGCTCATTGAATATCCACATCAGGATGAAACTAATTTGATACCGCCCTACCTCTCCCGCTCGAATTGAATTACGCTAGTGCTCAGAAAAATTCGCCTCATTTGTACGAATAGCTCACGCGTGTGTTTCTGTAGCTTTAGTATGTGTAAAAGTTCGTGAATTGACGCCAGCATTCTTACTATCATTTGTTTTACTACTGGTTAAACTTTCACATAAACTCTATATATCGCAACTCTTAGGACCGACGTGAAATGTTTCGTCCGATGAGTGAGAGTACCGGTGGCCGCTCCCCATCCAATTTCATCTTCCCTATATAGTCCTTTCTTACATTCGCCTGTCCTACCTCTCTAGCCTCTTCCATCTTTTAAAAAAAAAAATACTTCTGTCCTGTCTTCAAGGCTAGCAAAGCGATGATTTTGATCCTGGCGTTGCATTTTCGCAATAAAAATACAAAAGATTTCATTTTGCTACCAATGGTGGTAAAACAAAAGTTAGTGAGATATGCAAATCTGCCTTAGAAATATAAGTAGTTTGTTTTTTTTTACGCTACATGCACGTTTGTGCATAATCTCGGACCAGAAGTTCCAAGTACCGACGCCAGACCGGACCCACTAAGCCTTCCAGCGTCTCACCGCATTAGAACGAGGCCCTACGGGACCAAAATCATTGGTATGACTGCCGTGAGACCTCGATGCAAACCGACAAGGAGGGGTGTCCCTGGGACCGGGACATCACTGCACTGGGTGTTACATGCCGGGAGGATATACCGACCCCCCCAGTTCCACTGCGCTCGTGGGAGGAAACAGACGGACGGGCGCAGATCCGCCTGCCCATTTTCCTTCCATATTCTTTTTGCGGCCTCCCTCTGAGACATAACATTATTGAAGAGAGAGGCCAGCCTTAACCAATTCCAGTCGCTGCGCAGCATCTGATCGATTACCGATGACATCAGATCATGTCGCTGGGGTCCCCATGCGGCACATTCTTCCAGCGCATGGCGCACCGTATTCGTGGTTGTAGTGGAACACTTACAAGCCACTAGATGGCGCTGTGCAATAATTGAGGTCGCAAACGTTTCCCTTAACGTACAAAGAATATATACAAATTTTTTAACAATAATAGACGGGCTTAGGCCTGCAAGGAACACTACACTCACTCGCTGGAAGATCTTTCTTCCTTCAAGACGGAGGAGCATTGAATCTCGCTCCTCCTTCACCCTATACGGGACACGGGGGCACTCCCTTGATGGCAAACCGGGATCGGCTCTTACCTCGCAGTCTGGTACAGATACTTACCGAAGCAACCATGCCTGGTAAGTATCCCCAGCATTCTGAAGCGCTATTACTAATAAAGCTAATAAAGAAATTAGCAGATTTTCCACGATAAAAACTCCTATTATGTATGTTTATAGCTCTGCATGTTTTATAGACTGGATTACTGAAATAAGAGCGCTACTTACTTGTGTCCTTCGCATGACGACAAATGAATCAGTCTTGAAATGGTCCCCGATTGGTATTTCACAGGTTATCTCCAAACCCTAGTAACAAAAAATAAAATAAAGTTAGAAATTTTCTAAACGTTCGTGGAACCGGTTTACGAATTATTATTCTATTATCAACTGGTTATATATTTTTTCGAGCAATTTAATCTCTGGTAAACCCATCAATACAACCTTTTCAAAATATTTTTATTGCCTTAAGCGTGTAAACGGACGGATGGCCTACGTGATTTGAAGTAGTTATCGTCTCCTATGGACGTTAGCAACAAGAGAAATGAGGCCAACGCGTCGCCAGCCTTTGGAATGAGATAATGAGGACAGTACAGAAGAGATGGGTTAAGATTGAGGGATGAGACAGCAGGGAGGCGGCCGGGGTTAGTGGGCCACCGAAATGTTTACTAATTGGAACCTCTATAAAATCGTTATGTCCTGTAATAGTTGCAACAACTTATAAGGGTTTTTAGTAATGAAAGAACAGCAACTGCTCACTAAACTTATAATCCAACAATTTTACAGTATATACAACTTAGTAAATTGGTACAACCGATAGCGGATTGAAATCATTGATAAACTATTTTAATTAAAAGGGTTATGAATGACAAGAATTTACTACATTATTGTTTGGAAATTTTAGTTAATATTTTATATAAGATATTATATTTGAAGTTTTACATGTAATAAAATAAGTCGAACACAGTAAAAATCTATCGCGTCTGCCTATATGAAAATAAAATGTAGTCAATACCGTCTATAAACAATTGAGAGATTTTGAATTATAATCTACACAATTACCACATCATACTAGGATTTTTTTTTAACTATACGGTCTCAAGTTTCATACCCTTTTTTAAAGCTTTATTTCTAGATTTAATTTTTAAAATTTAGCACTCTTATTATTGTAGTTCTTGTGTGTGACATTAATTAATTTGTGTTCAAGTGTATGTATCCTAAGAGCGACTTATTATATTAATTTATCTTAATTTTTACACGCTTTATATTAGCTTCACTTGTATGTCAGTCAGTATGTCTGTAACCGACCCCTAAATTTGACCGACTTCCCGTTTTCCGATTGAGCTGAAATTTTGCACGTATGTGTATATCGCGTGACAATGCAATAATATGGTACCATGGAGCTGATCTGATGATGGAGTCGGAAGGTGGCCATAGGAACTCCTGTACTAAACAAGATAGACCCTTCGTGTTTGGGCCCGTATGTTTATATCGCGTGACAATGCAATAATATGGTACCATGGAGCTGATCTGATGATGGAGTCGGAAGGTGGCCATAGGAACTCCTGTACTAAACAAGATAGACCCGTCGTGTTTGGGCTCGTTTTACTTGTCTTGGCTAGCACTCTGCTGCTACATGATATGCAGGATCTCAAAAGCTTGTATTTAAAAACATTTAAACAAAAATCAACTAAAAAATGAAAAATAAATAATAGTTTAAAAAAACTAAAAAAAACACGCTTTTATAAAAAATCCAACTAAAAAAACAAAAAATAAAATTTAATATAATATAAAAAAGCGTGGGGTGTATTCAAAGCGCTTTTTAAGATATTATATTATTAATTGAATACACCCCACGCTTTTTTATATTATATTAAATTTTATTTTTTGTTTTTTTAGTTGGATTTTTTATAAAAGCGTGTTTTTTTTAGTTTTTAATACTAAACTTATACCAGTGTAGAGTGTATCTGTTACATGCTGGTGTTGTGAGGAAGTGCATGTGCAGTTAGTGCCTTATGTCTATGCTTATATATTATCCTATCTAGTGCCATGTGTGTTGTTTTTTCCTTTCTGTGTCTGGGTTATTAATTTTTAGGCTCTTTGTGTGTCTTGGTTTGGTTGTGAAATGTGCGTGTAATGCAATGCGGTGATAGTGCGCCTTGGTTTGGTTGGTTGGTTTGAGGAATAAATATTGGTACATAACATTATGGTAGAGAACTACTCCATACTAAACAGGCGCTAATCACCGATTATTATTATTCAATTAAGGAAATGAC
Source organism: Dendrolimus pini (assembly GCA_949752895.1). Taxonomy (NCBI): domain Eukaryota; kingdom Metazoa; phylum Arthropoda; class Insecta; order Lepidoptera; family Lasiocampidae; genus Dendrolimus; species Dendrolimus pini. The sequence goes on along the minus strand of OX457138.1, from coordinate 168,141 downwards.
CAATTGTATCGTTTAGAAATAAACGGGGAACTTAACATAATTCATTAATAACCTTAAAAAGAAACATTTGTCCATCTATCTTTGCATGTCATCGTATTTCTTTTACAAAATATTCAAGCCAATCTGCTGTTTTTCGAGTGTTGCCGACGCAAACATACGGAAGCTGGTGTTGATGTATAAAGATTACAGGGACGCAAATAAAGCCGTTTCGCACTTAACATTTGAGTTGCGCCCTGCCACCCCCATCATCCATCACCATCCCTCAGCCGCCGACACGTGCGAGTGTCGCGACGTCTCACAAGCGAACTCCTCGCTGATGGGCTCTTTACACAAATTAAGATAAAGAACATCATCATTTTGCTTTTTATATACTTTCGACGTCTTTACATCCCTTTTAGGAGTTTACACCTAAGACATGGAAATTTTATAAGTGAAATAATACTGTTACATGCCGTCAAAGATGAACACACAGCTGCCTGTCGTAAAGTGCAGTTTATTGCCTTCCCGGATTTAGGAAATCTTTTCTTTACTTTGTCTTTATAATTTGTAATTAAGAAAAACATGCTATTGTTTTTCTATTTGTATTATGGCCGTCATTAGTGTCGAACTAATCCTTATTGTTATTGTTTTCGACTTTGTTGGCCGTTCACAGGTGTGCAAATTACATTTTCTTCGAAGAACCCAGCTCACGCAATCGATTGTGTATTGTACAGTTTACTACAAAACAATGCCCGAACGGAGGTATCGGATCGAGTTGAGCGAGCAAACTATACGAGTAAGACGTACATTCGACAAGCGATATAGTGACGGACTTTGCGCGTGTTATTGAATCATGTAGTTTGTACTGGTCGTATCGAGTTATATTTGTACCTGTTGTTGTACAGTTTTATACGTGTTTGTACAGTTCTAATAAACTCTATAGTAATTCCAACGGCATTTTAATTCAAATCCTGTGTAGCTCGTAACAATACAATATAATATACCTACATATATATGTCGCAGAACGGCCTCGTTCTCACGACATCTTTAGTTATTGTAGGTTTAGTGGGCGTCATCAGGATGAAATGCGAGCATAAAACACAATAGCCACGGTTTATACACTTTTAATTTAGATTTGATCAACATTATGACATAGTTTAGACCGAGCAGCGGGTTCAGGGCACCCGCTCATACTTCTAACTTAAAACACTTTCTTTAAAATACTCTAAGGTCTAACTCGACCTGCTGCCATCAACTCAATGTGCCACAAAAACTCCTCAGTCTACCGAAGTAGATACTACTCAAAGTATAGAGGGCGTCTGACCCCGCTCTGCCATAAGCTCTGCTCTGATTGGTCGTTTATTAAATTACAATATTCATAACTTTTATTAGGTTAGAACGAACTTTAAGTTATAGAAACGTTTAACAAATAGAATTAAATTAAATTAAGAATTTTAGAAGTAATTAAAATGTAAACAAATGATATTGTGCGTTATACATCCAGTCAACAATACGTCATATCGTCATAGTCATAGCTTCCCTCCGACATATATATATATATATATATATATATATATATACAGAGATATAAAATTTTACAAACAATTATGTTTTGGGGCCCCGATCGCAATTTTAGTGTTATTGCTTTGGTTACGTTTTCTTCATTGTATAAATTAAGAGTAAATGTTGTGAAGCTATAGCGTTAACAACAAACCTTTTACTAAAGTAAAGACACTATTTAAATAACAAAAGAAAATAGAAATTCACGTTCGTGTGCAATTCAGTCTTCTGTTAAGCGAAATTTCCACCGGAATTAATTTCCTATTAACATCTCCCAAAATACTAGTCTCAACGTAAACAATTAAGCCAGTATCCCGCGGGGCTGGGGCGGAACAATGACGTAATATTCACTTCAAGTCCCATTGGAACAATTAACTGCCATTGTTGTGCCTCAAGACTCTGGTAACTGAACACTGCGACAGCCATTGTATTGTCTGAAACAGGGGATTCCTCTATCTATATTCTAAAAATGTCGTGTTTGTATATTGAAGTTATTAAAAAAAAAACAACTGGAATCGGCTTCATAAACGATGGAGAAATGATGCAATGTTTTTTTAGATTTTTTGTCTGTTTATTCGGGATTCACGTAAAAAATACTGATCGACAGTAAATTCTTAGACTTACAATCTGCGCTACTTTTTACTCCAGGTATCCCGTGGGAATGATTTAAAATTGCAATTTAATCGATAGCAAGTTGAATGGAATAAAATGTAATATTTTTATATCCCGAGAACCCCGCAGGAACTTTAAGTGAGACGTGTACAAAGTCGCAGGATTATCCTAGTAGGATAAATAAGACTTACAAATTAGCAATATTGCGTGCTTGCTTAATTAAAAATAATGGTTTTACTAGGATATGCCCGTGACTTCGTCCACGCCTGATTTGAAATTCATTGACTTGAAAAGGGGCATAAAGTCCCGGGATTCCCGCTTCACAAAGTACCGCTGCATTAATAAAGAATGTAAGCTACATTTTAGTGAAAATTGTGTCGGAATAAGCTATTTTTTATCCACCAGAACAACTCTAAAACGCTCCCGGAAAAATTCCCGAGTGATACCCGGGAAGAAAGACACACATCACTCGCACCAATTTTTGGAAGTGGAGCAGCGGGATGATTGTGTAGAAAATCACTTTTTCCACAATATGTTACCTTACTTCGGTTTGTAACAATTTCTTTTAATTATTGATAAACTTTAAATGAACAATCAGTAATTTCGTTTATAATTTACTGTTATTAAAATGTCATTAATAATAATGAATATGTTTCCGGTGAACCAGCCCCTCCCGCATTCGTAGTTCTTTTGTTTACTTCGTATTTAAAATTTGCAATTAGACAATAGCCTATTGTTATTGTTTTCAATTGTTATTCAATTCAATTTTTGTTGGCCGTTCGCAGGAATGATTAGCCAGGTGTGCAAATTAATGTTTCGCGGTTACCTCAGTTCACGCGATACATTTCTTGTACTGTATAGTTAGTATAAAACAATGCCCGAACGGAGGGGTGGGCCGTCAAGCGAGGATTACGATACTAGCAAGACGTAGATTCGACAAGTGACATAGTGACGGACTTTGCGCATGCTATTGAATCGTGCAGTTTGTAGTGGCTGTGTCCAGTTATATTTGTACCTGTTTTATACGTGTTTGTACAGTTCTAATCAATTCTATAGAAGTTCCAACGGCATTTTAATTTGAGTCCTGCGTACCTCGGAACAGTATAAAACCTGGCGGGAGTAGCGCAAACAATTCAGTGTACTTGTGCGACAGTCAAGTCCGAGGACGATAAGCTCTGTGTCAATCGGAAGAGTAATACATTCAAGTGATTTATTGATTGATATTCTATTTCTTCTCTTTTATGTTGTTTACATAAAACGGCGCTTTGTAACCGTCTATATCCGCCCCTCGTCGTATCGAGAGCTCTTGCCTACAGCTAACAAGGTATCTTTCTACATAAACAATGTCATCGAGTTTCAATTGTTCGCATTACTTATTCGGAACCTTTATATTGTCCATTTCTCAAAAGAAGTGAATAGTACTTTAGTATATCCTTTGTACGGTAAGTACTTGTGATCCGTGTTTTAATAGGTAATGAGAGTTTAATAATAATAAGCCAAGTGCGCGCGTCCCTTACATAGAAAATGGTCTCAAGGGTGACAAATACCTACTTTAAATTAACTAAAACATAATCTACTATAAGAAAGAAAACATTTGTATTGTATTTTTTTTAATTATTCTCCTTCATTCTGAGAAACATGATATGTCAGAGTTATTAATTTCAATTCATTCCTTTCTTCATTTTAATTCTCACATCTATTATAACTTGCCAGATGGTAGGGCATTTGCCCGACTAGATGGCTACCACCACCCCTGGTCTAAAGTATGTCGCCACAACAACCTTGAGTTGTGTTCCGGCATTAGGGACCCGGTTCCAGTCTCCCTTAAGAGAGCAGCAGCGCATTTGTAGCACCTTTGGTGTTGCAAATGTCCATAGGCGATGGTAACCGCTTTCCATCAAGTGGGCCATCTGCCTGTCTGCTGAACTCAAGCAATAAATAAAAACTTGTTCTTATTCTCTATTACATAATTATTGTTATTTACTATTACATTAACTGATATATTTTAAATGTTTTAACTTATTTACTAATACAAAATGTATGTAACTATTTCTCTACTTTACATTTTCCTTTCTTCTTCTCAAAAAATTTTTCATTTGTTAAAATAACTCCGGAACTCTAAAGAAAATTACCATCTCGGCGTTAATGTAAAACGGCGAGGCAGTCGAGTTTAACTCGGTTAAACTTCGTGGATAACTCTAGATACTCTTAGTTAAGGACGCTCTGTGGATGAAGGTGGAAATGCAAGTAGTTTGTAATTAGCCCACCGAAGGCTAAAAGGATTCAATAAACAATAATGTCTAACTATTTAAACCTGGGAAACGAACTAGAATACGTCCAAAATGATTTAGTGTATGATAGATTATGAGCACGGATGTTTGGTACTGTTTTACACAAAAACTACTTAACGGATTTTAATGAAACTTTACTGTTATATATCTGAACAACAGATAGTCTACAATAATACGTATGGACTGATGATAAAGACGATGAGGATGACCTAAACGTTAGAAGACGTGTGAGCATCCCAGTGACTCTCCCCGAATCTCTGAAACGGCTGGATCGATTTTGACGGGACTTTCACTGGCACATGTGTACCTTAAAAATTAGGGTTCCGCGAAAAATATCCCTGCGGACGAAGTCACGAAGTCAGATAAAATTGAATAAACGATAATTATTCGCTTCTTGATACGGATTCCGCTGTGTTCGGTTGACACAAACACTTAAGTCGGGTTTTTTATGTGAATCCCATAATGTACGCGGTTCGTACGAATTATTTGGTTCAAATTAAAGCTGGAATGACAAATAATCTATAATATCATAAAATTCTAAACATGCCATGTCTGTACATTGAAGTTATTAAAAAAAACAACTGGAATAGACTATCTAAACGATGGAGAACACAATGCAATTATCTTTAAATTTCTTGCCTATTTGTTGGGGATTCACGTAAAAACTACTGGGCCGATTTGGATGCGGTTTTCGCTGATAGACAGCTAATTCTTAGACTTAAACTCTGCAGTACTTCGTACCCTGGGAATCACGCGGGATTTTTTATAGGAAGTATTAAGTGACCAGTTAAAAAAAAAGAACTAAGATGTGATTTTTTACTCATCGATATCAAAAATGTAATAAAATATGTGATAATGTTTCTTACGAGAATTTTCTTGTGGTCGATTTGTAGCAGTTTGGGTGCGTAAAAATGTGCTTATTCCGACATAATTTTCACTAAAATGATAGGTCGCGGATGACAGCCAAAGTAATAATAATAATCTGAAATATCATCAAAGTTTATTACACTAGAATTATTACAATTACAATATTAAATATAGCACAATAATACACAGAAATATTAAGACAACTCCAAGAGTTGTCTCCATGCTTGTCAGGTGTCGAAAAGCAATTTGCCCTTAAAGAATACTGCCATTATCCAACAGTAATTATCGACCACAACATACTATAGGCCTCTTGCCCAACAGAGCTTTTGCTCTGTTCTCGCTCTCGCTCGCTCTGTCGTGTAGACTGTTTGAAGACTAGTTGTAGAGATTGTAGACTAAACTCCCTCTGCCCGAACACGGAGTATTTATAAGATCCTCGTAGTGCGTATGCAGCGACAACATCCTGTAATACTTTGGCGCCACTTCAATTCCGTCATAACACCAACTTCCGCCATCCGTATAATCTCCAACTTCCGGTTACTCCATTTTAGATAACCGTTGGCTTGATAATAAATTATTCTTCGTTGACATCCGGTTATACGACTTCCGATTACTACATTAATGAATACTCTACCCGGTTATTGACTACTTTCGTCATATGGTTACTTTACAATAATAAATACGATTCTAACACGGGCACATCCTACTTACAAAATAAAAGTAAATTAAAATTTTATTTTATCCAATTTCAAAATAAGCTACCTGGTATTTTTTCAAATTTCGTCTAGTAACGCTTTCTTTGTAAGGGTGCGATTTTAGGAAGAAATTAGTTCACGGTACCCTGTGAGGCGTCCGTACTCAGGCCCTTATGCCTCGACGTGTCACAGTGACATCAGCACAATGTAATAATGATAGAGAGGGGCAAAATAACGCTCACCGCGACAGCGGCGTCCACGAGGAGGTACAGCGGCCGGCGCGCGTTCGCCACCTGCGCGCGGTACACGAAAGCGCGCCGTCCGCACACCTTGCGCGCTTCCACTACAACCTGTAATGGAAATTCTATATTTAACTAGCTGTCCCGGTAGACGTCGTCCTGTCCGGAAAAGCTTCAAACGATATGCCGACATCAGCGCCACCTATCGGGTCCAATTGTGAACCAACTCGGAAGCCTTCTTTGGATGATCAAATGTATAGTTTATGATTCTATAAAGGACATACAGACAAACATTCATTTTTATATATAAGAAGAAGAAAAGAAGATTTGATTAGCCATCAGTTCCATTTCACTTTTTTCTACGTCAGGCTAGAATTTGCTTAGTAGTAGTAGCCTTCTGCTAGTAAGGCTCGCCGGGCTCAACACGGGCTTATTTTTCATTACCGCTCCGATCCTGTCGGTCCTAGCGTGATATTATATAACCTTTAACATTTCTCAGTAAATAGGCTTTCCAGCACAGAATTTTCAAAATCAGTTCAGTAACATACATACATACATAACTTTACGGCAGGTACCTTGCGAGGTAGGCACGAACAACAGAGCGCCATTCAGGCTTATTCTTACACACCTCACTTGCTTCTTTGACATTCATAGCTCTTGTCATGCACGCTCGTCTATTCTTAAGGCTCCTGACATCACCTTCTGCTAATACACGATCAATTTGATCATGGAAGGTGTGTCGTGGCCTTCCGCGACTTCTGCATCCATCCACTTTTTCATTGTATATCTGTTTAGCCATTCTTTCACCATACATTCGTTCCACATGCCTCTTTCTTACTTCGGTATTACAAACGCGGTCCGCGAGCGTCACTCCGCAGATTTTGCGCAGTGCTCGCATCTCACCCGCGTTTACTCTACTTTCATGCTCTATCTCTCTCTTCCAAACCCAACTCTCTCTTCCAAACGTATTAATTCAGTAACAAACACGCAAACTCTATCTCTTTATAATATAGATTATCAAATAATAAAGAAGAGCCTGTTTGTCATTCATTTACATGTTGAGGTTCATTTTGCTAGAGAAATGTGTATATTACAATATTTTACAATTTTATAAGGAAATTTAGTTGCGTGAACAAAATATCGTTTTTATTCCATACTATATTTTTCGAATATTGGCGGTCGGCCATGGAATATGAATGTTCGTCATGGTAAATATATTGATAATGCGCGTACACATCGGAGCGAGCGCACTGTTTCAGCCTGGCTGGATCGGTGTGTACCTTTCTTGGTTAATCGTGCGGTGACGGGCATTATAAAATTTCTTACAGGTCCGCAACGCGTTAGCAACAACCCTTATATTACAAACTTCCAAAAAACAATTATCTACTACAAACCAAATGATTAAAGGAGATTTTTATTTTGAAACTTTAATACACCAATATGAGGTAATTGTATCTATTAGTGCACTTAAAACTAGGGGCAGCTACCATACATATAACTAAAAGATTAACACTTTCTCAGTGTGCATAGTCGTACAATATGCGTGTCGTTATTTTTTTTTTTGAAAAATCACGTATGATGTTTCTGGTGAATTTTGCATTTAAGTAAATGGGTGATGAGATTTTTGCTAAACAAACCTTAATCCAATTTCATGAAGCGATTACGCTTATATTGATTACAGCATTATTTACCTATCATATATAATGAATATTTATTTTATCGGTATCCCCCAAATATTTGCTTGAATTCTATGAGTTTATATTTATTTATTATTATTCACACTATATGTATATATACATATAAATAACAGTGCAACATCCGTTCGTCCTAGGGTGCAGTTGAAAACCAGCGTCAGGCATCCGCGGTTGCCTGGCACATGCTGAACTGCACCTATTTGGTACCATCGCGAGACTTTCTAATTCTTATTACCGTACCGTGTAATTCATTCCATCTCTGTCTCGTTGTGTGTTTACTAAATAAACGTCTTTTCTTTCTTTTCTTTCTTTCTTTTTCTTACCCTTATTTCCACTTCGCCATAACCCTTAACGTTGAAGTGACTTGGTAGAAACATGACGTGCAGAAAATCCTTGCTTTCTGAAATGGAAATTTAGTTCGCCATATCATAATAGTTATACGAAGTTTATAGATACTGTTTAAAAAGCTTTAGATATGTTTTACTCTGTTAAGACTATTTTAACTAGCCTATAAACCTCATATAACTATTATGGATTAGAGAAATTCTAATTAACTCCTCCGAATGTAGACAGTACTCGGCAGATAAACAGACATCATTCCAATAATCAAGTTCTACTTCTATGCAGCTAACCCATAAATAAATACAATGTATGTAAAACAAACCTATCGGTGTATCCCAGTGTACGCTGGTTGGCAACGGCGTGAGGTTGGTGAACCTCAGCCGGTAGCACGTCCTCCTGCCCAGGGCCAGGGCGCCCGGCGGCCGCAGCGTGGCCGCGCCCCGCGCGCCCCCCACCGCCCCCCGCTCCAACGTGCAGCCGTCTGCTGGAGCTAAGGTAACAGTAAAAGATACTATTCGTCAAGTATCCAGTCGAGTGACAAGGCAATGAGCTCCTAGTCGTAATTTTCCAATATGGGGTTCTTTAAAGAGGCCCGCAGCGCGTTGGTGACAACTCTTGTGTTGCAAACGTTCATAGGCGACGGTAAACGCTTTCCATCATATGTGCCGTCTGCCTGTCTGCTGTACTACAGCTATTAAAAATAAAGTATATCGGCTCCGAAATCATTATCATTGTTCACGAGACTGTGTGTCAAAAATATCTAAGTTATTAATTAATAAATTTTGTGCATCGAATTCCACAATTTATATACAAACTCCCTATAATACATAATTCTTCTGTACGTGTATACGTCATTGATCTGCTAAATGACTGGACCGATTTTAATGGGTTTTTTTTTATAATATGTTTTGAATGGAGCTATTGATGATTTACATTCACAATTAAGAGTGGCACTATAATGGTATTTAAAGATTTTATGTGGGTTTATTGGTAGTTATTCTGGATAGATATTGTAATAATAGAGATAAAATAACCCCTTCATTCAATATAACGAAATATGCGACAGGGGTTAGAAGAAAACCATCAAGTGAGACAAGTACCGCCACCATCGCAGCAGCCAGTGCTGCCACCTCTGCAGGCCAGCACGCGCATCACCAGCACGGGGGCGAGCACGCGGTGCGCGACGAGGGCGGCGCGCGCCACGTCCGCGCCACTCCGCCTCACCTGGACCAGAGTCGCCACGCAACCATCCCTCTGGGAAAGCAACACTTCATGAATATTGTCGTCATCCAACCGTTGCCGCTGAGAAGTAGGCTTCCCAAAGTCTCCTTCCCAAGTCAAGTCCCCAAGGCGACAAAACCACTCCCTGCCGGTGGTAGGGTATTTGCCCATCTGGATGGACCCATTCTGGTCTAGAGTATGCCGTCATAACAACCTTGACTTGTGTTCTGGTATTAGTGGCCCAGTTCCAGTCTCCCTTTAGAGAGCGGCAGCGGATTGGTATCACCTTTGGTGTTACAAGTGTTCATAGGTGATAGTAACGGACTTAACTTTCCATCAGGCGGGCCATCTGCCTGTCTGCTGAACTTAAACAATAAAAAATCAAATTCATTAGGCTGGAGAGAGTCCTAAACCACGTTTGCCGAGACGCTGTCACCACTCAAGGACTTGCCTGCTCCATCGGTCATCAGTCCTGCGACAAATGTGGCCGGCCCAAAGTCACTAAAGCGTGCTAATTTTGCGAGCTATGTCAGTATTATTTGTTTACAGAATCCTATTTTTTTCTATTTATAGTCAAGACCATAAAGGTTGCGCATTAATTTTGATTAAGAATAAACTGTCACTCGAAAGACTGCGCCTCAGAAGTGAAAACTTCGTATTTGAGCGTAACGGTTACGCGAGTTCAGTGATTCTTCCACATCCCAAAAGTGCCCACCAGAAGTTTTCACTTAAAAAGATAAATTTAGCAGCGGTAGTTACTAAAAGCGATAGAAAGCGGGATAGTTTAATCGAGGCAGATTACAATTTCCAAAACGAATAGATCCTATAATACAATGTAACTTGTTTTACTTGCTCATTCTCAAAACAGACTAGAGTCTAGGCCGTAGTGAAGGCATACATTCAACAAAGCACAGACGTACCAAAATTTATATCTCGGAAACACTTCTTTATTCCATGGTTCAACTCCTCCCCAAAGCACATTCTTTCGTTTATATCGAGACTTTAAAAACAAATCAGATCATGATTATGACGTGTCAATGACATAACGTGATTCAGTAGTATTTAATCTATAGAAAAGATAATAGAATTTACGTCCGGTGCGTTGACACCATAGTGTATGATTGTAGCGTCTCCATGCTTCAAGGTGCCTCTGGTAGGCCTCAGCAAAGCGCAAGAGCAGATCCTCTCCTGACAAGCCTCGCACGGAGGTCTGCCAATGCAGGCTGGACTTGGCACATTCTCTCCCCACCATCTGAATATTTCACTCCTCCAACAAATCTATGAATAACAATATACCGTTTTGACGAGATGTAAACACGTTGTATTACTTATATACACACCAGGATTGTGACAATGCACCTGATAGTGTGTTGGTTTCTTCACATACAGACAACCAAACATCCATTCGAGCAAATACCTTACCACCTGGTTGAGAGTTGTTTTATCACCTTTTACGACAGGCCGCCTGGCCGCAGGAAATTGTATTCTTTCTCCGTGCCTGCACGGATAAAAGATAATTGGATATAGATCCATATCCAATTATCTTTTATTTATTATTATCTTCTACTGTAAACAAATTCGTCTTTTTACTAAAACGCCGAATAACAATTCAATTTAACTCTTACTCCGCAATAAAAGTAATGTGAAACAGATACAACGTAGTAAATATTACGCAAAGTGAAACAAACTTCTTGGGGCACATAAATAAAGTATGCGGAGCCACGAAACATTATTAGGTATGAACCCTTTCTGTTTTAGGCTTTTATCAGCGTAATGTTATAAAGAGGAAAGTTTCGCTTGTGAAAGCGGTAAAACGGCTAATCTGATTTACATAAAACATGATGTTTATTCCATCGACACATAAAAAGTATGCTACTAGGAGCCTTTTATGAAGATGAAATGCTTTCCACGTTTACATTAAATGTAAGCCTGCCTAATTATATTAGTACCACACAATGTTGCTACAGTTCTGTGCGCAAGTGTTTTCAATAGTATCTTTTTTGAGGATTCAGAATGAGCTTCCCCAAATAATGCCTTGCATCGATTACTTTTAAAGCCCAGAGCAACCATCCTTCGAAAAGTGTCATTACATTTTTCTGTCTGATTCCTCCCATTCCAATCCATCTTTATACAACAAAGAATAAACTCTTGTTCACGTGTAAAATCACTTGTGTATGTGTGGCAATGCTCTCACAAAATTTTGTGAGAGCATTGCCTGCAGGACCTTTTTGTATCCGACAGATCTAGAGAACTCGCCACCAAAAGTTCAAGTTTCCCAAAAATTACAATCCACGTGTCTCGAAGTCTCGAGTGCCAAGTAAATGTGCTTTATCCTTCATCGCTTAACAATAAACGCAGAATCTCCATAAGCGACGGATATAGTTTTTATAATTGATGAAGGTGAACGGACCAAAAGCTGGTATAGTTGGACTGAAAATACAAAACTGATTATTCTGTCAGAGATGCACACTATCTCCATCTGCATGTACACATTCAACCAGAAGTAAAGCTTGATCGCCTTCGTAGATTGCAAGGACTATAAAAAATTTCGACCGCATTGTTTCTAGTCATGAAATGGAACTATAAAGTTGTATACCTCTTGATGAGTGTCGTTGATGACATCGATGGTTGTGTGTAAGTGGTCCCCGGGACGTACTACTCCCAGCCAGAGGCGCGCCGGCCGCAACCCAGGATACCGCGTTGCACATTGACGTCGCAACAAACACCGTGATTCCCATTCATCATTTGCATCGGACAAACTATTGTACATAATAACATAATAAGCTTCTGTTTTTAAATTTCTCACGCATATACCAAGTTGAGCGATATTTTAGAACAGGAGCAAGTCTTCGTGACACAGTTTTTTAATGGAATACATTTGCGGATTCTCTATGACCCAAGGGATCATCTACGAGGGGTATATGGGACTCCCAGAGGTCGGTTCTATATTGTCCTTCAATAAAAAAGTCCTTTTTATGGAAGGTCTGTGAGATGCAATATTAATTCGTATCCTGGCAAAGGGTCGCATTATTTACGGCAGTTTTTCTGGACGAAAACATATAGGTATTGTTACAATATCTATCTACTGATTATGAATGAAACTCGCGAAGAAACCTGCACGAGTCGAGATTGTGTATAATCTGCTTACCCTTGACTAAGTGTGGAGAACTTAATACTAGAGTTTTGTTGTGGGACGCTTATGAACCGTAGAAGGCTAGTTTGGAAATGGACATTGCACTCATTTCTAAATTATTATTTTAATTTATTTTTTTATTGCAGGAGTTCAGCAGACAGGCAGACGGCCCACTTGATGGAAAGCGATTACCATCGCCTATGGTCACCTGCAACACCAAAGGTGCTACAAATGCGCTGCTGTTCTCTTAAAGGAGACTGGAACCTGGTCACCAATGCCGGAATACAACACAAGGTTGTTATGGCGGCATACTCTAGACCAGGGGTGATAGCCATCCAGTTGTTTTGTCGCCTCTTACGACAGGCCGCCCGGCCGCAGGAAATTGTATTCTTTCTGCGTTCCTGCACGGATAGAGACTAGATATTTACTGATTTCATTATTATAACGCTATCACGATCTACAGATTTAAAATCCAATTTTGTAATTTACGTTCCTGCACGGAGAACTAAATTGTCGAAGTAGTACAGTTAATGCTGAAATCATTACCTCTACTACAGCTCTTAGGGCCTGCTAGATTGGAGTGATACCATGCTTTCACAGTATATCGCCATGATCCGTTTAGCTATGATATAATCGTGGTTTATACGATGAATGAAAGAACCGATGGCCCAATTCCTCCTCTCTCTCCCCAATCTTCCCTACGCCATTCCCCTATGCCATCTCATTTATCGTATCCCTCCTGTCCCATTCTGAAGGCTGTCAATGCGTTGGCTTTGTCTCTAATGTTGCAAATGTCCATAGACGACGATAATCTCTGTCCATTGGATGGACCCACAGCCTGGGTGTCAGCTTCGCATTTTTTTAAATTGCTGAAAGCACAGCAAAGAGCCTAATGGCCCAACTGTGATGGAAAGTGGTTACCATCGCCTATGGACATTAACAATACCAGAGGTGCTGCCAACACAACTCCAAGTTATTATGGTGGCATACTCTAGACCAGGGGTGGTAGCCATCCAGTCGAGCAAACGCCTTACAACCTGGCTGTGGGTTGTTTTGTCGCCTTTTACGACAGACCGCCCGGCCGCAGGAATTAGTATTACTTTTCCGTTCCGCACAGTCAAAATTGACAACAAGAAAGTCCACTTACGTAATAACGACAGTAGCTGGACAATCATTTGGTAAACTCGGTAGAGGAATATGCAGCGAGACGGGACACGAGTGCGAAGGCGCCAGCCGCGCGGGACCGATTGCCGGGAGCTCGTCGGGCAGATGCCACTGGGCGTCAATGGGCTCGCAACCAAACAACTGAGTGGCACGAATTGCAACATTCACTGACTGGACCCTACAAACAATTCCATTCGTGTTCTATTATTGGAAACCTGATTGTATAAAACAATTACTGGATTTAACAATCACCTAATCAGGTAAAAAATAAATAAGATAAAATCAGTAAAATGAATATTTTAAAAAGTATAGACATTTCGTAGATTAGATAATCCCATGCCATCATTAATATTACCACGATAGTCTTGATGTAAGGCATATCGAAAAGAACTTGTTACCCAGAATGAGGTATGAATCGGACATAATTATTATGCATATATTTTTAGATATTCATGTGTAATAAATCTTCATAGGTAGTAGAGATTTTTAGGGTTCTGTAGTTATATTGAAAAAAACAGGATTCTTATGAAATAATCCGACCATCTCTCTGTCTATTCTAAAAACGCTTTCCTAAAAAAGCACTGGACCCAACTAAAATTTGTTTGTACTAGGTTTTAGATTTTCGAAAAATGCCTTTATGATTTCGTAGCCTGAGGACATTTGAAATCTCTAGAGAATCTTTAATTGCGCGTTTGGCTGGTATCAATTTTAAACTGTTTTACCTCACATCATTAAATGGATTCTTTAAACTTTTTACTTCTGACAGCATAATTATTAATTTCTCCTATCAAATAATTCTAGATCTGTTGACTCGGAGAACTTATCAAAGAGATTGTAAACTAATTAAAGGAAAGCAAACACACGAACAAAGTTTAGGAACATGGTAAATTACTTGGCGATATTTGTTTGTTTAAACGTTCAAGTTGTCGGTGACTAGTTATTACCTCCTCGAGTGGAACAAGGGGAGCACACAGGGGTCCAGCGCGAAGCGGACCGGCGCCACCTCCCACCAGACCTCCAGTTGGCAGCATACCACCTCGCACACCTCGTGGGGACCGACCTGAACCATTATAATTAAGCTCTTTCTCTATTAGAAACATAAGTCCTTCATCTATACTGACTTACAAGAAAATTAAACTTATTAGAAAACAGCACAAGAATTCTATCAAATAAAAAACAGGACATAAAGATAAATTTTTGCACACTGCATCAAAAAAATTTAACAAAATATAAACCGACTTCAAGAGTAATTAAAAAGAAAAAATGTTTTCTACAACATCTTGAAGTCAGTGCCAAGTAAAATATATAAATTACTATATTTTGCTATGTTGTTGTTTTTCTGTGTTAAATTAAAAAAATGTTACCGTTTTTGAAATTTATTTATAAGAAAAGCAGACAGATACAATATATATTCTATAAAGAATAGTATATTCTATAAATCTATATGTTATTAATATGGTATCTAACAACACTTTTCACGTTTTATTTTAGGACATAATAACATTTTTTTATAACCGCTAACGGTGCATGTAGTTAAAGAAATAATAATAAAATACAAAACAAATCTAGATTAATAGACAGTTTATCGTATGAATACTCTAAGTGAATTTAGGTTATATTTAAATTACTTATTAGCCCCTTCATGTGCAACATATTTGTAAAAAAAACAAAAATTGTTACCTGCATACCAGGAATGGCTTCAGGTGCAACAGTCTTGGTTCTCACTACCATGGGATTGTAGTTCGGGGGGAAGCTCTCTTTCGGGATGTCCTTCAAAATCAACCTGGTGAGAAACGAAATCAAAGCTCAATTAATTTTCTTGTTTCTACAAATTTGGGTTAGCACGGTATGTATGTAGAAATGTATGTCTGTCTGTTTGTATGTGGTGTGCGTGTGTGCATCTGTGAACTCACCGGGAGTGTGCGGTTTTACAGCCTTCGACTAGTTGAGTCAGTTTAGTAAATTCTCCATATCTTCATAAGGGAGTAGTTCTATTAGACAGTTGAATAATTTTAATCTTTTTGTGAATTACTGTAACCCAATCATAATTATTATTAATTCTTCTCCATATAGTCAAGTTTATTCGTGAGATCGCGCCCAAAACTGTTCAGTATTGATTGTAGGTTCGAATCCTGGCTGCGAAGCAGATACCATTCAGTTATATTTCTGAACTAATGTGCCTATTGAGACACTTACTACGTTCTGGTGGTGAACGAAAATGCCGCGATGAATCCTGCACATGGAGATAACCGATGTGTAAAATCCACCACAACAAGCGATAAACGGAGGAATCTAGAGCATAATACCGAAGAGAGAAAGAAAAAGATTTATTGACTTAAAAAATACGACTATACTATACATAAAAGAAAAAAAACACAATAAATTTACAATTTTTACACATAAACACAAAAACATATATACATATATAATAAATAAACAAATCCCGATACAGCGCTGATTTCCAGTGCCAACCTCAAACACTTGACCCAATAACATATCTTCTATCTTCTATATATATATAATGAAAATGGTGTTCGTTTGAGGCTCAATCACGCTTAAACCACTGATCGTATCGACATGAAACTACCACCATTCGATGCGAAATTTTTCCTAGATGGTTTATGGCTATCTATCTATCTTTCTATCTTTCTTCTATATATATATATATATCTATCTATATTATATATATATAATGAAAATGGTGTTCGTTTGAGGCTCAATCACGCTTAAACCACTGATCGTATCGACATGAAACTACCACCATTCGATGCGAAATTTTTCCTAGATGGTTTATGGCTATCTATCTATCTTTCTATCTTTCTTCTATATATATATATATATCTATCTATATTATATATATATAATGAAAATGGTGTTCGTTTGAGGCTCAATCACGCTTAAACCACTGATCGTATCGACATGAAACTACCACCATTCGATGCGAAATTTTTCCTAGATGGTTTATGGCTATCTATCTATCTTTCTATCTTTCTTCTATATATATATATATATCTATCTATATTATATATATATAATGAAAATGGTGTTCGTTTGAGGCTCAATCACGCTTAAACCACTGATCGTATCGACATGAAACTACCACCATTCGATGCGAAATTTTTCCTAGATGGTTTATGGCTATCTATCTATCTTTCTATCTTTCTTCTATATATATATATATATCTATCTATATTATATATATATAATGAAAATGGTGTTCGTTTGAGGCTCAATCACGCTTAAACCACTGATCGTATCGACATGAAACTACCACCATTCGATGCGAAATTTTTCCTAGATGGTTTATGGCTATCTATCTATCTTTCTATCTTTCTTCTATATATATATATATATATCTATCTATATTATATATATATAATGAAAATGGTGTTCGTTTGAGGCTCAATCACGCTTAAACCACTGATCGTATCGACATGAAACTACCACCATTCGATGCGAAATTTTTCCTAGATGGTTTATGGCTATCTATCTATCTTTCTATCTTTCTTCTATATATATATATATATCTATCTATATTATATATATATAATGAAAATGGTGTTCGTTTGAGGCTCAATCACGCTTAAACCACTGATCGTATCGACATGAAACTACCACCATTCGATGCGAAATTTTTCCTAGATGGTTTATGGCTATCTATCTATCTTTCTATCTTTCTTCTATATATATATATATATCTATCTATATTATATATATATAATGAAAATGGTGTTCGTTTGAGGCTCAATCACGCTTAAACCACTGATCGTATCGACATGAAACTACCACCATTCGATGCGAAATTTTTCCTAGATGGTTTATGGCTATCTATCTATCTTTCTATCTTTCTTCTATATATATATATATATCTATCTATATTATATATATATAATGAAAATGGTGTTCGTTTGAGGCTCAATCACGCTTAAACCACTGATCGTATCGACATGAAACTACCACCATTCGATGCGAAATTTTTCCTAGATGGTTTATGGCTATCTATCTATCTTTCTATCTTTCTTCTATATATATATATATATCTATCTATATTATATATATATAATGAAAATGGTGTTCGTTTGAGGCTCAATCACGCTTAAACCACTGATCGTATCGACATGAAACTACCACCATTCGATGCGAAATTTTTCCTAGATGGTTTATGGCTATCTATCTATCTTTCTATCTTTCTTCTATATATATATATATATCTATCTATATTATATATATATAATGAAAATGGTGTTCGTTTGAGGCTCAATCACGCTTAAACCACTGATCGTATCGACATGAAACTACCACCATTCGATGCGAAATTTTTCCTAGATGGTTTATGGCTATCTATCTATCTTTCTATCTTTCTTCTATATATATATATATATCTATCTATATTATATATATATAATGAAAATGGTGTTCGTTTGAGGCTCAATCACGCTTAAACCACTGATCGTATCGACATGAAACTACCACCATTCGATGCGAAATTTTTCCTAGATGGTTTATGGCTATCTATCTATCTTTCTATCTTTCTTCTATATATATATATATATCTATCTATATTATATATATATAATGAAAATGGTGTTCGTTTGAGGCTCAATCACGCTTAAACCACTGATCGTATCGACATGAAACTACCACCATTCGATGCGAAATTTTTCCTAGATGGTTTATGGCTATCTATCTATCTTTCTATCTTTCTTCTATATATATATATATATCTATCTATATTATATATATATAATGAAAATGGTGTTCGTTTGAGGCTCAATCACGCTTAAACCACTGATCGTATCGACATGAAACTACCACCATTCGATGCGAAATTTTTCCTAGATGGTTTATGGCTATCTATCTATCTTTCTATCTTTCTTCTATATATATATATATATCTATCTATATTATATATATATAATGAAAATGGTGTTCGTTTGAGGCTCAATCACGCTTAAACCACTGATCGTATCGACATGAAACTACCACCATTCGATGCGAAATTTTTCCTAGATGGTTTATGGCTATCTATCTATCTTTCTATCTTTCTTCTATATATATATATATATCTATCTATATTATATATATATAATGAAAATGGTGTTCGTTTGAGGCTCAATCACGCTTAAACCACTGATCGTATCGACATGAAACTACCACCATTCGATGCGAAATTTTTCCTAGATGGTTTATGGCTATCTATCTATCTTTCTATCTTTCTTCTATATATATATATATATCTATCTATATTATATATATATAATGAAAATGGTGTTCGTTTGAGGCTCAATCACGCTTAAACCACTGATCGTATCGACATGAAACTACCACCATTCGATGCGAAATTTTTCCTAGATGGTTTATGGCTATCTATCTATCTTTCTATCTTTCTTCTATATATATATATATATCTATCTATATTATATATATATAATGAAAATGGTGTTCGTTTGAGGCTCAATCACGCTTAAACCACTGATCGTATCGACATGAAACTACCACCATTCGATGCGAAATTTTTCCTAGATGGTTTATGGCTATCTATCTATCTTTCTATCTTTCTTCTATATATATATATATATCTATCTATATTATATATATATAATGAAAATGGTGTTCGTTTGAGGCTCAATCACGCTTAAACCACTGATCGTATCGACATGAAACTACCACCATTCGATGCGAAATTTTTCCTAGATGGTTTATGGCTATCTATCTATCTTTCTATCTTTCTTCTATATATATATATATATCTATCTATATTATATATATATAATGAAAATGGTGTTCGTTTGAGGCTCAATCACGCTTAAACCACTGATCGTATCGACATGAAACTACCACCATTCGATGCGAAATTTTTCCTAGATGGTTTATGGCTATCTATCTATCTTTCTATCTTTCTTCTATATATATATATATATCTATCTATATTATATATATATAATGAAAATGGTGTTCGTTTGAGGCTCAATCACGCTTAAACCACTGATCGTATCGACATGAAACTACCACCATTCGATGCGAAATTTTTCCTAGATGGTTTATGGCTATCTATCTATCTTTCTATCTTTCTTCTATATATATATATATATCTATCTATATTATATATATATAATGAAAATGGTGTTCGTTTGAGGCTCAATCACGCTTAAACCACTGATCGTATCGACATGAAACTACCACCATTCGATGCGAAATTTTTCCTAGATGGTTTATGGCTATCTATCTATCTTTCTATCTTTCTTCTATATATATATATATATATCTATCTATATTATATATATATAATGAAAATGGTGTTCGTTTGAGGCTCAATCACGCTTAAACCACTGATCGTATCGACATGAAACTACCACCATTCGATGCGAAATTTTTCCTAGATGGTTTATGGCTATCTATCTATCTTTCTATCTTTCTTCTATATATATATATATATCTATCTATATTATATATATATAATGAAAATGGTGTTCGTTTGAGGCTCAATCACGCTTAAACCACTGATCGTATCGACATGAAACTACCACCATTCGATGCGAAATTTTTCCTAGATGGTTTATGGCTATCTATCTATCTTTCTATCTTTCTTCTATATATATATATATATCTATCTATATTATATATATATAATGAAAATGGTGTTCGTTTGAGGCTCAATCACGCTTAAACCACTGATCGTATCGACATGAAACTACCACCATTCGATGCGAAATTTTTCCTAGATGGTTTATGGCTATCTATCTATCTTTCTATCTTTCTTCTATATATATATATATATCTATCTATATTATATATATATAATGAAAATGGTGTTCGTTTGAGGCTCAATCACGCTTAAACCACTGATCGTATCGACATGAAACTACCACCATTCGATGCGAAATTTTTCCTAGATGGTTTATGGCTATCTATCTATCTTTCTATCTTTCTTCTATATATATATATATATCTATCTATATTATATATATATAATGAAAATGGTGTTCGTTTGAGGCTCAATCACGCTTAAACCACTGATCGTATCGACATGAAACTACCACCATTCGATGCGAAATTTTTCCTAGATGGTTTATGGCTATCTATCTATCTTTCTATCTTTCTTCTATATATATATATATATCTATCTATATTATATATATATAATGAAAATGGTGTTCGTTTGAGGCTCAATCACGCTTAAACCACTGATCGTATCGACATGAAACTACCACCATTCGATGCGAAATTTTTCCTAGATGGTTTATGGCTATCTATCTATCTTTCTATCTTTCTTCTATATATATATATATATCTATCTATATTATATATATATAATGAAAATGGTGTTCGTTTGAGGCTCAATCACGCTTAAACCACTGATCGTATCGACATGAAACTACCACCATTCGATGCGAAATTTTTCCTAGATGGTTTATGGCTATCTATCTATCTTTCTATCTTTCTTCTATATATATATATATATCTATCTATATTATATATATATAATGAAAATGGTGTTCGTTTGAGGCTCAATCACGCTTAAACCACTGATCGTATCGACATGAAACTACCACCATTCGATGCGAAATTTTTCCTAGATGGTTTATGGCTATCTATCTATCTTTCTATCTTTCTTCTATATATATATATATATATCTATCTATATTATATATATATAATGAAAATGGTGTTCGTTTGAGGCTCAATCACGCTTAAACCACTGATCGTATCGACATGAAACTACCACCATTCGATGCGAAATTTTTCCTAGATGGTTTATGGCTATCTATCTATCTTTCTATCTTTCTTCTATATATATATATATATATCTATCTATATTATATATATATAATGAAAATGGTGTTCGTTTGAGGCTCAATCACGCTTAAACCACTGATCGTATCGACATGAAACTACCACCATTCGATGCGAAATTTTTCCTAGATGGTTTATGGCTATCTATCTATCTTTCTATCTTTCTTCTATATATATATATATATCTATCTATATTATATATATATAATGAAAATGGTGTTCGTTTGAGGCTCAATCACGCTTAAACCACTGATCGTATCGACATGAAACTACCACCATTCGATGCGAAATTTTTCCTAGATGGTTTATGGCTATCTATCTATCTTTCTATCTTTCTTCTATATATATATATATATATCTATCTATATTATATATATATAATGAAAATGGTGTTCGTTTGAGGCTCAATCACGCTTAAACCACTGATCGTATCGACATGAAACTACCACCATTCGATGCGAAATTTTTCCTAGATGGTTTATGGCTATCTATCTATCTTTCTATCTTTCTTCTATATATATATATATATCTATCTATATTATATATATATAATGAAAATGGTGTTCGTTTGAGGCTCAATCACGCTTAAACCACTGATCGTATCGACATGAAACTACCACCATTCGATGCGAAATTTTTCCTAGATGGTTTATGGCTATCTATCTATCTTTCTATCTTTCTTCTATATATATATATATATATCTATCTATATTATATATATATAATGAAAATGGTGTTCGTTTGAGGCTCAATCACGCTTAAACCACTGATCGTATCGACATGAAACTACCACCATTCGATGCGAAATTTTTCCTAGATGGTTTATGGCTATCTATCTATCTTTCTATCTTTCTTCTATATATATATATATATCTATCTATATTATATATATATAATGAAAATGGTGTTCGTTTGAGGCTCAATCACGCTTAAACCACTGATCGTATCGACATGAAACTACCACCATTCGATGCGAAATTTTTCCTAGATGGTTTATGGCTATCTATCTATCTTTCTATCTTTCTTCTATATATATATATATATATCTATCTATATTATATATATATAATGAAAATGGTGTTCGTTTGAGGCTCAATCACGCTTAAACCACTGATCGTATCGACATGAAACTACCACCATTCGATGCGAAATTTTTCCTAGATGGTTTATGGCTATCTATCTATCTTTCTATCTTTCTTCTATATATATATATATATATCTATCTATATTATATATATATAATGAAAATGGTGTTCGTTTGAGGCTCAATCACGCTTAAACCACTGATCGTATCGACATGAAACTACCACCATTCGATGCGAAATTTTTCCTAGATGGTTTATGGCTATCTATCTATCTTTCTATCTTTCTTCTATATATATATATATATATCTATCTATATTATATATATATAATGAAAATGGTGTTCGTTTGAGGCTCAATCACGCTTAAACCACTGATCGTATCGACATGAAACTACCACCATTCGATGCGAAATTTTTCCTAGATGGTTTATGGCTATTTATCTATATATATCTATATACTCGAAAACTACTGGACCGATCATCATGAAACCACAACCAGTCGACGCGGAATTAATCGTAGATGGTTATAGGCTATATATTTTTCAAATTCTATGAGCCCTTTCCCATGTTTTCTCAATTTGTTTGTTTATTAATTTATTTGAATAAGGCGGTACGAAGTTCGCCGAGTCAGCTAGTCTATATATATATATATATATATATATATATATATAAGTTATAAGTTCGTGTACACATAAAAACATAGAGCATATACACATATAAATATACTGTGATTATATTAGAAAAACAAATATAGTAATATTGTTAAATAAAATGAAATGATATACAGATTTGGATATTAACATAAGCACGGCGCGATGCACGCGGAGCGCGCGGCCTGCGTCGGGCACGCGCACGCGGGTCGCGCGCGACGAGCGCGGCGCCAGCGGCCCGCGCGCCGCTTCCACGCGCACCGCACGCGCCTCCTCGTCCGCCGCCGACCCCCACACGCCCTGCGCAACACAAACACTTGGATCATTTATGTGACACTGACACGAGTGCTATGCTATTGGACGTGATATAAGCCACTTAAAACTGGCTTTTATTTTCACACTAATATCTTTCAGTAGTACAATAGGTCGCCCTCTTAACTTAACGAAAACCAGTGTCTTTTTTACATTGAATTCCCACCAATGAAAGCGAGTTTTTACACAACTCTCATTGGTTAGTCGTATCCCTACGTCCTGGCTAACATAGTTATATAGGCATTGATTAACAAAAGTAGACCATTAAGTAATTGATAAATTAAATTTAAATGAATAAAAAAGAAATTTGAAGTGGACAGTTATATATAATTTATTTTAGATTAGAAATTATGATTACATATTATGAATAATGAACATAGCATAGATCAAAAGATGTTGTTGCTATGTTTTTTCTCAAAGTGGCACTTGTCAAACGTCAAAAGCCAAATGCCAAAGAATTGACTTTGAACTTGGTCTACTTTTGTTTATGAGAGAATTATATTTAAATACAAGTTTTATTTATTACGAAAGTTTCTAATAGAAATGTATAAGCGAATAATTGGAGTTGGAAACCCGAGTGCGTGGTAACCAGGATCGTGGTATAGCCAAGTAAAGAATATAAAAATATCTACAACTATGAACGTGGTAAGTGTATCCACTACAAGACGGTGCAGAAGTCAGCCAAGCCCTTTACAAGGCTGGGCCGAGGCAATCCGTATGAAACATGGCCATTCCAAAGTAAGCATCAGTGGTACCTTTTCGGCCGTTTCCTTGGCGGACATTGCACCCCCGCAGAGCCGCTCGTCATCCTCGGGGCCAAAGGCGCCATCCTGATCCCACTCCTCCGCCCAGCACGAGCACACACCCCACGGCCTCACACTCCAGTAGTACGAATAGGTGATTGGACTGAAAAAAAATCAACGTTTTAACTGTCATTTGATCGCACGCCGTATTTGAATCAATCTTAAATTAAGATTTTCCCAATAATGAACACATTTTGTTTCATAGCTCATCTTTTGCTTCATTTACATTCATTAATCCCTGCATACACACACGTTTATTATGCTTTTGGCTGACCATTCTTCTAGACATCTGCGATTTGATCGTGGCAAGTACAAAGTAAGATACGTTGCACCCACGTCAATCCATATTAATATTATAAATGCGAAAGTAACTCTGCCTGTCTGTCTGTCTGTTCCGTTTTCACAGAAAAACTACTGGACCGATTTGGCTGAAACTCAGTATATATATATTTTTTCGATACCGAGGATGAACATAGGATAATTTATTATCCCGAAAAATGGGATAGTTTCCGGGATAAAAATATATTTGTCTGTTTGTTTGTTATGCTTTTACGGAAAAACTACTGGACCGATTTGTCTGAAAATCGGTATATATGTAATTTTCATACCACGGGTGGACAAGGAATATTTTTCATCCCGGATAATGGGATAGATTTTGGGATAGATTTATGTAAAGGTTATCCCAAAAGTGGGATAGGTTTTGATTGATTTTGTGATTTGCCATTTTCATCATTTTGGTTATTTTGTCCTTTTTGTTCATTTTGCTCTTTTTGCAATTTTGCTCTTTTGCTCTTTTTGCTCTTTTTTGTCCATTTTGCTCTTTTTGCTATTTTTTTGTTCTTTTTGTCCATTTTGATCTTTTGGCGATTTTGCTCTTTATGCTCTTTTTGTCCATTTTGATCTTTTTGCTCTTTTTCTGATTTTGCTCTTTTGTCCTTTTTTTCATTTTGCTCTTTTTGTCCATTTTGCTGTTTTTGCTCTTTTTGTCCATTTTCTCTTTTGCTGTTTTTGCTCTTTTGTCTTTTTTGTCCATTTTGCTCTTTTTGCTTTTTGTCTATTTTGCTCTTTATGCTCTTTTTGTCCATTTTGCTTTTCTGACCTTTTTGCTCTTTTTGTCCTTTTTGATCTTTTTGACCTTTTTTATCCATTTGTCCCTTTTTCTCTTTTTGCTCTTTTTGTCCTTATTGACCTTTTTGTTCATTTTGCTATTTTGCTCTTTTTTGTCCATTTTGCTCTTTTTGCTATTTTTTTTGTTCTTTTTGTCCATTTTGATCTTTTGGCCATTTTGCTCTTTATGCTCTTTAGCTCCTTTTGCTCTTTTTGTCCATTTTGACATTTTTGCTCTTTTTCTGTTTTTGCTCTTTTGTCCTTTTTTTCATTTTGCTCTTTTGCTCTTTTTGCTCCTTTATGTCCATGTTGTTGATTTTGCTCTTTTTGTCCATTTTGTTCCTTTTGCTATTTTTTGTTCTTTTTGTCCATTTTGCTCTTTATGCTCTTTTGCTCTTATTGCTCTTTTTCTCCATTTTGATTTCTTTGTCCTTTTTGATAATTTCGTTTTTTTTGCCCTTTTTGTCCATTTCGATCTTTTTTCTCCTTTGCTCCTTTTACTCTTCCCCTTTTTATTCTTTTAGCTCTTTTCGTCATTTTTGTTTTTTTGTCCTTTTGCTGTTTTTGTCCTTTTTGTCATTTCTGTAGTTTTCATAGATAAATAAAACTAGGACGGCATGAAATAGAGGTTGAGAGTATGAATGAGACCAATCATTTCTCAAGTTCATAGATATAAACATTCATCCCTATCCCTATTAATATTATAAATGCGAAAGTACCTCTGTCTGTCTGTCTGTTCCGTTTTCACGTAAAAACTACTGGACCGATTTGGCTGAAATTCGGTACGGATCGACAAGGGATAATTTCCATTTTGGCCTTTTTGGTAATTTTGGCCTATTTGGTCATTTTGGTCTTTTTGGTCAATTTGGCCTTTTTGGTCATTTTGGCCTTTTTGGTCATTTTGGCCTATTTGGTCATTTTGGCCTTTTTGGTCATTTTGGCCTTTTTGGTCATTTTGGCCTTTTGGTCGTTTTGCCTATTCGGTCATTTTGGCCTATTTGGTCATTTTGGCCTATTTGGTCATTTTGGCCTTTTTGGTCATTTTGGCCTATTTGGTCATTTTGGCCTTTATGGTCATTTTGGCCTCTTTGGTCATTTTGGCCTATTTGGTCATTTTGGCCTTTTTGGTCATTTTGACCTTTTTGGTCATTTTGGCCTATTTGGTAATTTTTCATATTTGGTCATTTTGGCCTATTTGGCCTTTTTGGTCAAGTTTTGTAATTTATTTTATTGACAGATAGACGAGGGATGGTATAATTAGCGATATAAAATGAAGTGAATGTTCCGTGGGCAAATACATAAAAATGTAATATAATATAATAACCTGTAGCACTTACTCTATAAACAAGAGATACGCAGTAGAGGTTAACCCGCGGCGCAGCCGCGGGGTAAACTCTAGTGACAGTATAAAAGAGGCCAGTGTCTTAGGGATATCTGGCTCTTTCCGACTTACGGCCAGATGAACAAATTAATTATGGTTTTCGCCGACCTAATACACTGCACGCAGATGCTCCGGGTTCAATTCCCAACATGATTTATTTTTATTTCTTAAAGGAATTTTTCATTATTTACTGTGATTTGGGTATTTAGGACCGTGGCCCCAAACTTTGTTGTATATTGCCCATGACACAATCATAACTTGCTTAACTGAGAGATGAAATAATATAAAGCTTTCACAAATATGGTTTGGGTTTTACCTGCGATTGAGCAGTTGAACGGTGGCAGAAAGAGGCTGCCCCGGGAAGGCGGTGCCCAGGTGCACGTAGTACTCGCAGCCAGGGTCGTCCTCGCTGCAGATATCGTAATCCTTCTCCTGGGCCTAGGAAAACATTTCAAATCATATCTAGTTTTTCTATTCATTCCATACAAGACTAATTAATAATATTATTTTAACAATCTGTAAGTCAAAAGTATTATCTTTATAGATTACTAGAGTTTTCCCTCCGTGAAAAACCCCAAGCAGTATCCCTATGTATTACGTACAGATTTTTTATTAGGTTTTTTAATATACTAGTGGTCGCCCGTGGTCGATATTCGACCATAATAATTAATGTCAAAGACTTTACTTCTATAATCTCAGATTTCGCCAAGGCTACACTGTTAATTTTACTTTAACAATAAATAATGTATGTGTGTCAAATACATGGTAGTGTGTGTAATGTTTTTTTTATTGATTCATTGTATTTTTATGCATAATTAAAAAAATATTAACATTCTGCACTCCTTCTATAAACTATAAGTGTGTGTAATTACGTAGGTACTCCTCTACCCGCGCAATTTTCGTAAAAAGGGGTAAAAAGTTTTTTGCTGTGTTTTTGCTTCACGTGTATATAGATACTAGCAGTACCCGGCAGACGTTGTCCTGCCTTTAATTCGAATTCGATTCCAGCGTTATCTACCGGGACAAAATGTTAATCTAAACTATTCTCAAATCCACTTGAACAACAAAAAATTTCATCAAAATCAGGCCCAGCGTTTAGGAGGAGTATCGCGGCGCCACCTACTGGGTCCAATCGTTTATTTAAACCATTCCGGGACAAACTTCAACACACACAACAACAAAAAGAACACCTAAATTCTGGTACCCGATTGCAGCGCCATCTACCTGGTTCAAATTAAAATCTAAATCACCCCAGTAGAAAATTATAAAAATACTAATATCGCTATTAAAAAATAGGGGTTGATCGTAGAGGGTTGAAAATTTAGGGTTGCACATATTTTTTAATTCTGCATCATAAAAAAATAAAAAATATCAAAAAATAATATAAAAATTAAACATATTTAGGGGTGGACTACCCTTAACATTTAGGGGGATGAAAAATAGATGTTGGCTGTTTCTCAGATCTACCCAATATGCACACAAAATTTCATGAGAATCGGTCAAGCCGTTGCGGAGGAGTATGGTAACTAACACTGTGACACGAGAATTTTATATATTCTAAGATAAGATATAAACCTTCAATATTTTAGTTTCTTGTTCAATTCACTAAAATTACAAAGAAACTAAGTCGATATAATTGAACAACGTAATGAATGACATGTGAGCCACCTGAGACCGTATTTGTAATTGAATTACAGCCCTGTCGCGCTCGCAGCCTTCTATTTAGCTAATCCGTCTATTCCAAGTAAAGACGTCTTTTATCGCGATGAAACGTATCCTAAGTGTTGATTCGGGATATAATCCAGCCTTGTGTCGACTTTCGTACATATACGTTCATTAGTTTCTTAAACAGATGCGATCGTAGCGCCATCTTTTTCGCTATTTTCGTCTATCCCACGGAAATGACGGCATATATCGAGATAAATAGTATCCTAAGTTATTCCCCGTAATATCAGTTAGCTCCGTTTTAAATTTCATTTAAATCCATTCAGTAGTGTTTGCTTGATACTCTAAAAGACAGACAGAAAAATTTCAAAAAATTCTGGTCCAAATGATTGTGATTTTTTTCACATTTTTAAATGCAATGTACAAACTCGAACCGTTTATTGATTTATTATAGTATAGATTAGTGCGTTCCACTAATTATTCACAACGCTCAAAATGCTCTTTCAGCCATTCCAAATAAGGGCCGTTATAGACGCGGCGAAAACGTCATTAAGGACGTAATAATTGTAGCTCACGCGACGCTCACAACGACCCATCTGAAGTGGAAGTTGACCACAAAGTATTGATACTCTCTATTGAGATGTTGCCAAAGGCGTGATTTTCAGCTCAACCATACATCAACAAATGACGCTTGTATATTTATAATAATTATTATAATTTAAATATTTATTGAAGTTTCTGCCTTAACTTTTTTTTGGAACGAAGTTCCTTATCGCGCGATGCGAAAGGGGGCTAGACGGAAAATTTTAAGACCAAAAAGTTGTGACGACACACCAAATGTTGTAACGACACTTTTTTGTGATTTGCCATTTTTGTCATTTTGGTGCATTTGGTCGGTGTGGTCGGTATGGTTGATGTGGTCGAACGATGTGGTCGGTGTAGTCAGTGTAGTTGGTGGTGATGTGGTCGGTGTAGTCAGTGTAGTTGGTGGCGATGTGGTCGGTGTAGTCAGTGTAGTTGGTGGTGATGTGGTCGGTGTAGTCGAAGTGGTCGGTGTAGTTGATATGGTCGAACGATGTGGTCGGTGTGATCGATATGGTTCGTATGGTCGGTGTGGTTAATATGGTCGAACGATGTGGTCGATGTGGTCGATGTGGTCGGTATAGTCGATGTGGTCGGTGTGGTCGATGTGGTCGGTGTAGTCGAAGTGGGCGATGTGGTCGATGTGGTTGGTGTAGTCTGTGTGATCGATGTGGTCGATATGGTCGATGTGGTCAATCAATCAATCAATCTTTATTTGTAAGAATGTAGTTTATACAGGCGTTACAGGATTGTAGATTCACAGTACATTCTACCACATAGTGGTGAACAAAATTAATGAAATCAAATTTAAAATTAAATTAACATAAATATTCAAATAAAAAAAAGTCAATTATCGATAAAATACAAGTAATTAATGTCAAGAGAAATAATAACAAAATATCACTTAGCTTTTCTGTATAGATAATAATGTCAAGCACTTTTTTCGAACACATCTGGCAACCCTAACAACAAACATAAAATATTGCTTTAATAATGAATGAATCTCCACGTGGATCAATAAATTATGTAGACAAATTACTCGTATACTTTATATAATAATTTTGATATGTATTTATCCTAGCACCTGATATGAGATAATTCATTTTTTTGTACATATATATTGCAGTGTGTCTTAGCAAATATTTACCCAATGTGATGTACTAGGAGTTGCTGAAAACGTATTTTCAGCAAAGCAACAATTTTTAATATATATGACATATAAAGTATAATATACATGTTATGAAGATTCCCATAAAATTCTGGTAAATAACGTCAAAGAAACAGGCATTCTCAGGATATAAGCACCGCAACACTTTTACATATATATTATTTACAATATGTCATGCATATATTCGTCTAATGTGTAATATGCTTTTTGGATCAGTAGTTCTCGCGGTTTATTTTTAAATGAATTAATATTTTTAATCATTTTTAAATCATTAGATAATTTATTAAAAATTAATATACCCATGGCAAAAATACTTTTTTTGAACAGTCGTTTTACAGTTAACATTTTTAAGTTTATTATGATGTCTAATAGTTTGATCGATTTGGTAATTTTGGTGTACTACATAATATATAGTTTTAATACCGAAAATAGCGATAGATACTTTTCATCCGGGAGATGGGATAGTTATATATATATATATATATATATATATGCACTCTGTCTGTCTGTCTGTTCCGTTTTCACGGAAAAACTACTGGACCGATTTGGCTGAAACTCAGTATATATATATTTTCGATGCCGAGAATGAACATAGGATACCACTCATTTTGGCCGGTGATTTTAACATCAACTTCAGTAATGAAAAATCAAAACCATTGCTACAGTTTGTAGAGGAAGAATTTGATTTAAGAATAAACAATAATCCACTACAATCAACAACAAAATATAATACTACCTACCATCGATGTAGTTTTTTCAAGACATTTTAATAAAATAGAATCCCATACATATGTTTCCTACTTCAGTTACCACAAGCCAATTACTACTAAAATTGAGCCTACTGATTAAGTTTATTTTTTACATTATATTTTTATAACTTAAAAAAATAAAGTTTTATTACAATTCCTTCACTAATTAATCGAAAGGAACTTCGTTCCATCCGGGTGTCCCTTGACACCTCTCCAGTTTTTTTTTTATTGCAGGACTTCAGTAGAGATGCAGACGGCCCACTTCGTGGAAAGCGGTTGCGATCGCCTATGGACATTTACAACACTTAAGGTGCTACAAATGCGGTGCTGCTTTTTTAAGGAAGACTGGAACCTGGTCACTAATGCCGGAACACAACTCAAGGTTGTTAGGGCGATATACTTTAGACTAGGGATGGTAGCCATCCAGACGGGCAAATGCCCTACCACCTGCCCTTTAAGGCAGAAACTTCATACATGCTTATATTTATTTCATTAATAACATCAACGCTCCATAATCCATTACACTTATGTCGGCAACAATATTAAATCACACTGTTGGCGATGACAGCCCATGTGGATGTTTTGTACTGTTATTATCCTACGAGAGAGTTGACATTGACAAATTAGCGGGGCCCTAATACTCTCATTATTTATTATTAATATTATTTGATTGTGATGCTCGCCAGCAAGAAACAAGAAACGGGGAAATCGCAGTTGTGATCGTGGTTTACTGTGCTAAGTGGAACGCACCCTAACTATCAAATAATAAAAACGACTGCAATTTGACAGTTTTTTTTATTATTTGTCTGACAGCAGTTTGTCATTTTGGTATTTTCCGAGATCTTTTAAGTATAGATCTTATACTAGTATATAAAGCTGAAGAGTTTATTTGTTTGTTTGATTGAACGCGCTAATTTCAGGAACTACTGTTCTGGTTTAAAAAACTCGTTCAGTTTTAGATTGCCCATTTATCGTGGAAGGCTATATAAAGGCTATGTATCATCGCGCCAAGAGCAATAGGACAGGAGGGGTTAATCTATTCCACGTGGACGAAGCCGCGGGCAGAAACTAGTACTTTGTATATAAAAACTGTCAAGTGTACCTTATCCTTGGTAAGAAAAGGCTCTAAACACTTTAGGCGACATTACACTCCAGCACCTGGAACTTAGCCCCAAAGAGATATAAAAACATATTGTTGACTTATCTATCTATATTCGAACGTAAAGTGAATCATTCAATAGAATTGTAGACAATTACAAACGTATCCTAACAGTGTTATGTTTTTATCAATTTGGTTGAATTTCTGTAAACAAGAATCAAGAATCACGATAACGTTATCAACGAGAGATGTGACGAGACGCTATCATTTGCCACGCGATCCCCCCACTCCCCAACAGCTCTTCGAGTGGTGGGGAGGAACACGTCACCCGACGGCCCCGACGCGTCTTGCGCAGTGTGCTTCGAAACAACACCCGACTCCACGCGACACTCGTTCGTAAATTCTTGCATTTTAGATTTCAAAATGGCAGCCGAACAATTAATTGAGCTCGTGAAGAGTCATCCTGTGTTGTATAACACCGGATTAGCGGACTACAGAGACCATAGCATAAGGAACGGAGCGTGGAAGGAAATCGCCAAGGAGATGCGTATACCCAGTAAGTTTTTAATACCTATTAATTGTGCACAGTGGGCCGCGCGTGCGCTCGGTCACGCCAGCTAGTGGTAGAAATGTACATCTCTCGAGCTTATGTATTTTATGTTTGTTGGTTTTTAATCAAGTAATTAATAGTTTTTAATATTGTACGCAACGTTTCACGGGCGAAATCTGATTGTAATAAAGCATGAACAGAAAAGTCACGACATTTATATCAATGACATTTTGTTGGCTTTTTAACCGACTTCAAAAAAGAGGAGGTTCGCAATTCATTGTGTTCAGTACAGTTTCAAGATAATATTAAATTTTCAATATGCTCGGTGCATTTTGCTAGAATTTTAGAATATAATATATAGAATTTAAGGTGTTATAGAATATTTTATTTTATGTTTTTATTATTAGGTCTCTGGAAGTTGGTTTTCTTTTTTGCTAGAATTTTATTGTTTTCAAGTATTTATTTATTTAATTAATTTGTTTGGGAAACATACAATAATTTATATTCTTAAATATGAAACACAAAATTAATGCATATATCAATCAAGTTTCCATTAAAAATTAAAAATAATTTATATAATGAAAAAAAATAACAAAATGTCTATTTAATTAACATGAGGTTCCAAACGTAGTGCGTTCCAAAACGGTATGGCGCCATCTAGTTTTGGCTTAGTAAATTAAATATCACCAATTCCGACAAGAAATTTATTTTTATTTTCAGTTGACGAACTAAAACATAAATGGGGTAAAATCAGAAACTGCTTCACCAACGCTTTGAAAAGGAGACGTAGGAAAAATCGAGACGCAGCAACAGCGCTCAATCCGTGGAAATTTGAAAAACAGATGGAGTACCTATTGCCATTCGTAGAGGTAGGGAAACGGACCACCACGAACATACCTTTCAATGAAGTCGACATAAATAACGACGGTTCCGACTATGAGTTACAATTTCTAGAAGAAACATCCACCACACCTGTCTCTGACAAACGTACACCAACACCAACATCTATTAACATTAAGCCCTCTACTTCTAGAGCTTCTGTAGATAGGACTTACACTCCATGTTCTTCTTCAAGCATCACCACAAGATATAGACGCAAAAATGATGATGATAATACTTTATTAAAAGAAACGAAGAGACGCAAGAGAACAAGAGAGATGGATGAAACAGACTATTTCTTTTTATCTATGAGTAGAGATTTAAAAAAGTTACCAGAAATTGACCAAGCTGAAATTAAATTTCAAATACACAAGCTTGTATATGATTCTGAAATGAAAATATTACGAGAAGGAAAAGTGGAATTCCTAAGAGAATTCTAAATATTCCTTAAACCATGAATGGATACTCCAGCAAGGAAATCCTGATTGTTTTTGACTCGATTCCAACTTGCAAATCCCAGGGACGCAAGTGGAAAGTATAATGAAAATGAATGCATTTATTTCAAAATGGAATCCTACAGATGAAAAACATGAGTCTACAAAAGCAATTTTAATTAGTGATTACTGAAAAGCCTTGGTACTCATTCGGTGCGGTCATCTAGAAAATAGATTCCATAATCAACTATTAGAAGTGTTAAAGAGAGATCAGGTAAAAAGCATCTCAAATAAACGTGTTCGTCAGGATCGTCGCAAGTGGAGAGAGATCCATAGTCTGTGCCTACCACCATGGGAAACAGGCGTGATATTATGTCTGTATGTATGTATCTAATTTTTTTTCGTCGTATAATAAGCTTTCTCGCACAAACGTTGATTTATTAATATTTGAAATTTGTTTTTTGAAAGCTGTTCAACGTCAACAAACTGCATCGCAATCGACCCACTAGTTTTTACGTGAATCCCGAACAAACAGACAAGAAATCTAAAAAAAATGCATCGTGTTCTCCGACGTTTATATAGTCTTTTACAGTTTTTTTTTTAATTTGGTTTAATGTATAGACTCGGCATGTTTAGAATGTTATAATATTTTAAATATAAGTTTTAATAAATTCGTCTATTTCTTCAAGTTGTGTTTTAATCATTATGAATTATGAAACCTTTCATCATCTTGAAATAACTCTGGATACCAGAATCCTACAGAACTCATAGTGGTGAGTTGCCCCAAGCTTTCATCATAGAGAAAGTCAATAGCAGCTGTCATTTTGTTTTAGGTAATTAATAATCAGAGTATAACTTAAAACACTTTTTTTACTTTAATATCTAATATTTGGTATTCCTTAGTAAGTGTCTTACTTACACTAAATAATGTAAATTAATTTAAAAAAATTAACCAAAATATTCTTACAGAACAATGTAAACTTATTCCATGTTTCTTGAGTCGTATAATTATGTTAAAAATATATCCTTTTCTTCTCTTTCCTTAGACTTCAAAATTTGATATTTTGATGTGGTATCGGGTGTTGGAAACGTGCACGTTATACATAGTGTATCGAAAACGGTGTTGCCAACACTCGTATTTCACAAAAACCTAAAATACAGTAAGAGAACAACTACAAATTTCATTATTATAACTTTTATATTATAATCAAGTATAATAGTAATAGTCGTGGATAATTTTAAATGTAAATAATGCAAATTATTTCATTTTGCATGAGTCTAGCAGACAGGCAGACAGGCAGACAGGCAGACAGGCAGACGGCCCACTCGATGAAAAGCGGTACATTTGCAATACCAAAGGCGCTACAATTGCGCTGCTGCTCTCTTAAGGGAAACTGCAACCTGCTTACTAATGCCGGAACACAACTCAGGTTGTTATGGCGGCACATTCTAGACCAGGGGTGGTAGCCATCCAGTCGGCTAAATACCTTACCACCTGGCTGTGGGTTATTTTGTCGTTTTTTTGAACAAACTTCCTGGTGACATATCTATACTAATATTATAAAGCTGAAGAGTTTGATTGTTTGTTTAAACGCGCTAATCTCAGGAATCGCTGGTCCGATTTGAAAAATTCTTTGAGTGTTGGATAGTACATTTATCGAAGAAGGCTATATTATATTTTCAAAAAAATTAGGAATCCTTACTAAAAGTCCAATAATGTAACCCAAGGTGTAAAAAAATTACCCGAAAAAATCCTTGCACGGCGTACGCTGCGAAAACTTTGATTATAGAACAAAACAATGTACTACCACTTTGCAGAACATTTAATTGTCTAAAAAAATATCGCGTAATCATATGTCTAACTATTGTAGTTATCACACAATAAGTGTTTTCTTTTATTTTTTTTAATAATTAAAAGCCGTCGCTTCAAAAACTGTTTATTTTGTACTTTGGTATTAATCCTTATCAAAATAAATTACTCCATATTCAAGTCGAATTCAATACCTTTCTAGAACTTTTTGAATTATTCAGTTCGGACGTTTCATTCAAAAGATATCGCGATATTTAAAATGTAAGTATTAGTGTTGTAACCAAATAAGTATTAAGTATTGCGCGCGCATGTATGTGGTGGGCGGTCATGAGGGGCGATACCAGGAGACGAACATAGGATACTTTTTATCCCGTTGGAAACGGTAGGTAGCACTGAATC
The DNA here is from genome assembly GCA_949752895.1 of Dendrolimus pini. NCBI lineage: Eukaryota > Metazoa > Arthropoda > Insecta > Lepidoptera > Lasiocampidae > Dendrolimus > Dendrolimus pini. Next base: position 131,877 of record OX457138.1, on the reverse strand, counting down.
ACCCGGAACGATTTTGATGATTTTGTTTTTGTGTGTTTGAGTGGGTCCCCGCATGGTTTAAGTCCACAATTGGAACCGGTAGGTGGCGCTGGGATCGGGTCCTAGATTTTTATTTTTTCATAGCAGGACAACGTCTGCCGGGTAACCGCAAGTTAAGTATATACGTTGGTAAAGAAAGCTGCTGAATTATTTTTTTTGGAGTTATCAAAGACGGACAACGGTTAGATCCAACACCGAAAGCTCTAAGTTGGCAACAGTAGCCAAAATGTGGCGTTTTAATATTAGTATGTTCTTGCCGTAAGCCCAAGTCCTTATGCGCTCTGGTGCCAGCTGTGGCCAGAGAGCTTTACGAGCATCAGGGCTGCCACATTAGCGCTTTCGGTGATATATCTGGCGTTTGCAAAGAAGACATACTTGTAGGAGTCGTATTCGTTATCATAAATTAACCATGAAGGAGAGAGAGAGAGATAACCATATTTACAATATTTTCTAGGCAACACAACAGGCGACCTTATCGCTCAAAGCGATCTCTTCCAGGCAACCTAAATGAAAGAAATTTGAATCAGGCAATATAGTTGGTGCAGGAAAAAGGCAATAGATACATAAATACTCTAATTTGAGTAATAACAAATACATACATACAGACACAATACAATACAGATACATATACAATAGTACATTACAAAATGCATAAGTTATGATAAATAATGTATTAGCATGATTATATTGTGTTAATATGTTTAGAATTTTCGTCTGTCTGTCTCTCTGCCTGCTTGGATGTTCCGGCTAATCTCTGAAACTGTTGGAGCTATTTTGACGGGACTTTGACTGGCAGATGGCTGAGTATTTTAGGCTATTTTTTAAATTAAGGTGCAGCCAAAAATAAGCGCACTATCCAGCGCTTTTCTTCAGCTCGTCTAGCGCTCAACACGGCAGCAGCCCTGATGGGCATCTCAAGGAGTCGTGCATGAATATTTGAATGGGCCAGTACTCGTTCCACTTCGGGTGCTGTTGTTTGCTTAAATTAAGCTCATAGTACAAATATTATATCACTAACAAAATTGAATCGTTAAAACGTAATGCAATATATGTTCTATGTATAAAAATAACTTAGGTGTTTATTTATTTGCACTGGCAATCTAATATCTACATATACGTGAAGCAAAAACTTTGTACCCTTTTTTACGAAAATTGCGCGGACGGAGGAGTATGAAATTTCGCACACTTACAGTTTATATAGAGAAGGAGTGCAGAAGGCTTTTTTAAAATCATGCACAAAAATACATTAAATTAAAAAAACATAACACTCACTACCATGTATTTGACACACACACACACGGATATATACTCTTTTGTTTATTGTTAAAGTCAAATTAACAGTGTAGCCATGACGAAATCTGTGATTATAAAAGTATAGTCTAATTATATTTGAAAACAGAACTTTAATTAATTATGGTCGAATTTCGACAACTGGGCGACCACTGGTATCTATAAATACAGACACCGTGAATATATGTAAACGAAGGAACAATCTATTAAAAAATCCTATAAGTTGTCTCTTTTGACCTCTGATTTCTCGAACCTACCCTAACTACCCATGGCCCGTGGAGAAAACATGAAAAATTCATTCAATCCAAGTAAGTAACGCATATTTATAAAAAGTGAAAATAATAATAATAATTGGCAGCCAAACACACATAGTATATCCCCAAGTTATGCTTGAATTTTGGCTAACAAACAACAGACCACTGTGGGACCGATAGCGGACAATTCGTTCGCCTTCGCTTTAACTTCATTACATACTCACTTCTATAGTAAGATGATCAGGACTGAAGAGCAGGGAGTCGGCGATGAGGTTCAAGGGTCGGACGACAGCGGTGGAGCATAGGAGCCGGAAGGTGGTGGAATGCAGGCCGGCGCGCGGGGCCAGGCACCAGGCGCAGCCGCGCGCTGCCCCGCCGCCGCGCCACCACGCCGGGCACAGCGCGAACCCGCCGCTCACCACGGAGCCATCACTCGTCAAACCCTATCCAGGTCACCAATATAATTACGACATTGTTCCCCAAACTATTTATACGTGTATCATAGACCTTGTTTTTGATTTTATCTAATACTGAACTTACGCAACAAAAACGTAATTAAGGCATTATCGTAAAATGCTGATTTTCAAACGTTTTTGGCCTACTTTTGATCCCGATTCTATCGCGGAGAGACGGGAACGTCGCAGACGAGGCAGTCCCGTCCCCAGCGTTATACATTCTATCAAAAAAGTATCGGGAATGGATGATTTGTTTATGGAATTTCGTGTTCGGAGATACTTGAAAATGTTAAAAAGGGCTTACGGTGAATCGACTTTATCAAAAACAGCAAATTCGACGAAAAAGGCCAGATTTGGAGAAAAAAGATTTTGCACCACGATAATGCGCCTTCGCACAAGGCCATCATTATGAACGAATTTTTAACCAAAAACTCAACAAACCTCATTCACCAGATATGCCTACCGTTGATTTCTTTTTCCTAAGCTCAAATTAGTACTTCGTGGCACCCGTTTTTATTCGGTAGAAGACATCAAGGAGAACCCGTGACGAGAACTAAACTCAATTCCGGAAAAACCGTTAAAAAAATGTTTTGATTATTCATTGGCGTAAGTGTATGCTTTCTGAAGAAGCATACTTTGAAGGCGGTAAATAAACTTGAATAAATAATAAACATTTTGTGTATTATTGATGTTTTCTCGATACTTTTTTGACGGAGTACCTAGTACTTGTAATATTGTCAAATAAATCTCATTTAATTACATTACAACAGTCGAATACTCATTGAAGAGTGTATTGAAAATGACGAATTTTCAAAAATGCTTTCATAGTGCGCACTTTCAGTATAGAAAAAACCGGCATGCAAATTTTCATCGTCCTAGCTCCAGTGGTTTGTGCGTTGATACACATGTCAGTGAGTAAGGAAGCAATTGCATGTGTATGTAGATAAAATCATGCTATATCAGGAATATCACTTAATTTAAAGTGTTAGAATTTCAAACAAGCTTCGTAAAGGAATTGCTCATTAAAACTGAACTCTGCTGAGCCACACAAGATATTCATACTATATCACGGGAGTTATTAGGTAAGGTGCGTTCACGACGGAGCTTGTTCACGGGACTGACTCTTTTTACCGTAAGTCCGTCAGTCCTTATCGACAGGTCTTTGAGCAAAATGCACATAAGGTGAGCGAATAAAAGTACAGAGGAAGCCTACGTGAAGAGAGACGTCAAATGGAGTGAAGAATTCTTAAGTAGAATGGCAGCACCACCGGCTTCTTGTTTTTATTCTGCCCTCGGGGTTTCCCTTAGCCGAATTCACTGTGAGAGCGCGGTGCTCTTTTAACCTATTTTGTTCCTGAAGACATTAGTCAGCACACAACATATACATGTAGGAATGCTAAAGATGAGTTGAATGTGTATCGGAATTATGAAGATTTGTTGTAATTTAAACGAGCCAATTTCTAAGACCCACGCCCCACCCCACATACAAATGCACAGATTGGAATGTATTTTTTTTATAATTAATGATTCATCTAACAAGGATGAAATATAGTAATTATTGACATTCATGCTGATATTTTATATGTATAAGCTGAATTAGAACTAGCTCCTGAATTGGAATTAAACTTCTAAATTCAATTTTCGTATTTTGTTATGAAAATATACCAATAATTTTACAATTTAAAACAGCATTCATAATATTTTACTATATATAATAGGTTGGGGAAATAGTCTTTTCGCATAAGTATGTATGAACTTGTAATAAGATCTCTTTGGCTATATATACCATTTGTATCTGGCTGGTTTTGGTATCATTAAAAGTTTTAATTTTAAAGAAGATAATTCCAGATTCAAGTTAGGAAAATGTGATATTTTCATTTGTTTTTCTTATTGTTAAAATGAGTGAATCTAATGAAGAAATTCGATACATTTTAAAATTTTACTACAAAAAAGGTAAAAATGCAAAACAAGCCGCGAAAAAAAATTGTGATGTTTATGGACCTAATGCAGTATCTGTGAGAGTAGCGCAAATTTGTTTTAAGCGTTTTCAATCCGGAATTTTTGATATCAAAGATGCACGTCACTCTGGTCACCCGGTTACGGATAAAATTGATGCCATTTTTGAAAAAGTGGAGCAAGATCGGCATATTAGTAGTTACGATGTAGCTGGAGGACTGGGAATTGACCACAAAACTGTTTTGGCGCATTTGAAAAAAGCTCGATATTTGGGTGCCTCATGAGCTCACTGAAAGAAACCTAATGAACCGTGTACTCATTTGTGATTCTTTATTACGACGTAATGAAACCGAACCATTTTTGAAGAAGCTGCTAACTGGTGATGAAAAGTGGATCACGTACGACAAGAACGTGCAAAAAAGATCGTGGTCAGAGGCCGGTCAGGCTTCACAGACTGTGGCAAAACCCGAGTTAACTCGCAACAAGGTGATACTGTGTGTATGGTGGGATTGGAAGGGCATTATTCATTATGAGCTGTTACCGCCAGGCAGGACCATCGATTCTGAACTGTACTGCAAACAACTGATGAGATTAAAGCAAAAAGTTGAGAGAAAGCGGCCGGAATTAATCAACAGAAGGGGGTGTGGTTTTTCACCATGATAACGCTAGACCTCACACATCTTTAGCCACTCAGCAAAAATTACGAGAGTTTGGCTGGGAGGTGTTAATGCATCGTATAGTCCTGGCCTTGCACCTTCAGATTTTCACCTGTTTCGGTCTCTGCAGAATTCCTTAGGCAGTGTCAGGTTAACTTCACGAGAGGACTGCCAAAACCACTTGTCGCAGTTTTTTAATCAGAAGCCCCAAAATTTTTATAGCAATGGGATCACGTCCCTATCTACAAGATGACAAAAAGTTATCCAACAAAATGGCACCTACATACTTTAGTCAAATGTAAATAAACTTTATAAAAAAAACCTTTTGAATTTTTATATAAAATGCGAAGAAACTTTTTCCCCGACCTAATATTATACTATATGATTCTATCAGTAGCTATACGTTTGACATCAAGCATCTCACTCTTTTTACAATTAGTAGAAAATTGACATTACTTGCGTTTATATTACTGGCAAATAGATCCAACTGTTATGTGTACAATAAAAGAAACATGATAACTGAGGGCCTAAAGAGGTCGATTTTGCACATTCATATGATGCACATGACAAGTATCACCTTACACTACCAACCAGTGCCTATATGTTGACGAATGTCAGTTTTATTAAGCGATTCTCCAAAAACGATTGCTCTAAGCCTTCTGATATTTTGTCGTAATTTCTGATGACAGTGTGCACGAGCCTTTTACCTTTCGAAAGCTCTTCACCTTTCCGGCCTAAAACAACGCCCACGACTTGAACCGTATTTATATAAAACATTTTGACTTCGCACACTCACATTGAATACCTAATATGAAGGAAAATAAATGAAAACGCACGTTTTATAAGGACGGAATAATTTAAGATACAGGTCAACGGCCTCACAGAGCTTTCACATTATGTTTAAGAAATTACTTTGGAAGTTAATTTCGTTAATCAAGAAAGGCTGTGCTCTATACCTTACATCGTATGGCCGTCTTGGAATCGTTGCCTTAATACAACTCTTGTAGCCCGCGGTGTGATACCACGCACACAAAGAATATCGGCGTGAAACCATTGTTCTTGGTTTAATCGTGTCTCATGCGATGAGTGAGAGCTCCCATGACCCACAAGCTCCACCACGTATCACTTTCTGTATCGCTTCCCTTCTATCCATTTATTTATTATTAATAATTATGTTTTGGAGGTCTTCAGGTAGAAGTGAAACAATTTTATGTGTTTGAATAGCAGTTCAGGAATGCATGTTTATTTGGTATTTTACAATACAGCACACATTTAGCTGCTAAACAAAACATAACAATTAATAATAATACGCGCACTCGAGCGCTTACACGTGTCGCGGTGACAGAGGTGAGGTATGCGCGGAGGGAAACACGGGGGGCCCGACTAGGAGCAGCGCGCTACGCGCTTGCCGATCATTTGTGAGCGGCCGCCGTGGTGATCGGACGACTGCGGCTACAATGTGAATTATTATTTTTTATGATAATTGTTGTCTTTAAATACGTTTTAGTTTTGTCATTATTTGACTGCATTGTACATTATGTATTATTACTCGTATGCGTGTTGTATTGTCACACACACACAGGTACAAATATAACCGGACACAACAAGTCAAAACGTAATGCAGAAGGTCGTAACTCAATAAAACGCGCAAAATTCGTCACTTTTAGGTTCCCAAATGTACACACATCACGCCCGTATCGTAGTCGTCGCTTGACTTCCATCTACCTCCATCAGGCCGTAGTTTTATACCTCACAGATACAAACGGACCCGTCGACGTAATCCGCAACACCTGGCTAATGATTCAACTGCAAGCTGCCGTAAACGAGTACTATAGAACAATGGGCTGTTCTCTAGAAACGTTTGCCACTAAATAAGTAAACAAAAGAAGACGATCATAAAAGAATTACAATTAGTTAAAATGCCGACAGGTAATAAAATGTGGGGTTTTTTTCAGATGTACGGGCGGAATTTATATTTGTTAGAGGTTCTAACAATAACAAATAGAGTCGGTAACGAATAAGGATTTAATAATTGATCTGTCATCGAGCTGTCAAAAGTAAAATAAATGCTTGGAAAGGGTATAAGCCTTCCTAAAAATTAATTGATTAAATAATATAGATGCAACTAACATCCAAAGAAAAGGAAAGCCAAGAGTCCTCAGGCAGGATGAAGAACGAAGCGTGTTCAGCGTCGCAATGGAGCAGCAGCCTCACACTGTGCACGTCCCCCAGCAGCCTGGCTCCAAGCTCCAGCACATCTGAACTCCTGGATGTGGCCTCACATCTACTTCCGTCTCCTGGACTGCACGACAGAGCTGCGCAGCTCACACTTGGTGCTAATACTGTCAGTTAAATTTCATTGTACCGGAATTAATTATTTTGGTCGAACTAAAAGTTTATCTAAATACTAAAAATTCTATAAATGCTGTTTGTATAACTAATAAACTTTATAAACGACGGAGAACACCGCATTTTTTTTTCTTGTCTGTTTGTTCGGGATTCACTTAAACATTATTTAGTCGATTTCAATGCGGGTTTCACTGATCGACTGCAAATTCTTAGATTTACAATGTACATTTCTTTTTGTCCCGGGAATCCCGTAAGAAATTTTTCTGGGAATAATTTAAAACGGCCCTATTTAAAAAAATCGAATCTCAATTAGATTTTTTCACTGACCGATAACAAATTTTATGGATGTGTGAAATTTTTGATTCCGGGAATCTTGCGGGTTGTTTTGTCGCCTCTTACGACAGGCCGCTCGGCCGCAGGTATTAGTATATAGTAATAAGTTAAAATATTTGTATTGCTTTAAGAAACTCACTGTGAAGCAATGGGGGCTGCATATAACACGCGATGGGCACATCGAAGGACTTGCCGATGGACACGCGCACGTGGAGGACATCCCTCAAGTCACGCACGTCACGAGGCCTGGCACATATGACAATTAAATATCAAAATTGAAAAAATTATGTCAATGCTTTGAGGTCTTGATAACCAAAACACCATATCTGCTGTTTAAAGATATTGGGAAGATGTTTTTTGAATAATTGAGCTCTTGTTATCTTGTTCTTTTCCTTCCAAATTCCTTTAAGCTAGGAGACGATCTCTATCACACAACAAACCATCATGTCATCCTTCTCGCATTTCATCTTTTTTGGTCTACCTTTACTCTTAACAATCTTTGAAATGCTTTTTATCTCTTCTCATCACATACCCAATGCCCATATCGTCTTCTTTTCAATTCTTGTAATCACTCATACATCTCAAAACTCTCATCTCGTCTGAGACAACTGTCTGCAACATTTTTGTCAACTTTAGGGAACCAACTTTCGGACCCGTAAACATGTCCAGCCGCAATACAAAATTAATTGCCGGTATTAGTATTTGAATATTTGAGCTCTCCAAGGGTACAAAAATCATTGTCACCAAGCTTTAAATAAGTAAAAAGAGGATCTTATTTACATCGTCTCTCTGCCCATGAAGAAGTGATTCTATGTTCTTACTTAGACTTGCACCGCGTGTACCTGAAATGGACCTTGAGGTCCGCTGCGGAGCCCGAGGTGACGGTGAGCCCCCGGGGGCCGCTCAGCTCCACGTCCAGCTCGCGCCGCCGCGGCGGACGCAGCGACAGACGAATCTCGAACTTCGACACGTTCACCAGACGAACGCTTTGCTGGAGAATAAGCCAGAGGCATTGACTCATTTGAAAATCTCAAATATTTTATTGTAAAAAGAAACATACAATTCCAATATCAACTACTACTAAAGATGTAAACTATACAATAATAGGTTGGGTGCTGAGTTTGTACAATGAACTTCAATTGTGAAAAATACCAAGGAGGCTAAATTGGACCTAAAGAGTCTGGAAAGGGCCGCTTTTAGGAAATCGCCTGGTAAAATTATCATGTACTCCATTGAAATGTTACATGAGCTTTGCATTTGTTAGAGGACGCAATTTTATTTTTGGGACATGTGTGGGGGGTCAATAGAAGCTTAACCTCAAGTTTGTGGGGTCGCCACCCTTGTCCCCCGGCCTCCATCTTGGAAAAAGTGGTGAAAACACTATTTTCGCGATATCTCGGAAACTATGCGTCTTACAGAAAATTTGTAGTCATAATTTGTGGCAAATTGTTTTGCCTACAAATATGTTTATATAACTTTCTAACTTTTTTAACGGCGGGGAAAACGGGGGACCTTTTCTACCTGCTTAACATTCGATAAGTTAAATTTGGTAAGTTCTATGGTAAAGAAAAGAGTTAGGAATGAATAAAAAAACTCACTTTTTTGCTTATAATTTCATTAATTATTAAATTCGTGCAAAAATTTATATAAACATATTTGAAGGCAAAACAATTTGCTACAAATTATGACTACCAATTTTTTGTAAGACGCATAGTTTCCGAGATATCGCGAAAATAGTGTTTTCACCACTTTTTCCAAGATGGCGGCCGGGGGACAAGGGTGGCGACCCCACAAACTTGAGGTTAAGCTTCTATTGACCCCCCCACACATGTCCCAAAAATTAAATTGCGTCCTCTAATAAATGCAATACGCGGCCCTTAAATTGTAAGATTTCAATGGAGTAATGCGTCTATATATATAATTTTATATATATGTTGGTTTCATGGCAACGCGAATAAAGTGTTACTGGCAATGACTAGCATTACAAATATTTAGTTTTAAGCATTAATGTATCACCTACTGATGCGCCGGCGCAGCATTTATTGATAACAATGAACTGTGTCCACTTGAGGAAATGTCGGACAACAAGCAGTAATCTCGCGGGTCCGTAGTAGATACACATGTAGAGGCAGTAAATGTATTTTTCAATATTAAAAGAGCCCAGCACACTAACCGTATAAAGTTGTCCAACGGTGAAGTTAACGAAGTCCAGTTGCGGCGGCACGCACAGGACGCACTCGGGCTGCGGAGGGGGCCGCGGCCGGGGCGAGGGGGGCGGGCGCGCTGCAGGCCGAGCCGCCGCCTCGCCGGTGCTGCACAATAGACATCAACTACTTTTTAAAGGACGCTTGCTACAGAAAAGAATGCTTAATAATGTCATGCTTAAGAATGTAGTGCTAATGTGTTAAAGTAATAAAGAAAACGTTTATTCGCAATACGACACAAACAAAATAGAAAATAGACGAAACAAAATATTTTTATAGTTATATGCCGCAATTCGGCAAATGAGGCTGGCACTCAGTATATTGCTTTGTCGGAAGATATTCCGGCACAGGACTGATTTTCAATGCCCACCCCTGAGTCTACACATATTTCCCAGAGATCTGTATAAGAAAATATTTAATTTAGCTATAGTCATAAGTACTGGTAAGACTGAACTGAATTTAATTTTATAAAAATAAATAATTAAAAAAATATTCATATTAATAATAATGAAAAATAGATAACAGTTATTTTCATATACATGGATATATACCAGTAAACAGTACAATAATAAATGGCACTACTTGAAATAAATGTTCTTGACAGCTTACCTTAGCGATAGAAGGGAGTCATCGATCTGAGAAGATAAACGTATCGGTTGATATAGTTGGGTTCCTCGGAGCTCTACGGGCGTCAACTCACCAGAACTTCTGTTCAGAATGTTCTCGATCCAAAGACTTGCATCACCTTCGAATTATAATAAAGCCTTTTATTTATTAACTATAGTCTGTTGAACAAGTAATATACAATGGACTATTCGGGGGCCTATCCCAGACCCCCAGACGATAATAATTAGCGCGAACTACATTTTCCAAATTTACCATGCCAAAATTGCACTGCAGTGAAGTAAGCTGGCAACAATTTAATCCACCCAACTTTTTTCAATTCAAAATATAGTCATTAGTCCAACTCACGGCCTGCATTTTGATCAATTGTGGGTACCAAGTCCTTTCTATTCACCACTCCTCGCTCCCTTCTCCATTCAGGGTCTTCAGTCTTTGAAGACTTGGGGGAGTATATCTTGTACATGTTCGATAAGGGCTCCCTCGAGATCCTATTCGCATATTCATCTCTTAATTCCACTTCTCTCTTCCATATCTCTTTGCATTCTGAGGCATATTTTTCCGCCTATAAACGAGAAACAATTATTGAGGAAGATCCCCCCCCCCCCCTCATATTACGTGATCCGTTCAGAGGGGGTCTTCAAAATACTACGCTTGATCACAGGAAAGGGGGCTTAGGTTTTTTCTCGTAGTCAGTAACGTTTCAGGAATCTCGCGCTTTTAGAAAACTAATATCCTGATATCCTAGGGTATGCCGCCATAACAACCTTGAGGTGTGTTCCGGCATTAGTGACCAGGTTCCAGTCTCCCTTAAGAGAGCAACAGCGCATTTTTATCACCTTTGGGGTTGCAAATGTCAAGAGGCGATGGTAACCGCTTTCCATCAAGTGGGCCGTCTGTCTGAACTGAGCTGAACACATGCAAAAAAAACAAATATGACAATGTAGCTTTTTAAACTTTCAGATTAAAAATACATTTAACGTCATATTTATGAATTACTACGTGGAAACTAGAGGAGGAGGGAGGACGAAGTCTTGGCATATACAAGAGTAGTCGCCGAGGGGGGATGAGAATGAGAAATTGTACAAAATGTGACATATAGGAGTTCATCCACACTTCCTAGACTCTTTGAAGTTCTCCACGACACGTGGCGGACGCTCCTTCATGCCATATGTGGCCAAGTTATGAAACGAACTACTTTAAAAAAAATCCAGAGCGCTACATTATGGGGCTGTTCAATAAGGAGATGAAGTATCAAAGAGGTAGGCAACACATCGGCCCCGTTAGTGTTGCAAATGTCCATGGGCGACGGTAGCCACCTACCACCAGGTGGTCCGTTTGTCAATTTGCCTACAAGCAAATAAATAAACAGAAAAGTAAAAAAAACGTAGTATACCTATACTTTACGTCTTCTTAGTGCTAGCCTCAGTCTTTCATCCCTCCGAAATACCTACTTTTTAATATCTAGTATTGATGAATATCCGTAACGCCGTCTAGCGAACGTGAGGGAAACAAAGATAAAATTTACTACATTTTGCACATTTGTTGTTGTTTTTTCTATTTACTTGGCACCGACTTGAAGGTGTTGTAGAAAATATTTAGTGCTTTTTAGTTTCTCTTGAGTCAGTTTCTTTTTTGTTAGACAGTTTTTTCAAGTGTGTTAAAAAGACTATCCTACCCACCCAGTTATTTAGTTGTGCTCCACTTCTGGCGACTGGGAGCTGGAGCGGCGGCAGGCTGTCCAGCTCGCGGAACACTTCCCGCAGCACCGGCCTTACGTCCGCACACAGCGTCCCCCTGGAAGTCATACAATCAAGTGTGTACATTTAAAGCTCACAACGACCGCGATTTTGTCGTCGACTTGCGTTACAGTGATAAGCTCAAGTGGAATTGAACAAAAATGTCATTGGTTGACGTATAGTTGATATGAAAATCGCGTCTTTGTCAACGTCTTGTTAGAAATAATTAATGTTCGGCGATCAACGCCCATTTCAACCCACCTTGTGAGATGAGTCGTTGAGCGCTAGGAGTGAAATTATGACGTAATTAGTGACATTTTCGCCATGACCATAACGACCGTGAACGCTATGTGGAACGCCTGAAGAAGCGTTTTGAGCGTTGTGAACGATAAGTGAAACGTGGCCCGTGCTAAATAATTTGTACATTAGGATAACATTGCTAATCATGTCTATTCATTGATAATGGGGCTTCATTTACGATAATCTTCAATATTCATACTCTGGCTGAATAAGTCTTATTTAAATCGTTAAATTTTTTATCCCATTTTTCAAATTAACGTTCCGCGAGCACATGTTACCTTTTCGAACTAACTCACAGAAGGGACTGTTCCACAGAAAATTATGTTTAACGGTTTGATAATAAAGTTTAAAATTACTTAGATCAATGTTGTTGAGTTTCTATCTTGTCTCAGGAGATTGTTAGAGATGTAAAACCTCTTTATCGATTTTAATATTTATGTTAAACGTAGTGATTATATCCTCTTTGTTTCTTATTGTTAATCTCAGCGTCTGTCATTGCCAACATTACAATTTACGTTTTTCTCAATTTTATCTATATACACAAATAAATAAAATTAAGTGTTTGTTTGTAAAGTTAAAATAACAGCTTCTTACTATACGCAAATGAAAGTATATACAGTATTTGAGTCAAAATTGAGTATATTCAGCTCACATGCAGTAGAAGTGAAACAAAATACAACAAGGGGTGAGAGGATGCTAAATTTCGTGACGACACATTTCATATATTACACCGTTATAATATATTGAATCTTTAAAACACGAAATTTGAAGTATTAACGAAAACTTTCACAACTGTATGAGCTGTGTTTAAATTATTAAATACAATGTATTCTATCTCATTCTCTCGCAGGCTTAGTCCTATAGATTTATGTGTTTATCTCCTTTTAGTGTCGCTTTTTCGTTTCATCGAGTTTCAAATTACAACGATTCTAAAGAGGTTTCATTTCACAAATAAACTTTCAATATTTTTGTCTGGATGTTCCGGCTAATGTCTGATACCGCCGGACTGATTTTAATGGGACTTTCACTGGCAGAGAGCTGATGTTTAAGTAGTTAAACCCACGCAAACGAAGTCACGGGCACAGCTAGTATTTTATAAACGTAACATTTCTAAAAATGTTGACAGTACCTACCAAAGAGTACATTGAATATATAAAGAGTACCTACTGTTTCTTGTACTCATGCAAGCAAAAGTCGACTCTAAGGTGACGAATATATTATTGCCGTGAGTGTACTTACTCTTTGTCGGGTATTAATGGCAAATTATCAGCCATACTTCAAAAATGTGTATATTTAAATAATAACAAATAAATATATATTTTTCATGTAAAAATGTCCTAGCGACTGTTTTTATCTGAAATTGGTTGTTTGACAGTATAACTGACACCGAATAGTTTAACTATCAAAGCTGTTTTGATTTGACTTTTGTTGGTTTTGGCTCCAACGCCTTTGGCATTTATTTTGCCAATGTCGTTGTAACTACGAAACATTTAACAGGTGAACAAGCATAGCAACTTAAGTTTAATTTTATTTTTGAGATGTGTGTTTCTCTCACTACTTGACATCGGCAATAGCGCAGCCATTCGAAGATTTTTTTATGATAGAACTTCTTGAAAAAAAAAAAACTGACTCCTTAAAATATTTATATAGCTTTTTTTAGGATTTGTTTTTTGTTAAAAACATATTTTCTACTTCTTAATTACATAAATAGTTGAATAGGTTCAGAAAAACATCTATGAAATTCGATATACGTTGCCGTTAATAATCGAAGGTTACTCTCGATTCCCCAGTGTGCATCGATCAGATCCTGACTTGGCAACTTGGATGGGACTGGCCTCAAGAATGGATACACTCTTTCGAATAAACAAATTGAAAATCGGTCCACAATTGACGGAGAAATAGCGTAACAAACATATAAAAAGTAACATTTCGGTTGACATTGTTACGTGCCAGCGAGGGTACGCACATAGGATTGAAAGTAAACATCAGTTTTTAACTAAATGCTTTTATTAACTTACACAGCCGTACATGATTCTTCTCCGCAGGGTTGCCCCTACACGCACAACCGACGACGACACTGAAGATGTCTCACTCACAATACCGTCGCCGATATTGCGTGGACCAAACCACCTCCTGCTGCTGCGGTGCTCACCTCCGAATTCTCCGCGCCTATCTCGCTTCTCAATCTCCTTTTAAACTATGCTGAACTTGTTCACTGAAGTGTCCGCTAAATTTTTCACTAAACTCACCAATGAACTCTTTACTAAACTCGTCACTGTCTTCTATTAAACTTATCCACTGAACTCTCCCATAGGTGCGCCTTGCGCTTCTTATATACCCGGAAGCATCTTCTGGTCCCATAATTTCGATTTTTTTCGTTATTTTTTTATTTACTGTCTATCCCTTTCTAAATATCTATCAACTAAAAATCGTGCCTTTGTTGTTTAAAACCAGTGAACAAAAGTTAACATTGCTCATTCAATGTAAAAAATTATGTTTGTACGTTGAGAAATTAGCGTTTTCTACTTCAATTGCTTCATGAAATGTTGAAAAACTCATTATAACTTAACATTTTATTCATCAATTAGTTTTGTACTATATCTATTATTAGTTTATAACAAAACACGAAAAACTTGTAAACTTTTTTATTCAACTTCCGAACAAAAATATTCTGATCTAAAGTACAGTTAATTATAAATTATAATTGTCGAACAATATTTGGCTACCCTAGAGCGCAACTGTGATGTGTACATTCAACGAAAGTCGAAGTGAGAATGATCTTTCGTCACACACGCTTTTCTTCAACTACGTCACTAATGTGGTGTGACGTGTTGGTGAGGGGGCTTCGAGCTAAAGCTCTTTGCCCCGGCTGCAGCTCGGAGGGCCACTACCCTCCGGTATCTGTATAATGGAGCCGCCGTGGTGTCGGCGGCTCGCGCGGGCCAACCCGCGGCTGCGATGGCCTTCACGGCTTTGCGTTGGCTACATCTGCGGCGTTTGTTGGCCTAAGATCGCTACGCCCGCTCGCTTTTATATCCGAGAAGCAATTACAACTATAGTAGAATTATTTTGTCCGTGCAGTTTGGGTCATAAATCAAAGCTCGGCCTCAGCCCGGCTAAGGGCTACCCACAAATACTACAGTTGTAAAATAATAGGTGGCACTACTATAGTACAAGCGAAGTATAGCGAACCCGCGCCCTCTAAATTGGGGACGCGTGCACTAGCCATTGCTACCATGACTTATATTACAATATTCATAACTCAACTATAATTCAAGAACAATTTATTAAATCTACCTACCATACTACCAGTGCAGTTGCTGAGATTAGATCGTTAACTTTTAGATATACAATATCAGTACAGACAAATATATGAATAAAACGTTGCTACAGAAGTCGAAGATTCCGTTTGACTTGGTGCAAATTACCCCGACATTCGAGAATGATCTCGGGGCCCAATGAGCGATGGCCCGCATTAGCGGCGACAAGCCGATTGATCGCGCTATCTCCGCTCGGCGCGCGCCATACGTCATTTACGGCGCAGATAAAAACATAGGCAGCCCGATCTGATTCAACATTCGTCGTCGTTCCCGCAACAAAATGAGGGTAATTTACTATGGAGGGAGAGAATTCAAGGCACCTGCGGCGTGAAGCAAATTTAGACTACGACAGAAATTGCGATACAAATCTCAGGCAGGAATTTTTATTATGTTTACACTTAATTTTTTTGAATCTGCGAGGTGTTTATAAACATGTATTTTTTTTATTGCAGCAGTGCAGCAGACAGGCTTACGACCTACTTGATGGAAAGCGGCTACCATCGCCTGTGGACATTTGCAACACCAAAGGTGCTACAAATGCGGTGCTGCTCTCTTAAGGGAGATTGGAACCTGGTCAGTAATGCCGGAACAAAACTCAAGGTGGTTGGCGACATTTATGTATTTTTAACCGACTTCGAAAAAAGGAGGAGGTTCTCAATTCGTCGGGATCTTTTTTTTTGTTGCTTTTTTTTATGTATGTTCGCCGATAACTCCGTGATTTATGATCCGATTTACATGATTCTTTTTTTGTTCGACGCGGAATAGCTTCCAATTAGTCCCCTAAAAATTTTACATAGTTTGGCCCAGTAGTTTTCATTTTATTAACATTTTTCATGGAAATATTTTTCACTCCGTTCCATATGTACACCGATTACTCCGTGATTTATGATTCGATTTACGTGATTCTTTTTTTGTTCGACGCGGAATAGCTGCCATGTGGTCCCCTAAAAATTTGACATAGTTTGGCCCAGTAGTTTTCATTTTACGAACATTTTTTTGTTCCCGGTTCTTGGGACCTATATTTTTTAAGAAGCGCGGCACCATTCGTAGGTCCACCCATACATAGCTAGACACTAAAATGTATAAAATAACTTATTTCTTAAGCTATTATTATTAATATATATTATCTAAAACATCTTGAAGTCGGTGCAAAGCAAAACATAAAAATTACTATATTTTGAAAATTACTAAGCACCGACTTTAAGATGTTTTAGATAATATATATTAATAATAATAGCTTAAGAAATAAGTTATTTTATACATTTTAGTTTTTTCGTTTTTGAAGTCGGTTTTTTTATAATAACAAAATTGTTCTGTAAGATACTTTGCTTTGTGGTTACGTAGTTAGTATAACATTATACTATAATTTGTGTGTTCCGACGAATAGGTTGTACATGATATCCTTTTATTATTATTATGTTACTAGAATTTGAAAAGTCCTAGGTAATAGCTTTACATAATTGTAGTGATTGAACAAGAAACTAAAGTATTGAAGGTTATATACATAAAACATCTAAGAAAAAAATTTAAGTACGTTACATACGTCCTAACATGAAAAAATATTAGGTGTTTTTTGTATATAAACCTTTAATACTTTAGTTTCTTGTTCAATTCACAACAACTACAAAGAAACTAAGTGTGTATTAAAAATGTAGACAACTGCACAGCAAAACGTAGAGAAGTCGCAGCCAACCTGATTTGGAGGAATTAACACGTAATGAATGACATGTGGGCAACGTGACGACGTATTTCCAATTGAATTACAACGATGCTCGTTTACATCACAATTGCAGCGCCATTTATTTAGCTAATCCGTCTATTCCAAGTAAAGACGTCTTTTCTCGCGATGAAACGTATCATAAGTGTTGATTCGGGATATAAGCCAGCCGTGTGTCGAGTTTCATAAATATACACTGACGGACTCATAAACTGCATCAAAGTAATAGACGACTTTGAAATAAATATTTTAACCAAGTATGCAAACTTTCTATACAGATTTAAATTGAAACCTCTAGATTGGTTCGTGAACTTTAAAACAGCGTAGGGTCATATCCTTAAGTTTAAGTTTGTGTACTGGAAAGGACCTTAAGACTTTTTTTGAAGAAAAAACAGAAATTTAAGAAAAATTGGTTTAATTAAAAAATTGGTTTTAACAATAGACACAAACTTTATGCAAGGGTTTATTTATGTTGTAATAAGGTGTATTACCTCCACGTGCCCTTATTACGGATTCTAATCGGTTCCGCATAGATTTTATTACGGTTATTAAAAGGCTTGTGTTTAAACGCCTACCAGAAATGCACCGATTTTACTAGCAATAAATTCGAAATACCTACCAGAATGGATAAATGCTCACCAAATTGTGTTTCCAGAAGTATTGTAGAAATGAAGCTATTTTCCTTTTTATGCTATGCCATAAAAATATATAAACGCCTTTAAAGCTAATTTCAGACCAAATATTTTACATGATCGCTAAATAGATATTACCAATATTTTGTTTCTCCACTTCCAATTTAGTAATTTATGGTGAGGCAAAAAAGCAAATGGTCGAACGTACAATTATTTTTAATACCAAATACAATATTGCGTATTCCAAACACATGTTGCTTGTTTATTGTTTTATGAATTTGATTAAAACAGGGTGTGGTTTACATATATGTCTCCGGAATCATAAGTAAAGAGCGGGGGAGGGGGAGGGGGGGGAGGAAAACTCACCCCTTCTGCAACTCCTATGTGCGGGAAATGTATAGTTCCTGAGTTATTAATGTTTTTGTCAATCTAACCTCACTTCTGTTTTTCACTAATATATAAGATAAATAGTGAATGTTTACCAGTCGGTTCTGACTGCGCTTTGGTCTACATAAAACCTAACCTAACCGACTGTTTAAAACTCCACATATTTAAATTTTCGGATACATACAGTCTCCTATTTCGATAAATCCCGTCAAAAAACGTAAAAAACGTCTCGGCGACAAAATTACCAGATCATTGTCGTGAATTTCAAACTTATTAATTAATTGAATATGTATTTTTTCCACTCAAAACCAATTTCAGTTGTTATAAATAAGTCTTAAATATATTCCTAAAAACATTAAACTGCAATTTTCGGTTTGAATGTTAGTGTTTTAGTAAAACAATATTTGGTGGGCATTTATCCATTTTGATAAGCAAAAAGAATTTAAATACAAAACGTACAATTATTGTGATGAGTGTATATTTATTTTGGAACGTAAAACGTTGTTTTTTAGGCCCCTCGGTATAGAGTGGATTAAATTTATATGAAGTAATATATTTTATTTGGTGCTTAGTCTAAGGGACAAAAAATATTTTTGGTGAGCATTTAAATTGTACCCTTATTAAAAGATCTTGCGGAATATTGTCCCATTCTTCTGAAAGTGCTGTTCTTAGTGCTGCCACTGTCGTGGGCAAAGGGTTTCTCGCATATACAGCTCTTTTTAAATTGTCCCAAACATGCTCAATGGGATTAAGATCCGGGCTGCGTGCTGGCCAATTCATTGTACGTATCCCAACCTCTTCGCAATATGGTCGAACTTGTGCAGCAGCGTGCGGCCGGGCATTATCCTGCATTAAAGTAAAATTTTCGCCTATGAATCCCATGTAAGGCACCACGTGATCTTCTAAGATCTCTGTTATGTAGCGATGTGCAGTCAAACCCCCTCTATTACCATTTTGACGGACCATGTCTATGAACACAAGTTCTGTTCGCCCGTTCATCGATATGCCACCCCAGACCATACACGAACCGCCTCCAAAAGGAACACGCTCCTCAATGCAACTTTGAGCATATCGCTCCCCACGTCGTCGATAGACTCTTCTGCGACCATCTGCACCATATAAACATGTCCTACACTCGTCCGTGAATAATACGGAGGTCCATTGCTCTTCTGTCCAATTCAGGTGATCACGCGCAAATCTTAAGCGAGCTTGTCTGTGAGCTACAGACAACTTTGGACCATTTGCTGGTCTAAAAGGGACCGGTGGTTGCTCGAGTCCTGCCTGTACCATGTCTCCTTCTGTAAGAACCTGTCTCCACAAACCTGTATATTCTAGAAACCGTAGACTGGTTTAAATTTAAAGTTCTACCAATCGTTCGTTGATCCAAGCCCTCCCGCACCAATGCTACAATTTGAGCCGCTTGTTCGGACGAAGTATCCATATTATGGTTCAAAAACTCTCGATGAGTTAAAAAACTAACCCAACAATTCTGCTGGTAACAATAATTCAATTGACAAAAGAATAAAAAATCAATGAGAATCAATTTAAAACTTTGCTATAAATAACACGCAAATCTGATACTACGAGTAAATTTTCTTTTCCCTCCTATGTTCATTTGTTTTACTGCAGTTCTATTTTTAAATTTTCCTTTTTTTGAGATTAAGAGCCTGTCTCTCCATATTTATATAATTTAATCTAAAAAGTTTGCATACTTATTTAAAAAAATCATTTCAAAGTAATCCTGAACTTTGATGCAGTTTATGAGTCCGTCAGTTTACGTTCATTAGTTTCCAAAAGAGATGCGATCGCAGCGCCATCTTTTTCGCTATTTTCGTCTATCCCGCGGAAACGACAACAATTATTGGGATAAAAAGTATCCTAAGTTATTCCCCGGGATTATATTCTAGCTCTTTGTCGAATTTCACTTAAATCCCTTCAGTAGTTTACACGTGATGCTCTAACAGTCCAAATTAGCCCGATTTTTTTCACATTTTTAAACGGAATGTACAAAATCGAACCATTTATACATTTATTATAGTATAGGCAGCTAAACACTATATTTTGAGTTATACATGATATCATTCAGATTTGCCCAAAGAAAATCTTGGTCAAATTTTTAGGTTTATAAATTTGCCATTTGCCTTTTCATCAATAACGTTGACGTTGGAAAAATGAATCATTTGAAGCCACATATTTAAAAAACGTACGTAATGAGGAGGGGTAAAAGTCACGGGAGTGGGACAAAAAAAGCACAAGCTAGATTAAAAAAGAGACGTATTTATAGTGTAAAGTGTGCCATCGCGATTTGTGGTGTAACATTGTGATTTCTCTAATGTTGCTATGGTGGGCACCTATTTTCATAAGAGAAATGATTTGCAGTACCCACAAGTTTCAAATAAAACGTAGAATGTTTCACGGAACGACAATCGCGGACGGAAAAATGAACGAAAACAAAAAGAGAGAATTGGCAGGTACTCGAAATACATGAAAAAATCTCGGGTAATTCCCAGTGCGATATTGACATACGTGGCATCGAAATGCGGGTGGGGTCAAACTTGTAGCGGGAAATGGCATAGTCTATTTTTTATATAATTTATACACTAAGAATTTAAATGCTAATTAAATTTGCAAGAACTTTTTTTGAAATTTTGTTGTATGTATGTTTATCTCAGTGAGAACACATGTGTATAAAATTTCATCAGCAAAAAAAGAAATATACAAACATGGTAATGATAGGTGGCCATGTACGAGTCGGACTCCTGTGTGTGTAAGTTTCTTTTAGGAACTCAATACAGATTAAAAGTAGCTTTAAAAATGAACAATTTATGGTTGCATATAATTTTGAGTATTAATGAAACCCGATCACGACCATCCGATAGTGGCTGTCAAGTCAAGTATGCCCGTACAACGCTAGATTTCACATTTGACTACGTTCCTTCAAGAACTTCCAAAATGTGCAAATACATATAAATTTAACTAGAGATACCCATATTGAGTTGTTGTTACTTTATTACTTTATTAACTAAGATCGTGGACTGTGCTTATTTTTAATTTAAACTCAACTGGAAACTGTCCAAATACAATAAGTACTTAAAAAGTCAGTTTCAGAGTTAAATAATACAAATTTATTTCTTTATTTCACAATTTTTGGACGACTATCAGTTATATAATAACACATTATTATCCCCGCAAATTGCTATTGCGCCTGGCCGCCATTTTGGTGACGTAACCGTAGCCAAACACTCAGTACTGTTAGCATCACTGGCCGGCGAGTACGCGTACATATCGAGTTGCAGATGACGTCACGTGAATGTTAATTTAACAAGGTTCCAGCGCATTACCAATTTGCGGGGATAATAGTGATAGTGAGTTATTAACAAGTCATCACAGATAGAAATAAATTAAGACATCTAATCAGAGAACTAAAAACACAGAAAAAAGAAATAGCAATTTAAACATTTAAAAAAAACTAACGTACTAAGGAAACCTGCTCATTACACACTAAAATTCAAAATATAGATCATTGAGTTTATTTCTAAACCCAGACAGCGTGTTACCCGTTATATCCAAATCATAGTAAAAGCCTGCAAATGTGCAAAGAGCTTGTTTCTCATCCTTTGTTTTTATACAAATTTAAATATTGTTAATAATAATAATATTTTAACTTTAAACAAGTTGCGAAAACTTAAGAAAATATTAATATATATTGTTTGAGGTTGTCGCTGTCAGTGTGACCAACCACGACGTGGACCTATCTCAGGCCACATTGCACTGCTTTATTCCCGCTCAAAGCCATCTGCTTTGCGGAGTACCTATGTTACTTACAAAGGGGGCTCCGTGTTTTCATTCTGACGACATTTTTTTATTCGTTTGTTTGCAAAAGTTGGATTCTTTGTTTCAGTCGTTTTTAGAGTCTCGACGCCAAAAGGTAGGAGGAAATCCTTGTGACCTCAGTCCAGTGACTGTGTCCCAGCTGGGTATTTTTAATTGCGATATTAGCAGGCAGAGAGTCCACAGTCCAGTTCACCAGCTCATGGAGAGTGGTTACCGTCGCCTATAAGCGTTGGCAGGAGTTAGGATCGGATGGGGAAATGGGATGGGACGAAATTGACCAAAATGACCAAAATCATTAAATTGACCAAAATGTTCAAAATGCCCAAATTGACCAAAATGTCTAAATTGATAAAAATGACGAAAATTACCAAATTGGCCAAATTGCCAAAATAAACAAAATTACGAAAATGGGAAACCACAAATAAAAACATATTTTCTGCGATAACCTTTACATAAATCTATCCCAGTATCTATCCTATAATCTGGGATGAAAAGTATCCCTTGACCACCCTCAGTATAAAATTTACATATATGCCGAATTTCAGCCAAATCGGTCCATTAGTTTTTATGTGAAAACGGAACAGACAGACACAGACAGAGTTACTTTCGCATTTATAATATTAATAGGGATAATGTGAATTATCCAAAGATAACGATTTTCCATCACCACGCGGATGAAACCGCGGGGCGCAGCTAGTTATTTGAATAATTTCTATAATAATTGGGTTATTTTCCAATGGTTAACAACTTCGTAGAAAACCGCATTAAATATGATAACTTAACGAGTTACCAGAGCTTTAATAAATCAAAAATGTATAAAGCAAGAAATAAGTAGGAAAACGTAACTTTTTGTCGGAAGGGTGCGTCAGTCGGGCGGGTTTCACCTACAAAGCCGGTTTCACGGAAGAATGTTCCCCTTTGAACTGCCAAGCGCTTTTGACAAGCACCCATTAGGGCTGACGCGTACTGGCACGATTAAAAACAAATCTCAAAATACAAAACCGACATCAAAATAACATACTACAAAAAATCTAACAAAAAAGAAACTGACTTTAGGAGTAACTAACTAAAAAGCAATTATTTTTTTACAAAATCTTGAAGTTTGCCAAGCAAAACATTAAAATTACCATATATACAAGGACATGCCTAATATATACTTGTATATAAGGACTGCTCAAACAAAAAAAAATTAAGAGGTCGCAAGGTCGTAAGATTTCAAATATCGCCAACTGAATGTTTTTTTATTCAATTTTTTTTCTCGTTACAGTTAATAATAAATTTCTGGAAGTTTAATAATAATTTTATTTAATTCACTAGTGCATTACTTTATATTTATACGAGCGAACCCTTAGAAAAAAAATTTCGAGCTATCCCTTAGACTTTAATTTTTTCAGTTGAGACTCAAAAAAAGAATAGTGGGATTTTTTGCGCCACGTTAAAAACAAAATTTCAAATGTCAACAGATGGCGGTGGCCACTGTCTTGATAGACAGACTTTTATTTGTTTGCCCCTTTTTCAAGTGATAACTTCTCATGGGAGGGTAAACCGCTTCGTTACGTAACGCGTTTACGGCGTCGATCTGTCTGGCTTCCCTTTCTTTCACGCAAGTTATCACTTCTGTCGGGCGTCCCGAGACGCACACGTTTTTTAACCAATCAAATAAAAATAAAAATTAGTAATTTATCAATGCCTTTCATTGGAATGATGTTAAGGTACTTTATCAATCGAGAAAAGAGTTGTTAAAGTAATTCATGAATATTGATCGTTCGTTGTTGTGTTGCTTTGTTTGTGCCAACGACGCGAACAATGGCCGAATCTTCGCCGAGGACTAAAGACGAGAGTGGCTGAAATGAGATTGATCGACGTTTCGACAAGTAACTATATTTTAACTACCACACTTTCTTTACATGACAAATTCAAAATCTCCAAAAAAATGATTTTCTTTTTTGCTTTAAAATAAATTGTGACTTGTTTTGAATCTCAAACTGTTTGTAGCACTTTTTATATGTTATCATATGCTAAGCTATTATAGTTTACTATTTAATCAATATTTCATAAACTCGTATTTGTGCGATTTCAGTTTAGTGAATTGTTCAATTGTTGTATGAGAGGTAATTCATACTAGTGGTCGCCCGTGGTCAAAATCCGACCATAATCATTTATTGTCAAAGACTATACTTCTATCACAAATTTAGCCAAGGCTACACTGGAAATTTGGCGTGAACAATAAACAAAAGAGTATATATGCGTGTGGTGTGTCAAATACATAGTAATGTGTGTACTGTTTTTTTAATGTATTTTTTATGCATATTTTTTTTTAACTATTAGCATTCATCGCTTCTTCTCTATATAAACTATAAGTGTGCGAAATTTCATATTCCTCCGTCCGCGCAATTTACGTAAAAATGGGGACAAAGTTTTTGCGTCACGTATTAATATAGTGGAGAGATAAATAGACTGATATGCTTGTTGAGATCTGTGTCTACTTGAACACTTTTATATTGGACTTAAATAAATGAAATAACACGTACCGTGTTAAGTGTGCATAACTAAGTAACTAACTAACTTGTTATGGTAGTTTGTGTAGTTTTGGTCGTTTATGTAGTTTCCAGAGAGACGGGGGATATATTAATAAAACTAGAACGGGTTGAATTAGAAGATAAAAGTTTGTATGGGAGATCCTTCATTTCTCAAGTTTATAAATATAAAAAATCATAATCTAAAAAATGCGATAGTAACTCGACCTGTCTGTCTGAATACCGAAAATGGACATACATACTTTTCATGCCGGGAGATGGCATAATTCGCGATATAAAATGAAGTACACCTGCCGAGGGCAAGTAGCACCGACATAAAAATATAATATACATGTAACCTGTATTAATGCTCATTGAACAAGAAGTACGCACCAGAACTTGGATAGACTCCAGTTTTATTGTAATAAATCATCTCATCCAATCGCTAATATCAATATTTCATGAACGTGAGCACGTACGACATTCAACTGAGTATTTATATAAAATAGCACCAATACACCCCGGAAATGAAATGTAATTTAAGAAGCCAGCGAAGGTCGTGCCCGCAAATACCTCGCGGAGAATAAGGAAAATGCTAGCCCGGATTACACGCGCGCGCAGTTCCCATTTGCGCCAGCCTGTGCACTGTGTAGGTACGCCGCTACATTACACATTGCCACTCGGCAATATTATGTCGTTTTGTACCCAGGGGCTATACCAACAAGCGAATTTGTACAAGGGCTTATTATAGATATCCTGTATACTGGAGTCCATTTTTTAGTTCACCTTAAGTGAAGTTGGCGACTTCTTCATAAAATAACAAATTAAATCTTTTTATTTTAGATTTAGTTCATTTTCTATTTATGTTCCGTATATTGTTATGTTTTATAGAATTTATTACTGTAGTTACAAAAAACTGTTCTTCTTTTGTTCTATCTAAAATTTCATGGACTCTTTCTGGCTGTTCGCGTGATAATGAACGACGAAAGGCATTCGAGAGTAAGCTGTTGCTGTGTATTGAAAAGGATTGCGATTGGCTCTTTGTTACGTGTTAAAATAATTTATTTTTTTATAGAAAATAAATAAGAATTACACAATGGGGATTGTTCACTTTTTTTCAATCTGGCTATTTGAAAAACCATTTCGAGGAATAGTGTCCCTAATCATTTCTGTCTAGTTAAAATTCCAAAAAACGTACGAACTTCTTGTATTTTGTAAGAAATGCGTTTGACCTTTATTTGACCTTACTAAATCCAATCAGGTGGGCCGCCTGCCTGCTTGCCTGCTTCAGGTGTAAAAAAAAATCTAGCTGTACATTATTTGATTTAAGTTATGTAACATGGATTTTCCCTAAAGACCACTTAAAAAAATTTAACGATAACTATAGAAAATAATAATGGTTGAACACGAAAAATTATAGGCCTAGCGACAAAATACACTAAAATGATCACGATACGTAATGAGTAATGACAGTGATAGTTAAATAAGTAGCACAGATTACTATGATTAGATATAGATAAAACTTGCTTTGATTATTTTTGTTTTCTAGGCAAAGAAATCAATGTAAACTTGTGCCTTATGACGTCATTGGAGAAATAACTTTAAAATCGAATTATAAAAAAACTAACGCTTAAAATACAAAAATATTCAAATTAGTATCTTAAAATACCCTATTTTACGTAATAAAAATATAAAATCAGAGGGTAATTTTTTGTGAACAATCCCCATTCTCTATATAGTTAATATACTGGTAAGTGTAAGATAGCAAAGAGTTCCACTTTATTTTGATACTTGTCATATTTTTAACACGAATCTGGAAAAGCGGCCGCTATAGGCCTTTCATCCATCGTCCATTTTCATTGTCAAACACATAAATAGCAAACGCTTATTACCTTCTTTTCCTCTGGACCGTACATTCTTCTTCCAGGCTTACATTATGGATATGATTCTACTGCCTGGTGTCAAAGTATAACGTTATATAGTTTGTTTACGAGTGGCGCGCCTTGAGATCATCATCTTAGAATACCCATACAAGCTGTTTAAGATTTATTGTACGGAAATAGGTAAATACATATAAATGTCGTATAAAACTGGGCAAAGTTTGGTATTGGTTTATAGGAAACTAGTCAGCTGGACTGAGGAAATATGGGAGTTGGCGGTTGGCCAAACATGCCCCATGACAAACATAACGTGCCGACGTTTTTCCTGATAAAGTTGTGTATGAAAATTGTAGAACAGTGGTCGCGAGCGACAGATGTAGCGACGAATATTATGTTATAAAGGGGTAGGTACAAAATACACATATAATACAGTAAAGTTAAAAGTAGAAATTGTAAGAAAGCAGTAGCAATAGACATTAACATATAATAATTAATAACATTGTATAAAATTTGTTGTAATTAATTCTTGTTGTAATCTATTTGGAACGAGTAGTTGAGTGTCTTACCTTTTTAGTTATATAAGGTTTGTCGCCTAATTAAAAAACCTATTAACGGTTTTTTTTCATTATCGGTTTATTTTTAATTTCATTTTAACGAGCCGATAAACCTATTATATTTATTATGAATAAGGGGGATCATGAACTGCACAGGACATCATGTGCAAATATCTTAAATATTAATTGAAAAATTAAATAAGCTTCTTGCTAAAATGGCTTTCTTTCCCCTAAGCTAAATATTAAGTTACTAGAAATAATTTAATTTAGCGTTTATTTAGTTAATATATTAAATGAATTGTTATAATTATTGTGTTTACCTTTACAAGAATCTGGCTGACCTGTGCCCACTCCGCTGGGCATCAGAAAAAAAAACTTATTATTAATCACAATGAAATATACTCTGTGTCACTCAGGAATAATGTAGCTTTCCACTGGTGAAGGGGTTTTCAAAATCGGTTTGGTTTACAATATTAAAGTAATAGATGGTGACAATATTATTGAGTAATGTCACAAATAACCAATAAAGATTTTCTAGTAATTACACATTCGTAAAATAACAATTTTGCAAAGAGTATATTTTTAATACTCTGATATTATAAAGATATAATATAATTTACGATGCGATTATTACACCATACAGTCAAAGATATGACGTCATAACTTGGTATGCTCCGAAATTGTCTCAATTTATTTGACTATTAATTACCTTATTCCAACAACAGTTAATTACTCTGACAGCTTTCGGTTAATATTCGAGTGAATCATAAATAAGACGGTTTCTAGTAAGAATATTTATTATTTAAGAGATTTCGTTTCGTAAGTTGGTACATTTAATATTGTTGTTTTTTAAAATTGAATTTTGTTGTTATTTAAGACGAAGACTTGAAATTATTGACTTTGTTCTAACAATTACGCGCAGTCCTTATTTTACACCACAAATAAATAATTTGTCTTATTCTAGAGATAAAGCAACTCAGCTTGATATTATTTTTGTCTTTTGGTTTGTATATAATTATATACATTTCTGTGCACCAACATTTTTACGGGGTCCTTACAAATTAATTACATATAATCGAATAGAATGCAAGAAAACCAAACTTAATCGTATTGTATTCTACACATAGTCCCTCAAGGCTGTATGTAGAATAGTGAGCCTAGTCACCGATGTCCAGAAGGCTGGCTACGTATCCTTGCTGGATCGCTATGCTGAGGTAAGCACCAGCCCTCTGATCACTTGAAGAGTCAATGGCTGAACATTTTTATTAAATTTGGTAATAGCCACCGTTAATAATTAAGGCACGTAAATAAATCCCGTGCTAGTCAAACTTCTAATTTTTCTTCGATAAGCAACGAAAATTTTAATTAAATCGCCTACACAGTCAATCTTGTAATTGGAAGTTGATCAAATTAATAAGTTTATAAAGGAATATGACACGGAAAGTCGTTTGAGGAGGATGCTAAATAGAAAACTTTTTGTGAAAAAAATGTTGATTGAAAAGCTTTTCATTGGCGCGGAAAAATTAATTCCATTGAGTTCGAGCACTCACTTCCCGGTGGAAAATTGCGAGAATATTGATGGCACGTTGCTGTACGAGGTTATGAATTATATTAAGGAGTCAAAAGGAGACAACGACTAGTTTCAATCATCGCTAGACTCTGTATCTTGCAAATAAGTTTTAACACGAATTTTGATACATGAAAAGAAATCTTCATTATCTTCTGCATTAAAAAAAAATTTTGTACATACTGTGGGGACACTGCCTACTCAGCGATTTGCATGGAATGTCATGCAACGCGCTCCGAGTGGCAGTTGTCTTCCATCATCCATAGCCGCGACGCGTTACTCATTTGTAATGCATATTTGAGTTAATAAATAATCTTTGGTTTGAACACGTACTTATTTATAACAACCTCACCCATACGCGTAAACTATATAAATGTGCATAGTGGTGACCCGCGAGTTCTTTTAAGTGTTAATAAAAAAAAAAATCGAAGACAACTCCCCCGTGACCGCCACGTGGGTTCGAGTAACGCGTACGTGTACGAAAGTTATATCGCAGTAAGTTGCAGAAACAAAGGTAATACCTTTCAATTTATATATTATTAACAACTGTATTTTGAAATCTCAACATGGCTACAGCACCGCCGCCGAATCCATCTATGTCTAGCGATTTATATACTATATCAGTAGCGTCAAGAATTCCCGATTTTTGGACTGATAGACCTAAATTATGGTTTTTACGTGCCGAAGCAATTTTAAAACCACAAAAATTAAGTGACGAGGCGAGGTTTGATATGGTTTTGTCAAAGTTAAATAAAGATACTATAGAGGAAATTTCGAACATTATAGAAAATCCACTCGACACAGGAAAATTCGAAACGCTTAAGTCTGCACTTCTTAACACATACCAAGACTCCCAAAGCCGCCAAATTGAAAAACTTATGAAAGAAATGGATCTTGGTGAACAAAAACCATCTCAATTGCTACGAAAAATGAAATCATTGGCAAAGGATAAGCTAACTGACGAAACATTAAAGGTCCTGTGGGAAGGACACCTTCCACCAACCACACGAGCAGTATTAGCTGTTAGCGACACCAAAGACCTCGAAAAATTAGCAATTATGGCTGACAAGATGTTAGAAGCTATGGGTTCTTCTTCTTCTTCTTCTTCTTCTATCATAGCCGAAGTCCAACAGATGTCACCGACCACACCTAGTGAAAGTAACAAAATTTTGGGTGAAATTGCGAAATTAACTGCCGCAATTAACAAAAGCAACGAATACAGACGCAATAGATCGAGATATCCGAAATATTCTTTTCATCAGCGCAGCGCGAATAGAAGCCAGTCACCGAAAAGAAGAGAACTTTCACTTTCACGTTGTAAGGATAATCCAAATTGGCTATGTTTTTACCATTATAGATATGGAGAAAAGGCAAATAAATGCGTAAAACCATGTTCATGGAAAACCAATTCGGAAAACTAGAAAATGTACAGTCTATGGCGGATGATTGTGCAACATCTAAATGTTACCGCCTATGCGTGACCGACTCCAAAAGTGGTCTACGTTATTTAATTGATACAGGTGCAAATGTTTCCGTATTGCCAAAACAATATGGAAAAGGTTGCACTACATCAAATTACAAACTTTATGCCGCAAATGGAACGGAAATTCCGACATATGGAATAAAAACATTAAATTTAAATCTTAATTTAAGAAGACAATTCCGATGGACTTTTATAGTTGCCGCTGTAAAACAACCTATTATTGGAGCGGATTTTTTAAGCCATTTTGGTATTGTTGTCGATTTGCGTGCCAGAAAATTGATCGATAAAATAACTAATTTAAATGTTATTGCTACATTAGAAATTAGTGACGGCAACACCACCATAAAAACGGTAGAAGATAATCAC
The DNA here is from genome assembly GCA_949752895.1 of Dendrolimus pini. Classification (NCBI taxonomy): domain Eukaryota; kingdom Metazoa; phylum Arthropoda; class Insecta; order Lepidoptera; family Lasiocampidae; genus Dendrolimus; species Dendrolimus pini. Next base: position 101,425 of record OX457138.1, on the reverse strand, counting down.
CCGTTTCAAGAATTATTGTTACACTATCCGGATTTGACGAAGCCCATATCGTTCAAAGAAAGTGCTAACCATTTAATTCTTTGTTTTCTTTGTGTTGAAAAATTTGACTTTCCTTTTTTTTGTATGAGGGGGAGTGATGTGGGGACACTGCCTACTCAGCGATTTGCATGGAATGTCATGCAACGCGCTCCGAGTGGCAGTTGTCTTCCATCATCCATAGCCGCGACGCGTTACTCATTTGTAATGCATATTTGAGTTAATAAATAATCTTTGGTTTGAACACGTACTTATTTATAACAACCTCACCCATACGCGTAAACTACATAAATGTGCATAATACTTTACGTATTGTACGTATTACTTTGGCGTATGTTCTTTATTTACTTATTTAAAACAACAATAGTTAGCAGGCGTATGTAAGTATATTTATTCCAAAACATTGTGTTTTATTGTAATATGCAGGTAATCAAGGAAAGAAAGTGCTCTTAAAATTGGCTTCATCTTAATAATGGCTGAATGTCGGTTCCCACCGGAGCGACTGATAACACCTTCCAAATACTTATATATTCCGGCACACGAAAGCACGAATTTACCTTCGGAGAAAGCGAAGAGTTCCACGCCTAATCAGCGGCTTTGATAATCTTGCGTAAATACATCCAAATGATGAGTTGCCAGACATTCGCACGGGTGCCTCGTTGCTTACGAGTATTTCATACAGATTGGATTTATTGTAATGCAGATTCTTTTCACGGCTTATACCTTGTTTGAATGAATTAATGAATAAATATGCTTTATTGTATTTTAAAACTTACAGTTAACAGATATAAAATTTTACAATACAGGCGGTCCTATCGCTATTAGCGATTTCGTCCGGACAACATTTAAACTTTATTTTTTTTCTTTCTGTCAAAGTCGCAACAGAGACGTAAATATAGTTCGTAAAGTTTAAACAGAGTCGCAATTGGCTGCCGTGACCAGCGAGACGTGACGCGGCGAGCGGGCAGTCGTGGCCGTCGAGATCACTCAAAAACGCAAGCGGATTAGCCGATGCGGCCGGTCCATTTAAAACTACATTTACAAACGACGGTTAACGGCTTTAAGCGCGGCTTATTTTATTTGGTTTTTATTCCGAAGTGGCCACTTTTCTTCTTATTTCCGCTAGTAATCATAGAAGATAAAGATTTCAAGTGTTAATGAGTGAAAATTTTATTTTATTTTACCTATCGCCAACGTTTTCGTTTTAATTAATTAGTTTTGTATTTTTGTATATGGTTATGTATAATACTCTATGCGAGCCTAATCTAATTTACCATCGCTCCGTAACATGTTGGGCGCGTTCCTCTAGTGGCTCACAACACCCAAAATACTCCGTCAGCCGTTCAACACAGCGATCTCGAATACGTCATTATTTTCCGTCGCACAGCGCTCACAACGACCCATATCAAGAGGTGGGTCGAGGTGAACGTTGAGCACATAGCGTTCATTCTCTCTAAATCTTGACATTGACAAAGGCACGCTTTTCAAATCAAGCAATGACATTCTTGTATATCGTCGTGAATGACATCAACGCTGCATAATCCGTTCCACTAGAGTTTACAAATGTAACGCCCGCAAGCAAGTGGAACGGGAAAAGTCGCGGTCGTGAACGTGGTCTTTGTTTGAGTCTCATGTGAGCTGAAGAGACGAACCTCCGCAAGAAATTCTTTAACAACGTGCGTAGCTGATAGGTAAAATATAGACTAGTAGACGTAAAACGTAATTATATTATTTGTCCTAGTCGCGTAAACTGAATAAGTATGAGTATCCTTAGTCATTAATGTTGCCTCTAAGTCCAAGGCCCCACCGCAGGAGGCACGCTTAGCGGCAACAGGTTAGCTGATCGCTTCGATGACTCGTCCTAGTGAACCAACACAAGGCACGTTACGTGCGCGGCCCCACCGCTCGCTGAGTGGGTCGCTTGGCGCCCCGATAGTCGCCTAGCGGTTAGCGATGATGATGATTATGACGATGACGGATGCATCATGGAAGAATTAATAATAGCCTCTGTTTATAAAAGGGAGCCACTGTGGAATCCCTCCCATGTGTTACATAAAAATGTAGGTATTTTTGTATAAAATTAAGAATTCGCCTTCAATAGATCTCAACATGTTAATATCATGTACCCAACATGTTCGATACCTTTGATTAAGTGAATGAAATTTGAAGGATAGTGCTTTCAGTATGAAGCTAGTTTTTAGGTAATTATTATGAGAGAGAATTTTAGCACAACAAAATATACGTCCACACTTTAGATCACCAGACACAAGTTTTGTAGGCAGGCAGTGTGGCCACTATGTATCGAAGCGTCTCGACACTAAGCTTGCCTCTTAGCTAGCCTCTAAGCGTTGCGGTGGGGCCTTGGCCTAGCCGCTGCAACTTGGTCGCGACTTAGTGCTTTTGAAGTCTAGCAACCGCAATTGTTCTGCCTAAGTTCTAATGCTAGAATTTACCGAATTCTGATTAACGTGTCGCGGCTTTACGCGGTCGGCCCACGCGTCTGCTTATGCAAAACTACATGACGTCGTCTCGCCTTTTGGGAAGTGGATTTTAAATCGGATTAAGAGCCGTTAAGTGGAGTCGGGGCCCCGGGGTCCCGAATCACGGCTTTGTATACGGCACATCTTAATATGAAAGCTTATTCCTTTCAATTTGTCACCTCATTCATTTTGTATTACCTCTGGGGGATGTTTGTGGTAATATACGACCTATATTTTAGTATTGTCATAACATATCGTCCCCTCCATGACAAAAGTAAATAAAGAAGATTTTCTTAAAAATTAAATTTGAAACTTACATTTATTTTGGTTTATTCAACGTTTATAAATCTCGGGTATTTACATAACTAATATATAATTATGTACTTACATCCCAATTAATGTTACAAATGCGAAAGTAACTCTGTCTCTCTGCCAGTCCGCCTGTTCCGTTTTCACGGAAAAACTACAGGGTCGATTTGGCTGAAACTAAATCCGTTCCTTTTTGTCCTTTTTGTCATTATTGCTATTTATGTAGTTTTCAAATGAATAAAACTAGGACGGTTTGAAATAGACGATGAAAGTTTGGATGAGAGTAATTATTACTCAAGTTTATAAATATAAAAATTTATCGTCTATAAAAAATGTCTTTCTGTTAAGCTTTCATGGGAAACTACTAGGAATACTGGATCGGTTTTGCTGTAATTTTGTTTAAATGTAGTTTTAATACCGAAAATGCATATAGATTCTTTGCCAGGAGATGGGATAGTTTGCGATATAAAATGAAATTAATCTTCCGGTTGCAAATATCACTAACATAAAAATTTAATACAATATAACCTGTATTAACACCTGATTTTTAAACAAAAAGCACGCACTGGACGTTGACCCGCGGCGCAGCCGTGAGATAAACTTTAGTGTTATATATATTGCGGCATTATTATAACAAAATATTGAAAACCAAAGTAATTTTCATATTTTACTTGGCAACGACTTCAAGAAATTATATAAATATATTTGTTTTTTGCTAATTTCTGTTGAAGTCGGTTTCGTTTTTAATAGATTTTTAATGTTATTATTTATTATAGATTTTTTTATTATAATGTTTACTTTTTGCTTAAATGCCTATGGAATCCTAAATATACCAGTGTTTGTTAGTTTCGTTCAAGTGTAGATCTGTAAGTCTTTTTGTTCAGCGTATGTCACAGAAAAAATTAAACGACTGAAGACTTTACTTGTGTTTTCAATACAAAGAGAAAAAGTTAATTTTCGAGATTACAAAAAAAGTGTATAAAAGCGGGGCTTCGTGCGAATTTAGATTTAGACCCCCGTACAGTGTACACCCGTATCTGAACATCAGAGTTACTTTCTTCATTTCAGTTTTATTTGTTCGTTCGTTCTTGCGAGTGTCTTTTGTTTGTCCCTTCAGGGCTCCGGCGGCGTACTACAGAGACACGCACATCCATCAAAGGATATCCTTCAGGAGGGAGGGAAGGTTAATCTTCAATGAAAAAGAGCTCCTTTCAAATTGGATACAATGAGAGTATCACAAAGAACGATAAGCATGTGTATATATTAATACGGAGGAGTATGAAATTTTGCACACTTATAGTTTATATAGAGAAGAAGCGACCAATGCTAATTATGCATACAAAATATATTAAGGGCCGCTTACATGAGGTTGCTTAAATTTATTTAAGAAACACAAAACGCATTTAACACCCTTTAAATACAAGTAACGTCTTGCACAACGCAAAATTTGCCGCTAAATATGTTTAAAGAACTGTCTTATTATTAACTAATTTTATTCAAAGGCGATCGTTGTGCAAGCGGCCCTTAGAATATATTAATTTACAAATTACTATTATATTAAATCTTAATAGATTTAGTTTTTTTATACTCCTCTATCATTTGTTGCCATAAAATTATAAAAGCCTTTAAGATCACGTCGGAGAATAAATACAAAAATTTAAAATTATTTTCTTCTCGTGAAAGGTTTCGTTAAACTTGTAAGTGTCGCAGTTAAAATTACTCGTGATGATTGCTTTTATAGATACTTTACGTTATGATTTTTAATCAATTAATAAATTAATTAACTTTAACTGTACTGCGGTATGTTAATTATGTGATGGGTCGTTGGAGTTTTTTTTATTGTACCGTGATTGAAGTATATGCTTACGACTCCTCTACCTTGTCTTTTACATACAGGTGTAGTTCACGACCGATCAATATGGCAGTTTTCTAGTGATGTCACGTCACACACCAGATACCCGATATTGATATTTTATTAGGTACACGATAAAATTACAGTAAGACTGTTGCCTTCCTATTTCAAGTAACAGCCTCAACCCAGTGTTTGATTGACAAGATAACTATAACAAATCTTTTTCCGTTTAATGTCACGATTATATAATAATTTCCCGGCTTGTGCTATTTCTGGAGAATGGTTGATTACTTTTATTATTTTAACAAGTGACAAAGAGGCAATCGGAACTATTTCCAATATACAACTGATATGTATACAAACGACAACGTGAGCGACATTGATGTCGACAAATGCGGTCGATACGGACTCGTGCCGCACTAATTTGTGGGGGTGTGTGGGGTGCGGGGCGCCCCCCAAACACCCCCAATTGCCATGTCGACCTGTCTCCATCTAGATATTATAAATATTTATTATACGCATATTATTTTATCTAGTTTTTTCTTAGACCATTGGTCTAAGAGTTTACTCTATTACCTCGCTACGTACCGTACGTCTAGGGTTGTCAACCATACTTTATAACAACTTATCCTATTTTATTTTTGGTAAATATAATTTATACTTTTGCACAAAAATAAACATTAGAAAATACTCTATTTCCAATATTTACTTTGATGCGTAAAATGAAATACTTATATGGATAATTACTGAACTATTTTCCCGGAAAGAGTTTATTCAGTAATGAATCTAAAATGGCGAGAAGAAAGGAACAGGACATCTACAAATTTAATTTAAAAAAATAATTGCAAATGTAAAGATAGCTTCCAAGGATAATGAAAAGTTGTTAGCGTGTGCTAGAAGCACACAAAAATAGTGTCCAAAAGAAGAAATAAATAAAACTTTCTTCAAAATACTTTATTTTTCCCTACTTACAAACGTGATACGTTATTTTTCTCAAAAATAGTTGGCAACCCTACATACGTCGCAAACATATTTTTTCTAATTTGATTGCTTGTTTCTGTGTTCTTTCCTTCGGTTTATTTTCATAGTAAAGAGGAGAACATAACATTTACTAGAGTAATATCAAGAGTGCATTGAAACGTTTGGCATCTCATTACATGTATAAAGAGAACGAAGTTTCCTTTGTTTCTTACAATCAACATGTTGATGTTGTATACACACTACATAAGTTAAATTGCTCTGTGGCCAAGTTTGTATTTATATAGAACATTAATTTATCAAGTGCTCAGTGAGTGCGTGTTGGACCACGCATACTGAAGAATCTGTTGGTACGCGAAATGGCAGTGGTACCTCTCGGACACGTAACGCGGCGGATCGGCCGGCTATTGAAAATTGGCCGAAAGGTCAAATAAAATTCGGGCTTGAAACCTTTTAACGGTAGTTTCTTACATTTAAATCAAAACTCAAATCTACTCCCTATTCTTTATACACTGTTTTACAAGAAGAAGAAAAATTCTTTTCTTTACTGATCGTCTTCTTTCACTCGATAGCAAATTTTATGTAACAAAATGTGTCTTTTTATCCCGGGAATCTAACAGGAATTTCCCGACAGCGGTTTGAAGTTATTCGGGTGCATAAAAATTGGTTTTTTCCGAAACCAAACTAAAACCAGAGCTTGCATTCCTTTTTAAATGCTGCGATACTTTGTGTCCCGATCCCGCGACAATTTCAAGTGAAGAGTGGACGAAGTCGCGGCCATATCCTAGTTATGTTGAATGAAGTTGTAGCAAACAGCGTACAACAATTATATGACTAATGTAGGCCTGTCACGGGACCTGCCTTCCAACTCAGCTCATTGAACTGCGCATCCCGATAATACGAGTACGTGTCCTGTCTCATCCCATATATCCTGTAATAATTGTGCGTCGGGTGTCGCCCGCAGTAATTCCCGGGGGTCGGCGTCTGTTACATTTTGTTACAGTACATTAAACTACGAAGTGTTGACAGACTACGCCGAGACATGTGAGGGGATTAACACCGTCAGAACCGACCTCGTAAATGTCAACACTTTATGTATTATTAGATTTTGTGCCATTATTGCCAACACCTAATATTTGAGGTGAGGGAAATGCCAGATGGGGATTATTTTAAGAACCTTAAAGAAGCGTTCAAACTTGCTCTAACTCAATATGAAGACTTAATGTATAATATTATTAATCAATGAATAAGTGAATGTGAATTTGACGATGGCGTACACATGTGCAGTCATAAGGCGACTTTAAATATTTTAAATTTTTTTATTGCAGTAGTTCAGCAGACAGGCAGACGGGCCACCTGATGGAAAGCGGCTACCATCGCCTGTGGGCATATGCAACACCACAGGTGCTACTAATGCGCTGCTGCGGCGTACTCTAGCCCGGGGTGGTAGCCATCTAGACGGTCAAATACCCTCCCACCTGGCTGTGGGTTGTTGTGTCGCTCCTTACGACAGGCCGCCCAACGCAGAAAATCGTATTCTTTCTCCGTTCCTGCCCGGACAAGACTGATTAAAACTTAGAATATAGCGATGATGCTAGTATTAAATTAGTGTGTAAAGAATTCGATGCCAAACAAAAAAGAATAAACGAAACAGACATCTCTGTCCGCAAACACATGGAGGAGGAGTTGAATAAAATTTAACTTAATATGGAATTCTGAGAATATATTGCGAACTAAGTGTGACTAGTCGGCCTTTAACAGAATCGCAATATTAATGTTACTTAATCAAACATATATTTATACAGAATTTATTTAAAATTTCACAATATCTTCTGGTTCTTACCTGTCACTTAGATATTCTTGGACACAATAATAACATTAGGACCAACTATTTGAATAATTTTTGTTTGCATTATATTAGACGGTAACTTATTCAAAATAGAATGTCCTGTGTTTTGGGGCTGTCATGAGAGGCGACAAAATAACCCACAGCCAAGTGGGAGGACCCCAGAGAGAGTCTTAGTCTAGAGTATGCCGCCATAACAACCTTGAGTTGCGTTCCGGAATTAGTTGCCAGGTTCTAGTTTCCCTTTATAGAGAGCGGCAGCACTCGGCTAGCACCTTCGGTGTTGCGAGTGTCCATAGGCGATGGTAACTGCTTTCGATCAGATGGGCCGTCCGTCTTTCTGCTGAACTCGTGCAATAAAAAAACTTCAACGGACAAGGGGAAAAACGAATCGCAACGGACAAGTGGAAAAACGAATGGCAACGGATAAGTGGAAAAATGAATCGCAACGGACAAGTGGAAAAACGAATCGCAATGTACAAGTGGAAAAACTTCAACTGACAAGTGACAAAATGAATCGCAACAAAATTTTAACTTCAAGTTTTACGGGCAGATTGTTAATGTACTTGTCCAATTTGAAAACCTGGTACATTTTAATTAATGCATTTTTTATTTAAACATATTTTATTTTATAAAACAAAAAACTGAATTCGATCCGGAACCAAAAAAACATCCATGGTCTACTCTAAAATTACATAAATACAACGGAACATTAACAAATGCGCATCTATCGTCATCAATCTTCATTCGGACATCAAATTATGTTAACAGAAAAATATTTCCAAAAAAAAAAACAATAATATTTCGTTTGCTCAGTTTTGATGAAGAGGCTCCGAAACTACTGAACCGATTTGAAAAATTCTTTCACTGTTGGCAAGCTACACTATTCCCGGGTGGCATAGGCTATATTATATTTACAAAAAAAAAATAGGGATCCTTACTAAAACTCCAATAATGCAACCCAAGGTGTAAAAAAAAATCTAATATCGCGTGCGCTGCGAAAACTATTGATGAAAGAATAAAATAATGTACTACGACTTTGCTGAATACATCATTATTTACAAAAAGTGTCGCGACAGCATATCTCTAATGTATTTTTATTTTAAAAATTTAATTTAAATGCCGCTGCTAGAAAAGATTCTTTATTTGTATCTTGGTATTCATCCTTATCAAAATAAATTACTTTATATTCAAAAATGCTTCAATACCTTTATATAACTTTTTGAATTATTCAATTTGGACATCCCATTCGAAAGATATCACGAGTTTAAAACTGTAAGAATTAGAACACAAGGCCGTGACCCTTTTTCGTGAGCGAAAAATCGTAAGACCCCGTCTATATAGAAGTTCAACTTCAAAAAGAAAAAACTCACTATATATTCTTAGTGCCATCCCAAACACGCTTATCTGGCACTCATAATTTTTGAAACAATGTCAAAAAACATCAAATTAATTAATGTTTAATGAATAATTATTTACTTAATGAAGATAGACTGTATACTTTTCATAAAAGAAATTATCAGAGCGGAAATTCATTCAATAAATTAGCATCAAATTATAAAAATTGACACTAATTTATTCATACTCAATATTATTATTGGGGACACTATGCAATTTCCTTTCTCCAATGAAAATTCCAAATACTTTTTTCTAAGCAAAAATTGTTTTATTTATACAAGGTGTTTACCCTAATTATATAAATATTTGTCCAATCTCGAGAGGAAATCGTTCATTCTTTTGCTATAAAACTCTGAGAATCTTATGAACTTTACGGAGGCTAATGTACCGTTTTCTGAAAATATGTTTTTTATTTCGGGAAATCGGCCAACTTACAAAAATATGGTAATCTGCGGGAGCGCTTGTTCTACGAATTGCTTTTACTGTCTTAAAACTACATGCTATTCGAGATGGACTTAAACACAAATACAGAATTTTTGGTGGCTTTGTGTTTAATTAAATAAATTGAATTAAATTGCGCTAAGCTCACTAAAAAAAGGCCATGAGGTCTGGGATCGGCCGCAGAGGAGTTCCTTGTTATTACCCATAATATAAACGTGATGTGCTTGGCTTGGGAACATGCAATGTGTGTATTTTATGATTACATTTCAGTATGTAATAATGTATGTGTCGTAATCTAGTCATGAATACTACAATATGGAGGTGTTTCCACGTGACAGACGCGACGAATTTCGAGTCTGCACCATCAACTCAATTACTGCATTAATGCGCAAAAGTGTCTGTTGCATGGGGCCCTTTGTATGCAACAAGCTACCGCAATCTCTTAGAGAGCTGCCATACACTATTTTAAAAAAATGGATGTTAAAACATTATAACTGACATAAATATATTTGACATGCTGTGATAGTAGACATTTTAATATTAAGATTACTTATAGATTATTATTATATTAATGATAAACAAATGTAACTTTTATTTCTTATTTATTGATTAATTGACTGTATAAAATGTTTATAAGTCAATGTCGTAATGTTAATTTTGCCCAATTGTGGGCCGAATGCATTGATGCTGTAAAAACCGTGTCATCTGTGTACATGCATTACGCAATAAATATATTCTATTCTATTAATTTTAGATTAAAAAGGTAGCTACGCTGCTTGCTGTGTACATATACTTTAACCCCTAATATTTAATTTAAAATTATAATTATTCCAAGTATGAAGACTAATTTGTCTGGAGCACTTAAGGAATACGGGTCGCCCGTCACGTTTCTCGGTTGGGGTCGGACCCGAAGCCCAGCCTAAATATACTTGAAAAGTTGAGCCGACTCCACAGATTTGCGCCGCGACGCCCGCCAAGGGGCGCTAGGCGCGCGGCGCAAACTAATCATTTCCCACTTCTCAATGCCTTCCAGAGCCCTTTTTTATTTTAAGTTCGGAAAACCGATATTACGTGGTCAGAAACATCGAGGCCTCCGTTCTATTAATACGGATAAGTAACGAAGTTAAAACATAACGGATCTTGTAGGCATTGTATTGTTACGAGTTGCAGGACTCGATTTAAAATGCCTTTGGAATTATTATAGAATTTATTACAACTATACAAATACGTATAACACAGGTACAAATATAACTGAACACAACCAGTACAAACGTAATACACGATTCAATAACACGCGCAAAGTCCGTCACTAAATAGATTACCGAATGTAGTACACACGCCTTGCTTCGTGTGTGCTTATCGCTCGACTGTCGATCTCTCCATTGGGACATTGCTTTGTACTGCACAAATACAGTATATCTCTCGGCCGCGCAAACTAAATTTCTAAGAATCACACCTGGCTAATGACTACCATAAAAGATTACAATACACAATGGGCTGTTTTTCTAATTATAAAGTTTAAACACAAAGTAAACAAAAGAAGTCCAAATGCCGAAAAGGTAATAAAATGTGTTTCTACAGGGCTGCAGGTGTGAATTTGTATTTTGTCGGCATTCAGGTCGTAACAGAATATCGGGTGAATCTTTTAGATGCGCCTCCAAGGTTGATCCTGAATTACACAGCTTTAGAGCTTAAGAGCCCACGACGGCCAGACGTTCGTCATTTTATAAAACCTGAAAGTTTTTCTTTGTATGTCCCCTATACAGATAAGAACGACCAGCGACTATAGAGTTTGGGTTGTGGTTACTTGCGCTGGTAACAGGTAGTAAAGGTGTATAAAAAAGTACTTTAAATTTGTTAGAGTATAAAGCTCAATTTTTTATATTTTAGTCGAGATAATTTTAGAAATCTCGTGCTAGTACGGTATTAAGACATTGTAACAATTAACTCTGTAATTACCACTCTAGAACTTTCCCCGGAGCGGTTTCAAATGAGGTGTATGGAAAATAAACGTTTGCCTCAAATAGTAATTAGTTGCGGAACCAACTTGGGTGGGAGTTTCAAAGTCGATAGTTGATGACCCTATTCGAAGCTTTTGTTGCTTTGTTGTTGACACATATCACAGTCTACATTGTTCATGTAAAAGAGCGAGGGACCAAATATATTGTCATCGTCATAGCTGTAAATATCATCACAGAAACAGTTTTAATCAACGTTTAAACTCAAATTTATACGGTATTTAACTCATCGTCAAAAGACGTCATTCCTCCAATAAATTCTTATATTTATTATTTCATACTAGCTGATACCCGCCCGCTTTGCGTGCCATTAAATCTGTTTTTAGCTGACCTCTACTTGGCGAAAGGAAGGTCCATGCCAAATTTCAAGTCTATAGGTATTATAGTTCCTGAGATATCGTGATGAGTCACTCTATATACGTGGATTTCAATTATTATTTTCACATAAAAACAGGCCTTAAAATATCATTTCATCATATAAATAATAATGCCCTGTTTAATACCTTTTGTGTTAAAATTATAACGTCATATGCATTTTGTGGGTTGATAAAGTGCTGTGATTGATTATATATGACATGAAAATTACATTATGCTACTATACTACTACAACTATGTAAATAACTTCTGGTCTAGAGTATGCCGCCATAACAACCTTGGGTTGTGTTCCGGCACTAGTGGCCAGGCGCTCCAGGTTCCCTCTAGAGAGCAGCAGCACTTTGGTAGCACCTTCGGTGTTACAGATGTTGTGATAGGCGATGGTAACCGCTTTCTATCAGGAGGGTTTTCTGCCTGTCTGCAAAAATGCTCCCTGGTTTTTCTCAACAGATTTCGTATTGTTACATGCCGACAAAAGTAAATGCACATCTGCCTGCCATAAATCATAATTTATTACCTTTTCGGAATTTGAAGTTCTTTTGTTTACATTGTGTTTAAAATTTGCAATTAGACAATGGCCTTTTGTTATTGTATTCGTTTATGGCCGCACGTGTGCTGATTACGTTTTCTTGGGAAAATCCAGTCCACGCGGTCGGGTGTTGTATTGTATAATTCAGTGGTTTTTCAACGTGTGGATCGCGACCCCCCACGGGGTCGCGAAGCCTCTCTAGGGGGGTCGCGAGGCTTCTATAACGGAGTTGCAAAAGGTTGGGAAGGTACTGCAGTAAAGTCTGCAATATCCGTAGATTCATCAAATTGCAAAGACACAGAAGTACTTTCTTTTATTGAAGTGAAACTTCTATATAGAGGGGGTCCTACGATTTTTCGCTCACGAAATAGTGTCACAGTCACGTGTTCTAATACTTACATTTTCAAACTCGTGATATCTTTCGAATGGGATGTCCAAATTGAATAATTCGAAAAGTTATATAAAGGTATTGAAGCAGTCTTGAATATGAAGTAATTTATTTTGATAAGGATTAATACCAAAATAAAAATAAAGGGCCTTTTCTAGCGGCGGCATTTTAGTTAAAATTTGAAAATAAAAGTACACTTATTGTGGCATAACTATAATAGTTAGACATATGCTGTTTTCGCAGCGCACGCGATTTTAGATTTTTTTTTATACCTTGGGTTACATTATTGGAGCTTTAGTAAGGATCCCTAATTTTTTTGTAAACATAATATAGCCTATGCCACCCGGGAATAGTGTAGCTTGCCAACAGTGAAAGAATTTTTCAAATCGGTTCAGTAGTTTCGGAGCCTCTTCATCAAAACTGAGCATACGAAATATTATTGTTTTTTATTTTGAAAAAAATTTCGGTTAACATAATTTGATGTCCGAATGAAGTTGATGACGAAAGATGCGCATTTGTTAATGTCCCGTTGTATGTGTATAATTTTAGAGTAGACTATGAATGTTTTTTTTGGTTCCGGATCGAATTCAGTTTTTGTTTGATAAAATAAAATATGTTTAAATAAAAAATGCATTTATCAAAATGTACCTAACCTAACCAAATCATAATTTGCAGTTAACCTGCGAAAAAACGAAATGTGTGCTGGGACACATATGTGTGTAGATTGTTAATGTACTTGGCCAATTTGAAAACCTGCCCGTAAAACTTCAAGTTCAAATTTTGTTGCGATTCATTTTGTCACTTGTCAGTTGAAGTTTTTCCACTTGTACGTTGCGATTTATTTTTCAATTTGTCCGTTGAAGTTTCACTTCTAATATGTGTCACATCAGTCGCCATATCGCTTCTCCTGCGTTGAAGAGAGAGTACTGCCAGACAGAGGTATACTTTTAAGTTTTTCGACCTCTTGTTTCCCAAACATAATCTCTGCGATATCTAAAGCCGCTGGTAAAATCAAACTTTCGGCAATAGTATTAGGTTTTTCTGCTTTAGATACACGAAGAGCTACTCGATAGCAAAGCTTTCTCATTTATGCGGGGCGGGAGCGGGGCGGCTGGCATCGGACGTGGTCATACGTCTGCGCGTAAATTGCGTTATCTATTGGCGATGCATTCGATGTAAAAAAAAAATTTTACGTAGTTAATTATGTATTTAGTCGAACCCTAATTATGAAAAAAAACATATGTTGCGCAACAAATAAGTATCGCCATACAGCGTGGTAATGCAGTCAGCCTTCTGGGCACGCTCCCCGTTGGCAGTGATCTGCTACATAATACATTTTAGTTTCAATATTAATGTATTTAAATTATGAAATTGAATAAATATGTCATTGAATATTTATCACGAAATAAATTATATGAATAAAAAGCAACGGGTAGGGGGGTCTCGAAATATGTCTTCATACTAAAGGGGTCGCGTCATGAAAAAGGTTGAAAAACACTGGTAAAATTAGTATAAAACAATGCCCGAACGCAGGGGTAAGGCAATTAAGCGAGGATTACGATACGAGCAAGACGTACATTTGATGAGCGATATAGTGACGGACTTTGCGCGTGTTATTGAATCGTGCAGTTTGTACTGGCTGTGTCCAGTTATATTTATACCTATGTGATACGTGTTTGTATAGTTGTAATAAATTCTATAGTAAATCCAACAGAATTAGGATTCGAGTCCTTTAGCTCTTAACAGTATATTATAGATTTCGATTGAAATATTTCAAGATCCAATTTTGGTTTTGTGCGGAGTGATGGATTATCAGTGGAGCGTGTGATAAGCCCACTGCCATTCCCGTATTGCCCCCTAATTTCAATTATTCATTCGTCGAACAGACCCGAGTGATGGTTTTGACAAGGCTCTCATACATGCTGGGTGAACAGGATTGCCTAATGCTAATATCATACGTATCAACGAAATGCAATCAGTTTGGTTGAATAGCACACACCTAAAGAACGCGAAGGTATTCAAAAGCATTGAATAGGATATCGCATCTTATCTTCCGGTGTCCTATGTATTCCCGGGCGAGGTACAAGCTACAGTCGAAAATACGTATTAACGTCAAATATAAAAATATGAACGAATCGATGTTCAAATGCACTTTTGAGAAATATTCTAAGAAACAGTTAGAAAAGTAGTCAACAAAAATAAAACATATAAATAGTACAATATTACGTATATTTAGAAAAACGCACGATAAGGAGGCTGCTCGTCGCTGAGGTGGTAGTAGTGTTACGAGTATAACTGCATTGTCCCAACATGAATGATGTCTTTATTGTATCCACGTTTAACAAAATTACAGCCTCATATGCTGCATTTATGCTACGTGTGCAAATACTTAAGTATTTTGCGCTGCCCCCCTACAATGGGCAATGCAAATGCTTACATGCTACATAAAAATAGATAACAAAAACAGATCTAAGGAAGTGTATAAGGATTAGATAATAAACAAATAACAATAAATATAAGAGACATTACATGTAATCGAATAGCTTTGAGAAATGTGTAAGAATAAAGTAGACAAAGGTACCAAAATACGTGAAATAAATAGGATATTACCACAAATGTAAGGAAACAATGGTAAGTAGGGTATAAGTAAACGTACAAGCAGAAGTGATGTGCACCCAAAATAGAATAAGGTTTACAAAATTGTAAAACCCAAAAACAGCTCTAGCATAAGACACTTTCTTTTAGCCATAGGACCAATGTTAAATGGAAATAAAGAAATAGACAAAAAAAAACGTTAAAAACCCGGACAATCAAGTTCGTCCGGAGGGAGTAAAGAAAATAACATGAATTAATCAAGGTCACCATTATATGTATCTACTATCTTGAAAGACAACAATATCTTTGAAGAGTCAAATCTTTACATAGTACAAAACAAAGTCTGTCTGTCTGTATATCCGCTAATCAGGCAACGGATTTTTAAGCTTGAAGGAACCGATACAGCGGCTTCACTCGCAGTATAAAAACCTAATTAAGGCTTACAAAAATATTAACACAGATTTAAATACAAGTTATGAAACAATACAATTGGATATCGAGTTAATCAAAACTATATTTAGCAAAAGAAAGATTAAAAAGAAATAAACCTTAAGGCCTAAATGAATTAAAATATTATATCCAACGAAGTAGCGGGAGAATACTAAACCCGGTGTATTAATTTTAATTCATGTCGTGAAACAGGTCCTTTTGGCTTGAAATTGTATAATTAGACGACAGTCGGTCGCAACTGCACGGCGAAAAGGTAGAAAATAGAAATTTTATTTTTCAAATAAAGGGCGCTTTTACTATGGAAAATACGAGCTTTGTTAAACAAAAATGTGGCCACCAGTCATCTTAAGTAATTCATGAAGTTATAGAATCTGATTAAATATTCAAATACCTCTTCGTTACGACATAAAGAGCTCTTCAAATTACATAAAAGAAACAAGATGACGTTTATAGAAAAATAAAAATATAATTTTAACCAAAATACAGCTCAAAATGTCGTTACGTTTTTTTTTAAATAAATAAAACTTGGTATAAATTACGTATATATGTTTTCATTATTTGACTACGGAACCACAAAAAACCATTTCATCGAAAATAAATAGGTTATAATGTCAGGAATTTATTACATTACTGTTTGGAAATTTAAAGTTTTACATGTAATAAAATAAATCGAACACAGTAAAAATCTATCGCATCTGCCAATATAAAAATAAAACGAATACCGTCTATATATAATTGAGAAATATTGAATTATAATCTAAAGTTACCCCATCCTATTAGAGATACATATTGTTACATAAAATTATGGTATATTATAGACAACTACTGTATACAAAACAGGCTCTAATCGCAGATTCAATAAAAATATAACATTATTATTTAATTAAAGAAATGGCCGCTTGTATCGTCTAGATATAAGAGGATACATAACAAAATTCATTATTAACCTTAAAAAGAAACACGACATGAAAAAAATAAAGCGATTCTATCCTTAGTTATACCTATGCATCACTTTATAGCGCTGTAAAAACTACACCTTTGTGTAATATTCCATCCATGTAGAGTCGGTAGTTATATCGAGGAAAGAGGCTGTGACATGCACACTGAGATGGACATTACGATATAATTTCGGTTCAGTTTTAGCCTCAGTCTTTTCTGGGATAATTTGGGCTCTGAAACAAACAAATATTAAAGCTGTTGAAACTCAAATAAGAAAGTACCTTCCAAAATAACTTTAAGAAACAAATTATCTAAAATGACAAAAGTGTAATAACAATTAAGGAATAAATAACCTTCATTAATAACAATTCAGGGATAACAACAAAACACTAACATTTTCCTCAAATTCAAATTCAAATTCAAAAGTTTTTATTCAAAATAAGTTCCACTGGAGAACACTTTTTGAAGGTCATACATATAGGTTAAAATTTAATTTTACTTCCTAGTCTATGTACACCGCTTCGCAACGTGTTATTGCTGTTAAGGAGAAGAAGCGGCAAGAAACTCCCCAGCAACACGTCTAGCTAAAAAAAATTTTTCTTTATATTTGTTGTTCTATTTTTTATATTTAAGTACTTTTTTAAAAAGATTTTATACAGAATTATGTTACAGAATAACTTTTGAAGAATTAATGGAGTTGTAGCAATTAACATTAACGTTAATTATGATTGCTTTTGAAGTCGCTAAACTCACAATCTCCAGTTTCCCATTTCAAAAACATTCGCATAATTATTCCTAATGGATAAGTCCGGTCTGTTTGCTCATGGACGGGATTCAGCAATAAGTTCTTTTGGATTTTGATATATATTCAGAAAAACATGTAGAACTTGGATAACTGTTTAATTGTACGTGATTAAAGAATGCCGAATTAAATTACAATTAATTAAAAGTTATGATTCTTGCACGATGATTAACAAGCCTAGAGCAGTACTATGACATGTGCATTCGACCGAAGTCGAAGGGAGATTGATCCCGGAATGATCTCATCGTTCGTCGCTACGGCCGTTCGGTTTATATCCGAGTAATAATGAAAATAGCCGAGTAGTAATCGCAACTACCCGCAAATATTACAATACTCTTAATTATAGCTGGCACTACTTAAGTAGGAGGTTCGTGCTCCTTGATATCACTTGTATATGTGCCACATCATCATGAGCGCTATCTCTCTAGTATAGCTTCCTTGCTGTAAACCCTGTCAGTGTCACGGCGTTCGTGCTGTTCGTGCTCTATGGTTCTACTTTAATTGAAGGAGTTTAGGGGTGATCTTGTTGGGTATCCAGCACCTTTGTTTGTTTTTTTCTATTGCTTGAATTGAGCAGATAGACAGACGATCCACCTGATGGAAAGCGATTACCATCGTCTATGGACACTTGTAACACCAAAGATGCTACAAATGCGCTGCTGCTCTCTTAATCCCTTAAGCCTGCTCTCGTTTCACGCCGAACCCAGCATGGCCTCACCACGTTAGTAGTCTGCAAAATACTGAGGTAAAATATGTAACTTCCAGTTTATTAATTGAAAGTCGTTTCAACGCGTTTCACACAAATGAGGGCCCATTCATTTAATAACCGACGTCCGTCTGCACTTATTTACTTGTTAGTTTGTGTTGGACTTAATTTTGGAGCTGCTCTCAATTATAATGGATTGAATTATTCCTTTGATATTAAAGTTCTCGCTTCAGAGGCTTATTGAATTCATTTCGCGAGGAATATTGGGGTCGAAATGAAAATTTTGTGATTAATTAATTGAAAAGGGAAGAATCGGCAGCAGGAAAATCAAACTCGTTGAGCTTACACTTTTTTTTAATTTATTAGATGATAGCATTCCTTGTTCATTTTCAAAAGTTATCGATTAATGAGATGTCTCTCCAAACGATGATAATGACTTAACTCTCCAGTTTCGCAAATTGACTAACTACTTAACTAATGTAAATCAGGCTTAATGGTAACACTACTGACGTAGGAGTTTAGCTCATGCCCGTCCGTATTTCCTCATTGTATAAATAAATGTATTAGTTTTAGCGGCCCGTAACTCCTAGAGTAATACAGACAATAAATCAGTTAAGGACTTTGTGTGTTGGTCAAATACTCGACTAATATTCATTTTACATCGAAAATAAAAATTGCTTGCTCCAGCAATAATTAATTACATTTAACGCATAAATGTCGAATGGAAAAAATATTGGTCATACAAAGAAATATTCAAAGCTGTGACACGGAGGTTTCTCTCTTCAGGGCCAACGTTTACGAAGATATAATGTCCACGTCATGTAAGAGAGACTTCGCTTATGTCTGCGATAATATAAGACGTTTTCTGATGAATAGCAAAATCCAAATTTATCTCTAACATCCTTTACAATCAGATGTGGTAGTTTAGTGTGGTAGTGGCGCCCAACGTGGGGCGATATCATTTTTCATACAATATTAAAAAGAAACTCTTCGAACCCAGTATAATGCCGACTCTTTTACATGGATGCCAAACAACAAACAAAAACTACCAGAACTAAACTAAGATCGTTTCAAAGAGCAGTCGAACGAAGTATACTGGGTATTAAACTAAGAGACCGCGACAAAAGTACAGATATGCGAAACAAAACGAAACTTGCAGATGTAGCACAAGTAGCAGCAAAATGAAAGTGGAAGTGGGCAGGTCACACAGTAACGGCCAGACACAATAGGTGGAATCGAAGAATCCTGTTGCGGTACCCCAGAGAGCAGAAAAGAGGTCGTAGAAGGCCCATCATACAATGGAGTGACGATTCGCGTCGATCGCAGGGAGACTCGGGACAAGGACCGCATAAAACAAAATTTAATTTTATGTATATAATATCACATTTATAATGATCAAGTATTAAAGGCTGCTTTTATCTATTTTATTTTTAATATGTAGATGAAAGGTATACTTGACCGGGGTCTAATTATTAAAATGTTTTAAATTACACTCTTGAACAATATTTAAGGTGAACTCTTAAAATATTATTTTACGTGAAGCTTCTCTACGAAAGATTTGACCTTTCAGGACAACGAATATTAATGAAAACGTTTCAGAAATTCGGTGAAATAAAATTTAATACCGAAGTGATTCAAGTGGAGATCAAGTATATTTAGGATGATTTCCAAGAAATCAACATACAAGAGCCCAAATAAATGTTTCTAAAAGGAGCTATCTAAAATTAAAGCGAAAAATTTACCAATGTTATGATAGTTAAGATGTTTTTTTGCACACCGTGAAAATGGTAGACGGTACACTACTTTATTTTATATTAATTTCTGGCAAAATATTAACTATGATTTTGATATATTTTTTAAGTTGTATATCTGAAGGTAAATCGGGCTACACCATAGCAAACTCTGTAGAATAGAGAGTTATTTGAGTTCGGTACAATAAGAAAACACTTAATCTATATTTCAAAAATGGCTAAATGTTCAAATAGAAAGAAGGAAAGAAAACACTTATTTCTAAAAACAATAATTTATAATACTAACAATAACAATGAAAATGTGTGTCGCAATTTGCGAAATGACGGTGGCGCTCGGTTTTCGCTGTGCCCAAACATAATCCGACATAGCACTAATTTTCAGTACCCCCTCCTTAATCACAAAAGTCATGCGACCCACGGTAAACAAATAATTAAATTAAATTATAGTCAACGAATACGAGAAAGATATAATAACAAAGAAAAAAAAACAGAAGAACTTATCATATACACATGTGGTTAATACATTTACGTGAGAAGTATTTCTGTATTTCTGAATCGGAATTGAGATGATAAAGCCAAAATAAACAACTTTCATTTGTCTGGTGTGGCGTCGGGCTGCCCACCGAATATTATGTATGAATTTAGAACTTGGATGTTCTACTGTTTTTGTTATGTCAGATATTTTTTGTTCTACCTCATAGGGTACCTTAATATTGTAGCGACCGAGGGTACACCTTTCTGGCAGCGTAAACCGGTCTCAAGACTTTTAGAAAAAGGTAAAACATTCTGGAAGGAAACTCCTTTTCTTAGTTCAAGACAGAGCCTTTTCTTTTTCATGTCTTGTTTTTATCTTGTACTGAATCTCGGGTTAAATTATGGGGGTGTGGCCGTTTTTGTATTTTTTTCCTTATAATCATAACTTATATTCTAGTAAATTTTATCTTATTTAAGAATTACATTTATTTATTGATATTTATATGTCTATTTACGTGTAATGACTTTCTATTTATTAAATATATGTTTATTTAGTTTGACACTTATCTGAATGTTACACGTTTTCTCCTATCCACTTACGTTTTGATTCTAGTTGTACTTCGTGTCCAATACAATAATGCGTTCAGGGCGGTGTTGGGGCTGCCCCGCTACTGCAGCGCCTCGGGCATGTTTGCCCTGACGCGCACCGATTGCTTTCAGGCCACCATTAGGAAGCGGTGCGCGTCCCTGGTGCGCCGGGTGCGGGCCAGCACCAACGCCCTCCTGGCGATCATTGCCGATAGGGTGGACTGCACCTACGTTAGGCACTGCTGCGCTATGCATAATAGTATAGCCAAAGTGTAACTTGTGACATATATATGTGAATAAGTGTGAATGTGAATATGTGTGTATGTGTAACTTTTTAAATTGTGTATTAATTTTAATCTGAATAATGTAATTTAATATGTATTAATACTATGGGACATGTTTTCCTGAAATAAAATTATAAATAAAAATAAATATACATTTTACTTTGTTACTGTAAGTTTATTTACTTTTTATACTATATACTATTAACACTGTGTGCGTATATATAGTAACAATTATATATATACCACCAGTGTTTTTTGTTGACCCGCTTCGTTTTATTACCGTTTTTACTATTTTAAGCGCGTATTTTATGAGTTCCTCTCGTTTCTTCTTGCCGACTAAGTCGTGGATACTCCTCGTTTCTATTTCCAACTTCATGGCACACCCGAAGTTGTACCGGCCACTGTATTTTCTATTATAGCGCCCTGATTTAGGAAGAATACGCCCCTGTACACCTGGTATGGAGTAATTACTTAATAAGGTAAAGAGCATTTATGAGGGTTAATGCCCATGGCTTTACTTATGAGGCAAATGGAGGGTTTGAATATTTGATTTATCCTGGTGTACCCATAGACCGCAGCTTTGATATTGTAATAAGTAGTGGTAATATATTATTCCTTTATAGATTAAATAGAAGATTGTGGATGGCCATTAGTACAATGTTGATTTTAGACACTCGATGCTTATAAAATATTTGATTTATCCTGGTGTACCCATAGACCGCAGCTTTGATATTGTAATAAGTAGTGGTAATATATTATTCCTTTATAGATTAAATAGAAGATTGTGGATGGCCATTAGTACAATGTTGATTTTAGACACTCGATGCTTATAAAATATTTGATTTATCCTGGTGTACCCATAGACCGCAGCTTTGATATTGTAATAAGTAGTGGTAATATATTATTCCTTTATAGATTAAATAGAAGATTGTGGATGGCCATTAGTACAATGTTGATTTTAGACACTCGATGCTTATAAAATATTTGATTTATCCTGGTGTACCCATAGACCGCAGCTTTGATATTGTAATAAGTAGTGGTAATATATTATTCCTTTATAGATTAAATAGAAGATTGTGGATGGCCATTAGTACAATGTTGATTTTAGACACTCGATGCTTATAAAATATTTGATTTATCCTGGTGTACCCATAGACCGCAGCTTTGATATTGTAATAAGTAGTGGTAATATATTATTCCTTTATAGATTAAATAGAAGATTGTGGATGGCCATTAGTACAATGTTGATTTTAGACACTCGATGCTTATAAAATATTTGATTTATCCTGGTGTACCCATAGACCGCAGCTTTGATATTGTAATAAGTAGTGGTAATATATTATTCCTTTATAGATTAAATAGAAGATTGTGGATGGCCATTAGTACAATGTTGATTTTAGACACTCGATGCTTATAAAATATTTGATTTATCCTGGTGTACCCATAGACCGCAGCTTTGATATTGTAATAAGTAGTGGTAATATATTATTCCTTTATAGATTAAATAGAAGATTGTGGATGGCCATTAGTACAATGTTGATTTTAGACACTCGATGCTTATAAAATATTTGATTTATCCTGGTGTACCCATAGACCGCAGCTTTGATATTGTAATAAGTAGTGGTAATATATTATTCCTTTATAGATTAAATAGAAGATTGTGGATGGCCATTAGTACAATGTTGATTTTAGACACTCGATGCTTATAAAATATTTGATTTATCCTGGTGTACCCATAGACCGCAGCTTTGATATTGTAATAAGTAGTGGTAATATATTATTCCTTTATAGATTAAATAGAAGATTGTGGATGGCCATTAGTACAATGTTGATTTTAGACACTCGATGCTTATAAAATATTTGATTTATCCTGGTGTACCCATAGACCGCAGCTTTGATATTGTAATAAGTAGTGGTAATATATTATTCCTTTATAGATTAAATAGAAGATTGTGGATGGCCATTAGTACAATGTTGATTTTAGACACTCGATGCTTATAAAATATTTGATTTATCCTGGTGTACCCATAGACCGCAGCTTTGATATTGTAATAAGTAGTGGTAATATATTATTCCTTTATAGATTAAATAGAAGATTGTGGATGGCCATTAGTACAATGTTGATTTTAGACACTCGATGCTTATAAAATATTTGATTTATCCTGGTGTACCCATAGACCGCAGCCTTGATATTGTAATAAGTAGTGGTAATATATTATTCCTTTATAGATTAAATAGAAGATTGTGGATGGCCATTAGTACAATGTTGATTTTAGACACTCGATGCTTATAAAATATTTGATTTATCCTGGTGTACCCATAGACCGCAGCTTTGATATTGTAATAAGTAGTGGTAATATATTATTCCTTTATAGATTAAATAGAAGATTGTGGATGGCCATTAGTACAATGTTGATTTTAGACACTCGATGCTTATAAAATATTTGATTTATCCTGGTGTACCCATAGACCGCAGCTTTGATATTGTAATAAGTAGTGGTAATATATTATTCCTTTATAGATTAAATAGAAGATTGTGGATGGCCATTAGTACAATGTTGATTTTAGACACTCGATGCTTATAAAATATTTGATTTATCCTGGTGTACCCATAGACCGCAGCTTTGATATTGTAATAAGTAGTGGTAATATATTATTCCTTTATAGATTAAATAGAAGATTGTGGATGGCCATTAGTACAATGTTGATTTTAGAAACTCGATGCTTATAAAATATTTTCTTTATGTAATATTTGTTTTCACCACCAGATATTGATTCACAAAAGATTTTGAGGTACATATGTGTGTAACTTAATTTTCAGATTTCAATTACAAGAGTAGCAATTAAAACAGTACTTTTAACTACAAATGTTCATTGTTTTATGTCGATATCTTATAGGATTCACAAAATATATATTGTACAATGCTGGATCACCTGACAGCCGTTCACTGCTGCTCGATTCTGTAAATTATTATGGGATGAGAAATATACCAAATCCTGCACAATGCAAGCAATGAGGTAATAAGCACCACTAACAGGTCGTCGGGTTAATGTCATTAATATACACAAACTTCCAACAGTATTAGAGGGGCCTAGGCCTGCTGGGAACAACAATATCCTCGCTGGAAGTTCTTCCTTGGAGACGGAGAGGCATTCCATCTCGCTCCTCCACCCTAGTCGAAGCTTTACTTCACTATACTTGTAAAAACTGGTAATTGTGTGTGTGTACTTCAAATAAACTCTGTGATAATTCCAACGGCATTTTAAATTCACATCCCACAAATTTGTAACAATATAAATAGGTTAGCTAATGATCATACACAGATCAGCAAACGTCTATAGGTGATTGTGACCACTTTCCTTGAGCTCGGCATGCCTGATTGCCAGCTTCACTATAAAATGGTAATAATAATAACGATTACATAGATAGAAAGGACAATTCACTATGAATAATTCGACCATATCCGTATGAACCACTGTGTGTTAAGAGGCTTTTAGTAAAACAATAAATATTCCAGGAGGTGGTTCCGCGCGTTGCCCTCATCCGCTGGGCGGCGGCCATAAAGCGGAGGGCATACTTCCCCATGGCCCCGAATACGCCACAAAACAAATTGTGCCCCATTATGTGGCCTCGTAAAACCGAAACAGATGAAACGCGTTATCATATTTCCACAAATTTCTGGACCACGACAGACTAAGTGCTTTGTTTTGTTCACAAATATTTCAGTTAAAACCTTTTAGGTATTTTTAATTCACCTTTCTGCCCCTCTTACGACTCATGGTCTAGGTGGTCTTACTAAAATAATCAACAATTTTTTTGACGTTAATGATAAATGAAAGATTGCCTGGTGGCTTCTGTCGGGACAATTTTGAATTTATAAATTCAAATGCTCTTATTTGGCAAATGGAAATGAATTTATTTCAAAATGGATAGCTTCCTTCTTACTCTACTCTAGTAGGTAGGAAATATATAATCTAAATAAAAATGAATAATTTCACGTCACGTACCTGGAATAATTTATTGCTAAATAATTAGCAAGGTCCTAACTGAGTAGTACGTGCCAAAATCTGTCAATACTAATATGTTTCAGTTTTTCATAGTTTCATGTAGCAGTTAAGATTTCTGTATATATAGTATAAAATTTAATATTAAATAAATTAAGCAATAATTACATAGAGAGTAGAACACACGTCGTGTCATTTTGTACTCCCCTCCAGCGGTTGAGCCTACTAGCCGCATGGCGATTGGGCCATGGGCTCTCGCCAGTGGTGCGCCACCTTCATGCAACGGGGTAACGACGCACCACACATATAAAAACAAACACCAACAAATAACATTTACTTATTATTATAGTAGTATGTAGGGAATCTAAAATTATATGTTGTCTACAAGCTGGAAAGTCGGCCAGATAAAATTGTTGTTATAATCTAAGATCTGGCTTAAAGGTAAACCTAAATAAATAATAAATAAAACTGATCGACGTGTCGAGGCCGACAATTGGCTTTGGTCAAGCGTGGCGGGAATACTGTCCTTTCCTTTATAAAAATGGGGGGCTTGAGCCCAACAGTGGGATGTTTATAGACCGTGATTATTAAATCAATAAAGACACGAGTTGAAGCTGCGAATGCATTGTGACGAAACTAATACCCTGCGCCCGCTTTCATTGAAACAATTATTTAAAATTCACTTTCGCACACATGTATTACGGCGGCATATTGCCAACAAAATAATTTTGTCGGAAGTAACTTGTAAACAATATGATTGATTTAATTTTCTTCTAGAATCTTATGTATTTAAGACTAAAGTTTTTCCAGGAAAACCCTGGTAAGTACCTCTGCTTTTCAACTAACTTCCAAGAGGAAGAAGTTCTCAATACTTCTCTATGTTTGTTACGCGATTACTCCGTCAATTGTGCACTGATTTTCAATTTCCTTTATTCGAAGAAGTATAAACCTGAGGTTGTCGCATTGGCGCCGAATCAAGAACTGATAAGTATTCAAATATTATTATAGTTATTCGCGTAACTAATAATTAAGTAGAATATTGGTGCCTGGGGTCTTCTGGATTATACAAATGATACAGACATCTCTATCTTAACTTCTTTTTATTGTATACCATTAAAATAAAACATATTTCGTAATGAAATGGCTAGACAAAGCATCGCGAACACAGAGCCGAAACATACGAGTTACAATGCTAACAGCATACTACTGAATACAAAGTTCACAGCTCTGAAATTAAATAACTGACAAAGTAGAAAATAAAACAGAAATTAACAAGAACAATAGCGCCTACAAAAGAATGACATTACAAGAAAAACTAAAATACTACAATTTTTTTTGCTTTTTGGTTACTCTTGAGTCGGTTTCTTTTTTGTAAGGTTTTTTTAATATGAACCCCTTTTTAAGGAACCAAAACCGTGTTCACTGCGCGGTTTCATTTGGTGCGTTTGAGATTGAATTACACTCAACTAAGCTCTTTTTGTGTGCCGTAAGACCTTATCCGCCTTAAATTTTAATAGTTTGATTCATGATTCATACTTTTAGAAAATCCACATTGCTCAGGGTGTTTGGGGTTTGTTTATGCCTCAAGAGTTATTTTTATCTTAACTTGTAATCTTCTAAAACGTAAATAAATATATATTTATCATTGATATTATAGAGTGTAAGTTAAGGAAGAGTTTATGAAGTCTTCTATGTTGAGGCATTTTCATCTTACTCTGCAGTGAACGTGTTAAACAGGAATACCTCCCTGTTTTTATTTTAAATATGAAGGCACCAGTGATTACCTCTCTTCGGCTCCGTGAAAACATTTCTACCCAAATATAACCTAAAACGAACCCTCGCATTCATGTATCTAGGTAACTAAATTCGTATTACGTCTCATAAAAAACTAAATTCCGTCGGGAACCCTATTCCGCAGTTGTTATAACATGAAAAGAAGCAACTTTCGCCAATTTGTTGACTTTATGTCAAAAGATCTGAAATGCTCTAACGAGATGTCAGTTTCTTTGTTGCTGAGCGAAGGTGGGGGGTCGGAGGATGATCAAAAGGCATGGTATGGTTACTCTTGGCGCAGTAAGTAGTCAAGCGCACGAAAAGGCGTGAGTGAGAGGCTTTTGCCGACCATGAGGATCTGAAACGCCACAGCATAGACCTGCAAATGACTTGCCTAGTGATGGAAAGCAACTTAGAAAAATATATAAAGAGAACATTGGTGAATCAGTATGG
Organism: Dendrolimus pini; assembly: GCA_949752895.1. Classification (NCBI taxonomy): domain Eukaryota; kingdom Metazoa; phylum Arthropoda; class Insecta; order Lepidoptera; family Lasiocampidae; genus Dendrolimus; species Dendrolimus pini. The sequence goes on along the minus strand of OX457138.1, from coordinate 73,955 downwards.
TTAGGGATAACTTAACCTTGCTACTTAAGAGTAATAATGCTTAGGGAGATAGTTTCCTACAAAATTATATTCAGAGCGCCATATAATCATTTTCACTCACACACAAAGACACAAATAATGTTGCAAGTAAATAAAGTATTCCTAAAAGTAAGGAATTAGAAGCCATTGTGGTGTCACACTGATACTGACGGGGCCGACGCGTTGCCAAGCGAGCTGACACTTTTAGCTTCACTTTATCGGCACCTCGGGTTCTAAGCGTATTATTTATATGTTTGCCATCACTTACTACGTACCTAGTAACAGGTATTACTTATTACTCCAATAAGTGCAAAATGAGTCAACATTTAAACTTTGTTGTAATCTCTTTTTCAGGCAGACAAACTGTAAAAATGTCATGATAATTGGATCATGTGAGGCCGTGAAAATATATAGCGACTATATAAAATTACTATATATAAAATACAAAATATCTTTATTATGCCTTTAAGAGAAACAAAGTACAAAAAAACAACAATGAAACACATTTTAAAGGCTTAAAACACTATACTATACAAACTCCAATCAGGGGTTCCTCACGCCCATTGCCTGTGTTAAAATGTATGATCTCTATGTAATGTCCATGCGGTCCTGTTCATATACGTATAAATTAGGCTGTCTGTAGAGGAGATAAAAATAAGAAAGTAGGATGAAAGATTCAAGTTTATTAAGTTACTTAACAAGCACTTCAGTAGCATCATCGTTAAGCGAGAGTAAAAATGTATAGATCTTGTTGTTTACTTTATATTTGATGAGTGGATACATTTCTTAATCTTCATTGATTTCGTTACTCAAGCGACTGCCTAGTGAAAAAGCGCGGCTATTTGCCAGTGTTGTTCTACAATGTATGGCAGTATTAAAACAAAACTAATACATGGTAATACGTAGATTTAATATGGGTTACAAAATCAGAGCGAACAAATATGACGACTGACAGCCGACATATTACATACAAAGATTATCACTACAATGGCAGGCAGTGGATCTAGTCCATACTACCGTGCGCAGAAGGTTTGCCGATAGTCTCATGATATCACGCGTCAATGGTCAGTACGGTTGACAAAAGGGTCGGCAAAGCTTCTGCGCACGAATTTTACAGCCTAAAATAATTATTGCCAGATCAATCTCCGCCACCCTGAATGTGCCACAATGCTCCATCAATTGTACTACAGCTAACTACACTTTGATAATACTGACTATAAAGTGTAATAACGGATTAAATAGATTGGAGCGTTTAATGTTTAATAGGACAGCAACAAGCACCTTAAGTGCGTTCTTAATTACCAAAACCTCTTATCAAAGCGAGTGTATAACGTCTCAACGAGGTTGTTAATATCTGAGTCAGCTCCTTTGGAGAAATAACAGGGTTGATTGTGAAGGCGGGCCGGGGGGCCCTAATGGTGCGAAGGGCCCACGGGACGGGCTTCGCGCAAAAAACTTGCTCACCTGTGAATGTACCCAATTGATGTAAGTGGGTCGGAAACTGCGCCATGAATATTTAATGGCCATCGCGGCGCCAAAAGGTTCGCTGACCATTCCTATTCGACAGTTGCAACTGTATCCTTTTGCTTGTACGGAGACAAATAGGCATTAGATAACCATTCTGGAAAATGTAGGCTTTTGAAATGACTCTTTTCAAAATGTCAAGGTACGACTCATGTATATGAGTCAGTGTATGTATGGTTTCATGTCCAAGGGATGAAAGGAATGTTTGAAACGACATTTTGTGAAAGTCTTGACTAATTTATATATTATTGTACATGTGTGATGTATATTAGGTAGACAATTGTATGTATTGCATTTATGTGTTTATCACTAAAATGTAACTCGTATTATGCATTCCACCATCGCCATTATAATTTAAATTCATTACTGGGGTCTGGAAGAGATCGCTTTTGCTAAAATCTCTCTAATCACTACATTAGAGACTTATTGTCTGTAAGTTTATTTCTGTATTGTTGTACAAATAAAAGGTGTCTTTTTTTATTTATTGCGAAGCTGGCAAGGACGGAGATGGTTTGGCTCATGGAAAGTGGTTGCCAGCCGTTAGGATTGCGTAGGGGGATGAGATAGAGAGATAAAACAAGAGGAATCGTACAGAGACTCACTCATCGCACGAAACGTTTCACGCCGATATTCTGTGAGAGCGTGGTATCACACCGATCTCGCCGGATCCAAAGAATTGAAATTGTAAGAAACGAAAGACTGGCACTTTCAAGTGCAGAGGCAGAATATGTGGCATTGGCTGAAGCATATAGAGAGTCAGTGTTTGTTAATAGGTTACTTACTGAGCTAACGGAGCAAGACATGAGTAGTATGGTCTTGCTGAGTGATTGTCAATCAGCAATATGGATTGGAGAGAATCCGGTGCATCATCAGAGGACAAAGCATATAAATGTCAAACATCACTTCATCAGCGCAGTAGTGTTAAGGTAATTGTCGACCCAAGAGATGATGGCTGACATGCCAACAAAAGGTCTTCCGAGAGAGAAGCTCGAGTGCTGTGTGAAAGGACTCGGCTGCGAGTACGCAAGTTAAAGGGTGGTGTTAAAATGAGGTCTTTAACTGGGTACTGGCACCTCAGGAGTCGTGTTATAATTGGATTTTTTTGACATCGTATATTGATATATTTTTCTGTACTCTAAGTCCCAATTTTCAATCGTGTAATACTAATATACATAGTATATAAATATGTTTGATTGTGCTTATTTCAATATTGAAAACAAACCACTGCCGATCCTAATTTATGTACAGAAATCATGGCTCTACCGCGTCAATAATAGAGGCCGAAATAAGTTAAGAGTAAAACTTGAGACATCAGCTAAGCCTCTCTCGGACGAACCAGCGGCAGAAGTGAACCTGCTCAAAAACATTAGTCCGCAACACTATCGATTTGGGATCAGTCAGATCAGTGGCTAATCTTTATTACCTAAGTTTCGAGGAGCTATTATAAGTCTAATATATTCATTGTATATTATAATATCATTTATAAGTCGATATACTGTTAAGAGGATTATATTATTTTTGCCAATAGTGAAAAACACCTCTCGATATAAGTTTGGGACGGGTTTGCTGCATCCTAATATTTCAACTTAACGAGAGAAGAACTCTAAGGATCTCATCTTTTTTTTGACAAGTCCTAAAACTCCTTCGTTTACCTAGCCTTACAGTATACTTGACACAACGACTACAAATCGTATTCAAAAAGATAAAAATACATTGAAATATGTATGAAGTTTGTATGCCCCTGACAATTAGCAGGGCGTCTGTTGTCATCTACACACGTGATGTGAAATAGTCCACAAGTGAAGTCCAGAAGGAGTTTTGTATAACGTCTCTGACCTTTGGGGTAGTCTCTTTGCACGACCCCTATGAAATCGACCTACCAGCTCTATTGCCTCAACGCTTGCGTCAAATTGATAAACCTTCTAGTATTATGATGAGAATAGTATAAAATAGATAGAAGAAGCTCTTCTAGCGACTTCTCCAGGCTAAACTTATCTCTCAACGAGTAATACAGTTCACAAAACATTATGATAGGTATCGTAAAATACATTGAGTATACGTCACACAGAGTGGGCAAAAGAAAAGTTTAGTTACTTTATATGAAGGGGTGCTCAAATTACCCCCATTATTTTTTACATAATTTATTACTTTCCGAGTTATTAATTATTACATGATTTCTGGGAAATTTTGACCGCAATTTAAATATAAATAAATTGAAATGTTTTTATTTTATTTTTTGGTATGTTTATTTGTGTAACTAACACCTTTTAGGTTGTACACATAAAATAAATCAACTTAATTAGGAACTATGTATACTACATTTATTTATACGAATCAATAATAGCAGAGTTAGTATTTGTCTGTCTGTCACGTTTTATGTATTTAAATAACATTTCCTATATACTTTCTTCTTGTCTTGTTTTGAAAACATTTATTGACGGAGATACTCTTATGTCTAAAGGTTTCAATTTGTGCAAACTTAGCCTGAATATCTTTCTATTTTCTACTTTTATTTAAATAAAGTGATTTAGTTTATATTCTACGTTAAAAATAACTTTTTTATTACAACGAGGGATGCCATAAGCAGTGTCAAGTAAAAAAATAACAGAAAAATGACTTTTACTTTTTGAGAAGAGAATCCAAATAAAAGCTCCCAACGCAGCAGTACCTATTTCAAGTATATGCCAGAATGATGATATTTTGTTTTTTTTTTATATTTTCAGCAACACAAATAAATACTTTTTTTCTTCGACTTGTGCTGTAAAACTGTAAACAAACGAATAAATAATTTAGTCAAAAGCAGATATTTTGAATGTTTTCTAATTTAATCAGCTACAAACCTACAACTAACATTTCTTGAACATATAATGAGGTGCAAACAATATCGTATTTATGAAAAATCTCCGCGTTGCCTCGTCTCACGTTGAAGCACCACTCACCAACGTTCATTCATAATGCAAGCCTAACGAGGTGTAGTGCCCCCTCGCGGCGCATTGCCAAGCTTTCTTCATTTCCCCTCTTTTATATTACCTACACATTTTAACCTCATAAAGGTGTTAAAATTTCATCCATCGAAAAGGGTTCCTTGCTGAGGAACAAATCTATGAAGCCCTAGTACCTCGCGCAACAGACAGACGGCCCACCTGATGGAAACCAGTTACCATCTTATAGACGTTGCCAAAGCGTTGCCGGCTGTCTGCCACTTCGCTTTTGTTGGTCCTGCAAATGCGCAAAACGACATTTGCCAGTCCAAGGATGATGTGTGTATTCACTCCACCCACGTACCGTAACACTACAACATGACCCACAATCGAGGCAGTTCTATTTAAACTAGCACTTGTGCTATTCTTATGTATAAGTTATATTACTGTAAACCCGTTCAATATTTTTCACGTTTTTATGCGTGCAGAAACAATACAATTTCCTGTGGCCGGACAGCCTGTCGTGAGAGCCAAACGCCAAAGCTAACCACAGCGAGGTGATAGGTATACCCTACCGGTCTGGATGGCTATCACTCTTGGTCACGAGTATGCCGCCGTAACAACCTTGAGGTGTGGTCGGCATGAGTGGCCAGGTACCAGTCTCTCTTTAAAGAGCAGCAGGACATTTGTTGTTGTAAATGTCCATAGGAGCCGTCTGCCTGTATGATGAACTCATGCAATAAAATAAAAAAAACCTAAAATAGTAAAAATCCTTCCGTCCCTACTCAGAAACTTGCATATCAAAATGAATATCTAAGATAAAAACATTGAGAAATATTAGTATTCTCAAACCACCTTTATTTGGTCCTTCGAGTCGGATTGGAACTAACAACCTATGGATGGATGCAGATTAGATGAATACAATAAAGATGATTAGTTTGAAGATTCACAAAGTACACTATCGTCTGTTATAAGTATTGGAAATATGAGAAGGCGGCCCGATATTATTATAAGGCAGCTGTATACATAATTAATTTTTAAACTTTGGACCGCCGCTTAATCTCTGTCAATTTGAATTTGTTTCTCTTCCCCGCAATATGGACCTTTTTTTTTTAACTCGCGCACAATTTACCTCGTAACGCTGTTTACTTAAATGTAACGCATCTATTTAAAATGCACTTTGGGAAATTTTACATTATATTACAATTATTTGGATACTTCTTAACGGAGTCATCACTTGAACAACAATCATTGTTTGTTGAAATTTTATAATTCCATGGCCAGATTAAAATCTTGCATGACGAGCTTTTGCCTACGGCTATGCTAATTTTTCCATCCCTCGGGATTAGCAATTCTTTCTCTAATGCTTTCTACTTATGCTTTGCTTTAGAGTCACTTTAACAAACACAGAACTTACAGCATTGTCCATCCGTCTGCCTGATAAATATTTGCGTAAAGATTATTTCAAAACTTAGATGGCACTGGCTCTGGCCAATGAGCCCGCGTGCCGTGGCTTATTCCATCGCTTCCCTCTCATCTCGATTAGCATCTAATCCATTCCACTTTTGAGTATCGGTTTCCCGTCAAAGTGTCTGCGAAAAATTTACGGTGCGGCGATTTCAATCTGCATGTAAATTAACTTAAATAGATTGGGATTCCTTATCATATACATACATATATTGTTTGCCCTCCAACTTTTCAACTAGAAGATGGAATATTCGAAAATATAAAACACTTCAAAAATACTTCAGACGAAAATATGTTTGAACCAAATCCTTTAAGAAATTCTCCAAATACCGGTGCGACGGCGACCATTTTCCTCGGGCCGTCAACATGTCTGCTGTACTCCAGCAATAAAAAAGATAGACTTGTGTTTTTAAAAAAGCTACAAAATATAGACACTTCATGTTTAGAATGTTATAATATTAAAGATGAGATGGCTCATGGTACTTCTAAAAGCTGTAAATTAGATAAAAGTCTACGAGCTATATTACCCGTAGAGGGCACAATTGGTAAATGGCGTGGCCCAACGTAATTGTTCACTTCTGCGAAAATCGTTTTCTTAATAAAGTAATTTATTTATTCGGGAGTTGTCTTTTTCGCTTTGTATTTAATACTAAGCAATCCGAGTCTTTATTTTTGGTAGCAATTTCCATAATTTGAGCGGCCGCCCGGCACGCGCCACGCGCCGCCTGCTAATGCCAAATTATTAATGTCCTTCTCTTCTTACTTTATTAATATTTATAACAGTCTTTTTTTCATTTCTCAAAGTTTTAAGAATGATTAAAACTGTCAAAATTAAAGAATACGAATAGCATGAAAGAAGAACATTATATGTTGATAACATAATACCTGTTGTAACTGTTAATTGTTAAAACTATTTTATTACTTGCCAGTGGTCATTTTGTATTTTGTCTATTGCTCGTCTTTACCTTTGTCTTTATCAAAATGTAAACTGCTTTAAGTTATGGGTCTTTTTACTACGAAATTTGCAAGAACTTTGAAATACTTATAATTAATATATGCGATTTTCATTAATCTGGAATTCAGAACAATATAACAATATCAATGTGTACAGTTTGTACACTTGTTCTTGCTTGTAGTGGTTGGTGGATGCTGGCAGTTGTTGGTGGATTGCTGGTGTTTTCTTGTAGTAGGGTGACGAAAATACACCTTGTCGCTTTCAGGGATTTATTCTCGTAGTGGTTTGGCTTGGATGATGATCCCTGGTTGCAGCTCAATAGTGACTCGATCACAATATATTTGTGAGCGTTATTTATAGTGATGTTATTATATTAAAGTAGCCTAAAGAAAGCCGCAGCGTCAGCAAAACGCTGTACGTTGAACCGTACACAATGACTAATTAACTTAGTTTTGATATTCTGTTTCTATGAAATTAAAAAAAAAAAATTGAATTTCAACTCATCGTGATAATTAATTCAATATAACTACATATAAAAATCATTCAACGCTATCTGAAGTTTACCCAAATGTCATTCAGATCTGTAGAAATATATATATCACAACTAATTCAACGGTCGTGCAGAGTTGCACAAACAAACAGTATCTACTAAAATACCAATTTCAGTATAAACGAAGAGACTCAAAATTGTACACAACGCTATTACTTTCACTAGACCAAGATCTGTTAGTATTTTCTAGAGAGCTGGTAAAAAAATTACAAAATTAACCATAAATATGGATGGTTCTGTAGCAGAAACACCGAAAATAGTTTCAAATAGTTTCATCGAAAAACATTAGGGACGAGCGTTCGCCACTCGTGGCCCTTACTTGCAAAAGCTCTGATAATCTAATGGCCTCTTCCCCCAGTAACAGACTTAGTTTCCGCTTTTTTCTGAACCAGGCAGACAGCCAATCTATAGATGCAAGTAGTTAAGGGTTTCATCTAAAGCCCGGTGGACGAGTCATCCGTGCTCGAACGAAAACGAATACGAAAACTTGCTACCGAGTAACCTGTCGTAAGAGGTGGTAGGGAGTTTGCTTGTCTGGATGGCGGTATAAAACATGCCACCACAATAGTCTCGTGTTGTCTTCCAGTTATTTGATCAGGCTGCATTCTCCGTTATGATGCCAACAGTTCAACGCTCCGTTTAGTTGGTGCTAGTTATTTTTGGATTTATTCATATTGAGTAAGAGTAAATATTTAGGATTCTTAAAGGTTCTTGAAAATAATAGAAAATAGAATAAAACCGTTTGACAATAATATGTGTGAAAGAAAAAAAATAGGAATTCGAACTCTGACCATTAAACCCAATTGAAATCTTTTAGTGTCTGAAAGTTGTCACAAGAAACTGAAATTAAATGCCAGCCAGTATTAAATAAGATAGTGTGAAAGTACAAAGTACTACATTTAGTAGTTTTCTAATTTCTAGAAATAAAAGCAACAATTGATGAACACTAATGAACTCTTGTAAGCGTCATCTAAACTTCCCTTTACAGTCACCTCGTCACAACTTCAACAACTCACTATTTCGAAGTCTTTATATCGTCTCCAAATTATACATGAATATCAAATCACACAAAGATATTTCCATAATAAATAATAGTTTAAAAGAAAACTAAAAAAACACGCTTTCATAAAAAATCCAACTAAAAAACAGAAAATAAAATGTAATAAATTTGGTTTCTGATGAATGGGGTCTTACCGTGGAGTGCAAAGAAGAAATAATTAATCAATTTGATTAAGTACAGTGTAAAAAAATGAATGTACGTACATTATTGTAAAAAAGCGTGGGGTGTATTCAAAGCGCTTTTTAAGATATTATAATACACCCCACGCTTTTTTACAATAATGTACGTACATTCATTTTTTTACACTTTACTTAATCAAATTGATTAAATATTTCTTTTTTGCACTCCACGGTAAGTCTCCATTCATCAGAAACCAAATTTATTAAATTTTATTTTCTGTTTTTTAGTTGGTTTTTTTTTTATGAAAGCGTGTTTTTTTTAAACTATTATTTATTTTTCATTTTTTAGTTGTTTTTTTTTTAATGTTTTTAAATACAAGCTTTTGAGTTCCTGCATATCATGTAGCAGCAGAGTGCTAGTCAAGACAACTAAAACGAGCCCAAACACGACGAGTCTATCTTGTTTAGTACAGGAGTTCCTATGGCCACCTTCCAACTCAATCATCAGATCAGCTCCATGGTACCATATTATTGCATTTTCACGCGATATAAACATACGAGCCCAAACACGACGAGTCTATCTTGTTTAGTTCAGGAGTTCCTATGGCCACCTTCCGACTCCATCATCAGATCAGCTCCATGGTACTATATTATTGCATTGTAATCGACCTTTGACAGGTGTGCAAAGTTTGAATTAAATCTGATCGTTCAAAGTAGGACAAAATCGAGCTCAAAGGGGCGGTTACAAACATACATACATACATACAGGTGAAGCTAATAAAAGCGTGTTAAAAAGACATTAACGATAGCTTACTTATTCAGTTGAGTGAAGAACGCCGCGCCTGGCAAATGGTACAAGAACTGTGTCTGCCTCGCCTCACGCACCGCTTAAATACATTAAATTCCTTGAAACTACCGTCAACTAAATGTTCGAAATCTGAAATTTCCAATAACTTGTTAATACACTGTTTAATACACACCACTGTGTATTAACCTTGTTATCCACTGTAACAGATCAATACATATCTGCCTTAAAATAGCTATTGTTTCGTGACACCTAACAAAATAAATTTACTGACGAAAGTATGGGGATGCAACGGAGCGACCCGTCACACACAGCGCTACTACAATCCGAACAACACATTGTTTCTCCTTCATGGACTTTGAAATTAGTTCATTATCCATAAAGTTTGATATGAATATATTGTAAAATTCTTCTTCTATATCTAAAAATGATATTTTCCGTGTCATATGAAGCCGAAATATAAATGAGTCAAGTCGTAAGAACAAGTAGACTTTTAGAAATGAATGTTTTCCATATCCTATGAGAAATGTGTATTAAATATTAAATTTAGATTGAGTAAGTTTCACACGAGCGGATAATTAGGAAAGTTGTGGTGATGAGCGGGCGAAAACTCGGGTTTGGTGGGCGCGTGAACTTCGCTCGAGTTGCTCGTTAAATTGCTAATTTCACAGCAATTACGAGTTGTCAGGTGCCTATTAGGGTTCATTTATTACAAAGAGAACAATATGCCCCATTTTCCACTCCAGTTGTCAATAATTTGCACGCTTCATTTTGTTTATCGAAGGTCTCGATTTAGTCTTACATTGATAGATCAGGTTTATAAACATTTTCCAAAAAGATCTAGCAAAAAAAACACTTCCAGAGTAACTAAAAAGCAAGAAATAAATATTTTCTACAAAATTTTGACTTACTTAAAAACACAAAAATACTATATTTTGCCAATTTGTTGTTTTTTATGGTTTACTTGGTACCGACTTCCATGTGTTGTAGATTTCTTTGTTAACAAAAACAGATACGACTTCAAGCTAAAAAGCAAAAAATAAATCTTTAACCGATTTCATTAAACATTTATTTTTTACTCTTTAGTTTGAAATCGGTTTTGTTTTTGTTAAAAAGTTACTTTTTAATTGAGCAAATACTTGTAGCTTTAGAAATAATATATTAAACGCCTGTAGATTACAAGATTGCTAGCTCACACTTGGGTATAGGCGCTCGTCATCAAGGGCAATGCTCCCGATTCCCCTGCGATCCACTCATCAGATCCTGGCTTGGTGACAACGGGACCACCTCGTGAATGTACTGTTTGGAAAAAAGAAATGGATCATCATTAACGGAGAAATCACGCAACAAACATAGACTAAAAAATCGAAATGTGTGCTGGGACACATATTAGAAGTGTAACTTCAACGGACAAATGGAAAAACTAATCGCAACGGACAAGTGGAAAAACGAGTGGCAACGGATAAGTGGAAAAACGAATCGCAACGGACTAGTGGAAAATCTTCAACTGATTAGTGACTAAATGAATCGCAACAAAATTTCAACTTGAAGTGTTACCGGCAGATTGTTAATGTACTTGACCAATTTCAAAACCTGCCCGTAAAACTTCAAGCTAAAAAATTTTTGCATTTCATTTTGTCAACACTTGTCCGTTGCGATTTGTTTTTCCACTTGTCCGTTGCGATTCGTTTTTCCACTTGTCCGTTGAAGTTTCACTTCTAATATGTGTCCCAGCACACATTTCGATTTTTCGCAGGTTTACTGCAAATTATGATTTGATTAGGTTAGGTACATTTTAATGGTGTAATACGCTACACACGCACCGACTATTTTTTTACGTCAACAGTTTTGCCGTTCGTTGTCGTTCACTTTTGTTGTGACTTTTGAAAAACTGAACCGTTGGCAAAGTTTTCTTCTTGTTAATTTGTTTCAGTTCAGAGTTTCAGTGATACCCAGTCACGTGGAGAGCAGAGGTATAGATAATAAAACTACGTTTTAACGGTTTTCAGCGCGGTAATAAACGTAGTTTTATTATGTATACGAGTACAAGGCGCAAAAAGGTAAGAAAATATTAGCAGAGGTATAGTTCGATGCAAACTTAAGTTTGCCTCCATTAAGGTCGGCTCGGAACATCGCACATTCCGATGCGCTGAACGCAATTTTAGGTATTAGAGGGACGAGGTATATCCTCGCTCGCTCTCTCGCTCGCTTTCTCGTTTACGGGATTTCCCCGGCGCTCGGCTCACTGGGGCTTCAATAGCGCTTTCGGAGATAGATAAAGCGCTTTTTAGGGCAACCCAGCTCCCAATTCTATTAAACAACTTCTAGCGCAAAATCTTACGCTTTTTGTAATATGCACATATCGAATTAATTTTAAAGTAAATATATGAATATCTGGACTAATATTATTAAGAGGAGAGATTAGATTGTTTGTTTGCATTGAAGAAGCTCTGAACCTACGGAACCGGATACGGAATATTAAAAATTATTTCACTGTTAGCAAGCTACACTATTCCCGGGTGACAAAGGCTATATTATATTTACAAAAAAATTAGGGATCCTTACTCAAACTCCAATAATGTAACGCAAGGTGTATAAAATACCTAAAATCGCGTGCGCTGCGAAAACTATTGATGATAGAATGAAATAATGTACTACGACTTTGTAGAACACATCATTATTTACAAAAAGTGTCGCGACAGCATATGTCTAACTATTATAGTTATGCCACAATAAGTGTTGATTTATTTTAAATTTAATTAAAATGCCGCTGCTAGAAAAGTCTCTTTATTTGTATTTTGGTATTAATCCCTATCAAAATAAATTACTTCATATTCAAGACTTGTTCAATACCTTTATATAACTTTTTGAATTATTCAATTCGGACATTCCATTCGAAAAATATCACGAGTTTAAAAATGTAAGAATTAGACCACGTGACCGTGACACATTTTCGTGAACGAAAAATCGTAAGACACCCCGTCTATATAGAAGTTTCACTTCGAAAACATACAATCCAATTGAGAACCACCTCCTTTTTAGATTCGGTTAATAAATATAATACTTTTTGTTCAACTCTACATTCTCAAATTGTTTGTTTTACTTTTATAAGAAAGAAGTAAACTTTTATTTAATCCGCAAACACAAAACAGGTGACTCCATTATGGCATTCGGCCCAAACGGCGCACGTCCCGCTTGGGTTAACTTAATATAAAAGCGGCGGGGAATCTCCATATTTATTTTCGTGCATGTTGTTCTCGGCGAAGTGGCTTTGCTCACTTTGGTTGCGGCTTCGACTAGATTTACAACTTGGGCCGAAACACCTTCGCTCCTGCTTCATTCGCTTATGCGAAACATACCTTCTTATAGAAAACCAAATGTTTATCATATATTTTTTTAATATAGCAGTCTCAATCAAGTTCTTTGATTTAATTCTGTATATTCGTGAAGTGTCACACATAATGTGCCACCACAGACTATTGAAAATCGATTTTCAAAAGGTTCCTTACCAATTTTACACTACCCCATCCCTACTTTGAGCTGAGTAAATTTGATAGTGCTAAGAATTCTTCTTCCATGATGTAACGTATCTTGAAATATATATATATATATATATATATATATATAACGCGCTACCGTTGTCCCTGTGTTACTGTGTACATTTGATAAGATAATTGATACAAACTAAATAATCATGTAATCATGAATCATTCATCACAATAAAACGACGAATATAATCCAACCAGTAATTTAAAATACGTTTAAATTTAATACTGAAAACGTACAAAAGTACTCGCATTTAAATTAAGATAAGAGTGATATTGGGCTTATTTAATTAAATATAAGTCTCCTCTGATACAAAAGATAAAAAAAGGTTGAGCTGAAAATCACATTTCCACCGATATAAGATGTTATCGAGCGAGTGTGACTCTCTTCGAGAGATATATTTATTGTCTTCTCGGAGATAACCTTTTAAACTCCACGATGTGGAATTAGATCTACGGTGGATACTTCGACTTTTAACTTTGTTAGATAAGTATCTACTTTTGAAATATCTGTCTTCAGATAAGTCTGCAGTGAAGGTAATTCAGTTTTAAACTTATAGCTACTTCAAAGATTGAAGTATCGACATGTCGTCTATTGAGTTTTATTTAAACTGTTTTGAAATTAACTTACTACTAGAATAAAGGTAAAAAGCGTTTTTAAAAGATGTTACTGAGTAAAACTACCCTCATATTTTATGCCGATGTTGGTAGTTTCATAAGTACCGCTGGCTTTCTTTTCGCCGCCATTATGTGGTGGATCAAGCAGTTTCCTAAACACGAGAAATCAGTCCAGACGTTCCTCATGCTCCGTGATAAGATCAGAGTGAACATTTCATTTCAAATTCTTAAATATCATTAAACTTTAAACAGAAGTTGTGCTTATTTTTGGTGGGAGTGTGCCAAAAATCAGAAAGTACAAAGTACCACCCGACGATTTGTTAGTGCCGAGCACTCTCAGGACCTAGCCAATTGAAGCCCAATTGAAGGTGGGTTCGAAGGTTAGTGGTGCTTTTATTACCCCATTGGTTTTTGTGCAGTAGTTGGCATACCTATCACTCCCATAAAATTCCCCAAATAAAGTACAGTCCGCTTCGACACAAAATTTGTCGAACCAGCGACCAGCTATGTGGGGCCGATATCCACAGCCTCGCACAGCACGAATGTTAACAACAAAAAAATCATTATTCAATACATAATTGATATCAAATATTATAGTTAATTTATCCATTAATTTCCACGCCGGGACCTCCGTCGCTCGTTTCGACCTTTGCACTAGCTGTGAGCGATGGCACCCACCTTAATGATGATTAAGGTGACCTACTACTACTCATTACTCATTTACTGAGTTTTGTACTCTTTTTTCGCAAACCGTACTCTTTACAAATGCTGAACTGAAAAACTCTGTATATCGATGAATGGATAGTGAACTTTAGAGCATTAAATTGTTTCAAATGGACCCTTCTAAATAGTAAAATTGACTGGAAAGAAGTTTCTTCAGCAGTCGAATTTGTAATGAAGGAAGTAGAAGATATTGATATTAATGACAATTTTGTCTTTGAAGAAATTCGAAGAGTAAATTTATATTTAAATGAAGAAAAATTTAAGAAATGGAACGATGAGAAAATAGAACTTGACAAAAGATGGGTAGAAATCTTTCGGCATTTTAGAGTAGAACATATCCCACATGAAAATTTAAAAGTTTTAATAGAAATTTCCTTATGTTGTCCAGGCACTAATGCTGCAGTTGAAAGGGTATTTTCACTAGGGAATGATTATTGGAGCAGTGAAAAGTCGCAACTATCTGTAAAAACATTATCTGCCATTTTAACAGTCAAATTTAATATGCAAAATGAAAGTTGTTCGGATGTGGCTACATTATTAGACGAACATCCTCATTTAGCAAATAAATCCACTCCGAAGAAAAGTATGTTTTTAAAAGAAAATAAAGTTTTATATAGAGATTTTCACCTATGAAATACTTGCAAAGTGTACTCTTTTTGAACAAAAAATAGTTGGTCACCTTACCATCATTCATCTTCATTTGATAAGACACCAGCTGAGGTGGCTGTTAAGGTTTATTTTTACTTGAACACTGAATGAAATACGTGTTAACTGCATAAGGTGTATTGTATAACCGACTTATTACTTACATCACGACAGTTATAAAAGCAGCTAAGTTAACACCAATGACCACCAGCTTTTTCCTGCGGTTTCGTTTACATTAATATGACGTGGTTTGTTTTCTGAACAAACACGCTATCACGGAGACGTGTTTGTTAATGAATGATCAAAAAAATGTTTAGTTTTATTTGTTTCTCCTCGGGAACGGTACTTTTTCTGGATGAATATATTATATCCTTCTCTGTAGCCCTGACAACATGTATGCAAGTGTAGTTAAGACCAGAAAGCAAAACTACCAAACAAACTCACATTGATATGAGTTAGGATAGATGTCACAAAAATTATAGATAGACTACCGGGCGGGCAGACGTTGTAATTCCCTGAAAAAATATTTAGCAGCCGATTGCAGCGCCACCTACCGGGTCCAAACTTTGTCCTAAACCACTCCGGGACCCACTCGAACACACAAAAAATTTCATTGGAACGGTTCGAACCTATACAGTAATAAAAATATTGACAATTAACTTCCACGACCAGTTAATGAATATTCCATTTTGACAGCTTTAGATTTTAGTCGAAAACAAAAACTAAGAGGGAGAAAGTAAGTAGATTTCCTCGACGCAACCACAAATACCTTCAAAAGATAATTTGTACAAAATGGAGTAAATCCGGATAGCCGAGGCGAGCGTGCGCTCAAACAAATTAAAAGCCTCGTCATCAGTGGGGGGGGGGGGTTCTGATGAGTCAGCGCTCCCCCCTCTCTCCCCTCCCGAGCAGTGAGCCTGCAGCCGACAGCTTTGATACCTTCCCGTGGAAAACATAAATCTTATTTCGCCATTAGTCCACAGATCGCTGAATTGGTAGTTATTAGAGGCATCATTTTCCTTTTTCTGAAGAATCCTGGGAGAAAAAATAAATCAAAGTCGCAAAATATTAATTTATCTATCTGTACATACATATAATTACTTCACCTCACTAACTGACTGACTGACTGACATATCAATACGCAGCCCAAGCTACTGGGGCTAGGATCGTGGAATTTTTTATGAAGGTTCTTTCTACACTGTAGGTGCGCACTAAGAAAGGAGTTTTGAAAATTCAACCCGTAAGGGCACGTTCCCACTATGTCGTGACGATAGATAGTCGTGTAGTTCTAAGTGTCGTGGCTTATATGTTTAAATGGAGGTGTTCATATATAAACGACACGACTTACTGTCGTCTACGACATTTTTGCAGTGACGACAGATTGTAATGACAGTGGGGACGGCTAGCACGACAGTCATAAAACGATAAAACATCGTTAAATTTTTTGTCGATAAACAGTCGTTATAATGGGAACAGCTAGAGACGACAGTCGTCTTACGATGAATTAATCGTTACGACATAGTGGGAACGCGCCCTAAGGGAGTGAAAAAGGGGATGAAAGTTTTTATAAAGAAACAGGAAATTGTATACGCGTGCTTTTGGTTAGAAATAAACGTGTACATGAATCGGAGTTTTTGGAAATTCCACTGCTCAGAGAAAATCAGTATAGAGGTCGAAATTGTACAATGAATGATTCTAATGAAATCGAAGAACACCCATATTACCATAGAGAAGATGGTTGGCAAGAACCACCTGTTTGGGATCCGATCATCAAAACTATTAAGACCCAAACCCAGCAAAAACCAACTGCCAGACCTCAAGACAGACAAACCACTTGGACATCAAGATATTTTCTTTTATTTTGGCTTCCATGCATTTTAATATTATATAAAATTATTAGAAACTCTGCAGCGAACATGCCTAATGTTCGCTGAAGAGTTTCTTGCGCCGCTTCTTCTCTTCAAGCCACAACATGTTGCGAAGCGGTGCTAAATTAGATTAGGCTCCCATAGAGTAAGTAAAAACCATAAAAAATGTTAAATCTAAATAATTAAAATGAACAAGTCGGCGGTAGTCTAAATAAAACTTTAACAATACTCGTTGACACTTGACATCTTTTTCTTCCGTGATCACGGCTACTACAAAGTGGCCGAAACGTTGGTAAAATAATAATCAAATAAATTACCGCGCTTAATACCGTTGAAACTTAGTTTTATTTTGTACAATGGATTGAATAAAGAAAAAAAAATCAGGCACTAATTAAAAGTAGGAGATTTGGAAAATATATATTTAAAATTTTAGTTAGTCTGTTTGTTATGATTATTTGATTCAAATAAAAATAGATAATGCTACATATTTTATATATCTGAATTTATGTACCACTTACATCGCCAGATCAGTTAAGAGTGTCCGATAAGTTAGATTGCCTGGAAGAAATCGTTATAGCCTATTGTTTTGCCTAAAATATTGTACGTAGTGTATTGTGTTTGTTACTTTGATGGGCAATAAAGTGTTATCCATCTAAATGTATACCTAATCGCAAATTGTAATGTTAAAAATGTTTTCGAGTGATACACTGATTGATTCGCGAAGCGGAAGATGTTCTGCCGTGAAATTGGATGCGCTCCGCCCGTGATCCGCCATTAGCGGCTCCCGTTCAGCCTCTCCGATACTCGAAGCCGTCAAAGCGAACGGCCGTTGGCATCCCCGCGAAACATGCAAAATATGGCGAGGGCCCGCGAAGGGGGCCACTCCACAAGTGGGGAAAGAATTCATGGCGTAACTTACGTTTCTGTTTCTAAAAGGTTTACACACAAATTATGGACTCCTAATTAGACATTATCTGTGTCATATGCTACGTACTGTAACGGCCAGCGGTTTTAGAGTTCACCAGAATCTTCAATAAGGGACTAGTTCAGAGCATAATACTAACACTCGTATTAGTAATGAAGAGACACTTTTAAATAGATGTGTTCTGGTCGCGAAACTGGGGCGAAACAATGTTGTCTGCTCTTGTTTACGGAGGCGTTCTACGATTTTATTTAAATAAATTACCTTTCTTAACATGTCATAACGACTAAGGAGGTTAGTCGTTACAGTCTGTCAATCAGTCAAGACCTCCCTGAAGCAGGACTCGGAATGGGGTAGACGAAATCTCGTCCTTTTCAACCCCAAAAAGACACAAGTCGGCTCGTTCACCGCTAAAAAGCCCCATTTTTGTTAGCGCCACAGTTCCAGGGAGCTCCTCTCAAGACCTCCGATTCTATCGGGATCCTAGGCGTCGACATTTCGAGCGAGGTGCAATTTCGGGGTCATTTGGAGAGCAAAGCAAAAATCGCTTCAAAAGAGCTTGGGGTGCTCAACAAGGCTAAGCGGTACTTCACACCGGGGCTTTTACTATATAAAGCTCAAGTCCGTCCCCATGTGGAGTAATGCTCCCATCTCTGGGTTGGGACACCTCAGTACCAGTTGCTCCCACTTGACTCCTTGCAGCGCCGAACGGTCCAGATTTTCGACGATCCCGAACTTACAGATGGCTTAGAATCTTTAAGTCTCGGAAAAGTCTTTCATCCGTGCAGGAACGGAGAAAGAATACAATTTCCTGCGGCCGGGCGGCCTGTCGTAAGAGGCGACAAAACGACCCACAGCCAGGTGGTAGGGCATTGGCCCGACTGGATGGCTACCACCCCTGGTCTAAAGTATGTCGCCATAGCAACCTTGAGTTGTGTTTCGGCATTAGTGACCAGTTTCCAGTCTCCCTTAAGAGAGCAGCAGCACATTTATAGCACCTTTGGTGTTGCAAATGTCCATAGGCGATGGTAACCACTTTCCATCAAGTGGGCCGTCTGCCTGTCTGCTGAACTCCTGCAATAAAAAAATAAAAAATAAAAAAAAAGACGTTGGCGCGTTCTACCATCTGTACAATGGGGAGTGTTTTCAGGAGCTATTTGGTTTGATACCTACGTCGCCATTTTACCACCGCGCTGCTCGCCGGCGACTGGGAGTTCATCCACACATCCTTGACACCTGGAAGTTATCGTACTCGCACTGTACGTGGCGCTCGCTCCTTTATGCCATACGTGAGCAAGCAAGCTGTGGAATGAGCTCCCTCCCGCGGTTTTCCCAGAGCACCACAATATGGGGGGTCTTCAAAAAGGGCGTAAACAGATATCTAAGGTCTCAACGAGGTAGGCAACGCTTCGGCTCCAGTTGCAAATGTCCATGGGCGACGTTAGCCACTTGCCATCAAGTGGATCCGTCTGCCAGTTTAACTACAAGCAAAAATAAAAATAAGTACACATATAATAATTACGAACATAGATACATAAAATGTATGATGTCTCTCATAGCATTCGCTTTTCCAGAAAAATCTGTAATAATATTTTTGAACATCCTAAAAATTGTTACTATATTTAGAAATTCGCAATTTACTTCAAAACGTGTCGAAATAAGTTTATCCAGAATAATTCTATACTACGTAATGCATCCGTGTGTCTACAGTGTCGGAAAGAAAAAGTTGGCCAATGTTCAAATTGATTCATTTACCGTTCCGCGAGCACATGTTACCTTTTCAAACCCTTTCCCTAACCCAAACCCTGCCTTTACCCTTTCAAGTCACAGAACAGACTGTTGCACAGAAAATCATGTTCAACTCATCATCATCATCCGAGCGTTAAATCCCGGTTGCGTTCGGAGCGTTCAATCCGACGCCCAGGGTCCGCTTTCCTACTTTTTCTACTCCACTTCGCGCGGTCTTCAGCATCCCCCGTTTTGAGACCATTGGCACGCATTGCCGTACCAGCGTAAGCGATACTCTTGGAGTTTGTCTGCTATGTCATAGACATGAAGACTGCCCCGGATGCGGGAGTTCCTGGCCCGGTCTTTCGCATCACTCCACACATCCATCGCAGCATATTCATATCCGTGACACGCAGTTCTTGCTTGTGTCGCTCAAGTACTGGCCACGCTTCACTGCCATACAAAAGGACAGGTCTAATGATGGATTTATAGACCTGTCCTTTTAATTTAACCGGCATTTTGGGGTCACAAATGACACCTGTCAGCTCACGCCACTCGGCCCAAGCTGCTGTGATACGGGCCTTGACGTCGAGGTCGATATCCCCGGACGCACTAAGGACAGATCCCAAGTACTTAAACTGATCCGTGCGCTCGACCGTATCTTCGCCTATGCGCACGGATGTGGAATCTGTAGTGTGAGAAAATTATGTTCAACTGTTTGACAATAAAGTTTAAAATTACTTAGATCAAAGTTGTTTGGCTTTCTATCTAGTCTAAGAAGATTGTTTAAAAGTGTAAAACCCTTTTATTGGTTTTGATATTTATGATAAGCGAAGCGATTATATCCTCTTATTGTTCTTATTGTTAATCTCAACGTCTGTCATTGCCAACAATTTTCTTTTTTCTTATTTCTATCTAAAGAAATGAATAAGATAAAGTGTCTGTTTGTTGTATCCACACTTTTACTGGAAGATGGTGTAGGTAGTAACTTAGTCTACTTTTTTAAGGATTCCAAGAAATTCTACGCAGGAGAAGTCGCAGTTAGTATTTTACAAACATTACAAACGTAATCAAATGTTGAAAGTGTTGTTTCTTGTACTCGTGCAAGCAAAAGTCGACTTTAAGGTGATGAACACTATCGTTCCACAACTGTAAATAAAATGGATTCCGCGCCGAGATTGGGTGCGAGTTGCGACTGTGCCGCCACCACGCCGCCGCAGTTTCGCCGCCAAGCGGGCACCAGCGGTGGTCAGCGGTGACAATGTTCGCCTGTACACAACATATAAACACATTTTTTTAATTTTAAAAATTTAGTGACATCCCCTTGCTTGAGAAACAGAATTTATCCTTAGCCCATAATATTAGGTAATAGCAGGAGAAAAAATCCATTACAATTCCAGTTATGAAATTGTTAAAAATGCAAGTGTCAAAGTACCTATACCCCTGCTTTATCATAAATTCGATAATGCCCTATTTAAAAGATTCTATGGATATAACCACATTATAGCATAATATAATCTATGTTTAATAATTCAGCCTTTGACTGAATTAATAGTTAATAGTATAGTTTTATGGGCCTTAATCTCGTTGTGCTCCGGCTGCGGCATGATCCAGCAGTAAAACAGTAATGGCGGACGTACTGCTCCCTTATATTGCACACAGATTGAGGCGTATCGTCGTTAAATATATTATACTCCGTACTCATAAAATCTCCCAAAAAACGCTAAGTGTTCTAAGATATTTCTATTTTATTATTTGATCTGAGAAATTCTTTTATTTTGCATTCATTGCCTTTTTCCACCATGTTATACCCAGTTGACAAATTGGTACTCAATCTTCCATTCTGATATATCAATATGTATACTTTTGCAAACTCAATGATTGTAATTTAGGGATGTCCCGACTATATGGAAGTGCGAGATGGAATTCCCTTCCATCTCAAAGGAAGCTCTTCCAACGAGGAATTCGTTGCCTTGGCCTATCTGTTATGGTTGGAAATTTATTTTATTTTTACGTGTGAGGATTGTTTGCGACCGCAAGTATTGAACAGTGCCACCTATTGTATTAAAAGTGTTCCACTATAGTAATAATTATAATATCTCTTAGGGCTAGCTCGATCAATGTTACACCACGCAAACACAGAGTCTCGGCGTGACTCAAGGCTGGCGAGGCGTTGGTTTCACCATCGGTGTTCAAAATAGGGGACGGCAACCACCTTCCATGAGGTGGGCTGTCTGCCTGTTCATTAACTGCGCAATAACAAAAGTGATTACATACCTAGACTTGATATATCTATACGAATCTGCATTGTACAATCCAACAACAATTGCATCAATTTATTGTAAACTAAATGTTCCCGCGACTCTGATTTTCTTTTCGTGGAACGCTAAAAAGTTACTCCTGATAATATCAGCTATCTTTCTGTGCAAGCGCCGTCAAAATCAGTCCAGCCGTTTGAGAGAGTAGCCGAAACATCCAGACAGACTAAAACATTAAAAATGACTTTTTGATATCAGTACCGTATAAAAAGTTCATATGCATTTAATAAAAAGCTATTATTTTGACATTACAAACAGAAACGTCAATTTATCTGTATGTATAGATTGAGTAAACCAAAATAGAAATGTGTGTGTTTGTACTTGGTTTTAAATGTAAGCATTCTTCGATTTTAATTATTAAAACAAGCAACAAAATGTTTGTTCTGTATTGAGGCTCGATGGCAGCCTTATCCGTGGGTCGGTGGTGTGGCAATTAACTAGACGACACCGGCATCGGGATTTCTTCGTCAAAGGCAAAAGGAACCCGGCATTTTCAACCTGAATACCTCGTGTTTATTACGTGGACAAATCCACCCGGTATTTGGTCATAACTTTTTGTAGTAGGAGGAGCGACTCATTGCTGGGACACTGTTTTATTCGTTTCATATTGCTATGTAAACGAAGCATGAAATGCCGTCGCCGAAAATTAAATTTATTTAAAAAACACACAACGTATTTAATACCCTTAAATACAATATAGCATCTTGCACAACAAAACTTTGCCGCTAAACATATTTAATGAACTGTCAATGCGTTTTAAGTAAAACATGTTTATGCTGTTTAATGTGATTAACTATTTTTATTTAAAGGCGATCGTTATGCAAGCGGTCTTCGGTGTTGATAATAGCAATGAAAACATGAAAAAGTTTGAGATAGACAAATATGACATACTTATTAAAGAAGTTTTAGCGGGAGGTATTGGTGTGGAGTTTCTTGCCGCTACAGCGATAACACGTTGCGAACAGGTGTTCATAGAATGTTAACTTATATGTATGGCCTCCGAAAAATGGTCTCCAGTTTGCATAGAAACTATTGAATTTCAACTGAACGTAAACTGCAGAGCCGTGCCACGCGAACGTTGCGTGTCTTCGACGTCACATTCTTGACACTTCGGTTTTTAGAACTCTTGTACAGAAGTCATTTCAGCCGGTTCAGCAGTTCAGTACAAGCAGAAGCACGAAAGAAGAATATACTAAAAAATTACAATCGCCTGAAAAAGTCGTGACGCGTAACACACTGCAGTCCACTTGACGCCACCAACTAATCCCTTTTTCCTTTTTATAACAAATCTTATTAATTAACACTTTCATCCGACTTTTATAAATTTAAATCATTTACAAATTAAAAATCTTATAAAG
Organism: Dendrolimus pini; assembly: GCA_949752895.1. Lineage (NCBI taxonomy): Eukaryota > Metazoa > Arthropoda > Insecta > Lepidoptera > Lasiocampidae > Dendrolimus > Dendrolimus pini. The sequence continues at coordinate 50,811 of OX457138.1, read as the reverse complement.
TATAGTTACAACTCTGGTCCCGACAAAAACAAAATCCACCAGGATATCTGAAACAAAGAACATTTTTTGCCCGTTGACATTTGAACTAATAACATTGAAATTCTTTTATGGTCGTCTTCTTTTGTTCGCTTTGTGTTTAAAATTTGTGATTAGATAACAGCCCATTGTTGTATTGTAATCTTTTATGGCAGTCATTAGCCAGGTGTGTCGGATTAAGATACGGGGACATTGCAGTTGCGCAGTATAAAACGATGACCTGGTGGAGGTGGGGAGTCAGTTGAGCGAGAACTACGGACGAAGTGAGACACGTGTACTACAATCGGGAATCTAATAGTGCGGACTTTGCGCGTTTTATTGACTTACGACCTCCTCCATTACGTTTGGATTTGTTGTGTTCGGTTGTATTTGTACCTGTGTTATACATGTTTGTATAGTTCCAATAAACTGTATAGTAATTCTAAGGGCATTTTTAATTCGAGTCTCGCAACTCGTAACAGTATTCTTTATAATTTCATAAATTCCATTTTAATACTCTTTTCATTATCCTTCAAAGTAGAAATACGAAAGTAGTTTAAATACATTCGAAAACACCAAGATGGGAATATTTTTGTTTGTAGCCTAGACTAATTAATTTAAGGACACAAATTAATCTGAAATTGAAGTTGAAATAGGGCTTTAGTGGCGGCTGCCATGTTACGCGTTGAGAGCGCCTCGCGCCAGACATTAATAAAACACTAAGGCGCTGTTATTATTCTCCTGTCGCGAAACTTTAACACAACAATGGGCCGGAGTACGTTTGTATGGGTCTATAGGCAATACTCAATCTTATGATTTTGGCGAACTACAAAAGGCTGCGCAGTATCTGACTTGACATGAAATGTCCATCGTTGCGCAGCTTATTGATAGGCAGTACTTGCACACCTATGGGCCGGAGCATCGACTTGCCAGACTGACCCTTCGACTCCGTGTAGCGTCGCGCCCTTCCTAGACGACGATCCCATACTAATAGAGGATCCAGAATCGCTTACCCTACGGAGAAACATACTTAAAACGCAATAAATAATATCATGATACTCTCAAATAACTAATACAATTGGTCGAGGTGATAATAAATATACATTTATGGGTCATGATAATGTGTGCCCCTTGACATCCAAGTGCCGCGAGGGACCCCCCAACGGCGACGCGAGGCTGTTAGCGCCGCTTTCATTGTAATTAGCAGGCACTGCAAACTCAAATAATGATCGCACGTGATGTGAATGCTTAAGGGTTTCTTGACATTTCAGCTTCCAAATCTATATTATGTCGCCAATCACATAACTCACTTTTATATTCGTGCAAGAACGGAGAAATAATACAATTTCCTGCGTCCGGGCGGCCATTACAAGGTACAAGTGGTACGCGTATACAAAATTGCCATCTCACTCTTCGGTGTATATGTTCCTCCTTTTGTGAAGTCGGTTTAAAATAATACATATACACTGTTATGTGGTATTGTTATGCTTTATTGTTATGTTGGTTTTTGTCCATTGATCTTTGACAATATAATAGAAGAGAAGATGTGGCACAAATAAAACAATAAACGCTTAACACAAATCTCGAGTTTATATTAGTGACTTTTACACATTCAACGCTTAAAGTATTTATAATTTGGTTATACGTGTTAAATAAATAAACCCAGTTTCATGAGACATTGTTTGGTAGGGCGTAGGTTTGCTATGAAGTAGGTTTTTACGATTTGGACATAATTACACTGAAGTTAATTAATTTAGTTTTATTTGGACGCCACTCTATTTGTATCAGAGAAAATAGCGAATCTCCCTAATTTATACTTGCTTTTTCCTTTATGATTTATGAAGAATAAAGGGCATGATAATAATTATTATACGTGAACTTCGTCGTTTGAATTCGTTGTAGGGCCGCTTACTCCGCCAATATAAACTCAAGGTTGAATGTAGGGTGGAAATAATATACCAGAGGAAAAAGAAAAACCCCGAACGCCTTTTGGATACGCCGAGGTTTTTTATATAAAGAAAACGGGAATTATTTACGGGCCTTTCCCGCTTGGAATATTTCCACACGGCGGGACGGAAATGGCAATGAGCCAACTTATTTTTTGAGTGGGTGTTTTAAATTGTATAAATTATAACTTGGTATTAAAAGTACTGTACTGGCCGACAGATCGTAACGAAAAAAAAACTATTTTTAATGCGTCTCGTATTAAATATTAACGCGACGGTCTCTCAAAAAAAAACCAACTGTTTTTTATGTATTGAATTCCTTTATCAAGTGTGCCCACCACAACTCTCGCATTATCCCGAGAATCTATTTGCGGTAAATACTTTCAACGCGTATAAAATTACTTTAATTATTCGAATTTTTATTCTCGTTTTAATGGTTATGTTTTCGATTGGTAATATTAGGAATTAATTAGATTTTATAATTTAATTTAGTGGTAGATTTTCTATGAAGATTTTATGCTTGATTATTTGTATACAGTCGAATAATATTATTTACTTTAATGTTTTTTAAATGGTAAATTTATAATTCTCTAAAGAACGTTATTGTAGTTTTAAATATTTTTAGTGAGTAATAGAAATTAATTAAATATCGTAATTTTTATTGTACTGGCAAACTTATAATGCCAACCGGTTTAGAGTGACTTTCATTGAAAGCAAAGTATATGGTTTAGTAACGTGATGTTTTGATCAAGTAATTTTAAACCTTTACGTAATGCGCGGGAGTTTGAATTGTAAAATGTTTATGTTAATGTAATTTATGCGTTACAACACAACATTTATTGTCATTAATCATCTTTTTTTTAATATTAAATTTTCATGTGAATTGATTACTGATTTTTGTTTTAGGCAGCAAATTCTATTATTTTTAAAATAATCATAAAAATCTGAACAAAACGCGCCACAATTGAATTAGAGACGTAAATAATTATAATACATTTCATACTATAATTGATATACTCGTATACAGTACAATTGGCTAAACTACACCGTAGATACTTTATATTGCAGTACGGTTGGGAATCTACGTTTATAAGTGAAAAAAAGAGATATTCAGTGATTAGGGACTGATTCTGATTTTCTTACTTACTAGTACTGTATTTCTACATCAACACCTGCGAGAACGTGCGATTGTCTTCTTTTAATCTTATTCCATTCCATTAGCAGCTCTCAAATGTGTCTTATATCATTTATGATCTTAAATTCATTCGAAGGGCACGTTGGTCCCTTTCGGCACCACCTGAAGCCCGGACCCTTGTCTCGGGCCCAAAGTCGACTTGTGCAAACTTTATTTATCGCCCTTTCCACTTCGCTCCGCTCCTAAAAAGAAGTTTCCATTATTCAGTGTTCGCCGAATGTCTTCATGCGTAAAACATACATGAGAACACTTTGTTGCTTAATACTGTGTATTACTACTTTTGTTCGACTATCCACCGACACGGCGAAGGTAAGAGGCTCGCTACGTGCATTTGTATCCCGCTTTTACTGCCAGCCAGCCGCACTCAGTGCCAGTGACGTCTCTATGGTCGGGTACTAAGCCTCTGCCAGCCTGCCACTGCAACGCAGAGGCGCCGGGTTCCATCGCTGCATGTCAAATGTCATGTAAAATTTTATTCTTTCATTCTCTGAAGTTTCACTTCTAATATGTGCTATGTGAAATGCACACTCACACTTTTCGTTATTTACTATGGTCTGGGTGTCTGATATCGGGCTTTTTTTTATTTTGAATAGGTTTGCGTTTGACTAACATTGCGCCAGATGTCAGGTGGAAATGCAGTCTAAGGTGGAGCACGCTTACCTTAAAAATACCTGTTCATGCGAGACTTGAAGACGCCTAGATTCTATTTTTGAGGAAAAACAGACGACGGTAAAGACTTCCAGTCTGCAGCGGTACGTATGATAAAAGTGGAGAAGCATAGCGTTTCGTTCGCTTTGTTGGTATTTCCACCATATCGGTGGCGTGAACTCGCCCGAATGTTTGTCCGGTGGTAGAACGGTGGGGCAGGAATTAATTCATGCAATGCCGTGGCACACTCCCGGAAGTGTATCCTATAAAATACCGACAAACTAACGACTTTACGTCGAGGCTCAACGTGATGCGGATGCGGTAAGTGACACTCCCATCACAAGGGGAGCGGGCATGGGCGCAAAGCGGCGCCTCTGTTTGAAGCCCGACGGGATGCCAACACACGATGATGTAATTAAAACCGGCACATTCCTACAAAGAGTCAGTGCTCAGTGATGTGGGTCACGCGCGCATTTTTCCATTCCGAGTGAATATGAATGACACCGACGGACGCCGGCCGCGGGTGGGGGCCGCGGGGGACAAGAGGGGGTGTCATCGCATTCTTCAACAAACGATACAAAGGATCTATATTCAGTGAGTTGTTCCCCGAAATGGAAACAACAGGTGTCTCGAAACGATTACAGCGGAACGGATCTGTTAGAGACCCTCTCATGGAGCTCAAGCAATGCGGATCTTCGTAATAGGATTTCCCACACAGATGCTATAGCCTCGAATTGACTTCTTAACGCACTGCATTTCGTGTGAACCATAAAAAGTTTTAACAAGACGTGAGAAAATGAAACATTTCTGCAAGTAGCTTACCATGACCATGAGTCACTTATTTACTTACCAGTTATTAATTCTAATTAAATTTTATAGCAAGGAGGGAGGGAGATGGGTTGATTCCAAGTTGTGCTTTTCATAAAACAACATCAATCGGCCGCTGCGACCTTCAGAGTGAAGGTTTGTGAAGTGAAGGAAGTAAATGAAAGTGGACCGGTATACAAATATAGCTAAAAGTGGCTTAAAGTACGTTTAGTTTGAGGCGGAGTATACACACAGGTAAGACCGTTAGGCCATCGCCTACTAAGGCCTCGCGGATCGATGTGGCAAAATACCAGTGGCCTGTTAGAAGCGAAATACGAGACACCGAGGATTTTAATATTATCGATTCGAGTGGCAATAGTACTTCTTCGGGGTTGCAAGTACGAATCAAACGTGAAGAAGCTGCGGGGGCGTGTGGGACGCCCCCGCCGCGGTCCCTTTACCGTGGTTAACCCTCAATCGGATTTCTTAAGTAAAAGTAATACACATAGACTCAAGGAAAGTTTACCATCTTTGAGCGGCGATAACATTAGTGGAATCAAACCATTCTACCGTTCAATATGGTCTATGAATCTCGATCGTTGGCCTTTTCTGGGCAGTGCGTACGCGGCCTAATGCACAACAGTAACGTCCTCGTTTACAACCTCGCAGTCTGAATAATAAAGCAATTCTCGTTTAATAATTTTGTTGCAGTAGACATTTATTGTTTTCATAAATCAAAAATTTTCATTTTCAAAATATAGTAATTTTTATGTTTTACTTTGCACCGACTTCAAGATGTTTTAGATAATATATATTAATAATAATAGCTTAAGAAATAAGTTATTTTATACATTTTAGTTTTTTCGTTTTTGAAGTCGGTTTTTTTAAACGAAGTTTTTAAATTTTGTTTGTTACTTTTTAGTGTCTAGCTATGTATGGGTGGACCTACGAATGGTGCCGCGCTTCTTAAAAAATATAGGTCCCAAGAACCGGGAACAAAAAAAATTTCTTAAAATGAAAACTACTGGGCCAAAATTTGTCAAATTTTTAGGAGACCAATTGGAAGCTATTCCGCGTCGAACAAAAAAAGAATCACGTAAATCGGATCATAAATCACGGAGTAATCGGCGAACATAGATAAAAAAAAGCAAAAAAAAAAAAAAAAGATCCCGACGATTTCAGAACCTCCTCCTTTTTTCGAACTCGGTTAAAAATAAAGCGAATGTTACTCTGATTAAATGACTCTTTTATTAGTTACATGTTTGTTTTGAAAACGATGTAAGAAATAACAGTAAGCATTTGTTTGAAACATAAAAATACTGGTAACGAAAGCGTATCGCGATAACATTTTATGAAATGGGGCCGTTGAGTGTTTTCGATGGGCTGCTTGCAGTGGAATGAGATTACGGACTAGCTGCCAGCTCGCCTCTTTCCACTTCTACCATCTTTTTTGCTCATCTAAGTAAAGAGCAGATAATTATTTATATATAATATTGTGGCGACGGAAACTACAATTTTCTGGCAGCGTAAGCCGGTTTCAAGACTTTTAGAAAAAGGTAGAAGATTCTGCAAGGAAAAGACAAGGACAGGTACATTTTAGAAAGAGATAGATAGTAAATAAAATAATACAGAAAGAAGATCGACATTACGAATTCCAGAAGATTGTTCCGGATATATAGCATAAGCATAATATAAGCAGCGTAAGGCGTGCCTACCGAGAAGTTCAGATCTAGACAGCGAAGCGACAAGTGCAATGCGAAAGAGTTGGAGGAGAAGTTTAATAGAATACAGTGACGAGTTGAGTAGTGAATTTAGTGGACAGTTCAATGAAGGAGGAGTGTAGCTTAGTTTTACGAGGAGACCCAGAAGCGAACTACACGCGCTAAATTCGGAGGTGAGCAGCGCAGTAACCAAAGGTGGTCTACACAATGTAGGGGCAACCCTGCGGAGAACAATCACGTACGGCTGTGTAAATCAATAAAATCGTTTGGTTAACAGAACTGGTGTTTCCTTCCAATCCTAAGTGCGTACCCCCACTCGCACGTGACAACATTATAGTTGAAACATCGAGGTCACTTCGTTGCCCCAACGTATACATCAAAACATGCTGCACTTGTACACTTGCCATATTTCATCTAGATTACCATGTTTTGTGCAAATAAAAAATTGGAATTATCATTACAACCAATGGGTATGAAATAACATATGCTGTCATCCTAAATTTATGGCAGCTAATATACATTTATAGGAGATGTTATGAAGCCGCAATTGTAGTAATTCCTCGTATAATAATATCTGTACGGTTTAGAACGCGGAATTTTGAAAAGACCAAATGCACAACCACTTACCTTGCTTGCTGTGCTGCGGGAACCCTTCGATTATGGATTGTAACTCCTCACATTCACTGGCACGATTTCTTGATTGGCTAAGTGTATATATTTGAAAACTAAGTAAAAACAACGAAAAGACAGGAAGGTCGATGGGGCGCGTGCGGTGTAGCAAGTAGCACTGATTGTCCGCGTGAGGGCAGCATCGGCGTCGATAGCTCACACGGGGTGGCGATGCATTTGTATGAAATATACCAAAAATTTGGAATTTATAAAATACGCGGAAAAATTGATTATGCTAATACGGAACAATATCATAGTTTAATAGATACGTTAGGTATCATGAAATTATAGGTATTTAAGGCAGATGTTATTGATCTGTTGCGGTGAATAATAAAGATTAGTTATTAAACACGATACTGTTCTATTTACTAAACGTTTTGGTGGTATTGTTAACAGATGGTAACAAGTTGCTGGACATTTTAGATAGCGAATATTTATTTGAGGGTACTTTCAAGTAATTTATAGTATTTAAGTTGTTCTACCATTCGCCAGGCCTCTGCGATCTTTAGTAAATTGAATAAAACATACATTGTGTATTATTTATAATGTGCATTTAAATCTGTTTAATTTTGGAGATAAAATAATTCCCGGATTCGTTAAGTCCTGTTAAAATGTAAAGTGAATTAATTTACTCGTCCGGTCACCGAGTGACCCACTGACTACATTATATTATACTTTTCCATTAAAGCTAGAAAACTTCTCGAGTATTTATATTAAAGTTTCGCTTTGCGTTGCTTCGTTTGCTTCGTACAGTGAATAATGCTCAAGAGACTGTTTATAATTTCCAGCAGAAGTAAAAACTGTAGGAAATGTCAGGAGTGATGTCGCGGCGTGTTTCTATCGTATCAGCGTGCAGTCGAATTCAAAATAGCAATTGTTTTTAATAGTTCCGGAGAGAGAAATTACTGTGGAATTAACGGTTTATTCCAAACTAGCTTCTGCTACGACTTCGTCCGCGTGAATTAGTTAAAAAAAGTTTGGTCTTAACATGATGACATATATATAGCCTTCCTTGATAAATGGGCTATCTAACACTAAAAGAATTTTTCAAATCAGACTTGAAATTCTTAAGATTAGCATGTTCAAGCAAACAAACAAACAAACAAATTTCATATATAGAGTAGATTTTAACATGAGATTGTTAACCTCATTAAATAATGTCAGCATTTATTTATTTATTCCGCTTGGGGCTCGTTTCTTGAGGAGTTTATTACAACCTTAACGTTATAACCTTAATCTTCAAACAAAGGCCAGCTTTGAAGCGAAAACGTTTTTAGGCGCGCCGAGCACTTTATTTGGTGGGCATCGAATGAGACTAAGCCGTCACGCTCGGCTATGAAACTCTCGTTCGGGTAAAGTTGGCTCGAGTAAATTGAAAAAACGAGAGAAATATATTTATCGACTAAAAGGAAAATTTTGAAAATCAGTTCCCAATTGACGGAGAAATCGAGTAACGAACAAGAATCGAGTACATACAAGAAAAAACATTTGTCTAGTTGGTCAAACATAAGATTTCTTTTGCATTGAATTAGCAACACAATAAACCGATAAACACAGTAGGTTATAATTGAAAGTATATATCACGATATGGCGAATTGGGCCATTGGAGCCAGCGCCGTTTTCCAGCAGCGGAGGGCGCGCCGCCTGTTTCGCGCCGATAACACGCCCCGCTAAATACGCCGGAAGCCATTCACGTTTTTCACGACAATATGTATCTTACAGTGGTTGTTAGTATCGATATTATGCGTGCACTATCCGCTATTAAATCAAAATTAGGAGGCACATTCGTAGTCTAATCGTGCCAAGATCACAAGTGAAATTATCGATATTCATGTTTTTGGCTTTTTAATATAAGTAGTAGTTGTGTACTAATCAGATAAAAAAGCCAGTGGGCGTAGTGACGAAACATTATTGTCACTTCCACTTTGGTCCGGTGCACATAGTTGCTCTCGTGGGTGGCTAAGTATTCTTCGAGAATTATAACTTAAATAATGAATAGTACTTTAGGCCGGCATTCTTTGTTCTGAATTCAAATAAAACAGTCCTCAAAGTCCTAAAAAATCCGCAGTAACAATACATACTCGTAGGAGCTAAAAGTATTTAGTTTGGATTTAGTACATAATATAATAAGATAAATAGGTTACATAGATACGACTTTAAAACTTTTTCATTTAAGACGTTACAAGAAAGATGAATTATTACTATAAAAGAATTAAAAGTAAAGACTTCGAGAAGATTACTTATTCGCTTCTATTTCGATTTACGTTTCCACATAGATAAGTAGCGCTCCGTTATGTATCAATATCGTCTTCATCTATTTCTGAGATAATTAATCTGTTGATGGTGTCGAGTTTATATAATAAATTTAAAAATGAGGAAATATTAGAGGAACCAATTTAGAAAAGAATATCCCGAAAATGTATGTTTTAGAATTTTTGTTTGTGTCCGTGAAAGATTCACGTAAGACCTACTGATAGCTTAAGTACGTATTACATTCCAGGCAGTTAGGAGACAGCCCTACAGTGGCACTTTCTTTTTGCTGCCGTCACAATTCATTACCGAAACGTCGTCTCGAAAACACGACAACGTAAGAAATTGTGCGATCGATGTATGTATTATTAGTTCATCTGCGACGAGTTATGCTGCTGTGAGCGTCTTATCAATGCAATGCAATTTCAAACGCTTTTGTGTTGCGGTTGGACGACTGACGCTCTCTATAATGTACGTTATATGGAAAATACAGTACTACATGGCAGTATTAGTGTATAGCAGAATTTTAAGTGATTATTTTGGATGTTTGTTCCTCGTTCACGCCCTCGGGAAATAACCGATAGTTACGATCGCTTCTCGTCTCCGAATGTAGTGGTCTCCCCTAATTAACATCGTGTGGGCAGTTCACTCATGTTAGCCCGAACAGGCATGTACCCAGGGCGACGGAGATTTGGCACCATTGGAGCAGCATTTGAATTGTAAGCAATTTAAACAGTGTTTGTAAAAAAAAACGAATGTCGAGTGTAACCAACATTTGCAACACACAACAAAGTGTTATGTTGCCAAAGCCACAACTATACCCTATGTAGTAGGTACAGTATCCTTTCTGACGCCCATATTGCTAACGACATTATTAACACAAATAACTGTGACATGGACAGTCAATCAGAAAGACGAACGAAGGGAGAGACTTATGTATCCGGTTTTACTATTTGGCTATGAAAGCCTTTAAGATATTCCATTTGAATCCTGAGTACTATACCACGAGGCCTAAGGGAGACCATACCCCGATCTTTGTCGCGGTTGAGTAAAGCGATCGATCGACAGTTGAGCGCATAAACCAGTTTGGGTGTCAGAGGATAAACAAAACGTGTTCAATCAATATTCGGAACTGTTGCAAGATAACAGAGATTCGTGTTCTATCACGTGCGACACGCTCCACACTTCCCAAAGGGGGACACAGTGTAGCGAACGCTCCTGTATAACATATGTGATCCAGTACACTTCCGAATTCCCTGTTTAGAGATTATATGGTCATTTTACCAAAAAACACCCCTAAAAAAATCAGTATGAGTAGGCAAGCCTGTCTGAGTACCCAGGCGCCTCACAGTGATATTTTAATTTCACCTGTAATATTTACAAACCATAAGCAGAATACCTAATTTAGGGCATCTCCTTCGACGGTAGTTAGTAGTATTCAGAAGAAATTCGGAAAGAACTCCGTACTATCCTGGATGCGGCCTAATTTTGCTGAGTTTTGTGAATGATACCTATATTTAGGCAGTAGGTAGTGAATGATCACTGTTCAGAGTGACATATTCAATCATATTTGCGGCTGGGGCTCGATTTTAATCTGCCAATATTGGAGTGTCCTCCCGAATGGATTACCCAATATATCCCATTTGAAGGCTGGTATTTGCATTCCGTTTTACTTATTCGTTTATACTTCATAGTGTTCGTTGCAGTTTCATTTGTAATATTATTCTCATGGGAATTTATGCTTCATACAGTTCGTTCGATCTTTCAACTTAGTACAATCTCCATTTCAATAAATACAGTATTAGTATGGAATTTATATAACAAAACACGTAGAACTTGGAAGACTGATTAATGCGGCTTCCGAACGAAGAATGGCAATCTAAAGTACAATGAATTATAAATTATATACTCGTATATACATATTTCCATCGTATTACTTAGTATGATATGTCCATCGAACCAGTCGAAGTGAGAATAATCTTTCGCTACTAAGCCCGCTCGTTTGTTTTCTTTTGCATGAGTTCAGCAGACAGGCAGACAGGCAGACGGCCCACCTGGTGGAAAGGTATTACCACCACCTTTGGACATTTGTAACACCGATTGTCACACCAACGTGCTGCCGCACTCCAAAGTAATGCCGCAAAACAACTCAAGGTGGTTATGGCGGCATACTCTACACCAGTGCTTTTCAATCTTTTTGAATACGCAACCCCTTTACAGGTTGAAAAATTTTGGCGACCCCCTTGGGCCATAGACAGACAAAAAGTTAGTAATTTAACTGACTACGTTTATGTCTTTCCCTATTTTGTTACCTATATTCGTTATTACAGCCTATACTCTGCAAAAAGCTGCTGAGCTTAGAAAGTACCTAAGTATCTTTTGCAGGGGAACCCCTGAGCAAGGCTCTGCGACCCCCGTAGGGGTCACAGACCACAGGTTGAAAAACACTGATCTATACTATGGGTGGTAGCCATCCAGACGGACAAGTACAACCTCCTGGCAGTGGGTTGTTTTTATATCCGATTAGTTAACACAACTACCCGCAAATATTACAATAATAGTTGGCATTATTTTAAATAAATTTTATACATAATATATTAAGCTTATTTTCCTTGTTAAGACAAATATTGTAAATAGTACTTTGATAAACAAAATCGGCTAAATGCGTGTCAGGTCTCCCCGGAACACTGTGAGGAGTTCCATGGAGCTGATAGAGTCAGTCAAGAACACTTGCGACCGCTTTCTACGACATTCAGAGCAAATGTCTTTTCGATTACGAACACTCGCTCTTTGAGGAATGCGTTGTTTGTGAGATCATGGTATAACTATTGCTCCACACTGACAGTGGCGCTTACTTGCGTCCAGTTATGTGCAACGAGTAAACCCATCGCGGGCCGAGCAATAAAAGCACTACGGCACGCACGGAAGGACGGACGTGACAAGCAACCCATGAACCACTCTCAGCCAAGTATTTCATATTCATTGCGATGCGGGAGTATAAACGTATGTGCTTTCTTTATGGCATACATAAAATGTACTATTCGGTGAGCGAGTCGCTTGGGGACGTGGAATTCGGAACATTGTTGTGGGAATTTCTTAATCGAATTATGTTTTTTTCCTGCTGTACGTCTTTGGACACGATGAACTTGTTTGTGGGAAGTTTAGTATTCGAGTCATATGAAAGAAGAAAGATTTCCGGCCGCGAAAAGATACACTTCTCGAGGGATACGCAACCGAAGTTCGGGGCCACGACACGATGCCTACTTGAACTTAATTCTTCACACGTGCATGTTGTTTATACAAGATTAACGTGTAAACGGCACTGCCACCGCGCTGCTATTTCGAATATGGGAACGTTGTTCATCACTAAAGGCCGCTCGACAGTAACTATTTTAGTAATTAGACATTTGATCTGAAATCAAAACTGAAGATAATCAGAATCATGAAAACCAACCTATTTTATAAACTCAATCAACATAAAATTGGGTTATTTGTAGACAAAGCATGGTACTTCTTATCGAATTAACATAAAAGAATAAAGGTAGACGAGAGGTATCGAGGCGTGTCCCGGAACGCCGTAAGACGCGGCCACGGGCCTCCCTTCCAATCACGCGGGAGTCACTCTCCCGCGCCAACGCTCCACACTTTACAACATCATGGATTTTTTAGTTATTTTAATGCTAACGGCTACACAGTTGCATTAATTCAGAGGGATATTTAAGCTTCTAGTGTGCCAAGCTTTATGAACGCGTTTAGGCTGTAAAAACAACACTGGCCCGTATCGAAGTTGAAACAATTTCCAGAAAGTCTTCAAATTCAAACGGAAATAAACACTTGACGAATGCATCTTATCTGATTGAGAGTACTTTGGAGGTGAAGAAGTTTTTGAAAGAGTAAATAAATACATTTTAATAAAAGACTCCGATTAATTAATGATAGGGAAAAGGTGTCCCACGTTCAAGTGCCACGGGAACATCAATCACCGCATTAGCGCGGCTACATTAGCATGTGACAGAGAGACGAGGTGACAGCGCGATCCATCCTACACATTTTTTGTAATACTTGGCGACATCATAATCACCTCACATTGACGTGTTTCTCATTGAAATCGCATATAAAATTCATCTATATAATATTTCATCTGCTAAACGGTTCCAATCGTATTTAACAGCGAGATTAAAGTCTTATGATTCTGCCAAAACTGCATTATTTTTTTATCTCGGGAATACCACGGGAATTTTTCTGGGAATTATTTAAAATAGTCAGATTTTAAAAAATCCAATTCCAATGCACATTTCACCCTGACCGGATAGCAAATTTGATATAATAAAATTGATGATACTTTTAAAAAAATTACATGGAGTCGTTTGTAGTTGTTAGAGTGCATGAAAATGAGTTTATTCCAACACAGTTTTCACTAAAACAAAAGCATACATTCTGTTTAAAATGCTGCGGTACTTTTGCCCCGGGATTACCGAGAGATTTTCCCCGACAATGGTATAAATTAGTTACATTTCATGAAAACTAGCTGATTTCGATACGGAGAACGATGTCTAAGTCCTTATTGAAGTGATCCGATACAGGAAGCGCGAACAAAGTCGCAAAGAAGTCCTAGTCGCAAATTAAAACGCAGTTTGTTGCCTTCTATGATTTAGGAATTCTTTTGTTTGCTTCGTGTTTAAAATTTACAAAAATCCTATTGTTATCATACTTATTTTATGGCTGTAATTAGTGTCGAACGAATTAATCCTTGTTTTTATTGCATTGCGTCGAAGCTTGCCAGATGTGCGGATTAACTCAGTGAACGCGGCCCCTTTGTCGGTATTATACAGTTTAGTATAAAACAATGCCCGGACGGAGGGGTGGGGCAGTCAAGCAACGATTACGATACTAGCAAGACGTGGGTAGTACTTTCGATTAGCGATATAGTGACAGACTTTGCGCTTGTTATTGAACCGTGCAGTTTATACAGTGTTTAGTTATCTTTGTACTTGTTTTATATGTGATCTAATAAACTCTATAGTAATTGCAACGGCATTTATTTTAATTCGAGTCCTGTAGCTCGTAATATTATTCACTGAAATGAGTAATTTCAATATTTTCATGATTTATTGATCTCCTACTAATTACGTCGGTAATTAATACCCTATACAAAATGGATTATTAATTACCTTTTTTGTATATATTATAGACAGACAGACAAAAACCTAAACACGTATCGTCTTGATTTTTTCTACATTATTAAATGCAATATACAAAGTCGAATCATTTACAGATGTATTATAGTATAGATAGTTAAATATATCTGAAAACATATTTTCATATTATTCGTGCCGTAGAGATTCAGTTTAAACAGATAAAAGTTATGTGACTACAAATAAAGCATGCTTGTGTTCGTCGATTGCAAGAGCTGTGTGTGTGGAGCGACGGCCCATGCGTTACCGGCAGCCCACGGCACAGCATCGACGGCCCACGGCCATCGGGAAGTGTCATCATTACGCACTCCAATAAACACAAGCTGGTTGCCGCTGAGGGGGGTGCTGGTCACGGAGCATGAAACATGGGCCTGAACCACGACGATCTGAACGGGCTTTATTTATTAATAGCCTTTTCCTCTACCACAACGAAGGCGATATATTTAAGTAAATATGATCGAGTAAAGATCACAAGATATTTTTAAGAAAAAGCAATTTCAACAAGATGCGTAATAAATAATAATAATAAATCCGCAGGGGGGCTTTGTGGTGGAGCCTTAGGTGAGTGGTGACACCTCGGACCTGACTCCGGGTATTAAGGCAAGCTCCCCACCTCCGTGCTTGCCTTAACTAGCCGGCAATAAGTGCAAATCGCCTGAGCTAAGACCTAAGTTTAAGAAGTGGAAGTGATAAATGGCACAACGTCAGAAGTAGGTTCCGTGAACCTGCAGCCCACCTCTCAACACCCCTTAGCCACTCACAAGCATGTTGCCCCTATCTTCTATGGAATTTTTAGCGGCCCTTGCAGGGAGTGGCATGTTACCGTCTGCCCATTTTTCCGTGTTCCCCGAACATTGCGACGGGCAGACAGCATTGTCCCCATATTCCCAGACCCCTAGTACCACTAGCAGTTCACCCCAATAGCCCGTTACTTTTTGTCCTCATTTCCCACAATAGTCGTACACCGGCCGGGGCATGTCCTTGGGTTCATTATTATATGGTGTAGTCAGGGCTAAACGCCGGTCAGTGTCCTGCCACATTTACATTAAATTTGTCAATTTGTGTTGACCTTCCCAAGGCCCCACGCAAGCCCTCCAAAAGTCCGGGCCATTTCTATGGCCCGTGGTCTTGAAAGACATGCAATAAGTAATGACAGACCATATTTTACTGTTTGACTATTGATTTATTCATAATAGATGGTGTGAACATCAGCCCACGATTGAACAGTTGTGGTTTTTGTGGTGTTCCCTTTTGGGACGACAGTCGGCAACCTGTCCGTCCAGGTCGTCATCCAGCAGCAATCCAATGACCATTTGCAATGATGAACAATGTTCACTGATCAAAGGCTTAAACAATATTGAAAAGAGTGTTGACCTTTCTAGTGTGGCGCCTTGTAACCCGTAACACAATAACCGTAAATAATGTAAAACAACATTAAATCGACATTCGTATTTCATTTTGTAAAATATTTCATATAAATCTTTTTTCTAAAAACGGCGAACTCATAAAGTCCTTATCGAAAGAAACATTATATTAGCAATTCCTGCGATAATGTTCTCGTTGGGTAAAAAAGTTGGACATAACTCGATTCTGGGTCATCGGAAACACATTACAGGGGAAGCTGGGGCTATCCGATCTCAATTAGGGAGATCCCGCTTGCTTTGTGTCCCCTAGCCACTTTTGACGCAACTCTCTTTGTATCTGCAAAACGTAGGCAACGAAAAGGAGCAGAGGGAGCAGAAATACATCACAGCTAACAAGCAACAATTCCCAGTTTGCGCTTTCTCTAATATATGACTTTGTTATTTGTGCTCTTTTCTGCTTCTGGTACATGATTTATGAAAATTGAACGGAATACGCCTCGCGCAACTTAAGGGACTTTTTATCATGAAAGTAAAACGATTCTCGCAATAAATCAAGTCAATGTTGAGTCAGCAAATTAAATTAAAAGTAGTGAAATTGTGGGTCATTCCGAGTCAATCATTTGCACGTTTTGGACTCTAATTTTCAGTCCACGTACTGTATAAGCCTGATGTCAGCTCCATGTTTTATGAAGCCGAAGGAAGCGCCCGCATGTCGATACTATATTTATGAATACAATAATTATGCTTTGTTAGTTTGTACAATGCTTGTATGCCTATTTATTGCACTTTAGCTTATATACTTAATTTTATGTATTAAAGCACTGTGTCTCGATACAAGCCCACGACACGAAACTATACAGTCCGTAATTAAAATTTTATCTTCATGCAATACTCGTAAAAGTACACTAAAGACCTTTCGATCAGTATTTAAAGTCTTTATTGCGAAACATCAAATCACAAAGCAAATAAAGAAGACAACATATTATAATCTATCTTCAGGTTTTTAAACTAAATAGCACAAAAACGTAAAATACTTTGAACTTCGGGGTGGCGGCTATCGGCAACGGTCCAAAGGGAGTATTTGTTCCTTGCAATATGTTGCAGTGTAACGTCACGCTCGTGAGTTAATTTATTAGTCCATAGCAAGGCTACAACTTTGATACTCCTTGTATATATACATTTCTATATTTTAGCAGGATATGGCCGCGACTTCGTCCAGGCTTGACTTGAAGTGCCCGCACGATTCTCGGGATACAAAGTTCCGGGAGCAAAAGCTATGCAGATTTTAATTTAAAATTAGTTGTCGTTCAGCAAAAACCGCATCGAAATCGGCCCAGTAATTTTTACGTGAATCTGGAGATTGTTGGAACAAACAGATAAGAAATTGAATCGTGTTCTCCATCGTTCACATAGTCTAATCCACTTGTTTTAGAATTCTATAATATTATAGATTATATAGCTGTCGTCTCACTTTAATATTAAATTAACTAAGCAATCTAATACATCTAGACTCGTACTAGTCATCGTTTTATTTGTACTTCTATCGCGGCGACTAAGTTATGGGTCTCGCCAGTGGTGCCTCACCCCACCCAACGAGAGACTGTTCCAAGAAACATTCAGGATACTAAAGAGCAATTTGTTTGATCCAATAAGGAAGAGGAGGGCCTTCAATGGGCTCCCAGTGGAATGCTAATAGGGGTCCACGAGCATAAATACCTAATTAATCCTAATTAATTTCATGGTGCCGTTTAGATATTCGAGCCGCTTTTAACATTTTATAAGCCTCGGAAGCATAATTAGATGGAAAGTACTTTTTATGGGTCCCCGAAGCCGACAGAGGCCTGTTAACGAGGTACCTATCTCTTGCTATTCTAGATTCAGATTTCATATTATTAAATAACTGAGGGTTTTACTACTTCTAAAGAATATCCAATTAGTACAATGAAGAAATTATATTTGGATCTGTTCAAGACTTAAAGGTATCTTCGAATTTTCTATTTGCGAAAAGCATAATGATATTTTTAATAATTTTCATTTCATTGAATAGGTATGAAAGTACTCCAATCAAGCATTTTAAAAAAAGGTCACACTATCAACAACATTTAGTTTGAAAAAGACCCGTAAAATACTTTTGTCGAGTGTATTTTAATTTATGATTGTATTTTTTTCTTTTCGTTCTGCAGACATTAATATGATAATGTGTAATTGTGAAAGTTATGAAAATCATATTTGAATGACCGCCTGTCCCAGACATCATCGTTGGATGACGGGTAGCGACATAATTCCGTCAAATGCAGAACACAAGGCGGCGAAGCAGTTAAAACAGTCCAATTTACGCAGGCACATTCCATTTAATGAAATTTAGCAATAGGGTAGTAAAACTTTTTCCCAGCTCAGAAGCCACAAGCCGAGAAGGAACAGAAGGGCAACTTTTAATGATTGCAATTATGGCTTGAAAGCTAAGAAATTGTGGTTTCATTAAAACCGAGTTGAAAGCGCGGGAAATATTTTAGAGGGCGATGGCAGCCGTTGGCCCTCACGACGTGTTATTTGTTGTAGGGGAACATGGGGTAATTGTGCAAACGGCATTTGGGCGTCTGTCTACCGGAAAGTTCATCAAAGGTCTACCGCGGCCACCTTTGCGGAAATTAACTCTGACTACTCACTTATAAAACGTTTACAGTCCCTAGTACGCATTAAAATGTGCATATATATGTGTATGTGTATGTGTGTGTGTGTGTATATATATAGTCAATATTTATATATACATACAGTAAAATAGTCGTTACAGATATTTTTGATAATATTCAGAAACTTAACTAAAATTCTTGGTGTTGTTACTTGTTTTTTTGGTTTCTGATGATTGTCATATTTCATTGTGTAACCAAATGTTTCTTTTGTTATTTGCTTATAGAAACTAAAAAATATTTGAATCTGATTGAAACCTACAATGAAACTTCTCTTGACAAACTACAGTTCGAATGGCTCGAATTCGACCTATGGCACATATATTGGCCCCTTTTTCAGGAAGTGTTGGGCAATCGAAGCGGAGAGCATAATTTTTTTTTTACGCTAAAGATTACTTAGGATTATGATTTGTCTTCGATTCTCTGATCACCATATAAGTAAAACTGATGTTTATGAACAATATTTTTAAATGTTCCTCCCATTCCCCACCCTCCCCTATGATTTTACAAATATTCCGACTTATGTGATATCGAAATGTGAAAGTGCATATTACTTCCCGTTCGAGTGCTGTTTGCGACCTCGTTTGGGACAATCTGGTTATGTTTCATGTCCCGTCGGGCTTGGAGTGCAATACCCGTTTCGTCTCTTCACATGTTCGCTGGATGAGTCCGGAAAGGTCTGGGACAATACTCGTATACACACCAAAATGAATAACATGTGTTGCCCTCGATGTCTGCTTATTTTATTTATTAAACTCGATATGGCAAAAAAAACCGACTTCAAAAACTAAAAAACTAAAATGTATAAAATAACGTATTTCTAAAGCTATTATTATTAATATATATTATCTAAAACATCTTAAAGTCGGTGCTTAATAATTTTCAAAATATAGTAATTTTTATGTTTTACTTTGCACCGACTTCAAGATGTTTTAGATAATATATATTAATAATAATAGCTTTAGAAATACGTTATTTTATACATTTTAGTTTTTTAGTTTTTGAAGTCGGTTTTTTTAAACGAAGTTTTTAAATTTTATTTGTTACTTTTTAGTGTCTAGCTATGTATGGGTGGACGTACGAATGGTGCCGCGCTTCTTAAAAAATATAGGTCCCAAGAACCGGGAACAAAAAAAAGTTCGTAAAATGAAAACTACGAGGCCAAACGATATCAAATTTTTAGAGGACCAATTGGAAATTATTCCGCGTCGAACAAAAAAAGAATCACGTAAATCGGATCATAAATCACGGAGTAATCGGCGAACATACATAAAAAAAGCAAAAAAAAAAAAAAAAAAAAAAAGATCCCGACGAATTGAGAACCTCCTCCTTTTTTCGAAGTCGGTTAATAGGACAGGCCAAAGACAGAGTGGCTCATGAGGATTCATAAGATGTCGCTCAGCCGGAAGCGCGTTTGGCGCCGGCCCATACATTCACTCGAGACGACATTCCCGAATCAACTCATAAAAGAAATCTTTATGCAGATTCAAGGATATCATAAAGGATACTTTATTCTCAATAACATGAGGTTTTTTCTGAAAATGTATTTACTTTATCCTTTTTGTCATACTTAGCAGTTAAACCACTTCATAAATTGGGCACCGTAATAATAACCATTGACCGTAGTCACAGCAACTACGCGGCTACACAGCTACGCGCTACGCCACGCATCAAGAACAAAACAGTTCCTACATTACATTACATTACATAAATAAGGTATTTTTATGATAAACGTTGTTGTGAACGGGGATTAGATTTTCATTAGTCAGCAGTCGAGCAGATCTCGCCCTCGACACACGCGCCTTTTTTCATTTCAATTATTATTTTCACTTTTCAATTCAAAATATATATCTTTTGCCTATATTTTGTTTGTCGTTGTTCTCACTATGAATATAGATAGACATATTATACTAACGAACGTTGGTTGTTATTAAACTGCGTCTGATGTGTTAGGGCTGTTTAGAGTTAATTAACCTTTGGCTTTTGTTAACCTCTTTGTGTATAATTTATATTTCAAATAACTCTAAATAAATATTGTTTTCTTTCTTTCATTCATTCATTCATTCATTGCATTGTATTTCGGAGTTTGTTTGAATGACAATTCCAACGCGCGATCCATCACCGCCAAAAGAGATGATGGATCGCGGCGCGTCTCACGAATGCTCAAAACAAATACAAAGAGAGCTCAACATTTTGTGAAAGTAATTACTCCATGCAATAGATACGTGTTTCTACTTAACAATTTTTCTTTATTTACTGAACTAAAAAAGTTTGTCAAGTTAAGGTTGGAACTAAAAATAATTTATTCGAACTAGACATGCTAAAAAGTGAGATACAAAATAGATACATACAGGTATAATAATTAATGTAATAATAATAATTGCAGCCTCTGCGTGTTGGCCTTCCTATGGGCGCACGCAAGCCCTCCAAATTTATAAATGATCCGATGCAGAGCGCGGGCTTCTCAATGTATGACGAAGTTAGGACGTGGTAATAGTTACAAGATGTGTACATTAGGTCAGAAAGCTGTCTTAGTAGTGCGTGTTTCCTGGCCCGGATTCAAACTAAGCTACCACGGCTTATAATAAATATTGGTAGGAAATAAGTTGTTATGAAGCCAACAGAAATTCCAATGATGGATTCGGGCTTCCCACGGCACCATCACCACGAGCAGCTTCACCAATGCGGACTCACGGATTTCACACAAGCTCACAAAAATCCCATTAGTTAGCTAGCTATAGAATAATTAGCAGCTTCGCAAGTCAGTCCGCTTTATGTAAATTGTCCTTGACTGCATCATCACCACGTTAACCATTAAATCTCCCACGATCTCTCGCTTACCCATTCATTGTGGAATGTGATGCAGTCAGGGTACGCTCACAGACGTGATGTCTAATTATGCACCCCTATGGCTTCCCAGGGACCAAGTACACCCTAAGAAGAGTCCTGCGATTCTACGCAAACGAGCGTTTTTTCTGCCGCCGACTACAGCATTTTTCTGGAACGTTGAGAGTCTACGTGCGCCAATTGACCGCAGCTTAAGGAGAGCATCGTGTGGTAGATAAGCCGGCGCAAAACCTTTTTCTCATGCAACCAACGCCCTGAGAATTATTTTAATTTAATGCAATATATGTTATTTATTGAGCTTAGTTGTTTTCTTTTGTGTTTCAAGCTCAACGTAACACCTGGAGCTTGAGTCTTTGCTCTAGCGATCTCCACTCCGTGCCGCCTGGCTAAGGCAAGCACGGAGGCGGGGGCCTTGTCTTGGCCCCCGGAGTCAGGTACGAGGTGTCGCCACTCACCTAAGGCTTCGACACAAAGCCCTCCTGCGGGTTATTATTATTCTTATTATAATGGTAAGCATCTCGTAGAACAAATAACGGACACCTGACTGACTGACGTTTGGCAATCCTTCACGGAAGCTGATCCTTATAAGCTACACTTTGTTTTTGGTATAATAACATTTATTTTTTCAAAATTAGAAAGTAAGAAAGAAAAAACGTTTATTTGGTCATCACACAACGAGACTGCTATATGGAATGAATTGATTGATTGAAATGATTGAAATGTACTCAAAAGTGTCGCGATGGTACCAAATAGGTGCAGTTCAGCATGTGCCAGGCAGCAGGTGCCTGACGCTGGTTTTCAACTGCACCCTAGGACGGACATTGGTTTCTAAATATCTAATGATATTAAGAATAACGAAGAAGAAAGAAAGAAAACATATTTGTTTCAATTAGCGATACACAACGCAAAATGGTAGTAACATAACAAAGGATAGATAATATTACAGAAATGGTAATGAAATGCCGCCATTTGGAAATGACGTTGGCACTCGGCATTCTGCTGTGCCGAACCGTAATTCGACACAGCGCTGATTATCAGTGCCCACCCGTGCCTCCTAAACCACATATAATCGGCCTCGAGGTTCATTTGTGTATTTTTTACGTGTAGTTTACTTATCCGTGTCCTGCACGGATAAGTAAAGAGTACCGTTTTCTGCGTTGGGGCCGCCTGTCGTAAGAGGGCCGACAAAACAACCCACAGCCAGGTGGTAGGGCATTCGCCCGTCTACATTTCTACCACCTCTAGTTGCTTCCATTACAACCATGAGTTGTGCTCCGACATTAGTGTTCAGTTTTCAGTTTCTCCTAAAGAAGCAGAGAGCGTTGGTAATCGCTATCCTCTGGTGGGAAGTATGTTTGTCTGATGAATTTATGCAATAAAAATGTTTAGGATTTGAAATCACTTCTTTATGCTTGGCTATTTTATTGATTACACCGAACGCGGAGCTTCCAACCCAATTTTCACGAATTTATAATTATATTCAAAAATCTGGCTTCAACAAAGTGTTAATATTTCCTATAGACATTGATTGACAATGTTTTGAGCTTGTGCCTCCCCAAGCGAACCTCGCGGTGGCCGCCGCGCGAGTGTGGGTGCTATTGTGTCAACGGAGTATTCGTAGTGAGAGGGTGCTCGTGTTGTTCCGCAACACTTTCTCGAGTAAAGTGCCATCGACGGCGAACGATAACCGAGTTGTTTTGCGACGATAACGACATTATTATATTATACGACACTGTGGCAAATATTGATACAACTCGTAGATAGATGATATCGAGTGTACTCAAGATTTTTTTCAAACAAATTAACAATACCTAATTATGTTTCCTATATACTCGTAATTTTTACTATTAATTAAAGCAAATACATGGGGGTAGTTAGTTGCGTTCCAAGACGTCATGTTGTGACAGCGACAGTGACAAGGGGTCAAACCGAAACTCCCCTTTCCTATAATTTTATCAAATACCCAATATTTGTAAATTTGTTTTCTTAATGGTTAGTGAAATTCTCCTGTTCTAGCTGTATGTAAGCCTGTATATATACTCCAAGTATATAAGTATTGTATTTTTGACGTGACAACGTCTTATAATTCGATGGAGCCGGCTGCTCGCACGAAAAAGCATGACTCATACGGCGTTACCTCGCTCTGAGGCGTTTCATTTAAGGCTTGAAGTCCAAGCGAGAGCGCGCAACGACCGACAAAGAGGCACAATCGGCCTCCGCGTTCGACATCTGTCTCTCTCTTACTTGAGTGAGCGATGCGTCCGCGTGGACAGCTGCTATAAGTAGGGACGCACATACCTATACGGTTATGTAAGTAAAACACTTACGTAACTGTATCGAGTGGTGTGCATCTTTCCCATTTCCCGTCCAGTAATTGTATAGAGTGAGTACGCGCCGGCGCCGGCACTCTGTAGTGCCCATTGGTGTACACAATAAGTAATAAATTATACAAGGAGTACACCCGTGTTTGCCTCCCATACCACTACCGGAACCCACATAGGCGGCACATACAACTGCCCTCACATAGCCCCACACTATACAATAATACATTTACAGGTTTTCGTCAAGTACGAAGTGCAGTGAAAAGTGAATGTGGTGTCAATTGTTTATATTTCTTTCGATATTAAATATATTTTCAGTGATATATTGTCGAATATTCGTGCTTTCATCATTAAAATAAATAGCATCGGTCCGCTAGTGCAGCGATTGTAGGTTATGCTATAATTGACAAAACTATAACAATAAATTTAAAAAAACCGACTTCAAAAACGAAAAAACTAAAATGTATAAAATAACTTATTTCTTAAGCTATTATTATTAATATATATTATCTAAAACATCTTAAAGTCGGTGCTTAGTAATTTTCAAAATATAGTAATTTTTATGTTTTACTTTGCACCGACTTAAAGATGTTTTAGGTAATATATATTAATAATAATAGCTTAAGAAATAAGTTATTTTATACATTTTAGTTTTTTCGTTTTTGAAGTCGGTTTTTTAAACGAAGTTTTTAAATTTTATTTGTTACTTTTTAGTGTCTAGCTATGTATGGGTGGAACTACGAATGGTGCCGCGCTTCTTAAAAAATATAGGTCCCAAGAACCGGGAACAAAAAATGTTCGTAAAATGATAACTACTGGGCCAAACTATGTCAAATTTTTAGGGGACCACATGGCAGCTATTCCGCGTCGAACAAAAAAAGAATCACGTAAATCGAATCATAAATCTCAGAGTAATCGGTGTACATATGGAACGGAGTGAAAATTATTTCCATGAAAAATGTTCATAAAATGAAAACTACTGGGCCAAACTATTAAAATTTTTAGGGGACCAATTGGAAGCTATTCCGCGTCGAACAAAAAAAGAATCACGTAAATCGGATCATAAATCACGGAGTAATCGGCGCAGATACATAAAAAAAAGCAAAAAAAAAAAAAAAGATCCCGACGAATTGAGAACCTCCTCCTTTTTTCGAAGTCGGTTAAAAAGAACTATTTCACGATGAGTAAAAAATCAATTGCTTAACTATTCGATCGTAATAATTATCGAGCGTAGCTATGGTTTCAAACAATTAAAACATAAATGTTAAAATGTAAAACAAATTTTAGGGATTAGGGCGTGCACCTCTTGTAGGTGTAGACGCATCCCCTTTTATTATGTTATAAGTGTTCGCATCTGCAGGAGTTGGAATCGAGTAATACCACTATTTTATACTGAAACTTCTATATATTCAAGTTTTAAAAGCCGTAACAAAACATGACGTAGTGTGTATAAAGTAGTAATCATAGAGAAGGTTAATTATGGTCATAGACAATACAAAAACTTAAAACTAGTGTTGCCACCGTAAACAAAACTATAGTGGCGAGTAAGGGCGCCACAAAATAAAATTAAAATTTTCTTTTGAAAAATGAAACCATTCCATCAGTATTTTGTTATGACGGTGTCACGTTCAACTATCGTCAGTGAAGCGACTTTACTGACAACCGATTTTGTTCATAATAATAATAATAATATTGATTTATTTCAAATCTTCCATTATGTTTAAGCGATTCATAGTTGTTAGTAAGTTACATAGAAGTTTATACTTAAATTAGTGGAGCCTGTCCTAAGAGTGTGTCCGGACACTAAAGTCTGAACAAAATAAATAATTTGAAAAATTCATAACCCAACTGCTAAAAAGACCATTTAAAAGTAATGCACTAAAGACCGAAACAAGATTGAGAATAGAAAACAAAATCAAAATAAACTATAAACAAAGTAAACTGTACTTCGGCTTAACAGACTACTACATTTTATGCGCTGAAAGCCTACGTCAAATACATCTCATCATGTCCGTATTGGCCTCATTTTAGTTGTAGTAGCCATTGCACTGCGCCATACATAAAAAAGCCGACTTCAAAAACTAAAAAACTAAAATGTATAAAATAACTTATTTCTAAAGCTATTGTTAACGCCGACCTATTTGGTCGCCGCCTCTTTTGTTTCTTTTTTCTTCCGCCGCATCTGTCACTATGCAATGTGACATAGTCTACGTTCGATCGCCGAACGCATCGCTGCTCTCGCACAACCCTCGCCGCGTCTTGTGTGTTGTACCGCTTTATACACCCGCTTTCATCACTCCGCACGTTGGAAGGTGCACGCTGTACCGTTCCAGCTGGTCCACTAAGTCGAAGGAACCGCAAGACGAGAAGAAAGGATCACGAGGAAGAAGTGCCTGCCGCTGCGAAGACGCGTCGTTCGTAGCGTGCCTGGTGCGGCGTACCTTATCCTGCAAGTCCTTTCCTCCTTGTCTTTATCCCCGCTCCCGCGCCAACAGCTATTATTATTAATATATATTATCTAAAACATCTTAGTCGTTGCTTAGTAATTTCCAAAATATAGTAATTTTTATGTTTTACTTTGCACCGTCTTCAAGATGTTTTAGATAATATATATTATATATTATTAATAATAGCTTTAGAAATAAGTTATTTTATACATTTTAGTTTTTGAAGTCGGTTTTTTTAAACGGAGTTTTTATTTTTATTTCTTACTTTTTCGTGTCTAGCTATGTATGGGTGGACCTACGAATGGTGCCGCGCTTCTTAAAAAATATAGGTCCCAAAAAACGAGAACAAAAAAATGTTCGTAAAATGAAAACTACTGGGCCAAACTATGTCAAATTTTTAGGGGACCACATGGCAGTTATTCCACGTCGAACAAAAAGAATCCCGTAAATCGAATCATAAATCTCAGAGTAATCGGCGAACATACATAAAAAAACAACAAAAAAAAGATCCCGACGAATTGAGAACCTCCTCCTTTTTCGAAGTCGGTTAAAAAACACGAACACACAGACGGATACGTATGAAGACTTTAGAGGGGTTTCGTTTTTGTCGAAGTGGCTACGACATTCTATAAATTAACTAGGAGAAAAAAACAATATTCTGTCAGAGTACGCGAACAGATTAAGCGGAGTACGAAGGAGGCATTATGCTGCAAACTAATACAATTGTTCAGATTAAGGTGGATTTGTATGTAAAGCGCGGCGCTGGCGGCGAAGCGCGACAGGAATGCCGGAAAGAGGGCGCAGGGGACAAACGCCCCCGCCCCCTTCGCACTTCGCCCCCCGCCCCCGCCCCCCTCGAGCACCGCTCGCGCCATCAACGGACCCTTAAACGACGATTAAGCTAACGGAACAGCACAGCTTATGACTCAACGTCGCAAAGTTTCGCACTAAATTGTAGAGATATTGTAAACTGAACGAAGTACAAATGGGGAGCGAACCTAATTCGCAGAGGGAATATTGACGACCTCACTATTATCACTTGAAATATACAAAAGCCTTTAGTGTTAAATTTTGTATTGGCTTCGGCCAAGTGTTTATGTCGTACCTGAATACTCGTTCCTACTAAATATTCGTGTGACTGATACTCGCAAGTCTCACACTGAGCGAGGTTCGTTGGGTATCTGAACCATAAGAAGGCAAAGAGCAACACGAGCACCGATTCCACACCGGCTTATTTACTGATTGATAAAGCAAAACATGAAACGGAGCTCATTTGGCTCGTATTACGACTGCATTCACTCGTTTCCACTGCGTGCAATTCAAATTCATTGCGCAAGATTGTGAACCGCGAGCATTTGTGTTGAGAAACGAGCGTTTGGGAATTAAAGTGTTCTTTTGTTCGCACTCACTAAGTGGTCCTGCCCGGTTGCTTTACTATCAGTTAAACTTTGACATAAGTTCTGTTCGAGTAAGCTTAATTGTCTGACGATGATCAGGCGGGTGAATGACTTATCTAAGTGGTCCGCGAACGAGTGAATGAAGAAATACAACGACATGTATGGTTGTAGTCATAGTTCGCATGTCTCCGGGATGGTCGTCGTGTCGTGAAGCAGCAAGTAATGTGTGGGCCCCACTCACATTGTGACACACTACTGAATATCTGAATGATTCCTCGTCACGAAGAACCCTCCTTGACAACGATGAAGCCGCCCTCATGTGGTGTCCATCGGACACCTCACGGTCGGATTCTCATCGAGCGTCATCGTCACACTCACGGTAGTACAACGAAACGCCCCATGAAGCAAGACATGGAACGGGGCCAGCGGAAACCGAGTGTTACATGTTTATTCATGTTTTTCATTTCATAAACTAATTCTTGTATGTAGGTCGTTCCAGGTGCAGACAGACTGGGTTCCCACCGAGGGCCCCGTACTTTGGTATTCCAGGAAGCGTGCAAGTGGGACCACAATAGAGGTGGTACCACGTACCGCATTCGTTTCGTGAATTATACAGCTCATCAGGGAGTTGCACTTCGATCATGCAACATTGAGCTACTCCTCGCAACAGAGGAGACGCCACTCTTCTATTCTTACCGTTGGAAAGTAGACTTTGTTATGACATTTAAGATATATCGCCGAACCCGAGTCGTCTGCAATTCGATATGAAACAATTAATTACGCTTTGTTTAGTTAACATTCCATATGTTTTCGTACTGTATATAAACCATATTCGACACGCGCTCTGCCTTTGTGACCCCCCTCAGATATGCTGAGGGGCCGTCAAGTGAACACTCAGCCAACGCCAAAAATACTAAAATTACCTCAAATTTCCAAAATAATTAAATAAATATTGATTACATTCAAATATTAATAAGTCAAGAATGAATGAATGATAAGCAGATGGTCTTCGAATTGTAATTATAGAATTTTGTCCTTTACTACGTGGGATAAAAGCACAGCCAATATACAAATAAGTAATTATTATATTTAACTTAACTAAAAATTTCAATAATGTCGTTACCTAGAAGTGTAATGAACTGCGATTGAATTTCGACTCGACTGCGATGAGTTAACGGCCAACCACTGTCTTATTCTTAAACTGAGCGCGGCTCGACATCATTGTACTGTTCATTCATGTTTGTTTTGATCGATTCACCCTCGTACATGACCGACGGAAGCAGGTAGGTGAATTCTTTTGCTGCTGTGACGCCTACTGCGATATTAACAGGTGCTGCGCAGATTGCAAGTGCGCGTGGCGCTATCCGCTGGGCGCCAGGGCGCTAGGGCGCTAGGGCGCTACGGCGCCGCGGGTGGACGGCGGCGGCGGCAATCGGCGCCGAGAGGCCGCGCCGTGCGACCGCGAACGCCCTCGCTCCGAGTGTCCGCGGAGTGACAAGTACTCGGTCGTACACGATATTCTTCTCGCGCGGTGACGACTGTACTTCACTCCATTAAAAAGAGTTCAATGAGAAGAGAATAATTGTAATGAAAACCACCGAACAATGAATATTTACAACAGTGAACGTATTTATCTGGACTTTAAAAATAAACTTTCAAGCGTCTTTTATACGACTTACGCAAAGGCAATTTGAATGCAATCGTAAACAAGTGAACGAGCCCATGTTGGCGAAGGTCGTGTAGCGCGGTGAGTGCCGGTGACCGGTGTCTGGTGGCGGTGGTGGTAGGATGGTAGTGGGCGCACGGAGCGATGCTCGCAGATGCGCCGTCGTGGGGCGTAAGCCACGCTGCCGCAGCGCACCGCTGAAATATGCCCCGAGCGTGTGCGGCCACCCCTCTGCTGCTGCTGCCGCTGCTGCTGGCCTCGGCTGGCACGCTCGGCCACCGCCGTGCGGCCGCCCCGGGCCTTCGCGGCGACGACTTCGCCCTCAACGGTTCCGTCGAGTGGGGAGAAAACTACTTTGTGTTTGAAAGTGTAGCGACGAGGGAACTGATTAGAAATAAGCGCGAGTCTCATTCTATGATAAGCCCCTTCGACTTCTCTAGAATGTCGAAGACTAGAAAGGGCAAGAACAAACAAGAGAAAGCTTCGTCGCCGAACGCCTCCTCCCTGCGAGGCGACAAGCATGTGACCTATAACTTTTATTTGGATGCATCCAACACCACCAGAGTCGATGCTGCCACGCCGAGAGAGGATGTGTTCACAGGAGGAGGCAAATTCGGTCCAGAAGATGAACGAAACAGGCGGACGACCGTCATGATCGCGCACAGTGATACGACGGGCGCCCTGACAACGAGCGCGGCACCGTCCCTCACATATAGCACGACGCAGCAGTCGCTACGACAGCGTACCACAAACAGGACGAGGAATAAAAGCGGACGCAAGTCGAAAAGCGTGTCGAAGGTGATAGTGAACAGTCCGAGGAGCGGACGGCGCGGGATCAAGATCGTGGCGAAGAAGAAGGCGTCGGAGAACGAAACCGCGTGGCCGGTGAAGCACGCGGCCGTCGTGGAGGGGGACATCGTGCTCGGGGGGCTGATGATGGTGCACGGGCGCTCGGAGGGGGCGACGTGCGGGCCCGTGATGGCGCAGGGCGGCGTGCAGGCGCTCGAGGCGATGCTGTTCGCGCTGGACGTGGCGGGGCGCGACCGCATAGCACCCCCCGGCGTGCGCCTCGGCGCCCACGTGCTCGACGACTGCGACAACGACACCTACGGCCTCGAGATGGCCCTCGACTTCATCAAGGGTGCGTCTCTGCTTTGATCGAACACCTCTCTATGCCGGCCACGGCTATCTGTTAATTGTCTAAAAAGCACCCTTTCATCAGATACTTCCAATCTATAATCCTTGAGATTACACATACGTGCGACACAGTGTCACGCGTATAAGGAAATCTCTCCAGCAGTCCCACAGTGACAATACTTTGGTGGCAGGCTCCATAAGCAACATCGACGACGCGGAGTACGCGTGCAACTCGTCGGGCGGCGGCGGCGCCGTGCGCAAGGTGATCTCGGGCGTGGTGGGCGCCGCCTCCAGCGTCACCTCCGTGCAGGTGGCCAACCTGCTGCGCCTCTTCAAGATCCCGCAGGTGACCGCGCGCTCCGACCTCCTGCGCATCGCATCGCACACTTCGCCTAGCATATCTGTTCTTTCACTTGCGCAGGTTTCGTTCTTCTCCACGTCGCCCGAGCTATCGAACAAGGCGCGCTTCGAATACTTCACACGCACGATCCCCTCGGACCTTCACCAGGTTCGGGCCATGGTGGAGATCGTCAAGAAACTCGGCTGGCGATACGTGTCGATCATCTACGAAGAGTCCAATTATGGCATAAAGGTATCTGATTGTCCAAAACCGCAATGAACTCGCGCAGTCTGTGTCGTTATTACTAGTTTAGCATAATCTACATATATACAAATAAAATTGAAGTGTCTGTTTATAATATCAAAATACCAGCTTTTACTACATGCATATGAAAGTATATATGGTATTTATATCAGAAATCTTTTATTTTGTCTATCTATCTAAACAAATAGGTTCCGGCTATTCTCTGAAACGACTGGACCGATTTTGTTGGGACTTTTCCTGGCAGATAGTTGAAATTATTATAAGTACCTTAGGCTACTTTTATTTTAGGAAAAACATTGAAAGACCCATACGCACGCGGATGCCGTCGTCGCACCTGAAAGCAAATTTAATTAAATTGAATTTCTGTCCAAAGTCCCGGGAAAATATCATAATTATTTAGAATCTTATTAAACACATCATAATCAGCCAACCAAGTAATATCATCAAACATTATTGTTTACTAATCTTGCAAATGTGAAATGAAATAAATCAGGCATTCGAAGAGTTGGAGACGTTACTCGCCCGCAACGACATCTGCATCGCCGTCAAAGAGAGGTTGGTGAAGGACTCCGGGGAGGCGGACGAGCGCGCCTACGACGCCACCGTGGCGCGGCTGCTGTCCAGGCCGCGCGCCAGAGGTGAGCTCGCACTCCTCGCCCTGCACTCGAGTCGCCGACGCACGTCTACAAGGGGCGGTGACGCCGGTTGCAGGTGTGATCGTGTTCGGCTCGGACCAAGAGGTGGCGGGCGTGATGGCGGCGGTGGGCCGGCTGCGAGCCACCGACGCCTTCGGCTGGGTGGGCTCCGACGGCTGGAGCGCGCGCGCGCTCGTCTCCGACGGCAACGAGGCCGCGGTCGAAGGCACCATCAGCGTGCAGCCGCAGGCCAACCCTGTCGCGGGCTTCAAAGACTACTTTCTCAACCTCACCGTCGAGAATAATCACAGGAACCCCTGGTTTGTAGGTAGGCCCAAAGTCCGATCGTACATCGTTCCTCGTACGAAACTATGAGCCGACTGACGTTTAGAATGCCCCTTAGAGTTTTGGGAGGACCAGTTCCGGTGCCGGTATCCTGGCAGCGCCCGCACCCCGTACAACATCCAGTACGAGCGACGCTGCTCCGGTGAGGAGCGTCTTTCCGCGCACAACATCGAGTTCGAGGCGCAGTTGCAGTTCGTCACCGACGCGGTGCTCGCCTTCGTCCACGCCATCAGGTCGATCTCATTATCCGCTACTTTGTGAGTGCGTCGTACTGTGTGTGATCTAATCGCAGCCGTCGGTCCACAGAGACATGCACGAGGACCTGTGCGGAGGCAAACCGGGCCTGTGCGAGGCCATGCGGCCCGCGAGCGGCGCCACGCTGCTGCGCTACTTGCGACAAGTGAGATTCACAGGTCGAGCATAACAATAATACACTATTAACGAGAACCTTTAGATATTAAACGAAACATTGAAAACGTTGTGTACACGCGGGACAGGCTTGAGCGGTGATGAGTTCCACTTCGACAACAACGGCGACGGACCGGCGCGTTACAACATCCTGCACTTCAAGCAGGTGTCGAAGGGAGTCTACCGGTGGATGAAGGTGGGCCGGTACCTGGACGGCGAGCTGGAGCTCGATATGAACGGTGAGCATTGTAATAGTTCGGATTTGACCAATTCTTACATGACTCGTATGATTTCTAAGTGAGTGGCATTGCTTCTGTTCGACCTTCAGAGATACAGTTCAAATGGGGCGAGCGGCGGCCGCCGGAGTCCGTGTGCAGCGCCGAGTGCGAGCTGGGCCAAGCGAAGCAGTACGTCGAGGGCGAGAGCTGCTGCTGGCACTGCTTCAACTGCACGCAGTACGAGGTGGGTGCGGGGGGACGACGGGTGCCGGGGGTGGAGCCGATGCTGAAGGGTGCGACTGTGCTCCGCAGATCCGGTCGCCGGCGGTGGAGACGGCGTGCGCCGAGTGCCCGCTGGGCACGCTGCCGGACGCGGGGCGCACGCGCTGCGCGCCCGTGCCCGAGCTGTACCTGCGCCCCGACTCGCCCGCCGCCATCGGCGCCATGACCTTCGCCTCACTGGGCATCGTGCTCACCCTGTAACGTCACCGCTACATACAACTGCTAACACACTTCTCCTAAATTCTAAATTATGTTTGTGATATACACTCAGAGAACAATCTTTAGAGTGAAACAGTAAGGGTTTCGTCTATTCCTTTTTCGCTCTCGAAAAAGCGTCACGTCACGTGGTCTAATTCTTACATTTTTAAACTCGTGATATCTTTCGAATGGAATGTCCAAATTGAATAATTCAAAAGTTACAAAAAGGTATTGAAGCATTCTTGAATGTGAAGATTTATTTTTTTAAGGATTAATACCAAGATACAAATATAAAGAGCCTTTTCTAGCGGCGGCATTTTAATAAAAAAATTAAAATAATAGAACGCTTATAGTGGCATAACTATAATGGTTTGATATATAGTGTGGCGACACTTTTTGTAAATAATAAAAATGTGTTCTGCAAAGTCATAGTACATAATTTTTTTAATTTATTTTAGGTATTTTTTTACACCTTCGGTAACATTATTGGATTTTTAGTAAGGACCCCTAATTTATTTGTATACCTACATTTGTATATTTTTTATATTTGTACCCTATGTCACCCGGGAATAGTGTAGTTTGTGAGCAGTGAAAGAATTTTTCAAATCGGTTCAGTAGTTTCGGAGCCTATTCATCAAAACATGAGCAAAGGAAATTCTATTGAGTTATTTTTTTTGTTCATAAAATAAAATATGTTTAAATAAAAACTGCATTAATTAAAATGAACCTAACCTAATCAAATCATAATTTGCAGTAAACCTGCGAAAAATCGGAATGTGTGCTGGGACACATATTAGAAGTGAAACTTCAACGGACAAGTTGAAAAACGAATGGCAACGGATAAGTGGGAAAACGAATGGCAACGGACAAGTGGAAAAACGAATCGCAACGGACAAGTTGAAAAACGAATGGCAACGGATAAGTGGGAAAACGAATGGCAACGGACAAGTGGAAAAACTTCAGCTGACAAGTGACAAAATGAATCGCAACAAAATTTTTACTTGAGGTTTTACGGGCAGGTTTTCAAATTGGACAAGTCCATTAAGAATCTGCCCGTTAAACTTCAAGTTAAAATGTTGTTGCGATTCATTTTGTCACTTGTCAGTTGAAGGTTTTCCACTTGTCCGTTGCGATTCGTTTTTCAACTTGTCCGTTGAAGTTTTTTTTTTTTTCTATTATTGCCTAGACTTAAACGAGTTCGGACAAAGGCTATTCCGTGAGGAGATTTTTCCTACAAACTGGTTCTGCGGCGTGCAGGTTCGTGTGCGGCGTGTGGGGCGCGCGCGGCGCCACTCCGGTGGTGCGCGCTAGCGGCAGGGAGCTATCGTTCGTTCTGCTCGCGGGCATCCTGATGTGCTACCTGGTCACCTTCGCGCTCGTGTTGCGCCCCACCGACCTGCTCTGCGCCCTGCAACGGTAACGCCCGCATCCGTCGCGATCGCCGACCGAGCGCCACGAGGTGCACTCATCGTCGCCTTGTCATCCGCAGTTTCGGAACCGGGTTTTGCTTCACTGTGGTGTACGCCGCCCTCCTCACCAAGACGAACCGCATCGCGCGCATCTTCGACGCCAGCAAGCAGTCGGCGCGCCGGCCCTCGCTGATATCGCCCAAGTCGCAGCTGGTCATCTGCTCGGTGCTGGTGTCGATCCAGGTGCATCCCTCCCTCCTCTCCTGGCTCCCTCTG
Organism: Dendrolimus pini; assembly: GCA_949752895.1. Taxonomy (NCBI): domain Eukaryota; kingdom Metazoa; phylum Arthropoda; class Insecta; order Lepidoptera; family Lasiocampidae; genus Dendrolimus; species Dendrolimus pini. Next base: position 16,124 of record OX457138.1, on the reverse strand, counting down.
TTGTGTGCAGGATAAGTGCGACACTTGCTAACGGCGGGTCGCGTCCCGTTGCGTGTGGCAGGTGGTGATAGTGGTGGTATGGCAGGTGGTGTCGCCGGCGCGCGCCATCCACCACCACCCGACGCGGGGCGACAACATGCTCGTGTGCGACTCGTACGTGGACGCCTCCTACACGATCGCCTTCTTCTACCCGGTGGTGCTCATCCTCGTGTGCACCGTCTACGCGATCCTCACCAGGAAGATCCCGGAGGCGTTCAACGAGAGCAAGCACATCGGTGAGAGAACAACGATCGCCGGCCGCAGTATTCCACTCCTCTCCCGGTCTCCGCTCATCTTTCACCTCCGCATTGCAGGTTTCACCATGTACACGACGTGCGTCATCTGGCTAGCATTCGTGCCGCTCTACTTCGGCACCGCGAGCCACGTGCCGCTCAGGGTCACCAGCATGGCGGTGACGATCTCCCTCAGCGCGAGCGTCACCCTCGTGTGCCTGTTCTCACCCAAAGTGAGTGCACACGCTTCGTGCGACGCGTGCCTCGACTCGGCCCTCCCATGTTTCACGCGCGCGCTTCCGTTGCAGCTGTACATAATAATCGTGCGCCCGGAGAGGAACGTGCGCGCCAGCCTGATGCCGCCGCGGTGGCGGGGCGCGGGAGGGGGTGGAGGCGCCGCGGGGGGCGCCGTGTGCGCCGCGCTCGTCGGCGCCGCGCCCCTCCCGCCGCGCAACGACCTTGTCGCCACCCCCTCCACGGACCTTTCAACGCTCAATGACACCGGTGAGCGTGCAACTCCTTTGTCGCTCTCTCTCTTGCCTCTCGCCTCGAAATTACAACTTGAACTTCGCTCTTGTGTCTACCGCAGAGAGGACCACCTCTTCGGACCGCCAGGTGCAAACCGACGAGACCATCTTCTACCCCGTGTGGAGTGCGATCCCGCAGCACCCCGGCGTGCGGCTCGACCCCGCCGCGCTGATGGGCCTCCGGGCGGGCCTGCCGCCGATCCGCGCCAACGGGGAGGACCGAGTGCACCCGCCGGTGAAACTGGCGGTGGCCGTGCTCGGCGTGCCCGCGCCCGCCCCCACCCCGGCGCCCCCATTATAGCGCGGCGGCCGCCCGTGGGCCAAAGCCTCGCGCAAACCCATACTCGTGTGACGGACACTGTAAATAAATCACATGTTAACACTGAGCTATATGTGCTACGTACTAGAGAAGCTGTCAAAATGTTCCAACTTGATGAGAGCGGGCGCCCGCGCGGGCGAACGTGCCGGGAACTCATGCGCTACAGATTTTAATACACCGCAATGCGAGTCACAGCATTCATACCTGAAAAAAATTCATTGGTTTGTTGAATTTGATGTTGACATTCCGTGAAAAGTCACCCTTTAGCATTTATTTCAGTTCCTCGACTGGTTTTAACATTCTATACAAATACAAATAACAAACATTAACATTCCAGCCATAAGTTATGTTACAAATGAAAATGCATTCTTTTTAATGAAGTAAAGTAATATTAATTATACCTACATACTTATTAAAGTCTCAACAAAAAAATAAAAAGTGTTCTATTCGAAATGGCCACCTTTGACTTTTATACAGGGCTTTAATCTGTTTTAAAAAACTTCAACGGACAAGTTGAAAAACGAATCGCAACGGACAAGTGGAAAAACGAATGGCAAAGGATAAGTGGAAAAACGGATAAATGAAAGAAGTTTTACGGGCAGGTTTTCAAATTGGACAAGTACATTAACAATCTGCCCGTAAAACTTGAAGTTAAAATTTTGTTGCGATTCATTTTGTCACTTGTCAGTTGAAGTTTTTCCACTTGTACATTACGATTCGTTTTTCCACTTGTCCGTTGCGATTCCTTTTTCCACTTGTCCGTTGCGATTCGTTTTCCCACTTGTCCGTTGAAGTTTCACTTCTAATATGTGTCCCAGCACACATTTCGATTTTTCGCAGGTTTACTGCAAATTATGATTTGGTTAGGTTAGGTACATTTTAATGAATGCATTTTTTATTTAAACATTTTATTTTATCAAACATAAAACTGAATTCGATCCGGAACCAAAAAAACATTCATAGTCTACTTTAAAATTATACACATACAACGTAAGATTAGCAAATGTTCACGCAAAACGCATCTTTCGTCATCAACTTCATTCGGGCATCAAATTATATTAACAGAAAAATATTTCCCAAAAAAAAAAAAAAAAAACTCGTTTCAAAAACCAACTTCAAAAACTAAAAAACTAAAATGTATAAAATAACTTATTTCTAAAGCTATTATTATTAATATATATTATCTAAAACATCTTAAAGTCGGTGCTTAGTAATTTTCAAAATATTATAGTAATTTTTATGATCTACTTTGCACCGACTTCAAGATGTTTTAGATAATATATATTAAGAACTAGCTGACCCGGCGAACTTCGTACCGCCATATTTTCTGAATTCCTTAAAAACTTTGTTTCATGACACAAAAACAAAATCACCATAATCGCTCCCGGTGATTAGGAGGATTCTAGAACCCTATCTCAGCGCCACCTACCGGTTCTAATTGCGAATCTAATCCATCCGGGAACCCACTCAAACACACAAAAACAAAATCACCAAAATCGCTCCCGATGATTAAGAGGATTCTAGAACCCGATCTCAACGCCACCTACCGGTTCCAACGGTATAAAAAGTATCCTATATCTGTCTCCTGGTTCCCCACCAATTTTCAGCCAAATTGGTACAGCCGTTCTTAAGTTATAAATAGTGTAACTAACACGACTTTCTTTTATATATATAGATATAGCTGTCCCAGCAGACATCGTCCTACCCGGTAAAAAATAAGGGTTGATCGTAGAAGTTGGAAATTTAGGGTTGTATGTATTTTTTTTTTTTTTTTTTTTATTTTTTTTATTTTTTTTTTTTTAATGCTGTATCTTAAAAAAATAAACAAAAAAATTAAATAAATATTTAGGGGTGGACTACCCTTAACATTTAGGGGGATGAAAAATAAATGTTGGCCGATTCTCATAGATACCGGATAAGCACAAAAAATTTCATCAAAATCGGTCAAGCCGTTTCGGAGGAGTATGGCAACGAAAAATGTGACACGAGAATTTTATATATTAGATAATAGCTTTAGAAATAAGTTATTTTATACATTTTAGTTTTTGAAGTCGGTTTTTTTTAAACGAAGTTTTTATTTTTATTTTGTTACTTTTTAGTGTCTAGCTATGTATGGGTGGACTTACGAATGGTGCCGCGCTTCTTAAAAAATATAGGTCCCAAGAAACGCGAACAAAAAAAAAAAAAAAATGTTCGTAAAATGAAAACTACTGGGCCAAACTATGTCAAATTTTTAGGGGACCACATGGCAGCTATTCCGCGTCGAACAAAAAAAAGAGTCACGTAAATCGGATTATAAATCACGGAGTAATCGGCGAACATACATAAAAAAAGCAACAAAAAAAAAAAGATCCCGACGAATTGAGAACCTCCTCCTTTTTTTTTTTTTTTTTTTTTTTTTTTTTTTTTTTTTTTTTTTTTTTTCCAAGTCGGTTACAAAAAGTGTCGCGACAATATATATCTAACTGTTATAGTTATGTCACAATAAGTGTTCTTTTATTTTAAAATTTTAATTAATATGCCGTTAGCTAGAAAAGGCTCTTTATTTGTATCTTGGTATTAATCCTTATCAAAATAAATTACTTCATATTCAAGACCGCTGCACCGCAAGATGCTTCAATACCTTTATATACCTTTTTGAATTATTCAATTTGGACATTCCATTCGAAAGATATCACGAGTTTAAAAATGTAAGAATTAGTGACGGTGGCCACGTGACTGTGACATCTTTTCGTGAGCGAAACATCGTATGGAAGTTTCACTTAAAAAAAAAAAAAAAAAAAAAGTTTAAATAAGCTAGTTACCGATGAATTCTCTAGTACAGTAGTTTATACATAGTACATTAATTATGTCTTAATGCATTTTAAGTGTATTTGGCAAAAACCGTCAAATAGGAAATGTAAAAGTTAATGCATAGACTGTCGGTCGCAATTTAGAGCCCGGATAATATTTTGACACTTGAATTAAATTCCACCACTCTCAGGGTTTCTGAGTGCGACCGAAATAAGGAACAACCTGTTTGTGATATTAGTATAAGACTTAATTATTAAACCTAATTAAATATATATTTTCCGATTCTTATTTATTTTCCTTAACCATCTATCTTAACGACTGGACCGATTTACATGAAATTTTGTATGGTGATAGCTTATATCCCTGGTCAACATATAGGATAATTTTGATCCCGAACAATTAAAGAGTTCCTGTGGGATAATTATAAACCTTATTTTTTTTTTTTTTTTTTTTTTTTTTTTTTTTTTTTTTTTCTTAAACAGCTTATAACATACTGAATATAATTTCTCTGCAACGTAACATAATAGAAGTAGAGATTTTGACAGGGTGTAGTGTCAATTCGAATCTATACTATTTCAACGTGTGATGAATTTTTGCGCCACGAAACGAATCAGGACTATACCCAGGACCCCATACCACCGTAGTTGTAATGGTATGATCGAACGAGTACATCGCCAACCGAAGGCTGCGCTTATGTGCCATGAGAACACCTGGATACGGTCGCTCCCAATCGTACTTCTTGGCATGCGATCAGCATTCAAAGAAGATTTGAAAACCACGGCCGCAGAACTCGTTTACGGAGAAACCCTTAGGCTACCTGGAGAATTTCTTCCTCCTACAACAAATCAAGCTTGTTGTGAAACTTCGTCACAAAATGGCGAACAGAAACTATTATGCCCATACTATCTCACAGCCTTCCCAAACCTCCCACCGAAACAACAATAAAAAGAGATGTCGCTGTACAATAAACATACACGGTAGAATATTACATAATTAATAAACTATAACAGATCATGCATGCTTGGTTACGGGTTGGGTTGGGTTGGGTTGGGTTGGGTTGGGTTGGGTTGGGTTGGGTTGGGTTGGGTTTCCCCCAGGGGGTGCCGCCCTGGACTCCCCCCCCCGTCCAGGTAGCGGTACAAGGGGATGCGTCCCCGGGGCCCCGAGCGGCCACTGTCACATTTCCCCCTTCACTCCGTGACAGTGGTGTCCCACCTATCCACTCTCCAAATCCTTGTATTCCTTCCTCTTCCCTCCAAACCTCCTCCCCAAACACCCTTCCATTCCGACGCGGCCGCCAGCGTTGAGCTCCGCTCCGCTGGCCGTCGAGGAGAGGGTGCGTGGTTCTGTCCCACGCACCCAGCACGACGTTGTGGTGGCGGCGGCACAGTGGCGGGGCGAGAGTCTCGTCACTGTGCACTACGTCGAGCGTTTCCCCGTGTGGTGTCGTGGATCACGTCTCGCGGCCACACGGGACCGCGGGGCTTGCCTTTACCGGCTGGCCCAAGAGGATGAGCACCTCAATAAAAAATCCCCTAATACTTAAGCTGCGGCGCAGGGCGATCTGTTTTGAGGCCGGGGGGGTAAACCCGGTCGCTACTGCGGACCACCAGATTTTAAGACGATACAAAGTTCATACTCGTGGGAACAAAAATGGAGAATTCTTTAAAAAAACAAACCGACGCTTCAGTGCCTGTGACGGGCGGAGATGACGTTAGAGGAGAGCCTGCGAAAGGCAAAAACGACTCGAAAGGGCCTGTGAAAGGCGGCGAAAAAACCTTCTATTCAAGGTTCTTGTCGGCGATTTCGTCACCGGCAGTACAGCCGAGCACATCTCGAGCGAGCTCCCGCCCTGGGCAGGTTGAGCCGCTCGATGATAGCGAAGAGGAGTTCCTGTCCGATCTATCCGAGGACAGGAACCCGACGGCCCCCCCTGTTCAGGCCCCACCAAAGGCCCCGGCCCCCAAAGGTCCGGAGGGGAAGGGCAAAAGCCCGGCTGCATCTCGCGTTACGCGGAGCAGCTCGGCAGCCTCGTCCCGCAAACCATCCGCGGACGAGGCGGGGGGTTCCAATAAACCCCCCCCTACCAAAGGAGACAGTAAGGCCAGGGAGGCCGCGCGCAATGAAGCGCTGCGGCGATACCTGGCCCTGGACGAACTCGACGAAATGATGGAGACTTCGTCGTCGCCATCGTCGTTATCGTCAGAAGACGAGGGGAGAACGGCCCCCAAAACCCCTGCCAAGAAACCGGCTGCTCTAGCGCCGGATGCCAAGCGGGGAAGAGGCCGTCCTCCCACCACAGGCGAATACATAGGCCTGGCAGCTGCCAAGCAACAGTTAGTGGAGGCCGAGCGTGCGCAGCTCGAGCTTCAAGCGGAAAAAGAGGTCGCGGAGATGGCAAACACCATGGTGTCCACGAGGGCCACCCGGCCCAGGGCTGATTCAACCCCCGTGGACCAAGCCCCTCCCGACGCTCACACACATGTCGAGGCTCGTGCTGCACACGCAGACGGCCTCCAGAGACAAATCAAAGAATCTCTGGCGGTGGTGGCCAATGTGGCCAAGGTTTCAAAGGGCCTGAAGGGGACGCTCCAAAAGGCCCTTAAAGATGCGGTGGCCTCCATACAGGAGGCGTCGGAGGAGCTCCTCAGCCGTACCAGCTCGGAGGAGGTCGCTCTGCTCCGTGCGGCCAACAGCCGCATGGAGGCAGAAATCGCGGACCTCCGACAAGAGCTGAGGAGCCTCCAACAAGAAGTCACCCGGCCACGAGCGCCCCCAGCGCCACAGGCCCCGCCACCGCCAGAGGTGGAGACGAATATAGCCGCGAACCTGGAACGTCTAACTCTCCTAATGGAGAGCAGGTTCGCGGCCATGGAGGAGCGAATACTGCCTGCGAGGCCGGCACTATCACCTTGCCCGGCCAGTTCGCCAAGGCCCGCTCCTCCGAGGACGACCCCGCCAAGCCCCTCGCTTATCTCAGGGCGCTTGGCGGAAGAATTCCCTCCTCTTCCATCGAGGAGGGAATCCACTGAGACGGCGACCCCTACATCACCCCATGTCGCTCGCCCGGCGCCCCTCCCTCCGACCGCAACTGCTGCCGAAGGCTGGACGACGGTCAGCCATAAGAAGAGGGCCAAAAATAGTGCCCAGCCGTCGTCCGGCACACAACCGGCCACGACTGCCGCCGAAGCGCAGCCCACCCGCGCTAGGCGGCGAGGAGGGAGACGCCAGGGGGGGAAAGGCCAGGGGGATGTGGCGCAGGCTCCGGCCTCGCAGCCCCCCCCTCCTCCACCCCCAGCGCCCAAAAAGAAAGAGCCGAATAAGAGGAGGAGTCCGCGTCTACGCCCCCCCAAGTCCGCCGCCGTCGTCCTGACGCTCCAGCCAGGCGCGGCGGACCGCGGGGTAACATATGCGGACCTCCTCTCGAAGGCAAAGGCGAATATCCGGCTGGCCGATGTCGGAATTGAGGGCGGCCTCCAGTTGAAGAGGGCCCGCACTGGGGCGCGAATGCTAGTCGTACCAGGTACCGACAGCGCCCCCCAGGCGGATGCCCTCGCCGAAAAATTGAGGACCGTCCTCTACCCCGAGGACGTGCGTGTCTCCAGGCCCGAGAAGACTGTGGGTCTTCGGGTCTCGGGCCTGGATGACCAAACAGATGAGGAGCACGTGGCCGCTGCCATTGCGCGGTCCACCGGATGCCCCCAGACGTCCATAAAGGCGTCCAAGGTCCGTCCCGGCATCGATGGGATGGGCCAGACGGTGGTGGCCTGCCCAGTGGCGGCCGCCAAGCAGCTCCTCTCCTCGGGGACGAAGCTCCTGGTGGGATGGGCCTCAGCTACTGTGAAGGCCCTGCCCCATAGGGCCCAGCGCTGCTACCGCTGCCACGAGACTGGTCACGTGGCGGCGGTATGCAAGTCAGAGGTGGACCGCAGCGGAATGTGTTACCGCTGCGGCCAGACTGGGCATCTGGTGACTGGCCCCTGCACCGCGAAACCGCACTGCAATGTGTGCGAGGCCGCGGGCAGGCCGGCCGGTCACCAGGTGGGCTCAAAGCCCTGCGGGGCCAAGAAGCCCACCAGGAGAAAAGCCAAGGCCAGCCGGACGGCGCCGGGCGCAACCGCGGCCGCGACGGCAGAATCAGCCGCCGCGGGGAGCGGGAAAGAGTAACGCCCGTGGTTAAACAGGAACCACGGGCGAGCGGCAGCGGGCGTCGAGGTCTGGGGGATCCAGAAGATCTCCGCCCGCACTAATGCCGCGAGAGGGCGCGAGAGGTAGCCGCGCGTCCCTCTCAGGGCCGGGGAAACGTTATTCCCCGGCCCGCACACAGGAGAGGCCGCCTCTGCTTACGAGGCGGCCAGCCGCTGCCGGGGTTGCGGGTTAAGCTCGCGCATGTACCGTGACCCCGGCGCTAGGCGGAAAGAAGGCTCCCATGGGGTTTTAGTGGGTATACCGGCGCCGGTCGTACTGATTAATCGGCGTCGGGGAGCCCCACACACCGGCCGCGCATGATCCCCCGCGCGGCTGACGGTGCGGCAACGCATTTCCCCATGTAAAAAAAAAAAAAAAAAAAAAAAAAAAAAAAAAAAAAAAAAAAAAAAAAAAAAAGGGTTGGGTTGGGTTGGGTTGGGTTGGGTTGGGTTGGGTTGGGTTGGGTTGGGTTGGGTTGGGTTGGGTTAGGTTAGGTTAGGTTCCCCCCAGGGGGTGCCGCCCTGGACTCCCCTCCGTCCAGGTAGCGGTACAAGGGGATGCGTCCCCGGGGCCCCGAGCGGCCACTGTCACATTCCCCCCTTCACTCCGTGACAGTGGTGTCCCACCTATCCGCCTCCTCATCCCAAAAGGCCTTCCCTTCCTTCCAAACCTCCTCCCCAAACACCCATCCCTTCCGTTGCGACCGCCAGCGTCGAGATTTTCTCCGCTGGCCGTCAAGGATGGCGGTGGTGATGTCCACCCCACCACCGCCCGCCTGACCGGCGACCTACCCTCCCCTAGCTGTGTGCGCCCGCCGCTGACGCTGCTTTGTGCGCGAGGCGGCGCGGAAAAGGGGAGGAAGGAGAGGGGGGAGGGGTGTTGGCGCAGGAGCAATCCTTCGCAGCCTCACCCTCCCCCCATCGCGAAGCCCCCCCCCGCCGCTGACGCTGCTGTGTGCGCGAGGCGGCGGAGGGGGAGAAAGGAGAGGGAGGGGTGATGGCGCAGGAGCAATCCTCGCAGCCTCCCCCTCCCCCACTATCGCGAGGCCCCCCCTGCCGCTGACGCTGCTGTGTGCGCGAGGCGGTGGGGGGGGCGGGGTGGAAGGAGAGGGGGGAGGGGTGTTGGCGCAGGAGCAATCCTTCGCAGCCTCCCCCTCCCCCCATCGCGAAGCCTCCCCCCGCCGCTGACGCTGCTGAGAGCGCGAGGCGGCGGAGGGGGAGAAAGGAGAGGGAGGGGTGATGGCGCAGCCTCCCCCTCCCCCCCCCCATCGCGAAAGCCCCCCCCGCTGCTGACGCTGCTGTGTGCGCGAGGCGGCGGGGGGGAGGAGGAAGGAGAGGGAGGGGTGATGGCGCAGGAGCAATCCTCGCAGCCTCCCCCTCCCGGCGGCAGCGGGCGTCGAGGTCTGAGGGATCATTTGAGACCTCCGCCCGCACTAATGCCGCGAGAGGGCGCGAGAGGTAGCCGCGCGTTCCTCTCAGGGCCGGGGAAAGTTCACTCCCCGGCCCGAACACAGGAGAGGCCGCCTCTGTTTACGAGGCGGCCAGCCGCCCGCCGGGTCGCGGGTTATGCTCGCGCGATATACCGTGACCCGGCACTCAGGCGGATGATGGCTCCCATGGGGTTTTAGTGGGTATACCGGCGCCGGTCGTATTGATTAATCGGCGTCGGGGAGCCCCACACACCGGCCGCGCTGATCCCTCGCGTGGCTGACGGTGCGGCAACGCATTTCCCCATGTAAAAAAAAAAAAAAAAAAAAAAAAAAAAAAAAAAAAAAAAAAAAAGGTTAGGTTAGGTTAGGTTAGGTTAGGTTAGGTTAGGTTAGGTTAGGTTAGGTTAGGTTAGGTTAGGTTAGGTTAGGTTAGGTTAGGTTAGGTTCCCCCAGGGGGTGCCGCCCTGGACTCCCCCCCCGTCCAGGTAGCGGTACAAGGGGATGCGTCCCCGGGGCCCCGAGCCGCCACTGTCCCATTCCCCCTTCACTCCGTGACAGTGGTGTCCCACCTATCCGCCTCCTCATCCTAAAAGGCCTTCCCTTCCTTCCAAACCTCCTCCCCAAACACCCATCCCTTCCGTTGCGACCGCCAGCGTCGAGATTTTCTCCGCTGGCCGTCAAGGATGGCGGTGGTGATGTCCACCCCACCACCGCCCGCCTGACCGGCGACCTACCCTCCCCTAGCTGTGTGCGCCCGCCGCTGACGCTGCTTTGTGCGCGAGGCGGCGCGGAAAAGGGGAGGAAGGAGAGGGGGGAGGGGTGTTGGCGCAGGAGCAATCCTTCGCAGCCTCACCCTCCCCCCATCGCGAAGCCCCCCCCCGCCGCTGACGCTGCTGTGTGCGCGAGGCGGCGGAGGGGGAGAAAGGAGAGGGAGGGGTGATGGCGCAGGAGCAATCCTTGCAGCCTCCCCCTCCCCCACTATCGCGAGGCCCCCCCTGCCGCTGACGCTGCTGTGTGCGCGAGGCGGTGGGGGGGGCGGGGTGGAAGGAGAGGGGGGAGGGGTGTTGGCGCAGGAGCAATCCTTCGCAGCCTCCCCCTCCCCCCATCGCGAAGCCTCCCCCCGCCGCTGACGCTGCCGAGAGCGCGAGGCGGCGGAGGGGGAGAAAGGAGAGGGAGGGGTGATGGCGCAGCCTCCCCCTCCCCCCCCCCCATCGCGAAAGCCCCCCCCGCTGCTGACGCTGCTGTGTGCGCGAGGCGGCGGGGGGGAGGAGGAAGGAGAGGGAGGGGTGATGGCGCAGGAGCAATCCTCGCAGCCTCCCCCTCCCGGCGGCAGCGGGCGTCGAGGTCTGAGGGATCATTTGAGACCTCCGCCCGCACTAATGCCGCGAGAGGGCGCGAGAGGTAGCCGCGCGTTCCTCTCAGGGCCGGGGAAAGTTCACTCCCCGGCCCGAACACAGGAGAGGCCGCCTCTGCTTACGAGGCGGCCAGCCGCTGCCGGGGTTGCGGGTTAAGCTCGCGCGTGTACCGTGACCCCGGCGCTAGGCGGAAGAAGGCTCCCATGGGGTTTTAGTGGGTATACCGGCGCCGGTCGTATTG